>OY744531.1:36118932-36333932 GCA_963556195.1 Sepiola atlantica
TATTGAATAGTAGACATGACCGTGACCCGTTGGGTCACAACAACTACCACTATTTATTCTACTTTAATTTCATTCGAATTGATAAACAGTGAGGTATCTGTTATGAAATGTTCTTGCACAGAAAGAGAGAGAGAGAGAGAGAGAGAGAGAGAGAGAGAGAGGGAAAGAGAAAGAGATAGAGACAAAGATGGAGAGAGAGAGAGAAAAAGATGGAGAGAGAAAGAGAGAGTGTGTGAGAGAGAGTGTGTGAGAGAGAAAGAGAAACGGATAAAACGAGGTCACCTTTCTTGTTTCTTAATGAACTCCTCTTACTGCTGTTATGACTTGTTTTTATTTTATTTTCATTTTCTTTCATTTGCTAGAGACGGGGCATTCTTCCATATGCCATACGATCACCCGCTATTTACAGACTCCAACTGAGAGCTCTTTTCAGGATTCTGGCTGTTCCCTTGAGTGCAGTTGTTTGGATTTCTCTTGCACCTGGTTTACCAGGTATACTTGCTAAATATTTTTTCAAGTTTTCTTCATGAGTCCAGTGGCTCCTATGATAACTGCAATGATGGAGATCTCTTTGAGGTTCCAGTTTCTTTTCATATCATACATTAGAACTTGATATTTTGTTATTTTCTCCCTTTCAGCTCTGTTTAGGCTTCCATCACTGACCTCAACCAAAGTTGCCACTCTCTCTCTCTCTCTCTCTCTCTCTCTCTCTCTCTCTCTCTCTCACACTTGTTCCATATGACAATGTCAGGTTTGACAGCTGCGTTTTCCAGATAAGTAGCTGTGAGGGATTTCATCGGTATATGTTTCTTTATAGCTAACTAAGGGATATTATTTTTCATTTCAATTACCTCCCTTAAAAATTATTGAAAATTATTTTTTTGGAAAGGTTTTGGTAATTTATGAATTTTTCAATATTTGAAAATAGGTCAACAAAATTAAAATTAATAACACCGTCCGTCACTATTTTCCACTGCCCAAGTTTACCATTACCGCCATGTCCGCTTTTACTCGCCACTGCCCGCTTTTACCGCTATTGCCCGCCACCACCCCACTACCCACCACTACCCGCCACTAACCGCCACTAACCGCCACTACTCCTAGTTCTGCCACTGCCCGCCACTCGTATGCCCAGGGCCGCCACTACCTGCCACTCTGTCCGCCACTGGACGCCATTGCCAGCCACTGCGTTTAGTCGTATTTCTGGATGCATCCTTAATTTAGTTGTCTGGTTTCATTAGCGCTTTGGAGGCATCCTATGAACGGGAGCAATAGATGTAAATGTCATATAGTAATCCAAAAATGCTCAATATCCTAAATAGAGCAGGTGTGTTTAAACACGGCGGAATAAGCAAATTCTCTGTATTTTGTTAACTCGGTGTTTCCAGGGAGCCATAATAGCAATAATTAAGTTTTCTATTTGGTAAGTTATATAAGGTAATCCAAACTGCTCAATATCACAGATAGAGCAAGTGTGTTTAATCGGCGTTGCCCGGCAATAATCACCATCCTAGATAGAGCAATCCTACGTAGGGCAGGTGTTTTTAAACGCCACGTTGCCCGGGAAAAATATATCCCCTCTATTTTCTTATACTATTGTATACCAAAAAAACGTACTCTGCGTGGTATATGATTGATGGAAAAGGAGTAAAACAAGAAACTCGGTGTTGCTCGGAAATTCACTGCAATACGTACAGGTTTCATTATATTTTTATGGGAAGAGGGAAGTTAAGAAACTCTGCGTTGCCCGGGAATAAATTAAAAGACTATAGATTTCATTATATTTTTTGGAAGTATGTGGGGAAGAAACACAGTGCTGCCCGGGAGCAATAACTTTAAAACCTAAAGCTCAGGTGAATAACTTACATTACAATTAATTTCACTACATTAAAACAAGAGAGAGACCTGGACTCGGCGCTGGTTAAATAAAGATGGGGGAGGGAAATTTGGAGAAACGGGGAAGGAGGAAAGAAAGAAAGACGGATTCAGATAGGTAGAGAGATAGGAGTTTGACTATAAAATTGTTAGACACAATTTTAATCTCTTCTATTTTGTTTGATATGCACCTGGCAATCCTGGGTAGCCCTGCTAATACATACATACATATATATATATATATATATATATATATATATATATACATACATATATATATATATATATATATATATATATATATATATATATATATATATATATATATATATATATATAATTATTGGCTCCTTTACAGGGGTGGGCGCTCAGTTTGGGAAGAATTTATTGCTTGGATTTAAAGCTGTAATACCTAGGTTATCACTCCTGACAAAAGCTTAGATTGAGTTGGATATACATGGCGGGTTATCAGAGCTGAGGTATAAGGTTCGAATCAGTTGTATATTGTGACACTGATGAGTCTTTATAAGACGAAGCAAGCGTTACACTATAGATATAGATATTTAATTATTAAATTATTATAATATATATATATATATATATATATATATATATATATTTAATTCATGCAAATTCACACAAACGTTGAATTTCTCCATAATGTATAGATTACTAGGGCTCAAAAAATAATAATTTAATAAATGTTCCGAATTCATTATTTTAAATAAATTCGCAAAATTTATTAAATTATAATTACATATACATATATATATATATATATATATATATATATATATATATATATATATATATATATATATATATGTAATTATAATTTAATAAATTTTGCGAATTTGTTTTAAATTACAAATTCGAACATTTATTAAATTATTAAATATATATATATATATAATATTTATAAATAAATATTAAATTATCAATACCTACAGACGCTAGCGTTCCAAGCTTATTGCTCTTTTCAGTGTAGGAAAGTAATAATTTCAGACGGTCGAGAAGCGCGAAACCTGTTCACAGAGTCAGTCTGGACTGTGCAAGCAGTCGCCATATCCAGACGGCCAACGTAAATTGTCACATAATTACGAGAAATTAAGATCTATATATACCTAGAAGCGGGCACAGATATAGGACTAGTCGAGAGTGTTCTACGAACGTATTTGGAACTTTGCATTAGATATTTTTGACAGTCTATTTTTAACTTTTCCGAGAGTGCTCAACTTTATATATATATATATATATATATATATATATATATATATATATATATATATATATATTTATTTTTAAATACAGATTTTATTCAGACATGGACCAGTGGTTTCTGACAAGAAAAGGGTTTAATTCCCGATTCCGTCTTCGTCAGCATAGTCTGAAATAGTAAATGATGGAATTTCTTCAAAAAACATTAATAACCGTTATAAAACGCTATGCACAAAGATATATATATATATATATATAATGTATGTGTGTTTTATTTTACTAATGTTTCAAATACCATCCTTCCAGATCAATTTCCTACTGTCACCTCTTTCACCCCCACACACGGTTTTTCACACATTTCTTTTTTTTTGGGGGGGGGTAAGTTTCGTCATTTCGATGTAAATATACTTTTCTCCTCATAGAAACGCACTTTGTGCCTTCGAGAATAAAAGTGCGCCCGTTTGATTATAACCGAATATCAGTCGATGTCTTTTACAAAATGCACAAAGTGGATTAGAAAGAAAAAGAGAGACAGAGACAGACAGAGAGGGAGAAAGGGGGGTCTTTATGTGAAAGACGCCCCCAACAGTCAAATATTAAGAAGAAAAAGTAAAAACACGAAAAACATATATAAAAAAAGACATTTCCCCAAAACTTCCCAAGTGATAGTTGTCGGAACTTGGTCATTTAGCCGTGTCATAGGAAATCAGTGAAGTAGAATCCGTATCGAGTGATGCACATGGGAAGTTGTAAGATTTCGAAGATGCAGAATGAATGGCGTCCAGTCTATTTCGAGGCGATCATTTCTTTTTTAGTAGACAGATGAACACCATACTATCCATAAGCAAATTGACAGATTATCTACTTATCGATCTAACATCGTTTATATATATATATATATATATATATATATATATATATATATATATATATATATATATATATATATATATATATATATATAGTATTGAAATATATTTATAGAAAATATATTTATGGAAAGTAAGCTATACAGCAACGTTTATGTTTCATTACCGAGGGAAATAATCAGGCTAAATGAAAGATGAATGTTTCAGTGTAGCTTACTTTCCATACATATATTTTCATACTACTACTACTACTACTACTACTACTACTACTAAGATCTAATCACGCATTTAGCACTGTTAGGATAAATACTGAAAATATGTTATATTACATTATAATATAATAAGTGTATATAAATGAAATAATAAGTTTCTATCAATGTACCATAGTTCCATTGACACGAGTAAGCCTTTATTGTTAGAAAGGGCTCTTAGAACCCATCTCAAATCATTAGCGTCTCACCGAACGAAGGCAGTACAAAAAAAAGGAACATGGGTGGATGCTGCTTTAGATAAATAATTTTATATATTTGAGATTTCGCTTACTTTCAGCTGGTGTCGGATGATAGCGGAGGGGTTAGAAGCGTCGCTGTCAAGTTAAGTTTCGAGTTTCGATCCCGGTTTGATACAGCGAAACAGTCTTTTCTTGTAAATTAATTATAAACTTATATATATATATATATATATATATATATATATATATAATCCCAGTGAGTAAGTTTATGTTCACGGGGTATAATCCAGTTACTCCTTACTAGGTTTATAAATAGTCTTTATTTATTTGGCTTTTTATTTATCTAAATAAGTTTGGTTATTCATTTGTAGACAGCGTATAATAATACGATTTATATTTACTTCTACCTGATCATGGCTGACGTAAAAAGAATAAACTACCTCCGTAGATTAAATAAAGGGTTCCGTTCGAAATCTCGTACAAATTCCAACTGAAAATCAGCTGAAATTCTTTATGTCACTATTCAGTATGGATGCAGAAATAAAAATAGTTTTCCTTTTTCATTCGTATTGAATAGTAATGGCCTGAAAAAGTTCAGTCGGTGTCCAGCTAGTACTGAAACGTGTCTGGAAATAGTTCGCCGAAAATATTTGTATAAATACAAACTTTTATAGTAAATCATATATATATATATATATATATATATATATATATATATATATATATATATATATATATATATGTATTCATTTATTTTGGTACAGAAGAATTAGTACAACATTTGTACCGTCGAGCACTCTGCTGGGATTTTTCCTGCTATATTACAAAGAAGTGATATATATATATATATATATATATACAGGGTGGGCAAAAATAAGGGTCCTATTTTTAAAAATTCATAACTTTTTTATTTATTGATTTTTTTCTTTTTTTTTTTTAGAATAAGTAAAGGACCCCTTCCGAAGCAAGCATGAGCCGTATTAGCCCTAAGGAACGTACCCTCATTTAGAAAACATTATTTTTGCTTAAAAAACTCAAAACAGTGTAAAAAACAATACTTTAGTTTTTGTAAGTTTTAAGAAGTGTTTTTCGGCGAAAATTTGTTTTGTTTATTTCAAAAAATCTCGGAAGGGTCAGTCTACACACACATAAAGTTTGGTGAGTTTAACTTTTATTTTGTGGAAGTTATTCAAATTCAAGTTATTCAAATTTAAAGATAGGACCCTTATTTTGGCCCACCCTATATATATATTATAATAATTATTCGTTTTTCATGCCTTTTCCCTTTAAATTATATTTTCAATTACACCCCTAAAATACTTAAATTGTTATTACCCAACAATCTACGGTACAATTATATTAAATAGTTGCCTAAGGTCCATCTAAATTTCTGTTCAATCAGTATTTCTAAATTCATCCAATCCACTTAAACTGTGTTACGTTATCATTGTTCTTAATCTGATCTAGACATTTATTCCAAAATATATCACTCTATTAGCAAAACAATCAATTGATTAATAGATTTCTCTATGTAATCTGCATAGCCTTCCTAGATCGAAGAGATACATGAACAAATGTTCACTATATTTAGACATTCCATTAATTATTTCGAAGGTTTAAATTAAATCACCGCTCAGTCTTCTCTTTGAAAGGGAGTAATGATCTTTTGAACATCGCTTTCTTTGTGATCATTACTTCAGTTTGATCTTGCGGAATGACCTACATAAAAAAATCATTCGCGTCCTTTTACGCATCATAAAGAAAGTTTACACCCTTTGACTCTTTTCTCCATCGCTTTGCATCACGACGCTTTTTGTCCCCGCGGGTGAGTAAAAGAAATATTAATGTGAAGATCACAGATATGAACAGAGTTTAAGGAGACGTAAATATTTAAGATAAGTCCATTAAATGTGACAGAATCACGAGGATTCTGTATTTTTTGGATTATTCGGACTACTGTTCTCATCGTGGATGTTATTCTCGCAACGTTTTGGCCGATGTAATCTTCGACCTTCTTCAGAATCGTCTTGTCGAGCTCGGGAATCTTTATATCGAACTTGGGATCTGTACGAGATTTCAAACGGAACCTTTTATTTAATCTACGGGGGTAGTTTGTTCTTGTTACGTCAGCCATGATCAGGTAGAAGTAAATATAAATCATATTCTTATTATCGCCCCTACTAATGATTGAACCTTCAACTTAGAACTGATTATAACTCAGCACTTTTATCCATTGCTCCACTGGTTCGGGATATTTCGTACAGATTCTGGAGTTTGGCTAATTATTCCCGAGTTTGACAAGACGTACCTGAATAAGTTAAGGGCGGCCTTTTGGCCGGGATCAAAGTGTAGTATCTGTTCCAATGGATACTGCACCCCATAGACTGGTATTGTCTTGACCTTCGGGGATTGATTTACGCCGGTCTGTGGGTTTGTCCTGTGCAATTCTAGGTGGTCCACCCTCCCAGGCTTTGCCTCCCCTCTTTGGGGAGGAGTAAGTTTATTGCTTACTGCCTGAGGCGCCCCTACCGGAGAATGCCGACGGGGCTGCCCAGGCAATTTTTGATGGCCAGAGTGCTAACCTTCTAGGGCGCTGGCTTTTCAAATCCCACTTTCCCGACCTTGTGTCACATCTTACCTTGTGAGAGGAAGATAAATAACATCAGTCAAAACGTTGTGAGAATAGCATCCAAGATGAGAACAGTAATCCTAATAAACGTAATAATACAAATTATCAATCGTCATCTCAAAAATTCCGAAACATAACACGATAATTCTATTTCAAAATGGACCTGACGGACTTACAAAAATACTATTTGAAACGTAAGCGTGAAAATTAACGAAACCTGACAGGCGATCGACGGACAGAGCCGTTCATAGAAATGCTTGGACGCATCTAGTATAAGACGAGTCCATTTAGTCTGCGTGTTTAGTGATGAAAATCTTGTTTCAACCTCAACGGTGACAGACTGACTGAGGAACGCATCTAAAATCATTACCGTATTAAATCTCCTTTTCCACCGAATCCTCTCTTTCCGCTTCTTTTTCCCTGTTTATAAGTTTATCACAAAAACCTGCCTGTCTTTTCGTTCTGTCTTTCATGTTGGCTTTATTTTTGATCGTCTCTGAGGGGATACGCTCAGTTGCCTCCACGTGTGTTGCAGATAATTTATCATGAACAAAATGAGGTGGGCACTTAATGTGGAGCTAAAAAAAAATACGAAATAAAATCAAAGACAATCAATCTATCTATCTATCTATCTATCTATCTATCTATCTATCTATCTATCTATCTATCTATCTATCTATCTATCCATCTAAGTTCATTCATACACTCAGCATCCAATGTTCACGCTTACACGCGTGCCCGAAGGAGAAATAACTGGGGACTTAATGTGGCGTCAAAATAAAAACTACGAAAAAATATCAAATTCAATCAATCAATCAATCCGTATCTCTATTTGTCTGTCTGTCTCTCTATCGACCTATTTGTAAATATCTCTATCTATTCAACCATCTATCTATCTATCTATCTATCTATCTATCTATCTCCATTCATATACTCAGCATTCCAAGTCCTACACACGCGCGTGCGAGGACGTGCACAACTATTTCGGGTCCTGGAAATCGGCCAACTCTGTTTTCGATTTTTCTCATTTTTTTCCCCTTCTCATGTAATGCAAGTGCTTGTATTTTTTAAACAACATTGTCATTAACTTCTGATGAAGTCTTTTAATAACAAAGACGAAATAGTAAAAACCATCGTATATGATTTTATTTGAAACTGCTGTTTTAGTCTATCCGCTTTTCACATTCATCTGAACCCCCATATAGATATATTTATACATAATATTACTGGTCCTAACTTAACGTAAATGCAGAGCTCTTCAAAATTGAATAGAATATTCTATGTAGCCGATGATTACTAACATTTATAGATTCCCTTGCATTCGACTGTTGGATCACATTTTTAAGCACCCGCACCGTTTCTAACCACACCGAAGATTCATAATATAGCGAAACATATCTCTGTTAATGAACAATATATATATATATCATCTTTAGTTGGCCAGAGCGAGGAGCATCTCTCACTGAAAAAATGCCCTTTTCGGAATCGAGCAAACCATTTCTCGCATTCTCATTGTGCAACGGCACTTTTCTTCATACACACGGCATATTTTTTTATGCAGGTTTATGTAGCTTTTTTTGTCCTTTTCTGTAGTAGAAAAGCATCAGATGTCGGTAGTGCTCCGCTTGATATTCAATTTCACGGCCTGAAATACAAGCAAAACTATAAGAATTCCTCTGCTCGTAGGCTTATTACACATTGACGTCAACATACTCGCTACACCAAATACAGGCCTATTTAGATATACTGAAAAAATAAATAGTTACATTCTCGTATAAAGTTTTTGTTGGATGTGAGGGAGGAGAAGGAATAGTAACGGTAGCAAGGTACTTATACGCACAGTTACCTATTTATATATATATATATAAACAACTTCATATCTACACACATACATTTTGACACCTGTGTGTACATACACACATATTCATGCACTCACACCAACACCCACACACGTATATATTTCCGCGATAGAATGTTATCCTTTATTATTAAAAAAAATATTTTCATTATATCTTCGTACTCTTCATCGCGATAGATTTTTTAGGCACTTTGGTTGGTCGCATCGATCCGGATGCATGTAAGACCGCACACACTCCATTCGACATAAAGATAGAAGTTGCAAAACCATATATATATACATACAAACAGATACACACACGTCAACACATACATATATATATACATATATATATATATCTATATATATATATATATATATATATATATATATATATATATATGTGTGTAAATATATACATATACTTACGTATATGTATATTCAAGTATATACATATGTACATCTTATCTTATATATAAAGTAAAGACGTTTTTTCCCCTGTACCTTCGCGTCGAATAGGAAAATAAACTCTAACTCAATACGTTACTACAATCGCTACAACATCACGCTTATTCGCTCGAGCGTGTTCTTAGCAAACTCTACACTCTTACATCCACCTCGGGCAAATTGTTACTTTCGTTCCTCACTCAGTCACTCTCCCCAAACCAGACACCATACAGGTAGTAGCAAGAACATTTCTCTCTAACATTTTACTACTCCCACGCTACCAGTCTACACCGGGGCCAAATACACAACGGATACTTTCACACAATTTACACCTTATTATTTACGTTAAATATGCCTTCAACTCACCACACAGAAGCATACGTTGCACAGAAAATATAACAGACGCTCCCTTCAATACATCTGCCTACGTCACTTCCGCCAAAAAAGTATTACGGCTTCTACTCTAAGCCTCAACCACCAACTACAGATCACGAAACGCCTGCCAGATTCACTACCCTTAAACAATTATAGCGATTCCCCTTACCGATCAAACTTTTCTTCAGGTAATATACCGTTCCTGTTCTTATATTTCCGTTATACATTCATCTACTTCACTTCTTAAAATTGCTGCTACAATACTAACGTAGTATGTTAAAAAAAAAACCGTTACAGAATAAGCGAATGACATTCCATTAATCTTCGTACGTAGTATTTACACGTTAGCGAATAACAGATTACATTAACCTGAACATAAGTTTACACGTATTTTTAACTTTCTTTCCTTATTTAACGTACCGACCACCGATTACATAATACAAAAATTAAAAAAAATCAACTCTAAAATATAAGATAAAAATATTTACGTTTTCCTTATGTTACGCAATATACAACTAAAGAATCAATATATACCAATAATTATACCTATCACTTACTTTACAAACATACATGTTACTTCTACACTATTTGAACCAAATTCATTTTGCACAAAGAATACACATCAAACATATATTACATACTAAACAATATTCCAAATAACTTTTATGTTTCTGCCGGGGTGGGGGGAGGCCTCAGTTTACACGTATTTTTCACTTTCTTCCCTTATTTCACGTACCGAACACCGATTACATAAAACAAATATTTAAAAAACTTAAACTCTAAAATATAAGATAAAAACATTTAAGTTTTCATTATGTTACGAAATATACAACTCAAGAATCAATATATACCAATAATTATACCTATCACTTAATTTAAAAACAAACATGTTACTTCTACACTATTTGAACCGAACTGTTTTTTTTTTCAAATTGTAAATAAAATAACCATATACTTTTTACAAATGGGATTTCAGTTACCGACTATGAGAAGAAAACCAATTCAAAAGAACATATCCTTGACTTTTAAATAAGGATACTTCTGTATTTCAAACGTTGGACATGTATTCAATTTAAACGGATTTTCTATTTTCGTCATCATTACACGTAACGGACATTACACGTGCCGCCCAAAAAACTAAGCCGACGTAATCAAATACGAATTTGTAAACGTCGCTAATTAAATATGATATACTTCTACAAAAAACAAACTGAATAATTCCGATATTTCATTTTATAATAATTAAAAAAAAAGAATCAACTCTAACAGTTAATATAAACATTTACGTTTT
The DNA here is from genome assembly GCA_963556195.1 of Sepiola atlantica. Lineage (NCBI taxonomy): Eukaryota > Metazoa > Mollusca > Cephalopoda > Sepiida > Sepiolidae > Sepiola > Sepiola atlantica. Next base: position 36,129,925 of record OY744531.1, read on the forward strand.
ACTTATTTACATGAAGTTAAAACAACTGTTACTTCTACAGATTTTGAACTTTCTTATAATCGTTTTAAACGACCACTATTGATAATTTTGATAGAATTTGAATTCTTACAATGAAAAAAAACACTAACTACTCATTTAATTGATAATTTTTCACTTCACAAATTACTGTTGCCTACTTTCAGAAACTTTTCTATTCATACAATAAGAAAAATCAATGACTTTACATTCAGTCTGGCACTTCCAGTTGACTCGGTGGAATGAATGGAACTCTTCAATTATTAAGTCCAAGTGACGTTTGAAATGCAGAACTACCCTTATTTATTACAGTAAAATATCAGAATTTGTTAAGGTTTTTGTATTGTTTCTTTTCTTATTTTTTGAGTTTAAAGTTTTATTCTTTTCCTTTTTTATAATATAAAGTATCAGAATTTTGCATAATTATTTTGTCGTGTAAACTTCTAATTGCGTATAAAGAAGTATATCAGGTGGCACGTTATTATGTAATAGCTGTCCTTTACGTAAAATAATGGCAAACATGAAAAATCCGTGTAAATGGAAGAAATGTTCCCCCACCCACACCCACCTAAATATATAAGACAGCGACTACATAATAACTGCCACCCATTATAAATAATATTACAATATTTTTAAGTATAAAATTTAGTATAAAAACTCATCCGACATAATCAAATATGAATTCGTAAACGTCGATAATTAAATATGATATACATCTTTTTAAGGCATTAGAACTTTACACGATAAAAAAAAAATTTGACACATTCGGATATTTTCCATTATAATAAATTAAAAAAAATTACACATTAAACTCACAAAAAAAAAATAAAACAACTGCTGAAATTTTTTCATAAACACTTACTCGGTCTGTGATAAGGGGGCCTTTGAAAATTAAAGAGGCCTACAAAGCCACATTAAAATCACCCCCCCCCCAAAAAAAAACAAAACTGCTGCCCTTATATTAAATACATTTTCTTCTACCACTCGACGACAACAATATTTCTGTTTCACACTTACTAAAATAACTTCCAGTAGTATTTACTGACCAACATATGAGATTTGTTTGCCTTTCAAGCTCCATACGGAAATAGAATTTACGTGACTTAAATAGTAATTAATGCCCCCCCCCCTCCATTTGCCAAATTGATACACATCAGAAACATTATATACACTAACATATCCTTTGGACTTTTAACACAATACATGGTTCAGATCAAAATTGGTTTTATTTCGTGCAAATCAGACATGACTAACCTGCCACATTTTCAATCATCTAATAATTACTTTCAGTTCTACTTAAATACAATATAATTGTTTTTTTCTTTTACTATAAACACAACAAATACTTTCATCTTACTTGACTTAAATAGAATTTACTTTCGATTTTTCTCCCATTTATTCATTTTCACGCTCTCATTAATCATCTTTTCGATCAAATTCTTTCCAGGCAGAAAACAAGAGAAACATGCCTCCAAAAAAATCTTCTATTGGTCGTACTACAAGACCAACTGCTTCGAGAAAGAGAAGTCTACAAACAGAAATTCATGATCAGTCTCAACAAGAGCGTTTGGATAATTCCGTCCACGAAAATGATAGTCAACCTTTGGAGCTACAGGAACTTGCCGCAGAGGCATCTGAGGTGGAACAGCCGAGGCATACTGAGACAAATCAAAATTTACATACTATGGCACAACACAGAAATGCCAGATTTGAAGCCATGCAGCTACATACATAAATTAGTACGGTTCCTCAAGCAAATTTCTGGTGGCATGAAGGCCGCAATTATGATGTTGCGCGTAATTATAACCTACGCAGAGACATTCAAATAGGTACAATGAACAACGGAAAAACGTGTACGAAATGTAACGCTAAAAAATGGATTAGGGAGTCACCAGGTATGTGCTGTTCTGGGGGCAAAGTTATTATTCAAGATTTAGGTATACCCCCGGAACCATTAAAATCCCTTATTGCTAACACTTCACATTATTCAATACATTTCCTGAACAACATTCGCAGTTATAACAACTGCTTCAGTATGACAAGCTTTGGCGCTGAACAAATACGTGAAAAGTGCTATATGCCTACATTTAAAGTTTGTGGCCAGATTTGTCATAGAGTGGGTTCCTTGCTTCCCATCAAAGGGGAATTTCCACAGTTTCTACAAATATATTTTCTGGGTGATGAACAGCAAGAAGCGGCGATTAGATATAACTCTTTCTCAAACACTAAATTAGATATTGTTCTTGCATTGCAAAGCATGCTTCACAGAGAAAATTTATATATCCAACAATTTAAGATGGCGATGGAGCATAATGGAGGTGATGACTTGAAAGTGGTTCTACATGCTGACAAAACTCCTACAGGAGAACATGAACGACGTTTCAATGCTCCCGAGGCACGTGAAGTTGCTGTTGTAATAGTGGGTCACGAGTTTCATCATCGGGACATCATTTTGAATCTTAGAAACAAACAACTTCAGCGCATCTCTGAAACAAATCGGGCATATGATGCTTTACAGTACCCGATCATTCATTGGACAGGTCAAGAAGGCTATCATTTCACTGTTTGGAAAACAAATCCTCACACCACTCAGTTAGTAGTAGGAAAAAAGATTTCTTGTAATGATTTCTATGCATATAGGATTATGGTCCGTGACGAAAGTTTTAACATGCTGCTTAAATGTAGGAAGCTATTTCAACAGTACATAGTTGATATGTATGCAAAAATAGAGCATGAGAGACTTACTTACATTAAGACACATCAAAAGGAGTTAAGAGTTGCTGATTACATTCACTTGAGGGACTCACTAAGTATTGATGGAAATACTGACAATGTTGGCCAACTGACAATCCTACCAGCAACATTTACTGGGGGACCTCGCTATATGCATGAACGCACGCAAGATGCGATGGTATATGTGAGAAAATATGGAACTGCGGATTTTTTTATAACTTTTACCTGCAATCCGAAGTGGCCTGAGATTGTGAATGAACTCCTTCCGAATCAACAACCACATGATCGCCATGACCTCATAGCAAGAGTTTTCCATCTAAAGCTAGGTATCCTTATCCAACTCCTAACGAAAGGAAACATTTTCGGAGTGGTCATAGCATACATGTACACTGTTGAGTGGCAGAAAAGAGGATTGCCACATGCTCATTGTCTGGTTTGGCTTCAACAAAAATTGAGATCCTCTGACATAGATTCAGTTATCAGTGCGGAAATTCCGGATCCAGTGGCAGATCCGGTTTTACATGATATCATTAGGCACCATATGATTCATGGACCTTGTGGAAACATAAACAGATGTTCACTCTGTCTCAAAGATGGACACTGCAGTAAGAGATATCCCAGACACTTCTTGAGTGAAACTCAATCGGATACAAATGGCTACCCACAATATCGACGACTATCTCCTTTAGCTGGAGGTTTTGAGACAACAGTTACCCTACCTGGCAACATAACAGTTCCTGTAGACAACCGATGGGTTGTACCACATAATAAACTGCTTTGTAAGATTTTTGATGCACATATCAATGTTGAATACTGCAACAGCGTGAAATCAATAAAATACATTTGTAAATATGTAAATAAAGGTAGTGATCAAGCTATCTTCACAATTGAAAGTAATGCTCATAATGAAGTTAAGAGATACGAAACAGGACGTTACATATCAACCAATGAAGCCATTTGGAGAATACTTAACTTTCACATACATGTACATCATCCCCCAGTTATTCACCTATCAGTTCATCTAGAAAATGGACAGCGGATATACTTTACTGAAAGTACTGCAGCAGATAGAGTTGCAAATCCACCTTCAACCACTCCAACAGCTTTCTTCAAATTGTGTCAAACAGATTTTTTTGCACGTACACTTTTTTACTCGGAAGTTCCACTTTATTATACCTGGGACAGTAAAACTAAAGTCTTCAAGCGACGATTACAGGGTAAGCCAGTTCCAGGCTATCCGTGTGTTAAAAGAACAGAAGTTTTGGGCAGGGTATACACCGTGCATCCAAATCAATTTGACTGCTTCTGTTTGAGACTGCTTCTACACAATGTTAGAGGTCCACAGAGCTTTAATGACCTAAAAACGATCAATGGTCAAGTTGTGACTACATTCAGGGATGCATGTAGTGCACATGGACTACTTGAAGATGATAACCACTGGGATGCGACACTACAGGAAGCATCTATATCTGAATCTGCAGACAATTTGAGACATTTGTTTGCCATCATGTTGACATCATGTGCAGTGTCTCATCCAAAACGACTTTGGGATGCACACAAAGAAGCTTTTAGTGAAGATTTCCTTCTTAGGAAACGCAATCAGCAGCCTGAAGTTGATATAACATTTTCAGACGACATCTTCAATATGGCTTTAGTTCATATCGAAGATATGACTTATCAGATGAATGGTAAAACACTGACAAAATTGGGTCTTACCTCACCTAATCGATCTAATACACATCCGGTCATTACTGCATGGACACGTGAAATTAGTTATCAACCTCATGAGCAAGCATCAATTGTTCGAGATGGTATCGCACAACTAAATAATGAGCAAACTCATGTTTTTCGTACTGTAGTTAATACTGTAGAAGATCAGCAAGGTGGCCTGATATTCCTTGATGCACCTGGAGGTACAGGAAAGACATTTGTTACCAAGTTAATTCTTGCTAAAGTTAGGTCAGAAGGCAAAATAGCTGTGGCAGTCACATTATCTGCCATTGCAACCACTCTTCTTCCTGGTGGTATAACAGCTCACTCCACATTTAAGTTGCCATTATCCTTAACAAAAGATGCTGATCCAATTTGTCAAATAGAAAGAGGATCAGATCCAGCTAAAGTTTTACAGAATTGTTCCTTGATCGTATGGGATGAATCTACAATGTCACATAAACAAGCGTTCGATGCTCTAGAGAAAACATTGCGTGATTTCAAGAAACGTGATGTTGTTATGGGTGGCATAACACTTTTATTATCAGGTGACTTCCGACAAACGCTTCCTATTGTTCCACGTGGAAGTCCCGCTGACGAGCTTAATGCTTGCATTAAATTGTCATATTTGTGGAAGTACATTAAGACTGTAACGTTATTTACAAACATGCGTGTACATCTCAATAGTGACCCAATGGCTGGTGAGTTTGCCTCTCTACTCCTAAAAATAGGTGATGGCAAGCTTGCAACAACCAACAATGGCAAGATTGTTATTACTCCAGGTATTGGCTCAATTGTTTCATCACTCACAGAACTTAGTAGCAAAGTTTATCCAAATATAGCCGACAACTATGTGCATCCTGAATGGCTAACGGAGAGAGCAATTCTAGCTCCTAAAAATGACATGGTACATGTCATCAATCAACAACTGCTTGATGAAATTCCAGGTGATGAACAAACTTTCACTTCTGTGGATTCTACTCTCGATGACGACCAGGCTGTACAATACCCTACAGAATTTTTAAATTCATTAGAATTTCTTGGTATGCCAACACACAAATTAAAGCTGAAAGCTGGATGCACAATTATGTTACTCCGGAATCTTGATGTTCCAAGGCTATGTAATGGAACGAGACTGTGTGTTAAACGCATGAAACCTCATGTGATAGAAGCTGTAATACTAACTGGTGTGGCAAGGAGCAAACTGACATTCCTTCCCAGAATACCCATTATTCCGTCGGATTCTGCAATAGAATTTAAAAAGCTTCAGTTCCCATTTAAATTGTGTTTTGCCATGACAATTAACAAGTCCCAAGGACAATCATTGGCAGTGGTTGGTCTAAACTTGACTTCACCTTGCTTTAGCCATGGGCAGTTTTATGTAGGACTAGCGGGGCTACCCGGCGTTGCTCGGGGTCATTAAAACATATAATTGAAGAAAAATCGTGTGTGTAACATCTTTATATACAAACTTCTATTTCTACCCCCCCCCTTCTCTATAGCCGTCTCTTTATCTTTCTACCTTTCTCTTCCCTGGTCGCCGCATTTCACCGCTACTTTCTAATTTTGCCTTTTGCGAAAGCTGTTCTTCCCCACAATTTCTCCTACGTTGCCCAGGGCAATAGTATGATATATTTCTATAAAAAGTAACACCTCTATCTGCGCCTTCTATATAGGTACTTATCTCCACCCCGGTGTTCATGCTATATACGTATCTATCATCACCCCGGTGCGCATACTATATACGTACCTATCGCCGCCCCAGTGCACATACTATATACGTACCTATCGCCGCCCCAGTTCAGATACTATTTAAGTACCTATCGCCGCCCCGGTGCGAATGCTAAATAGTACCTATCGCCGCCACGGTGTGCATGCTACATAAGTACCTATCGCTGCCCTAGTGGGAATAATTAATATGTACATATTGCCGCATTGGTGCGAATTTCTAAATACGTACCTATCACCACTTTGGTGCGAATGCTAAATACGTACCATAGCCGGCCCGATGCGTATGCTAAATACGTACCTATAGCCGCCCTGGTGTGAATGCTAAATACGTACCTATAGCCGCCCCGGTGTGAATGCTAAATACGTACCTATCACCACCCTGGTGCGAATGCGAAATACATACCTTTCGCCGTTCTGGTGCACGTGCTATATACATACCTATTGCCGCCCCGGTGCACGTGCTATATATGTACTGATCGCCGCCCCGGTGCGCATGCTATGTACGTACTTATTGCTGCCCATGTGTACATGCTATATACGTAGCTATCGCCACCCCTGAATGATGAATACGTACCTATCGCCGCCCCGGTGTGGAAGCTAAATACGTACATATCGCCGCCCCGGTACGAATGCTAAATACATACATATCGCCGCCCTAGTGTGATTTCTAAATACGTACCTATCGCCGCTCCTGTGTGAATTCTAAATACGTACCTATCGCCGCCCCGGTGCGGAAGCTAAATACGTACATATCGCCACCCCGGTGCGAATGCTAAATACATACCTATCGCCGCCCCGGTGCGAATGCTAAATACATACCTGTCGCCGCCCCGGTGCGAATGCGCTATACATACCTATCGCCGCCCCGGTGCGAATGCTAAATACATACCTATCGCCGCCCCGGTGTGAATGCTAAATACATACCTATCGCCGCACCGGTGTGAATGCTAAATACATACCTATCGCCGCCCCGGTGTGAATGCTAAATACGTACGTTTCGCCGCCCCGGTGCGCGTGCTATATATGAACCGATCGCTGCCCCAGTGCGCATGCATAATACATACCTATCACGTACTTATTGCCGCCCATGTGCACATGCTATATACGTACCTATCGCCACCGCTGAATGCTAAATAAGTACCTATCTCCGCCCAGGGATGAATGCTAAATACGTACATATTGCCGCCCAGGTGTTCATACACCATATGTACCTATCACTGCCCCAGTGCGAATACTAAATATGTACATATCGCCACCCCGGTGCGATTGCTGAATACATACCTATCGCAACCCCGGTGCGAATGCTAAATACGTAGCTATAGCCACCCCTATGCACTACTATATAGTACCTATTACCACCCCGGTACACATACTATATATAAACCTATCGCCGACCCGGTGTGCATACTATATTCGTACCTATCGCGGCTCTGGTGCGCATACTACATACTTACCTATCTCTGCAAGGGTACACATACTATATATGTACCAATCTCCAGCCCAGTTCGCATACGTAAGAACTTATATTTATTCGGCCCTGTCGTGTTAGAAAAACAAAATAGTGTTCATTTATGTATTGTCACTATCATAAATATAAATATTTTTAGTTACAAACAGAAAAAAATACATTTTTTTGCGTCCCCACAAGAAAATTTTTTTCTATCCTCCCACATACTTAGAAATATTTTTAATTTAAAGGAAAAAAAAAAGAAAATTTTTTGACCCCCTTACACCCCAAAAATTTTATGTTCCCCCCATACATAGAAATATTTTTATTTTAAAAAAGAAAAAAAAAAAATTTTTTTAGCCCCCTCCCCCGAAAATTTTTTTTTTCATTCTCCCCCATACACATAAATATTTTCAATGAAAAAAATAAAAGACAAAATAAATGTTTTGCCTCCCCCCCAATTTTTTTATACTCCCATGTGCACATGCTATATACTTCCTATCGCCACCGCTGAATGCTAAATACGTACCTATTGCTGTCGCGGTGCGAATGCTAAATAGGTTTTCAGCATAGATGCTGTTAAAATATTATCCAAACCTATCACTACAGTAGCTCTATCTAGGACATTGAACAATTTTCTCCCGGACAACGCCGAGTACTTTAAAAATAAAAGAGGCCTCATGAGCACTACTGAAATAACTTAGGTATCCTCTCTCCTTCTGATCTGCCAAATAGTCCAAAGGGAAACGAAGATGGCGTTAAAATATTTTCAAAACCTATCACTACAGTAGCTCTATCTAGGATATTGAGCACTTTTCTCCCGGACAACACCGAGTACTTTGAAAATCAAGGAGGCCTCATGAGCACTACTGAAATCACTCTTATCGATTCCCCATCCTTTTCAGCGTAGATGCTGTTAAAATATTATCCAAACCTATCACTACAGTAGCTCGATCAAGGACATTGAACACTTTTCTCCCGGACAACACCAAATACTTTGAAAATCAAGGAGGCCTACTGAGCACTATTGAAATCACTTAGGTATCCCTCCTTTTGATCTGCCAAATAGTCCAAAGGGGAACGAAGATGGCGTTAAAATATTTTCCAAACCTATCACTACAGTAGCTCTATCTAGGATATTGAGCACTTTTCTCCCGGACAACGCCGAGTACTTTGATAATCAAGGAGGCCTCCTGAGCACTACTGAAATCACTTAGGTATCCTCTCTCCTTCTGATCTGCCAAATAGTCCAAAGGGGAACGAAGATGGCGTTAAAATATTTTCCAAACCTATCACTACAGTAGCTCTATCTAGGATATTGAGCACTTTTCTCCCGGACAACGCCGAGTACTTTGATTATCAAAGACGCCTCCTGAGAACTACTGTAATAACTTATATCGATTCCCCCATCCTTTTCAGCGTAGATGCTGTTAAAATATTATCCAAAATTATCACTACAGTAGCTCTATCTAGGACATTGAGCAATTTTCTCCCGGACAACGCCGAGTACTTTGAAAATCAAGGAGGCCTCCTGAGCACTACTGAAATCACTTAGGTATCCTCTCTCCTTCTGATCTGCCAAATAGTCCAAAGGGGAACGAAGATGGCATTAAAATATTTTCCAAACCTATCACTACAGTAGCTCTATCTAGGATATTGAGCACTTTTCTCCCGGACAACGCCAAGTACTTTGAAACTCAAAGAGGCCTCCTGAGGACTACTGAAATCACTTAAGGATCCTCTCTCCTTCTGATCTGCGAAATAGTCCAAAGGGGAACGAAGATGGCGTTAAAATATTTTCCAAACCTATCACTACAGTAGCTCTATCTAGGATATTGAGCACTTTTCTCCCGGACAACGCCGAGTACTTTGATAATCAAGGAGGCCTCCTGAGCACTACTGAAATCACTTAGGTATCCTCTCTCCTTCTGATCTGCCAAATAGTCCAAAGGGGAACGAAGATGGCGTTAAAATATTTTCCAAACCTATCACTACAGTAGCTCTATCTAGGATATTGAGCACTTTTCTCCCGGACAACGCCGAGTACTTTGATTATCAAAGACGCCTCCTGAGAACTACTGTAATAACTTATATCGATTCCCCCATCCTTTTCAGCGTAGATTCTGTTAAAATATTATCCTAACCTATCACTACAGTAGCTCTATCTAGGACATTGAGCAATTTTCTCCCGGACAACGCCGAGTACTTTGAAACTCAAAGAGGCCTCCTGAGGACTACTGAAATCACTTAAGGATCCTCTCTCCTTCTGATCTGCGAAATAGTCCAAAGGGGAACGAAGATGGCGTTAAAATATTTTCAAAACCTATCACTACAGTATCTCTATTAAGGACATTCAGCACTTTTCTCCCGGACAACGCCGAGTATTTGAAAATCAAAGACGCCTCCTGAGCACTACTGAAATCACTCTTATCGATTCCCCCATCCTTTTCAGCGTAGATGCTGTTAAAATATTATCTAAACCTATCACTACAGTAGCTCTATCTAGGACATTGAGCACTTTTCTCCCGGACAATGCCGAGTACTTTGATAATCAAGGAGGCGTCCTGAGGACTACTGAAATCACTTAGGTATCCTCTCTCCTTTTGATCTGCGAAATAGTCCAAAGGGGAACGAAGATAGCGTTAAAATATTTTCAAAACCTATCACTACAGTAGCTCTATCTAGGACATTGAGCACTTTTCTCCCGGACAACGTCGAGTACTTTGATAATCAAGGAGGCCTCCTGAGGACTACTGAAATTACTTAGGTATCCTCTCTCCTTCTGATCTGCCAAATAGTCCAAATGAGAACGAAGATGGCGTTAAAATATTTTCCAAACCTATCACTACAGTAGCTCTATCTAGGATATTGAGCACTTTTCTCCCGGACAACGCCGAGTACTTTGATAATCAAGGAGGCCTCCTGAGCACTACTGAAATCACATAGGTATCCTCTCTCCTTCTGATCTGCCAAATAGTCCAAAGGGGAACGAAGATAGCGTTAAAATATTTTCCAAACCTATCACTACAGTAGCTCTATCTAGGACATTGAGCGCTTTTCTCCCGGACAATGCTGAGTACTTTGATAACAAAGGAGGCCTCCTGAGGACTACTGAAATCACTTAGGTATCCCTCCTTTTGATTAGCCAAATAGTCCAAAGGGGAACGAAGATGGCTTTAAAATATTTTCCAAACCTATCACTACAGTAGCTCTATCTAGGACATTGAGCACTTTTCTCCCGGACAACGCCGAGTATTTGAAAATCAAAGAGGCCTCCTGAGCACTACTGAAATAACTCTTATCGATCCCCCCATCCTTTTCAGCGTAGATGCTGTTAAGATATTATGCAAACCTATCACTACAGTAGGTCTATCTAGGACATTGAGCACTTTTTTCCCGGACAACGCCGAGTACTTTGAAAATCAAAGAGGCCTCCTGAGCACTACTGAAATAACTCTTATCGATTACCCCATCCTTTTCAGCGTAGATGCTGTTAAAATATTATCCAAACCTATCTCTACAGTAGCTCTATCTAGGATATTGAGCACTTTTTTCCCGGACAACGCCGAGTACTATGACCTGATATAACCGGACACAATTTAGGGCAAGACCGGGTACATCCAGCAAGGGATTATTGGACAGGTGCGGATGTGATTGAGCAACCCTTGTTTTACTACACACTTATAACGTAGGATTCCTATGTTGTTATTGATTTATCCGGACAGAAGTTATTGGATGATCTGATACAACCGGGCTGAATGTCGGGCAAGACCGGGTACATCCGGCAAGGGATTATGGGATGTTTACAGTGACTCTGCATTTTTATCGGATTAGTACATAAATACATTAGATTATTTCGAATTTACTACATATTAACGTTTAAAAAGTGGTGTAAAATACGAAAAAACTGCTACCTTTTGTCGGAAAGTGGTCCGGTTGACTGTCAGCGAGTGAATCGTTTTTCCATAGACCGGCGGAATGAAGCCAAGACGATTATGGAGTGCATAATCAAAACAGATACTACACTAAACAGAATTAGAGAAAAACGGCCTAGGGAGTCTAAAATTCATTGTTGCTCATCAAAACTCATTTAAGAACTTGTTAAATAGTATTATACAATGTTTGTTCAAAGAAAATCATAGTTATTATTACTCGTTAATTTATTAATGTAATTTGAACAGTGTCTAGTGGATAGACCGCTGTTCAGGTGTAGATTGATTATAAATAGTCCCGTAAATCACATTAAATTTTTGAATTTCGGATGTTTCTTGGCCTTTTGGCTAAGATCAAAGTGTAGTATCTGTTCTCGGTATTATTGCCTTGAGATCAAGTGTATATCTAGTCCTATCCGATAGGTGTCGATCTTACACTGTCGAATCAAAAATCAGATTATCATTTTATTTTTTAATCCCTTTTCCTTTAACTCACTTCCTCTCCCCTAAATGACCGGTTGATATACCCCAAAGTCGGGATCTGTCTCACCGACGACTCCCCCCAAATTTCGCCTGAGGCGCTGACACCGGCGAATACCGACACTCCCCCTCCCCCAAATTTCGCCTGCCTCACCGGCGTATGCCAATACGCCTCATCCCCAAATTTTAGCGTCTATTAATAATTAAGAAAGAAAGTGTGGGAGTGAGCGGGAAAAAAGAAAGAAAGAAAAAAATGGTTGTAGTGTGAGTGAATTTCTTCCTGCCACTCTCTGACGTCAGTGTACCCACACATAGTTCGTGCGGTCGCAGGGTACCCACACATAGTTCGTGCGGTCGCAGGGTACCCACACATACTTCGTCCGGTCGCAGGGTACCCACACATACTTCGTACGGTCGCAGGGTACCCACATATATTCGTGCGGTCGCAGGGTACCCACACATATTTCGTGCGGTCGCAGGGTACCCACACATATTTCGTGCGGTCGCAGGGTACCTACACATACGTCGTGCGGTCGCAGGGTACCCACACATACTTCGTGCGGTCGCAGGGTACCCACACATACTTCGTGCGATCGCAGGGTACCGACACATACTTCGTGCGATCGCAGGGTACCGACACATACTTCGTCCGGTCGCAGGGTACCCACACATACTTCGTCCGGTAGCAGGGTACCCACACATAGTTCGTGCGGTCGCAGGGTACCCACACATACTTCGTGCAGTCGCAGGGTACCCACACATACTTCGTGCGGTCGCAGGGTACCCACTCATACTTCGTGCGGTCGCAGGGTACCCACACATACTTCGTGCGGTCGCAGGGTACCTATACATACTTCGTCCGGTCGCAGGGTACCCACACATACTTCGTGCGGTCGCAGGGTACCCACACATACTTCGTTCGGTCGCAGGGTACCCACATATACTTCGTTCGGTCACAGGGTACCCACACATACTTCGTGCGATCGCAGGGTACCCACACATACTTCGTTCGGTCACAGGGTACCCACACATACTTCGTGCGGTCGCAGGGTATCTATACATACTTCGTCCGGTCGCAGGGTACCCACACATACTTCGTGCGGTCGCAGGGTACCTATACATACTTCGTCCGGTCGCAGGGTACCCACACATACTTCGTGCGGTCGCAGGGTACCCACACATACTTCGTCAGGCAGCAGGGTACCCACACATACTTCGTCCGGTCGCAGGGTACCCACACATACTTCGTGCCGTCGCAGGGTACCCACACATAGTTCGTCAGGCAGCAGGGTACCCACACATACTTCGTGCGGTCGCAGGGTACCTATACATACTTCGTCCGGTCGCAGGGTACCCACACATACTTCGTGCGATCGCAGGGTACCCACACATACATCGTCCGGTCGCAGGGTACCTATACATACTTCGTCCGGTCGCAGGGTACCCACACATACTTCGTGCGGTCGCAGGGTACCTATACATACTTCGTCCGGTCGCAGGGTACCCACACATACTTCGTGCGGTCGCAGGGTACCTATACATACTTCGTCCGGTCGCAGGGTACCCACACATACTTCGTGCGGTGGCAGGGTACCTATACATACTTCGTCCGGTCGCAGGGTACCCACACATACTTCGTGCGGTGGCAGGGTACCTATACATACTTCGTGCGGTCGCAGGGTACCCACACATACTTCGTGTGGTCGCAGGGTACCTATACATACATCGTCCGGTCGCAGGGTACCCACAAATACTTCGTGTGGTCGCAGGGTACCCACACATACATCGTCCGGTCGCAGGGTACCCACAATTACTTCGTAAGTTCGCAGGGTACCCACACATACTTCGTGCGGTCGCAGTGTACCCACAAATACTTCGTGCGGTCGCAGGGTACCCACACATACTTCGTCCGGTCGCAGGGTACCCACACATACTTCGTGCGGTCGCAGGGTACCTATACATACTTCGTCCGGTCACAGGGTACCCACACATACTTCGTGCGATCGCAGGGTACCCACACATACTTCGTCCGGTCGCAGGGTACCCACACATACTTCGTGCCGTCGCAGGGTACCCACACATACTTCGTAAGCAAGCAGGGTACCCACACATATTTCGTGCGGTCGCAGGGTACCCACACATATTTCGTGCGGTCGCAGGGTACCTACACATACGTCGTGCGGTCGCAGGGTACCCACACATACTTCGTGCGGTCGCAGGGTACCCACACATATTTCGTTCAGTCACAGGGTACCCACACATACTTCGTGCGATCGCAGGGTACCGACACATACTTCGTCCGGTCGCAGGGTACCCACACATACTTCGTCCGGTAGCAGGGTACCCACACATACTTCGTCCGGTAGCAGGGTACCCACACATACTTCGTGCAGTCGCAGGGTACCCACACATACTTCGTGCGGTCGCAGGGTACCCACACTTACTTCGTGCGGTCGCAGGGTACCCACACATACTTCGTGCGGTCGCAGGGTACCTATACATACTTCGTCCGGTCGCAGGGTACCCACATATACTTCGTGCGGTCGCAGGGTACCCACACATACTTCGTCAGGCAGCAGGGTACCCACACATACTTCGTGCGGTCGCAGGGTACCCACAAATACTTCGTGCGGTCACAGGGTACCCACACATACTTCGTCCGGTCGCAGGGTACCTATACATACTTCGTGCGGTCGCAGGGTACCCACACATACTTCGTCCGGTCGCAGGGTACCCACACATACTTCGTGCGGTCGCAGGGTACCTATACACACCTCGTCCGGTCGCAGGGTACCCACACATACTTCGTGCGGTCGCAGGGTACCCACATATACTTCGTCATGCAGCAGGGTACCCACACATACTTCGTGCGGTCGCAGGGTACCCACAAATACTTCGTGCGGTCGCAGAGTACCCACACATACTTCGTGCAGTCGCAGGGTACCCACACATACTTCGTTCGGTCGCAGGGTACCCACACATACTTCGTTCGGTCACAGGGTACCCACACATACTTCGTGCGATCGCAGGGTACCCACACATACTTCGTTCGGTCACAGGGTACCCACACATACTTCGTGCGGTCGCAGGGTATCTATACATACTTCGTCCGGTCGCAGGGTACCCACACATACTTCGTGCGGTCGCAGGGTACCTATACATACTTCGTCCGGTCGCAGGGTACCCACACATACTTCGTGCGGTCGCAGGGTACTTATACATACTTCGTCCGGTCGCAGGGTACCCACACATACTTCGTGCGGTCGCAGGGTACCCACACATACATCGTCCGGTCGCAGGGTACCTGTACATACTTCGTCCGGTCGCAGGGTACCCACACATACTTCGTGCGGTCGCAGGGTACCTATACATACTTCGTCCGGTCGCAGGGTACCCACACATACTTCGTGCGGTCGCAGGGTACCTATACATACTTCGTGCGGTCGCAGGGTACCCACACATACTTCGTGCGGCCGCAGGGTACCTATACATACTTCGTCCGGTCGCAGGGTACCCACACATACTTCGTGCGGTCGCAGGGTACCCACACATACATCGTCCGGTCGCAGGGTACCCACAAATACTTCGTCCGGTCGCAGGGTACCCACACATACTTCGTGCGGTCGCAGGGTACCTATACATACTTCGTGCGGTCGCAGGGTACCTACACATACTTCGTGCGGTCGCAGGGTACCCACACATACATCGTCCGGTCGCAGGGTACCCACAAATACTTCGTGCGGTCGCAGGGTACCCACACATATTCGTGCGGTCGCAGGGTACCCACACATACTTTGTGCGGTCGCAGGGTACTCACACATACATCGTCCGGTCGCAGGGTACCCACACATACTTCGTCCGGTCGCAGGGTACCTATACATACTTCGTGCGGTCGCAGGGTACCCACAAATACTTCGTGCGGTCGCAGGGTACCCACACATACTTTGTGCGGTCGCAGGGTACCTATACATACTTTGTGCGGTCGCAGGGTACCCACACATACTTCGTCCGGTCGCAGGGTACCCACACATACTTCGTGGGGTCGCAGGGTACCCACACATACTTCGTGGGGTCGCAGGGTACCCACACATACTTCGTCAGGTCGCAGGGTACCCACACATACCCTACCTCTACACTGCTCAAAAAAGGAGGAGGTAATGCATGGGAACAGTGCATCATGACAACGGAACCGATACGACCCTACCTCAACACTTCTCAAAAAAGGAGGAGATAATGCATGGGATGAGGGCATCATGACAACGGAACCGATACGACCCTACCTCAACACTTCTCAAAAAAGGAGGAGATAATGCATGGGATGAGGGCATCATGACAACGGAACCGATACGACCCTACCTCAACACTTCTCAAAAAAGGAGGAGATAATGCATGGGATGAGGGCATCATGACAACGGAACCGATACGACCCTACCCCTACACTTCTCAAAAAAGGAGGAGGTAATTCATGGGATGAGCACATCATGATAACGGAACCGATACTATTCTACATCTACACTTCTCAAAAAAGGAGGAGGTAATGCATGGGATCAGTGCATCATGACAACGGAACCGATACTACCCACCCCTACACTTCTCAAAAAAGGAGGAGGTAATGCTCACACCGGCGAATACCGTACCCCCCCCCCCAATTTGGCCTGAAAGGAGGAGGTAATTCCTATCATGATAACAGAACGGCCACAGGGAGGGAGGGGGGGGAATATTATCGTCTATTAATAATTAAGAAAGAAAGTGTGAGAGGGAAAAATTCACAGAAAGGAAAACTGCCACTCTCTGACGTCATGATGACCTGATATAACCGGACACAATTTAGGGCAAGACCGGGTACATCCGGCAAGGGATTATGGGACAGGTGCGGATGTGATTGAGCAACCCTTGTTTCACTACACACTCTTAACGTAGGATTCCTATGTTGTTATTGATGCAACCGGACAGAAGTTATTGGATGATCTGATACAACCGGACACAATTTAGGGCAAGACCGGGTACATCCGGCAAGGGATTATGGGATGTTTATAGTGACTCGGCATTTTTATCCGATTAGTACATAAATACATTAGATTATTTCGAATTTACTACATATTAACGTTGAAATTTCGTGAAAACTTACGAAAAAACTGCTACCTTTTGTCGGAAAGTGGTCCGGTTGACTGTCAGCGAGTGAATCGATTTTCGCGATTTTTAGATATTTTACATCCGGGATTTGTGCGGTGCTGTAGTTGTCAACTTTTTGACATGTCGTCGGGTAGTTTTTGAGGAGATACTGGACATACAAACAAACATACAAACAGACAACTGCCCTTTATATAAGAGACTAGCGGGGCTACCCGGCGTTGCTCGGGGTCATAAAAACATATATTTGAAGAAAGATCGTGTGTGTAACATCTTTATATTCAAACTTCTATGTCCGCCCCCTCTCTCTATAGCCGTCTCTTTATCTGCTACCTTTATCTTCCCTGGTCGCCCCATTTCGCCGCTACTTTCTAATTCTGCCTTTTGCAAAAGCTGTTTCTTCCCCACCATTTCTCCTATTGCCCAGGGTAATAGTATGACATATTTCTATAAAAAGTAACACCTCTATCTGCGCCTTCTATATAGGTACTTATCTCCACCCCGGTGTTCATACTATATACGTATCTATCATCACCCCGGTGCGCATACTATATACGTACCTATCGCCGCCCCAGTGCACATACTATATACGTACCTATCGCCGCCCCGGTGCAGATACTATTTAAGTACCTATCGCCGCCCCGTTGCGAATGCTAAATAGTACCTATCGTTGCCCTAGTGCGAATACTAAAGACATACCAATTGCGCCCCGGTGTGCATGCTACATAAGTACCTATCGCTGCCCTACTGCGAATAATTAATATGTACATATTGCCGCTTTGGTGTGAATGCTAAATACGTACCTATCGCCGGCCCAGTGTGAATGCTAAATACGTACCTATAGCCGCCCTGGTGCGAATGCTAAATACGTACCTATAGCCGCCCCGGTGCGAATGCTAAATACGTACCTATCACCACCACGGTGCGAATGCGAAATACATACCTTTCGCCGCCCCGGTGCGCGTGCTATATATGTACTGATCGCCGCGGCAGAGCGCATGCTATGTACGTACTTATTGCTGCCCATGTGTACATGCTATATACGTAGCTATCGCCACCCCTGAATTCTGAATACGTACCTATCACCGCCCTGGTGTGGAAGCTAAATACGTACATATCGCCGCGCCGGTGCGAATGCTAAATACGTACCTATCGCCGCCCCGGTGTGAATTCTAAATACGTACCTATCGCCGCCCCGGTGTGAATTCTAAATACATACCTATCGCCGCCCCGGTGCGGAAGCTAAATACGTACATATCGCCACCCCGGTGCGAATGCTAAATACATACCTATCGCTGCCCCTGTGTGAATGCTAAATACATACCTATCGCCGCCCCGGTGTGACTGCTCAATACGTACCTATCGCTACCCCGGTGTGAATTTTAAGTATGTACCTTTCGCCGCCCCGGTGTGAATTTTAAATATGTACCTTTCGCCGCCCCTGTGCGCGTGCTATATACGTACCTATAGCCGCCCCGGTGCGCGTGCTATATATCAACCGATCGCTGCCTCAGTGCGCATGCTAAATACATACCTATCACTGCCCCGGTGCGCATACTATATACGTACTTATTACCGCCGATGTGCACATGCTATATAAGTACCTATCACCACCGCTGAATGCTAAATAAGTACCTATTGCCGCCCCGGTGTGGAAGCTAAATACGTACATATCGCCGCCCCTAAATTTGGGCGGACCCCTAAAAAATTTGGCCTGACCCCTAAAACTTTTCCCGACCCCTAAATCTCTCCAGCCCCTATTTTTCACTCTCCCCAACCATGAGAAATATTTTGACTTCAAAACAAAAAAAAACAAAAAAATTTGGCCTGACCCCTAAAAAGTTCCGCCTGACCCCTAAAATTTTCCCCGACCCCTAAATCTCTCCAGCTCCCTAATTTTTCACTCTCCCCCAATGATGAGAAATATTTTGAGTTCAAACCAAAAAAAACAAAAAAAATTTGGCCTAGCCCCTAAAAAGTTCGGCCTGACCACTAAAATTTTTCGCCGACCCCTCAATCTCTCCAGCCCCCTAATTTTTCACTCTCCTCCAACTCTGAGAAATATTTTGACTTCAAAACAAAAAATTGGCGTGACCACTAAAAAGTTCGGCCTGACCCCTAAAAAGTGCGGCCTGACCCCTAAATCTCTCCAGCCCCTCATCCCAACTAATTTTTCACTCTCACATAACCCTGAGAAATATTGTGAGTTAAAACAAAATAAAAAAGAACAAATTTTGCCTGACCCCTAAAAAGTTCGGATTGACCCCTAAAATTTTCTCCGACCCCTCAATGTCTCCAGCGAAATATTTTGAGTTAAAAAAAAAATGTTATTTAACATGTATACAAATATTAGAGAAAACAGTGGCGGAGCATAATTATTTCTATTCTTACTTTATTTATTGAGATGTTTTTTAATATGTATACAAATATTAGTGAAAACAATGGCGGAGCATAATTATTTCTCTTCTTACTGTACTTATTGAGACGTTATTTAATATGTATACAAATATTAGTGAAAACAATGGTGGAGCATAATTATTTCTCTTTTTACTTTACTTCTTGAGACGTTATTTTATATGTATACAAATATTAGTGAAAACAATGGTGGAGCATAATTATTTATTACACTAACTTCACACCTCTCAAAAAGAAGGAGGTAATACCTGGAAGGATGGTATCATGTCAACAGAAGAAATGCGGTTAGGATTAAGCAACCCTTGCTTCACTATAAACTCGTGTTCAAAAAAGTTCCGTTAGGGATCCACTTTGACGTCATTTCCTGTTAAAATCGTGACTTTGCATTATGCCGACAATCCCCCATCTCCAAATTTGGCATGAGGCGCTTCACCGGCGAATGCCGACACTCCCCCCCCCCCCCTAATTTGACCTGAAGCAGTCACACCGCCGCTCTATCTCTACAACTCTCAAAAAGGAGGAGGTAATGCCTAGGAGGGTGGTATCATAACAACAGAACGGGCGTAGGGGAGGAAAGGAAGGTAGAAGGGGTGGGAGTGAGAGGGAAAGAAGAGTTTTAGTGTGAGGGATTTTCTTCCCTACACTCTTTTCCTCTGACGTCATTTCCTGTTAAAAGCATGACGGTGCATTATTTCTCAAATTCTACATGATCTCATTGTTTTTGTCTCAAATTAGTACTAAACAACGTTGAAAATCGAGGAAAAAGGCAGTCGACCCTCAGAGAGTGCATTTTTTTCCGGTTCTGAGATAGTATACGTCCCGGGGCTGGCCGGTCATAATGACGTCAACCGTGTGACTGTTTGTTGGGTACTCTCGGAGGAGTATCTGGACATACAAACAGACAAACAGACAGACATACAGACATACAGACAACTGGCCTTTATATAATAGAAGATACAAATAAATGCACATTGGCCTTTATTATAGATACAAATAAATGCACATTGGTCTTTATTATAGATTTGCTTAATACCCCCCCCCCAAGAAAAGATTTGGCCTGAGGCGCTCACACCGGCGAATGCTGACACTCTCTCCTCGCAACAGATACTACACTATCTCCACCCTCTCAAAAAGGTGTGAGCGCCGGCGAATGCCGACACTCCCCCTCCCCAAATTTGCCCTGAGGGACTCACACCGGCGAATGCCGTCACCCCACCCCCCAATTTGACATGAAAGGAGGAGGTTATGCCTATCATGATAACGGAAGGGAGGGGGAGGAATATTAGCGTCTATTAAAAGGTTGTAGTGTGAGTGAATTCCTTCCCGCCACTTTGCATTATTTTTCAAATTATCTGCCACTCTCTGACGTCATGATATAACCGGACACAATTTAGAGCAAGACCGGGTACATCCGGCAAGGGATTATGGGACAGGTGCGGATGTGATTGAGCAACCCTTGTTTCACTACACACTCTTAACGTAGGATTACTATGTTGTTATTGATGCATCCGGACAGAAGTTATTGGATGATCTGATACAACCGGACACAATTTAGGGCAAGACCGGGTACATCCGGCAAGGGATTATGGGATGTTTACAGTGACTCTGCATTTTTATCGGATTAGTACATAAATACATTAGATTATTTCGAATTTACTATCGAATTTGACCTCCTAGAACTGCACAGGACAAACCCATAGACCGACGGAATGAAGCCCCGAAGGCCAAGACGATACCAGTCTATGGGGTGCAGTATCCATCGAAACAGATACTACACTTTGATGTTTGCCAAAAGAAGTGAATTAATGTCATTTTCGGTAATGGCGTATGAAAGCTATGTTGAATTAGAGAAAAACGGCCTAGGGGAGTGTAAAATTCATTGTTGATATTCCAAACTTATATAAGAATTTGTTAAATAGTAGTATACAATGTTTTTTGAAAGAAAATCCTAGTTATTATTACTTGTTAATTTAATAATGTAATTTAAACAGTGTCTAGTGGATAGACCGCTGTTCAGGTGTAGATTGGTGATAAATACCCCAGTAAAAAAAAAAAAAATCTCAGAATTTTAATTTCGGATGCTTTTGTTGGCCTTTTGGCTAAGATCAAAGTGTAGTATCTGTTCTCGGCATTTTTGCCTTGAGATAAAGTGTATTATCTAGTCCTATCCGATAGGTGTCGATCTTACACTGTCGAATCAAAAATCAGATTATCATTTTATTTTTGAATCCCTTTTCCTTTTGTTCACTTCCTCTCCCCTAAAGTACGGGCGCTCACACCGGCGAATGCCGCAACTCCCCCTCCACCAAATTCGGCCTCCCCATGCTGACACTACTCCCCAAATTCGGCCTGAGGCGCTCCTCCCCGAATTTCGCCTGAGAATGCCGCAACTCCCCCTCCACCAAATTCGGCCTTCCCAAATTTCGCCTGAGGCGCTCATACTGGCGAATGCCGACACTCCTTCCCAAATTCTGCGCCCCACCGGCGAATGCTGACACTCCTCTTCCCCAAATTTCGCCTGAGGCGCTAATACCGGCGAATGCCGACATTCCCCCTCCCAAATTTGGCCTGAGGCGCCCCACCGCCGAATGCCGACCCTCCCCTCAAATTTCGCCTGAGCCGCTAACACCGGCGAATGCCGACACCCTCCACACCCACCCCAATTTTTAAATATGTATACAAAAAGGAGGAGGTAATACCTAGGAGGATGTTATCATGTCAACAGAAAAAAAACTCATGTTAAAAAAAGTGCCGTTATTGATTAAACAACACTTGCGTCACTATAAACGCATGTATCAAAAAGTGCCGTTAGTAATTCAGCAACCCTTGCTTCACTATGGACTCGTGTTCAAAAAAAGTGCCGACACTCCTCCCCAAATTCGACCTGAGGCGCTCATACTGACGAATGCCGACACTCCTCCCCAAATTTCGCCTGAGGCGACCATACTTGCGTAACTCCTCCCCGAATTTTGCCTGAGGCGCCCCACCGGCAAATGCTGACCCTCCCCCAAATTTCGCCTGATGCGCCCCACCGCCGAATGTCGATACCCCCCCTCCCACAAATTTCTCCTGAGGCGCTCACACCGGCGAATGCCGACACCCCCCACACCCACCCCAATTTTTCAATATGTATACAAATATTAGTGAAAACAATGGGGAGCATACAAATATTAGTGAAAACAGTGGGGGAGCATAATTATTTATTACTTTAATTTTACTGATTCTACACTAACTTCACGCATGCTACATAAGTACCTATCGCTGCCCTAGTGCGAATACTAAAGACATACAAATTGCGCCCCGGTGTGCATGCTACATAAGTACCTATCGCTGCCCTAGTGCGAATAATTAATATGTACATATTGCCGCTTTGGTGTGAATGCTAAATACGTACCTATCGCAGCCCTGGTGCAAATGCTAAATACGTACCTATAGCCGCCCCGGTGCGAATGCTAAATACGTACTTATCACCACCACGGTGCGAATGCGAAATACATACCTTTCGCCGCCCCGGTGCGCGTGCTATATATGTACTGATCGCCGCCGCAGAGCGCATGCTATGTACGTATTTATTGCTGCCCATGTGTACATGCTATATACGTAGCTATCGCCACCCCTGAATGCTAAATAAGTACCTATCGCCGCCCCGGTGTGGAAGCTAAATACGTACATATCGCCGCCCCTAAATTTGGGCGGACCCTAAAAAATTTGGCCTGACCCCTAAAATTTTCCCCGACCCCTCAATCTCTCCAGCCCTCTAATTGTTCACTCTCCCCCAACCATGAGAAATATTTTGACTTCAAAACAAAAAAAAACAAAAAAATTTGGCCTGACCCCTAAAAAGTTCTGCCTGACCCCTAAAATTTTCCCGACCCTAAATCTCTCCAGCCCCCTAATTTTTCACTCTCCCCCAACCCTGAGAAATATTTTGACTTCAAAACCAAAAAAAAGAAAAAAATTTGGCCTGATCCCTAAAAAAGTTCGTCCTGACCCCTAAAATTTTCCCCGACCCCTGAATCTCTCCAGCCCCCTAATTTTTCACTCTCCCCCAACTATGAGAAATATTTTGACTTCAAAACCAAAACAAAGAAAAAAATTTGGCTTGACCCCTAAAAAGTTCGTCCTGACCCCTAAAATTTTCCCCGACCCCTAAATCTCTCCAGCCCCTAATTTTTCACTCTCCCCCAACCATGAGAAATATTTTGACTTCAAAACAAACAAAAAACAAAACAATTTGGCCTGACCCTAAAAAGTTCGTCCTAACCCCTAAAATTTTCCCCGACCCCTCAATCTCTCCAGCCATCTAATTGTTCACTCTCCCCCAACCCTGAGAAATATTTTGAGTTCAAAACCAAAAATAAAAGAAAAAAATTTGGCCTGACCCCTAAAAAGTTGGTCCTGACCTCTAAAATTTTCCCCGACCCCTAAATCTCTCCAGCCCCCTAATTTTTCACTCTCCCCCAACCATGAGAAATGGTTTGACTTCAAAACAAAAAAAAACAAAAAAATTTGGCCTGACCCCTAAAAAGTTCGCCCTGACCCCTAAAATTTTCCCCGACCCCTCAATCTCTCCAGCCCTCTAATTGTTCACTCTCCCCCAACCCTGAGAAATATTTTGAGTTCAAAACCAAAAGAAAATAAAAAAATTTGGCTTGACCCCTAAAAAGTTCGTCCTGACCTCTAAAATTTTCCCCGACCCCTAAATCTCTCCAGCCCCCTAATTTTTAACTCTCCCCCAACCATGAGAAATATTTTGACTTCAAAACCAAAAAAAAGAAAAAAATTTGGCCTGACCCCTAAAAAGTTGGTCCTGACCACTAAAATTTTCCCCGACCCCTAAATCTCTCCAGCCCCCTAATTTTTCACTCTCCCCCAACCATGAGAAATATTTTGACTTCAAAACAAAAAAAAACAAAAAAATTTGGCCTGACCCCTAAAAAGTTCGTCCTGACCCCTAAAATTTTCCCCGACCCCTCAATCTCTCCAGCACCCTAATTTTTAACTCTCCCCCAACCATGAGAAATATTTTGACTTCAAAACCAAAAACAAGAAAAAAATTTGGCCTGACCCCTAAAATGTTCGTCCTGACCCCTAAAATTTTCCCCGACCCCTAAATCTCTCCAGCCCCCTAATTTTTCACTCTCCCCAACCATGAGAAATATTTTGACTTCAAAACCAAAAAAAAGAAAAAAATTTGGCCTGACCCCTAACAAGTTCGTCCTGACCCCTAAAATTTTCCCCGACCCCTAAATCTCTCCAGCCCCCTAATTTTTCAGTCTCCCCCAACCATGAGAAATATTTTTACTTCAAAACAAAAAAAAAACAAAAAAATTTGGCCTGACCCCTAAAAAGTTTCGCCTGACCCCTAAAATTTTCCCCGACCCCTAAATACTCCAGCCCCCTAATTTTTCACTCTCCCCTAACCCTGAGACATATTTTGAGTTCAAAACCAAAAAAAACAAAAAAATTTGGCCTGACCCCTAAAAATTTCCGCCTGACCCCTAAAATTTTCCCCGACCCCTCAATCTCTCCAGCCCCCTAATTTTTCACTCTCCCCCAACCATGAGAAATATTTTCAGTTCAAAACAAAAAAAAAAAAATTTTTTTGCCTGACCCCTAAAAAGTTCGTCCTGCCCCCTAAAAAGTTCTCTAGCCACCCATCCCAACTAATTTTTAACTCTCCCCCAACCCTGAGAAATATTTTGACTTCAATACAAAAAAAAACAAAAAAATTTGGCCTGACCCCTAAAAAGTTCGTCCTGCCCCCTAAAAAGTTCGGGCTGACCCCTTAAATTTTCCCCGACCACTCAATCTCTCACGCCCCCCTCCCATTCCAACAAATTTTTCACTCTCCTTCAACCCTGAGAAATATTTTAAGTGAAAACAATGGCGGAGCATAATAATTTCTCGTCTTACTTTACTTATTGACACGTTATTTAACATGTGTACAAATATTAGTGAACACAATGGCGGAGCATCATTTTTCTCTTCTTATTTTACTTCTTGAGACGTTATTTAATATGTATACAAATATTAGTGAAAACAATGGCGGTGCATAATTATTTCTCTTCTTACTTTACGTATTGAGACGTTATTTAACATGTATACAAATATTAGTGTAAACAATGGCGGAGCATAATTATTTCTCGTCTTACTTTACTTATTGAGACGTTATTTAACATGTATACAAATATTAGTGAAAACAATGGCGGAGCATAATTATTTCTCGTCTTACTTTACTTATTGAGACGTTATTTAACATGTATACAAATATTAGTGTAAACAATGGCGGAGCATAATTATTTCTCGTCTTACTTTACTTATTGACACGTTATTTAACATGTGTACAAATATTAGTGTAAACAATGGCGGAGCATAATTATTTCTCTTCTTACTTTACTTATTGAGACGTTATTTAACATGTATACAAATATTAGTGAACACAATGGCAGAGCATAATTATTTCTCGTCTTACTTTACTTATTGACACGTTATTTTACATGTATACAAATATTAGTGAAAACAATGGCGGAGCATAATTATTTCTCGTCTTACTTTACTTTTTGACACGTTATTTAACATGTATACAAATATTAGTGAAAACAATGGCGAGGCATAATTATTTCTCTTATTACTTTACTTATTGACACGTTATTTAACATGTATACAAATATTAGTGAAAACAATGGCGGAGCATAATTATTTCTAGTCTTACTTTACTTATTGACACGTTATTTAATATGTATACAAATATTAGTGAAAACAATGGCGGAGCATAATTTTTCTCTTCTTACTTTATTTATTTAGACGTTATTTAATATGTATACAAATATATGTGAAAACAATGGTGGTGTATAATTATTTATTACTTTCTTTTTACTGATAATACACTAACTTCACACCTCTCAAAAAGGAGGAGGTAATACCTGGGAGGATAGTATGTTAACAGAAGAAATACGGTTAGAATAAGCAACTCTTGCTTCACTATAAACTCATGTTCAAAAAAGTGCCGTTATTGATTAAACAACACTTGCATGTTTCAAAAAAGTGCCGTTAGGGATTTCCTCTGACGTCATTTCCTGTTAAAAGCGTGACGATGATAGCATTGTTTTTTTCTCAAATTAGTACTAAATAACGTTGAAAAGTGATGGAAAAAGCCCCCCCCCCCGAAGAGTCAATTTTTTTTTCCGACACTCCCCCCTCCCCAAATTTCGCCTGACGCGCCTCTCCCCCAAATTTGGCGTGAGGCGCTCACACCGGCGAATGCCGACACTCCCCCCCCCTAATTTGACCTGAAGCAGTCACACCGCCGCACTATCTCCACAACTCTCAAAAAGGAGCAGGTAATGCCTAGGAGGGTGGTATCATAACAACAGAACGGGCGTAGGGGAGGAAGGGAAGGTAGAAAGGGTGGGAGTGAGAGGGAAAGAAGAGTTTTAGTGTGAGGGATTTTCTTCCCTACACTCTTTTCCTCTGACGTCATTTCCTGTTAAATAAAAGCGTGACTTTGCATATTTCTAAAATTATACATGATAGCATTGTTTTTTCTCAAATTAGTACTAAACAACGTTGAAAATCGAGGAAAAAACCACACCCCCATTGGATAAAAGTGATCAGTCGACCCCCAAAGAGTCAATTTCTATTTCCGGTTCTGAGATATTACACGTCCCGGGGCTGGCCGGTCATGATGATGTCAACCGTGTGACTGTTTGTTGGGTACTCTCGGAGGAGTATCTGGACATATAAACAAACAAACAAACAGACAGACAGACAGACAGACAGACAGACAGACATACAGACAACTGGCCTTTATATAGGAGATGTTCAAGGGTAGGCTCTTCACAATGTCTATACATATTGGCACCAGAAGGTAAAACATCAATCCTATTTTAATTACTTAAATTACTTCCAGTGAAATGATTTATTTTCTGAATCTATTTATTTAACTTAAAAATTAAAATCAGGCTGTTATATTTCCCCGGGCAACGCCGGGACACGGGTCCTGCTAGTATTAAATAAAAGTCAATATATATATATATATATATATATATATATATATATATATATATGTGTGTGTGTGTGTATTAAAATGTTTATAAACCGATTGTGTATCAAATAATAACAAACAAAATAAAAATGAAAACGAAATAGAATAGAATAAAAATATATAAATGAATACTTATATATATACTTTACATTAATTCTTTACACACACACACACACACACACACACACACACACACACATATATAAAAAAAATTAAAAAATTATTTATATATTAATTACCATTTCGTCTTTATTTCAAGAATTTCTCAAAATGATTGATTTAAAAAAATAACATACAAGTACAATATTGGAAAATACGTGGTCCGTTTGTAACGTGAAAATTTGTTTTTTAACGAAAAATAGTCATTAGAATTTTAAAATGTAGTACGATGATGACGTGAAAATAATGTTTTTGTTCTGTTTAGAATTCAAAATATGTGATGCGTTCATGAAATAGAATAAGTGATTTTTTTTTTCATATTGATGTCATGTACAACATTTTGTTCGGAATTTATTGTTAAATAGCTAGCTTGGATAAAAATTCAAGTTCTGTTCGGTAATTATTAATTTGCAGTTCAAAGGATATTAATTGTTTCAGCTGTTTACATTGTTGAATTGTGTTCGAATTTATAATGAGTGCTGACTCAAGAATTCTTCACCGATATTTATTTAAAATTAATTTAATGAGTTTAACATGTTTAAGGTTAAAAGAATGATCATGTTGTAATGCATTAGAGAATAGTGCATTTAGGGAATTGTTAATTTTTAAATCCTTCTATACCGAGGCAATTTAATTTTTTTCCAATTCAGAGTGCCCATTTTGGGGGAACTGACTTCTCACTAGTTAACTATTGACATTGTGTCTAACTCTGCTCTCGTGGGGGGAAGTAAATAGAAATAGGAACAGCAACAACAACAATAACAACAACAACAACAGCAGCAACAAATTTATTTAAAAAAAATAATAAACGCATACATTTAATAAGAAAATATTAATTCATTAGAAACTTAAAAATAAATATGCAAATGAGAGGCTGAGAGGACGATATCATGATGAACGAACTACATATACTGCCCCCCCCCCAAAGGAGGGGTTAATACCTGAGAGGATATCATGCCAACAGAATAGATAGTGCACTAACTCCCCCCCCCCACACAAAACTGGTAATCCTGAAGAAATGGTATCGTGAGGAACGAATGTATACTGTACGGCCTCCCCCCATCCCCGAAAAGGAGGTAATGCCTGGGAGGAATGTATCATGACGAATGAAAATATACTACTAATAAGCATAAACCGTTTTAATGTCAATATAGTTGGAATAGGTGAAAAAAACTTTTGCATTTATTTATTTAGATAACATTAAAAACCCTGGCAAGTTTTTTTTGTCCTCGAGAAACGCCTAATTGAAAATTGACTGAAAAAATATAGTCGCCATCTTTATAAACAAAGATCAATATGCTAGCTAAGGAAGAACGATAATTTTCATAATTTTCTAGTTAAAAAAGACATGTTTATTATAAACTTAAGTAATCGTTCTTCCTTAGCTAGTATTATGGTGAACGAACATATACTACACTGAACCCTCCTGACAAAGGATAATATCATGATGAACAAACACTACTTCCCTCCACCCAAAAAGGAGGAAGTCATTCTTGCATGGGCGGTCTTATGAAAACAGAACCGATACTACACTACCCCCTTAAAAGATATTCTGACTAAATCGAGTCTGGGGATTTTCTTTTCATTCAAAGAGGATTCCCCCTACACATCCTTAAAAACGGACGAGGTAATTCCTGGGATTACAATCTTATGACAACAGAACCGATACTACACTACACCGCTCATTAAAAAATATTCCAATTTAATCATTTTTAAAAAATTTTTTATTTAAAACATACCGAGTAACAAAAAAATGTTTTTATGGTTTATTGGCGTTTTGGCTAAGATCAAAGGGTAATATCTGTTCTCGACATCTCAGCGATATTTGACACTTTACTAAAGCCGGAAGTAAATTATCTCCCTTGAAAATGAAATTCTAAATAAGTTTTTAAATGCCATCATTTTAAAAAAAAAAATGTCTTTATCTATTTATAAGTATAATAATAGTACTATAGAAAAAACGATTGCGTATATAGGAGAAAAATTGATAATACAAAGTAGAAAGGTATATTACAGAATATTAATTTATTAAAAACTAAAAACTAAATAAATATGCAAATGAGCAATATTGAGATTTGTTTGAGTGAGATGGAGATGCCTATATATACGGTATTTAAACATATTCTAATGTCATTAGAATTACATAAGCCTGAAGTGTTTTGATGTTTGTATAATTAAGATAGATGGAAAATACTTTCGCATTTATATACTTTAGTATATATGTGTATAGGTTTTAATAAGTATATACATATATATATATATATATATTCACTATTATTATATTTTTCCCAACTTGTGCGCTTATGATTTTATGTTGACTGAGTACACCTATATATATATATATATATATATATATATATATATATATATATATAAAAGAGGGTAGTGCAGTATTAGTGCAGTTCCATTTAATGGATTTACATATCTGATGAAAGCGGACCACCACTTGAAACGCGTTATATATAAAAGTATAATATGATAAAACAACAAAATAATAAATAAATGTTGAAAAAAACATTTTACAAATGTTGGTAGCCTTACTCCTTTACACACATATATATATATATATATATATATATATATATATATATATATATATATATATATATATATATATATATATATATATACTTCATAATCATGTTGACACACTTGTTCCCGTAAAATCACCGAAGTTCAGCGACGTTGAACTTGCCCAGTACTAAAATGGGTGACCATTTGAGAATACAGGATGCTGTATGTGGCCTGAAGAGGACATGGGCTCCATCAGCTTATGTCATGCCCACTGAAAAGTTAGGACAGATATAGTATTTCTTTGACTCCCCGACGACGTCCCTTGGATGGATGGATGGATATGTATGTATGTATGTATGTATGTATGTATGTATGTATGTATGTATGTATGTATGTATGTATGTATGTATGTATATGCTTGCGTGTGTTTATGTGTGTTTGTCTCTATATGTATAAGTGTTCCACTTCTATTTTCTTATGGCGACGCGCGTGTGTTAAGTCTTACAAGCAACTGGATATATGCGACCAGTCAAGGTGTCTAAAAATTAATCGTTATGAAGAGCATCAACATCCAATAAAAAGATTAAAAAATAAAAAAATAAGATACATCAATCATGGAAACAGATGAGTGTGTGTGCGTGTTTGTGTGTGTGTTGATATAAGTGTATGAACGTGTTTGTGTGTATACATGTGTAAGAATGTATATGTGTGTAGCTACAAATGAATGGATTCACAAGTAGGTCTGAAATCGTAAGGGTCTATCCTAGCCATATAAAATCGACCTCACAATCACATCATTGCACCCGCCCACATCTACACACACACACACACACTTTAACTCATACGCACATATATACATACACACTCACACATACACTCACACACAGATATCGTCTTTTTGTATATATTAGGAAAAAGAAACCTCTACTAATATATCTTAATTTCATTAAGGAATAAACAAACTGTCTTTAAGTTTGTTGTCTATGAGTTAGCGATATCTTTCTGTTATTTATTACAGAGAAAAATAATTTTTTATTACTTTACAGGAAATAACTATTTCAGTGTTTAGGTAAATATATATTATATATAAGACGCGCGTACACCTTTCAACCACACGTATTTATACACTACATGCAACCACAATCGTGTAAAAAAAATTAACCAAGTTTAACCATATGTCGTATGCTAAGTTTAAAAACTATTTAAAATAAATGTACAATTAGACTTAGTATTGTTTTAATTTAAGAGAAGAAAGTACAAAGTGATCTTACCAATGTGTTATCTTGACTTTGTTTCTGTGTCGACATCGCGAAATTAACTCTCTCCTCTGGTTTAATATATTCTTCAATTCATACTTCAAAATTCTAATATTCTCCTTATGGCACAGGTTACATCTTTTGTTGAATCTATTCGGGGTGTAAACTATAAATGTTCAATTAATTTCCTTCAGTGACCAATAATATATTAAAAAAGCCGTTTGCTTTTTTTAAAATTTGTGTTTTGAAAAAGAATATATGTAGTTATACTAACGTTGCTAAATTGAGGAAATTTCGATAAATGTTTTCCGATTGCTACTAATTTTTACTACAGAAAATTATTGACTTATATATAATGGAAAATCATTTTTTAATTTTAAAATGACATCTTCCGATGTTGTTATTCTCTATCTTTTCGTTTTGTTTATTATCGGGCATTTATTATTTGATGTGGATTCCTGATGCATTGGTAACTAATCTTATTCTTGTTCTATTAAATAATGTGTGCTGCTCATGCCGAAATATTTGTCTATTTGTTAAAAACAAACTTGCCTGAGTTTTGATGTTATATAGTTGGCAATACGAGTGCGGTTTTAAATCACGTGATATTTCGTTTTCGATGTTTAGGCTTATTGTGTTTATTTTGTTTAATTTGATGTAATTTCAGTGTAGCCACTTATAATATAACGAGCACTTTCTCTGTCATTCTGTCAGGATGTCTGTCTGTCCGTCCTGGGGAATTTTTGTAAACAGAAGAGAGAGGGGAGGGGGGCTCGAGTAATTAACAATTTTCAAGTCAGCGTTCATAATATTTGTATACATGTAGAATTAGGAAACTATTATTAATTAATTAAATTTACATTAGATAACATTAAATAACCTTATTAGATTAAAGAAGAACGAAATTTCAAGACGAGGCTGTGATTAGTAGTGTAAACTTGTTTTGCATACCCCTAAATTTCTCCCTCGCCGCGTAGAGTGTGCGTGTCGTCTAGTGGTTGAATTCTTTCTTCTTTCTTTTTGCCGAAGATCGCCGCTATAACAAACACTCCATGATCGGGTCGGAAGACAAACAATCTTTTAAATTTAATTTCTGTTTTATTTCAAGCGTTAGTTATCCGTCAGCTGGGAGATACTCACTAACGTCGAGAGAGAGAGAGAGAGAGAGAGAGCAAATTACTGCCTTCGTAATTACTTATCAATTAAGTCTTAATAATTAGTAGTGTAAACGTGGCAAGAATCTTACTTAAATTAATAGATTTCAACGGCCTTATATACCCTTAATAAACGTCATTTAGACACTAGACGGGCTTCCTCATTTACATAATACATTCCTTTTAACCTTCAATTAAATTCAGATTCGTATATAGTTTTATTCGACTCGACTTTGATTTTGCTGGAAGAAAATTTACAAATCATATTATTGATGCTTTGGGGGATTTCTTTTATGATAGACTTGGGGTTGTGTTTTTTTTTTAATATGTGATTGTCTTTGTTAAAGGGTTTATATGCTGAGGTTCAATACAATATCCAGTTAATTAACTTCATTACAGTTGGAGTACAGTGTATCTAAAAGTCATAGTTAATGTTCTTTTAACTACTCCGTAAACCGAGTGCCGTTACTATTTAGGACAGTTATTAATCTATCGCAGTATTTACTCATATGACGACTGTTAATTATCTTGCTTGGCGTACACACGATAAATAGGCACACTATCTGCAATTGAAGCGTAGTCAAATAACCCCATCTGGACATCAAACTCGCTATAGATCTGTGTTTCGTTTTAACCAGAATGGATTTACGGCATCAAGTCGAAGTAATAAGCTTTTATATTTTTATTGATATAATATCATATATTCACTTGTATGCAGATGTGGGTTTTTATGTATATGTGCTTGTATCCATGCACTTATGCATGGGAATGTGTGTAATGTGTATATATTCATGTATGTGTTTGTGTATATTTGTATATATGTGTTTATTGGTTCGCTTGGATAGTATGGGTGTATGCCTGCACAGGCATACGTGTAATTGTACATTTATTTGTTTGTTTAACTATATATTGTTATATTACAGTGTTAGCTTTGATTGATTCGTGTTTAAATATCTTCACGGGTGTTTTATATACAAGCGTCTATATAGATGTATGTAGTAGGCTGGATATGTAGATGCTTATAGGTGTATATGTTTATGTTTATATATGTATGTATGTATGTGTGTATGTATGTGTATGTATTTATGTGTATGCGTTGGCGTACGTGCTTGTGTATTAGTATATTTTGTACATGTAAGTACAAGTACACGCTGGGTTTTTGTGTTTGTAAATGTATGAACTTTACTAGACTTTACATTTGCAAATTGATGACACTTTCAGCATTTCTGTTGACATATTTGTGTATATATGTGTACGTGTGCAGGCGTGGGTGTGTAGGTATCTATATTTGAATTCATCGTTTTGCATATTTGTATGCATTTATATATATATATATATATATATATATATATATATATATATATATATATATATGTGTTTGTGTGTGCCCGTATATGTATACGTCTGTATGTAAGTTTGTGTGTATATTAATTCGGTTTTGATGTGTGCAATATAATTTTACTTCATCTTAATTGCTGTCTCTATTTTAGCAGTAAAATATATGTGTGTATATGTGAAGCCTAAATAATATATATTTTATTTACTAAACTCTCAATATTATACGTGGCTTTGTTTGCTCGCTTGTGCACGCGTTTGTGTATATAGGGCTTGAGGGTGTGGTTGCCACAATTTACATGTTTTGCGTCTGTGAGGTGTGTTGTGCTATTTAGTCTTTGTGAAAGTTCGTGATTCCCTGTGTGAGTGTATGTGCGTTTGTACGTGTATGTATCATGTCAAAAGTAGCCTGCTAAATGTGGCTAGGCTGTCTGATCGATTTTCGTCTGAACGTAAATCTAAATAAATAAAAATAATTAAAATACAAAAAACATAAATGATAAATATATGTAAAATAAAAGCAGAAATTTGAATATAGAAAAATAACGTATTTTTTTATGTTTAATGTAGTTTGAATTTTTTTATGTTTAATGCAGTTTGAATTCTTTTTAATGAGTGGATAAGTTTCTGATAGATTTTAGTCATTTTACTTTCTATGACAGTCGAAAAATGTTCGACATGAAAGGATAGAGCTATTTTATAGCTCTGGCCGAAATATGTATGCAAATGTGTAGCCAAATAAGTTTATATATAAAAATAAAGTATACATAATATGTATAACTTATATATATATATATATATATATATATATATATATATATATATATATATATATATCATTTTTATTATTTCATGTGTCCACATAACATTTTATACGTGATTAGAGCTAGGTAGTAAGTTATGAAAATATATTTATGCCGATTATGATACACAGAGGCTTCCGCGTTTCATTCCCGTGGGGAATCGTCAGGCTAAAAGGCATAGAGTTTGTGTTGCCGAGTGTTTTTATATATACACGTTTTTATATGTTAGCTAGTTAACCAATCCGATTCTTTGTTGTTCTCTTATCCAATCGCTGGGTTTCTCACAAACAAAGGTTCGGTTGATTTTACTTCTATTTCCTATTCTATTGCTCTGTTTTCTATAGGGTGGTCCATCCTTGTTTCTTTGTTGTGTCGAAATAATGGGTGACCTTATTTCAACACGTGCTTGCTTGTATTTCTATTTTAGGTTTTATTTTAGTTTAGTTTTTTTATTTATTTATTTGGTCATTTTTATCTATTGTTAACCTAAGATAAATTTCTCATTCAGACATAATCTACACGGGTCGTCTAAATGTCTACATTTACTTACTTGTTGTATTATTTTCCATTACATTATTGATGAACGTCCGCTTTCTTTTAGCTCGCAATAATTTATTTCACCACTGAAAAATAATATGGAAAAAGTTAACATATCAACATCACTTTAGAATTTCCCAACACCTAGAAAGCATGGATACATTATTAAATTAATTTAAAAACTAATACGCCGAATGGATGACGATCACACTTCTTCCTTAATAATAAATATAAACACCGAGATACAAAATAATCCTACAGATTCGAAAGCTTAAAAAACACAAAACCAATAGATCTCATGATTAGCTTTGAAAATGACCTCTTAAATGTAATTAAATATTTAGAATTTCATAAACAACATAATAATTTCCAAAAGCTATTACACAACATCGTTAGAGACATAAATAACTCTAACAAAATCTTCGTACAAGCGGATAAACCTAGGAACATTTATCAAATAAATAAACAAGAGTATAACAAATTACTCACAGAAAACATTACGAAGATCTTCAAAAGAAAAGATACAAGCAAACGTAATTACATAGATATAATACATACTGAAAGTAAACAAATCACCGACAAACTACAATAAACTATATACAAACGAACGTAACTACATAGATATATTAAATGCTGAAAGTAAACAAATCACCGATAGACTAACAATTAGAGACAAAGTTAGTAAAACCTAAGGAAGCCTATATCTTATTTAAAGACCACAAAAGTAATTTTAACAAAAGCCCTAGCAATCGCTTAATTAATCCAACCAAACCAAAATTAGGAAGACTTAGTAAAACAATTCTATATAGAACTAACAAGCAAATAAAAAAGACCTAGAACTTAACCAGTTGGTGAATATTGCCGAAGCAATCACTTGGATTAATAATATCGAAAATAAACATAAATGTACCTTCCTACAATTTGACATCCATCACCACCGAAGAACTCTTCAACATCGCCCTAGAGTTTGCCGAGATGTATACTGATAAATCTAAGGATGAAATCCGCATCATTAAAACATGTATCAGTTTTAATCAATAATAATAACCAATGGATTAAAACAAAAATGACAAACTCTTTTGATTTGGCCATGAGTGCTCTTAGCTCTGCCGAGCCATCAGACTTTGTGGGGTTATTTATTTTATATACACTCATAAATATATTTGATAATACAGATATCGGCCTATATAGAGATGATGGATTAGCTATAATAAGGAATTCCAACAAGGTCAAGGGAGAAAAATTCAAGACAATTATATATATGGAAATGAAAAAATTAGGCTTAAGAGTAGAAGTACTGGCTAACATAAAAATCACTCACTTTTTAGATGTCACTTTAAACTTAAATAGAAACAACTTACGAGCCATATTTAAAAGATAACGCTAATCCAATATACGTAGACCCAAAGTCCAATCATCCCTATCAATCATAAAGCAGATTCCTAATTCTATCGAACGTAGGATTATCAATAAATCTGGCAACGAAAATGTATTTAAGAAATCAAGCAACATTTAAGATACAACCCTAAAAAATTGTGGGTACCATAATATTGAAATTAAATATAAGAAACAAAACACTAATAATCATAATAAAATTAAAAATAAAAGAAAAAAGAATATATTCTGGTATACACCGCCTTATAATCAGATGCTAAAAACAAAACTGGGCAAGAAATTCCTCCATCTCATTGAAAAACACTTTGCCGTAACTAATCCCCTGTATATAATATTCAATAAAAAATAATTTAAAGCTGCCCTACAACTCCTGCGAAAACCTAGAAAGGATTATTAAGGCACACAATAAGAAAATGCTAAAAGAGAACAGTAGAGAAGAAAAAATAATAAATTGCGTAAAAAGTGACCAATATATCAACAATTCTAAGAAGAACACAAATATAATCACTACAAATAGTAATAACCCAAACCCCTAATAGCAATCACCCAAATAGAAATTTTAAAAAGTTAGTAATGAAGAGAAAAGCTATAACTGAATAACTCGTACGCTTTGTTCACTACAAAATAAATGGTTAACCAAAAGTGTTGTTTACCATCCACAATATTTGCCAAAGAATGTCCGAATAACAAGAAGTACTACGTGGGTATGCCCTCCCTATTTTAAAACCAGATATTACGACCACAACAGCACATTTAAAAATAAAGAACATTAAAACAGCACTAGCAAACCATTATTCTGAGCTCAAAGAACGCGGACGCTCACCAATAATCGAATGGAAAATAATACGACAGGCCAGTACATGTAGGAATTTAGACGACCCGTGTAGATTATGTCTGAATGAGACATTTGAAATCCTAAACTTTAAAGACTCCAAAAACTTATTAAACTGTGGAAATGAAATAGCAAACAACTGCTTACACAGAATACAATTCACTTTAAGTTAACAATAGATAATAAAGAAATAAAGAAATGAACAAATAAATAAATAAAAAACTAAAATAAACTATTACCTAAAATAGAAATGCAAGCAAGCACGTGTTAAAATAAAGTCACCCATAAGGGGACACACGCGTAAAGGAGTTTTAATATGCACCTCATAAACAGAATTAATGAATGAACCAACACACGCATACACAATTTAAGGGCACGCACTCATGTATAAGATACACACTCATATGAATACAGAATTAATATACGTATGTGAGAAGAGAGCGTAAAAATCAGTTTAAATAATTTTTAAGTAACATTTAACGATTTGCAAACGTTAATAGAGCAGAAAGAGACTAATTTAGTATTTTTCTATTTCTTTTTAAAAATTAACGGTTTTGCAAACTCACTTTCTCTATGATTGAAACAATTTAACAAAAGTTCAATGGGTGACCCAGCGGGTCCTATTATTTTCTCTATTTTTTCTAGTATATATATATATATATATATATATATATATATATATATATATATATATATGGAAAATGAAAAAAGGACAGCCAAAACTATGTTATTTATGTATTCATCAACGGTTCGTCTTTATTGAGAGACTTCCTCAGGATGAAGAAACAATGTAGAAAAATCATACAGAATATTAATTTTGATTTGTCAGAAAGTGTCCAGAGTTCAACATGGCTCTAGACGCGAACAAACAAAAAATGCCAAAACTTTGTATCTTTAATCATAATTTGCGTTTCAAAATAGTAAAAAATCTCCACGCTTTTACATTCATATAAAAATTATAATTGTTTCTCTCTTCTTTTGTTTCTTTCTTCTTTTCCCTTTCCAGGTTAGAATATAACGGTAGATTCAAATTTCGTCCCCGCCCCCACATCCACTGTCAGCAAAGTTTAGCTATGACATATTTTGACCCAGACAAACTTCCTAGATAAAAATAGACATTGGAAGCTAATAAGTCGAAGCCATTCACTTCGCATTCTTTTGAGTGAGACAGACTACTGATGATAACGTCATAAACAAAATCATGATTTTCATATTTTGTTTCTTCGCCGAAGTCTGGATACTTTCTGAAAAATAAAAATTAATATTCTGTATGATTTTCCTACATTGTTTCTTCATCCTGAGGAAGTCTTTCAATAGAGACGAAACGTTGATGAATACATAAATAACATATTTTTTGGCTTTCCTTTATCATTTCCCATTACGTCGGAGCATTTACCCTATTTTTATTCATATATATATATATATGTGTGTATATATATATATGTGTGTGTATGTGTGTGTGTTTATGTGTATGTGTCTGGGTATGTGTATACATGCATATGTTTTTATATACCTTATTTTCTATCTAATTAAGTGTCGGCCGAAACAAATTATTTAATTCCAATCCTTATATTTTTCGATGTTACAGATAATTTCGGTACAGGTAAATAAATGATTAATACAGAACGCCTACAATGTCGACAGGTTTCTATTGGACTGTGTCAATTATGTTTATGTAGCAGAAAGATTGACTCTGGTTTTCTTGTTAAGAATAATTATAACCAAACAATCTCTATTATACAGCTAATATTGTATGTATATCTATTTATCTATCCCACAGTTGAGTTCTATGCATCAATGCAGGTATATATATATATATATATATATATATATATATATATATATATATATATATATATATATATATATATAACTTCTTTGTAAAATGGTAGGAAAAATCCCAGCAGAGTGCTCGATTAATTAAGAATTAAAGTTAAAAATTAAGAGCATAATATTTATTTATTCTGGTACAGAAAAATTAGTACAACATTCGTACCGTCGGTTTCAAGCACGGAAGGTCTTACCCATTCGGCTCTCTTCAGCTTCTGTTCAGAAGCTGAAGAGAGCCGGATGGGTAAGACCTTCCGTGCTTGAAACCGACGGTACGAATGTTGTACTAATTTTTCTGTACCAGAATAAATATATATATATATATATATATATATATATATATATATATATATATATATATATATATATATATATTTACTTCAGCGTAATGCAATGTTCACACCTCGTGAGTTGAACACTATATGACGTGTTTTCAGAATTTAAGTGAGTGAAGGGATCTGATTCGCATATAAATTTAACATAAAACGATCCGCCATTTTCTGGCCATTATAGAGTTTTAGGTCAGTTAACCATTTAGTTTTTCTTTTTGCTATGGGAGATAAATTATGTACGTCTTTTTAGGAGGGTATTTTTTAGGCGATCAGGTATGTTTTTACAACCTTGCAAGTCGGACTTAACGTTAGTGTTAAAAACCAAGAATTAGTTAATGCCCCAATAAGAGAAAATACGAGTCTGATTCCCATTCTAAATTCTAAAATAATTGCTGTTTTTGTTTTCTGTTTTATTCTTTCCTAAAAAAATGTAGAATCAGTTAGCGGAGAGTTTTAATGTATGGAATCCTATGAGGAAAAACATATTTTTAAAAACTTTCATCCCACCCCCATTCCGATTAATTACTGTTGGAGGGCGGGTAGGTATTTGCTTGTTAACTTATAAAAGATTAGAGTAGGAGAGAGAGACGGGGGGAGAAGGAAGAAAGTGTCAATTGTAGCATAGAGGCTATGGGAATATCTGCCTTAATTCATTCTTTTGTCTTTTTTTCATATTTTTCGAAGACTATTTCAATCATTAGTTTTAATAGCTGGAGGGCATCTTTATGTTTATTGTCGGGAAAAAACACGTAAATTAGTGGCATTGTATTCGTTTTATGATAATTTTTTTCAGAAGTAATATGCTAATTGTTATTGTTTTCAAGTTACATCCTTCGGGAAAGAGAAATCCTTTTAGACTGAGGTATTATCAAATAGGTTGTTTTAAATAGTAGAGACAAGTACCTAAAATAAATACCTTATGCAGTTCGTGAATAATTCATAAACGTTAATTCTGTGTACAATTTTAAGAAACGTTTGGTGTATTTTTGATAATATTCCTTTATTCCGCGAATATATTCCTAACTACTAATAAGAAGATAATGAAAGTGAGAGAGTGTTCTTTCTGTATTTCAAAATGTCATCATGTTTTATATCTGATGAAATAAAGAAAGTATTTGCGAAAACTCATTTTTTTTTTAAGAGAATCATTTTTGTTTAAGAAAATTTTTTTTTTTAATTGAAGATGTTTTACTTTATTAAGGAATAGGAGACGCCATGTATGTTTACTATTCGGCAATTATATTCTAATATTCCTGGAATAGGTTTGTAATCAGCATATCAAAGAGGCGTAAAGTTAAAAACCGAAGCTCAGGGCAGCGGTCTGTTTTTACTTAGGGAAGTAATGCTTGATAGATAATAAGATTGATTTATTAAATGCAGCAAAGATGGTCGGAGCTGTGTAATGTCATCAATAAAGAAGATGGCACGGTGTTTAATGGAGGAGTGTTAGTAGTTTATTAAGTGTGAGTGAAAGTTACTCCTACCTCCTCTAAGTATGTTTGATTTGAATAAGTTAGGTAGCATGTAATATAGGAAAGTATATAATCGGATGAAAGTGCTGATAATTCCGGAAACACGCATCTGTTTTTGTTCTGTGTAAAAAGCAAGTTTAGTAATTTTCGTTATTGTTAGGAATCCCCGGAAAAGGAATAAAGCTGAACAAATTTAGCTGTAAAATTATTGGATTATATATATGGATAAGAAGTAACGTAAATAAGTTGATGTTTAATTTAACGATGTAAGTATAATGTGAAAAGAAAAATAATACTTATCTGGTTTCACGAAGGTTTATATTTGTTTAAAATGTGATGTTGTGTTTTTGCGAACGATTTGATGTGTAATGTCTATGTAAGCTTTGCTGTGAGTGGATGTTTTACAAATTCTGTAACGATGCAACTTGATCGAATTTCCTTGAAAAGAATTGCCAAACAGTGTTTGAGGAGGGTAAGAGTTATTAATTCATAGAGAGAAATTATACGGCTACCTTCTCTATGAAGTATGCAGTTAGGAGAGGTATTTGTATGGGATAAATAATAGGAAATAATGTTAGTTGTTAAAAATATGGGTACGTCGCTTGAAACACGGTTACGGTAAGGGTTTATATGTAGTACTGATTTTCGATTTGTTTGATGCAATAGTTTTCTTGCCTACTCTAACTGAATTGAAAGGAGAAAAATCAAGTCTACTTTATATATATACACACACACACACCCCCCCCCACACACACACACACACACACATATATATATATATATTTATATATATATAATGTACCGAACCAATAAAAACAATTACATAAAAATACATTAAATATTTAGGTGATAAAAATCGCACATATTTCTAGATAGGGCGCCGTGGTCCAATAGTCAGACGCTTGACTATAGACATCAATATCGAAGGTTCGATCCTCGTTTAAGTAAGCTATGCTGATGACGGCTGTAAGCCAAAAACACATTTATGTACGTATAATATATATATATATATATATATATATATATATATATATATATATATATATATATATATAATGAAGAAGTCCACACTAGAAACGTTGATGAAAGGCAATGAGGAGAATATTTAAAAAAAACAGAACAACGTGTATATATATATATATATATATATATATATATATATATATATATATATATATATATATATATATATACCTGCTCCAGATATTGCGATAAGATACAAAGACGGTCCTCATTGGACTCCACTGTGTAAGATCCACATTATTCTCTTCCCCATTTCCACACGATGACATAGTGTATTACGTACCTCTACCCACGCCCTAATTCTTTAGTGCAAAATAGAAATATTGCCAGGGTTTAAATCAAATTATCACAATAAGTTATGGACGAACTACTATATATTTTGATTTAATTTTTTATTTGTTTAATTTATTTGATATCCAATTAGGTGCATCAACAATGCTTTACTTATAGATTATATGTTTTTTAAAAAATCAGTCATGTTTGCGATGTAACTATTTAACTCTATCGGATAATACAATCCTTAATATTCAAAGATCCGATATAACTTGGGCAAAACTGGTCAGATGGAGTGAGGGGTAGTTTGCATTTCACCCAACTGGCTTGTCGATGTTATCGATCAACAGTTATTATAAACTGAAATCTCATCAGGCAGAGTTAGAATCCGATCTTATTTGGAGAGAACGAAATATCTCTCTCTCTCTCTCTCTCTCTCTCTCTATATATATATATATATATATATATATATATATATATATATATATATATATATATATATATATATATATATACTAGCAAATATATATGATGTAGATGATTTCTATATATCCTACAGTTATACTAAGTCATTAGAATAGCAAGTATATATTCAAAAACTGTAAAATGGATATAAATCTTCTACATTATATATATATATATATATATATATATATATATATATATATATATATATATATATATAGTAGCAAATATATATGATGTAGATGATTTCTATATATCCTACAGTTTGTGCTTGCTACACAACATTCGCAGGTTGATGTTACCTGTGGATATCTGTAGTTAACATCAACCTATATGGATTGT
This sequence comes from Sepiola atlantica, assembly GCA_963556195.1. Classification (NCBI taxonomy): domain Eukaryota; kingdom Metazoa; phylum Mollusca; class Cephalopoda; order Sepiida; family Sepiolidae; genus Sepiola; species Sepiola atlantica. Next base: position 36,173,287 of record OY744531.1, read on the forward strand.
TTAAACGGGAAATAGCAGTAAAGATGACAAAGACAATGATATTCTAAATTATTACAACTGTCGAAATTGCGAGGAATTTTCGGGAAAACGCAATAAAATCTTTTGCTATATCTTTTGTATTTACGTGTACGATTAATACTGCATTTTTCCGTGGCTTAATTTTGCCTCAAAATAGTTTTGCCTTGCCACAATGATGTTTTCCCCTCGCGATCTTATTTTTGGTCAGCCTTGTGCAAAATCATGTCTGCCTAAGTAAATGGTAAACATTTCACCCTCTTTTTTATCGTCGCCATTTTCCGTGCGTGACGCATTCTTTGCAAGCATTAATCCTCGTCTCATTCGTTTGTCTTTTCGGGTCATTTGTCTTCGGATTTCCGACTATCTTCATGTCTTCCTTATTTCGAAGTTAAACAAACATGCCAACTGTTTGTTGATGTCTCTACACCTAGCAAAGTCATTGTATTTCCTGACTGTGATTTCTTTCCGGTGAAAACATCTACTGTTTGTTTGTTGTTTGTTCTAAATTATTTGATCTCTTTACTCGATCTAAAAACCGTCTACGCCTGTTCTCGTACTAACTTTCTATTGTAGTATTATGCAAGGCTTAATAAAAATGACAACAAATGTATCTTATGAAAATATAAGATGTAGCTTTATTTGTTGGTGACGATGAGGGTGGTGGTTGGAGAGGATTTGTGCACATGGAATCAGACGGTTAATTTTTCTCTGAGGTTCGATCGTCAACTAACTTCTTTCAATTTTCGGTTGTTATTATATAACAATTTCGTGGTCACCTCGACGACCTCATCGAGGTTGCACTCGGTGACGGCTTGAACTCATTTGACAATCAAACAAATCTGTCTATCTTTTCTTGGCATGATGCAAATGCACCTGGTAAAATGGCATTTAACCCTTCCGACATATCTCTTTCTTTTGACATTGGGTTCTTACCGTTTAAGTGATTCAACTGCAGGTGCATATCCTTTTGTCAACATGATTTTACATTATGACAATTGATCAGTCTATGTCGCTTCTTCCGTTGCAGGTGTTTCATGTTTTGGTACAGTGTTTCTTATTAAAACTGGCCTTCATGTCATCCAATAGTTGCCTCTTCCTGTGCAGGTGTTTGTCTGGTTGTGAGTTTTATTTTATTTTCAAATAACTTTTTGGTCATCCGATAATTATCTTATCTTTTGACAATCGCTAGGTGCATCTGTTTTATCAACAACTTTTCCGTACACCGACTTTGGATATGTAACACTATCACTTTCACCCTCTCTTGTTCTATGTTCTTTAACAGACCGCTTTTATTCTGATTCCTAAACACTCGTGTCTCGCTGTCTCTGTTTCTCTCTCCATTTCTCTCTCTTTCTCTCTCTCTTGCTCACCCATAGAATCGGTAATAAAATTTGAATTCCTAACTAGCCCACCAAGTTTCACTTATGAATATCCAACAGTTTAATGATATGTTCATCAGTAAGAGGTGTGCATTTTGTTATATATATATATATATATATATATATATATATATATAGTAGCATGAGAGTATATTTATGGCAAGCTACACAGAAACGTTTGTGTTTCATTCCCAAAAGAAAGCATCAGGATAATCGCGTGGATGCATGATTTTCGATTGCTTTTATATTTAAGTAGCGTTTACTCTAGCTAACTAAACAATTGGATTTATTCATTATGTTACCCACTCCCAGATTATTAATTACATTGACCAATGGCCAAACACTTCTCAAGCAAATGCATTGGCAGTCCTTTGTTTGAGAGTAGTTTTAATACTTCTTACTTTTAAGTGGTTCAAATTAACAATGGTAACAAATTAACAATGGGAATTAAAATAATTCATATGTGTTATATACTTTGCTACCGGTCAGAACTTTATTTATTTTATTTTTGACACTGCTATTTATTTACTTTGGTTTTTATTTATATTTATTTTATTTATTATTTTTATATATAGTTATCCTAAAGTGAAGTGTATTCACTTCTACGGTTGGTTACTATTTCGTTTTTATAATTTAGTAATTATTTAGGATCTTCATAATTTTAAATTTCTAGTTTCTCGTTCATAATCTACACGGGTCGTCTAAATATCTGCTTATCCTGACCCATCGTAATATTTTCCACCCGACTATAGACGAACGTCCACTTTCTTTGAGCTGCCAGTAATGATTGTATCACTATTTTCTGTAATGGAATGTACTTTTGTGATTATTATACCAACTGTAAAATTCTTTGGGCGGTTTCCTATGTAGTATTTTCTTATTCGTGTTTTCATATGCAAATATTGTCGTTTGGCAAACGATGCCTTTGATTAAGTAATTATCTTCTTATTGACAATGTTCGCGAATTCTACAGTTACAGTTTTTCTCTTCGTTATCATCTTTCTTATTTCTATTTAGGTAATTGTTATTACTGTCTGATTTGTCATTATTTCTTCTCGTTATTGTTATGGTGCCGTACCTCTAACGAACATTTAGACTCGTCCATCTCTTATATAAAGGGCACTTGTCTATATGTATGTATGTATGTATGTATGTATGTATGTATGTATGTATGTATGTCTGTATGTGAAGCTTCTCCTCAAAAACTACCCGACGACATGTCAAAAAGTTTATATCTTCAGCACCGTACATATCCTGGGATCATAATATCTCAAAATTACAACAAAAAAAAATGTTGCTGGGGGTCAACGGGGCCAGTCTTCGGCAGCTGGTCTGGTTTTTTCAAACTTTTCTAATGTTATTCAGTAGTAATTTGGAAATCAGCCAATGTAATTATGTAATAATAATTTTATTTTCAACCAACTTATTCTTGTGCACCTGACGTCACAGTAATAGGTATATGACGTCATCGTTATAGGTTTTTACATTTTTTTCTCTTCAAAACTTATTTTACTTACAGTGACCCGTTGAGTCATAACCACTCACGTTTACAGTGACCCGTTGAGTCATAACCACTCTATATATGTATAGAAAAAAGAAAAAAAGAAGAATTTAACAAGAACATGTTTATAGTGACCCGTTGAGTCATAACCACTCTATATATGTATAAAAAAAGAAAAAAGAAGAATTTAACAAGTACACGTTTACTGTGACCCGTTGAGTCATAACCACTCTATATATGTATAAAAACAGAAAAAAGAAGAATTTAACAAGTACACGTTTACAGTGACCCGTTGAGTCATAACCACTCTATATATGTATAAAAAAAGAAAAAAGAAGAATTTAACAAGTACACGTTTACAATGACCCGTTGAGTCATAACCACTCTATATATGTATAAAAAAAGAAAAAAAGAAGAATTTAACAAGTAAACGTTTACAGTGACCCGTTGAGTCATAACCACTCTATATATGTATAAAAAAAGAAAAAAAGAAGAATTTAACAAGTACACGTTTACAGTGACCCGTTGAGTCATAACCACTCTATATATGTATAAAAAAAGAAAAAAGAAGAATTTAACAAGTACACGTTTACAATGACCCGTTGAGTCATAACCACTCTATATATGTATAAAAAAAGAAGAATTTAACAAGTAAACGTTTACAGTGACCCGTTGAGTCATAACCACTCTATATATGTATAGAAAAAAGAAAAAAAGAAGAATTTAACAAGAACATGTTTATAGTGACCCGTTGAGTCATAACCACTCTATATATGTATAGAAAAAAGAAAAAAAGAAGAATTTAACAAGAACATGTTTATAGTGACCCGTTGAGTCATAACCACTCTATATATGTATAAAAAAAGAAAAAAGAAGAATTTAACAAGTACACGTTTACAGTGACCCGTTGAGTCACAACCACTCTATATATGTATAAAAAAAGAAAAAAGAAGAATTTAACAAGTACACGTTTACAGTGACCCGTTGAGTCATAACCACTCTATATATGTATAAAAAAAGAAAAAAGAAGAATTTAACAAGTACACGTTTACAATGACCCGTTGAGTCATAACCACTCTATATATGTATAAAAAAAAGAATTTAACAAGTAAACGTTTACAGTGACCCGTTGAGTCATAACCACTCTATATATGTATAGAAAAAAGAAAAAAAAAGAATTTAACAAGAACATGTTTATAGTGACCCGTTGAGTCATAACCACTCTATATATGTATAAAAAAAGAAAAAAGAAGAATTTAACAAGTACACGTTTACTGTGACCCGTTGAGTCATAACCACTCTATATATGTATAAAAACAGAAAAAAGAAGAATTTAACAAGTACACGTTTACAGTGACCCGTTGAGTCATAACCACTCTATATATGTATAAAAAAAGAAAAAAGAAGAGTTTAACAAGTACACGTTTACAATGACCCGTTGAGTCATAACCACTCTATATATGTATAAAAAAAGAAAAAAGAAGAATTTAACAAGTACACGTTTACAATGACCCGTTGAGTCATAACCACTCTATATATGTATAAAAAAAAGAAGAATTTAACAAGTAAACGTTTACAGTGACCCGTTGAGTCATAACCACTCTATATATGTATAGAAAAAAGAAAAAAAGAAGAATTTAACAAGAACATGTTTATAGTGACCCGTTGAGTCATAACAACTCTATATATGTATAAAAAAAGAAAAAAGAAGAATTTAACAAGTACACGTTTACTGTGACCCGTTGAGTCATAACCACTCTATATATGTATAAAAACAGAAAAAAGAAGAATTTAATAAGTACACGTTTACAGTGACCCGTTGAGTCATAACCACTCTATATATGTATAAAAAAAGAAAAAAGAAGAATTTAACAAGTACACGTTTACAATGACCCGTTGAGTCATAACCACTCTATATATGTATAAAAAAACAAAAAAAGAAGAATTTAACAAGTAAACGTTTACAGTGACCCGTTGAGTCATAACCACTCTATATATGTATAAAAAAAAGAAAAAAAGAAGAATTTAACAAGTTTACGTTTACAGTGACCCGTTGAGTCATAACCACTCTATATATGTATAAAAAAAGAAAAAAGAAGAATTTAACAAGTACACGTTTACAATGACCCGTTGAGTCATAACCACTCTATATATGTATAAAAAAAGAAGAATTTAACAAGTAAACGTTTACAGTGACCCGAAGAGTCATAACCACTCTATATATGTATAGAAAAAAGAAAAAAAGAAGAATTTAACAAGAACATGTTTATAGTGACCCGTTGAGTCATAACCACTCTATATATGTATAAAAAAAGAAGAATTTAACAAGTACACGTTTACAATGACCCGTTGAGTCATAACCACTCTATATATGTATAAAAAAAGAAGAATTTAACAAGTAAACGTTTACAGTGACCCGTTGAGTCATAACCACTCTATATATGTATAAAAAAAGAAAAAAGAAGAATTTAACAAGTACACGTTTACTGTGACCCGTTGAGTCATAACCACTCTATATATGTATAAAAAAAGAAAAAAGAAGAGTTTAACAAGTAAACGTTTACAGTGACCCGTTGAGTCATAACCACTCTATATATGTATAAAAAAAGTATGGACGAAGTATTTGTGGGTACCCTGCGACCGGACGAAGTATGTGTGGGTACCCTGCGACCGGACAAAGTATGTGTGGGTACCCTGCGACCGCACGAACTATGTGTGGGTACCTTGCGACCAGACGAAGTATGTGTGGGTACCCTGCGACTGGACGAAGTATGTGTGGGTACCCTGCGACCAGAGGAAGAATGTGTGGGTACCCTGCGACCAGACGAAGTATGTGTGGGTACCCTGCGACTGGACGAAGTATTTGTGGGTACCCTGCGACCGGACGAAGTATGTGTTGGTACCCTGCGACCGGACAAAGTATGTGTGGGTACCCTGCGACCGGATGAAGAATGTGTGGGTACCCTGCGACCGACCAAGTATGTGTGGGTACCCTGCGACCGAACGAAGTATTTGTGGGTACCCTGCGACCGCACGAAGTATGTGTGGGTACCCTGCTGCCTGACGAAGTATGTGTGGGTACCCTGCGACCGGACGAAGTTTGTGTGGGTACCCTGCGACCGCACGAAGTATGTATAGGTACCCTGCGACCGCACGAAGTATGTGTGGGTACCCTGCGACCTGACGAAGTATGTGTGGGTACCCTGCGACCGCACGAATATGTGTGGGTACCCTTCGACCGGACAAAGTATTTGTGGGTACCCTGCGACCGGACAATGTATGTGTGGGTACCCTACGACCAGAAGTATTTATAGGTACCCTGCGACCGCACGAAGTATGTGTGGGTACCCTGTGACTGAACGAAATATTTGTGGGTACCCTGCGACCGCACGAAGTATGTGTGGGTACCCTGCGACTGGACGAAGTATTAGTGGGTACCCTGCGACCGGACGAAGTATGTGTGGGTACCCTGCGACCGGACGAAGTATGTGTTGGTACCCTGCGACCGCACTAAGTATGTGTGGGAACCCTGCGACCATACGAAGTATGTGTGAGTACCCTGCGACGGCACGAACTATGTGTAGGTACCCTGCGACCAGACGAAGTATGTGTGGGTACCCTGCGACCAGACGAAGTATGTGTGGGTACCCTGCGACCGCACGAAGTATGTGTGGGTACCCTGCGACCGCACGAAGTATGTGTGGGTACCCTGCGACCGAACGAAGTATGTGTGGGTACCCTGCGACCGCACGTATGATGTATAGGTACCCTGCGACCGCACGAAATATGTGTGCGTACCCTGCGACCGCACGAAATATTTGTGGGTACCCTGCGACCGCACGAATATGTGTGGGTACCCTGCGACCGCACGAAGTATGTGTGGGTACCCTGCGACCGCACGAACTATGTGTGGGTACCCTGCGACCGGACGAAGTATGTGTGGGTACCCTGCGACCGGACGAAGTATGTGTTGGTACCCTGCGACCGGACGAAGTATGTGTGGGTACCCTGCGACCGGACGAAGTATGTGTGGGTACCCTGCGACCTAACAAAGTATGTGTTGGTACCCTGCGACCGGACGAAGTATGTGTGGGTACCCTGCGACCGGACGAAGTATGTCTGGGTACCATGCGACCTGACGAAGTATGTTTGGGTACCTTGCGACCTGACGAAGTATGTGTGGGTACCCTGCGACCGGAAAAAGTATGTGTGGGTACCGTGCGACCTGACGAAGTATGTGTGGGTACACTTCGACATGACTAAGTATGTGTGAGTACCCTGCAACCGGACGAAGTATGTGTGGGTACCCTGCCACTTGACGAAGTATGTGTTGGTACCCTGACGTCAGAGAGTGGCAGGAAGAAATTCACTCACACTACAACCATTTTTTTCTTTCTTTCTTTTTTCCCGCTCCCTCCCACACTTTCTTTCTTAATTATTAATAGACGGTGTGAGCGCTTCAGGTGAAATTTGGGGGAGGGGTGGGGGGTGGTATCAGCATACACCGGTGGGACGCCTAAGGGAAAATTTGGGGGAGGGGGAGTGTCGGCATTCGCCGGTGTGAGCGCCTCAGGCCAAATCTGGGGAGGGGGAATGTCGGCATACGGCTGCTCAGGCTAATCTGGGGAGGGGAGGAGGGAAATGTCGGCATTCGGCGGTATGAGCGATTGCCTGTGGGGCGCCTCAGGCGAAATTTGGGGATGGGGCGTATTGGCATACGCCGGTGAGGCAGGCGAAATTTGGGGGAGTGTCAGTATTCGCCGGTGTCAGCGCCTCAGGCGAAATTTGGGGGGAGTCGTCGGTGAGACAGATCCCGACCTTGGGGGTATATCAACCGGTACTTTAGGGGAGAGGAAGTGAGCTAAAGGAAAAGGGATTAAAAAATAAAAAGATAATCTGATTTTTGATTCGACAGTGTAAGATCGACACCTATCGGATAGGACTAGATATACACTTGATCTCAAGGCAATAATGCCGAGAACAGATACTACACTTTGATCTTAGCCAAAAGGCCGATTTATTTAGGCAGGTTTTATTTACTCCTCCCCAGGAGTTAGGCACAAGGCCAGTTTTATCTTACTCCCACAAGTAAGATGTGACCCAAGATCGGGTCGAGAAAGTGGGGTTTGAAAAGCCAGCGCTCGAGAGGTGAGCACTCTGGCCATTTAAAAATTGCCTGGGCAGCCCCGTCGGCATTCCCCGGTAGGGGCGCCTCAGACAGTAAGCAATAAACTTACTCCTCCCCAAAGAGGGGAAGCAAAGCCTGGGAGGGTGGACCTCCTAGAACTGCACAGGACAGGCGTGCAGTATCCATCGGAACAGATACTACACTTTGATCTTAGCCAAAAGGCCGATTTATTTAGGCAGGTGAGTTCCTTCGGACACCCCTCATCTTTATCTACAGATGAAGATTTTACAAACCTTGGGAACTCACCAGACCTTAGGCATAGTGCCCGTTATGTAGGGGGAGGGGGGGTCGGGGATAAGTGAAGGCCGAGAAACATCCGAAATTCAAAAATTTAATGTGATTTAAAGGGACTATTTATAACCAATCTACACCTGAACAGCGGTCTATCCACTAGACAGTGTTCAAATTACATTAATAAATTAACGAGTAATAATAACTATGATTTTCTTTGAACAAACATTGTATAATACTATTTAACAAGTTCTTTAATGACTTTTGATGAGCAACAATGAATTTAAAACTCCCTAGGCCGTTTTTCTCTAATTCTGTTTAGTGTAGTATCTGTTTGGATTATGCACTCCATAATCGTCTTGGCTTCATTCCGCCGGTCTATGGAAAAACGATTCACTCGCTGACAGTCAACCGGACCACTTTCCGACAAAAGGTAGCAGTTTTTTCGTATTTTACACTACTTTTTCAACGTTAATATGTAGTAAATTCGAAATAATCTAATGTATTTATGTACTAATCCGATAAAAATGCAGAGTCACTGTAAACATCCCATAATCCCTTGCCGGATGTACCCGGTCTTGCCCGACATTCAGCCCGGTTGTATCAGATCATCCAATAACTTCTGTCCGGATAAATCAATAACAACATAGGAATCCTACGTTATAAGTGTGTAGTGAAACAAGGGTTGCTCAATCACATCCGCACCTGTCCAATAATCCCTTGCTGGATGTACCTGGTCTTGCCCTATATTGTGTCCGGTTATATCAGGTCATAGTACTCGGCGTTGTCCGGGAAAAAAGTGCTCAATGTCCTAGATAGAGCTACTGTAGAGATAGGTTTGCATAATATCTTAACAGCATCTACGCTGAAAAGGATGGGGGGATCGATAAGAGTTATTTCAGTAGTGCTCATGAGGCCTCTTTGATTTTCAAATACTCGGCGTTGTCCGGGAGAAAAGTGCTCAATGTCCTAGATAGAGCTACTGTAGTGATAGGTTTGGAAAATATTTTAAAGCCATCTTCGTTCCCCTTTGGACTATTTGGCAGATCAAAAGGAGGGATACCTAAGTGATTTCAGTAGTCCTCAGGAGGCCTCCTTTGTTATCAAAGTACTCGGCGTTGTCCGGGAGAAAAGCGCTCAATGTCCTAGATAGTGCTACTGTAGTGATAGGTTTGGAAAATATTTTAACGCTATCTTCGTTCCCCTTTGGACTATTTGGCAGATCAGAAGGAGAGAGGATACCTATGTGATTTCAGTAGTCCTCAGGAGGCCTCCTTGATTATCAAAGTACTCGGCATTGTCCGGGAGAAAAGTGCTCAATGTCCTAGATAGAGCTACTGTAGTGATAGGTTTGGATAATATTTTAACAGCATCTACGCTGAAAAGGATGGGGGAATCGATAAGAGTTATTTCAGTAGTGCTCAGGAGACGTCTTTGATTTTCAAATACTCGGCGTTGTCCGAGAGAAAAGTGCTGAATGTCCTAGATAGAGATACTGTAGTGATAGGTTTTGAAAATATTTTAACGCCATCTTCGTTCCCCTTTGGACTATTTGGCAGATCAGAAGGAGAGAGGATACCTATGTGATTTCAGTAGTCCTCAGGAGGCCTCCTTGATTATCAAAGTACTCGGCATTGTCCGGGAGAAAAGTGCTCAATGTCCTAGATAGAGCTACTGTAGTGATAGGTTTGGATAATATTTTAACAGCATCTACGCTGAAAAGGATGGGGGAATCGATAAGAGTTATTTCAGTAGTGCTCAGGAGACGTCTTTGATTTTCAAATACTCGGCGTTGTCCGAGAGAAAAGTGCTGAATGTCCTAGATAGAGATACTGTAGTGATAGGTTTTGAAAATATTTTAACGCCATCTTCGTTCCCCTTTGGACTATTTGGCAGATCAGAAGGAGAGAGCATACCTAAGTGATTTCAGTAGTCCTCAGGAGGCCTCTTTGATTTTCAAAGTACTCGGCGTTGTCCGGGAGAAAATTGCTCAATGTCCTAGATAGAGCTACTGTAGTGATAGGTTTGGATAATATTTTAACAGCATCTACGCTGAAAAGGATGGGGGAATCGATATAAGTTATTACAGTAGTTCTCAGGAGGCGTCTTTGATTATCAAAGTACTCGGCGTTGTCCGGGAGAAAAGTGCTCAATATCCTAGATAGAGCTACTGTAGTGATAGGTTTGGAAAATATTTTAACGCTATCTTCGTTCCCCTTTGGACTATTTGGTAGATCAGAAGGAGAGAGGATACCTAAGTGATTTCAGTAGTGCTCAGGAGGCCTCCTTGATTTTCAAAGTACTCGGCGTTGTCCGGGAGAAAATTGCTGAATGTCCTAGATAGAGCTACTGTAGTGATAGGTTAGGATAATATTTTAACAGCATCTACGCTGAAAAGGATGGGGGAATCGATAAGAGTTATTTAAGAAGTGCTCATGAGGCCTCCTTGATTTAAAAATTACTCGGTGTTGTCCGGGAGAAAAGTGCTCAATATCCTAGATAGAGCTACTGTAGTGATAGGTTTTGAAAATATTTTAACGCCATCTTCGTTCCCCTTTGGACTATTTTGCAGATCAAAAGGAGGGATACCTAAGTGATTTCAGTAGTGCTCAGGAGGCCTCCTTGATTTTCAAAGTATTTGGCGTTGTCCGGGAGAAAAGTGTTCAATGTCCTTGATCGAGCTACTGTAGTGATAGGTTTGGATAATATTTTAACAGCATCTATGCTGAAAAGGATGGGGGAATCGATAAGAGTTATTTCAGTAGTGCTCAGGAGACGTCTTTGATTTTCAAAGTACTCGGCGTTGTCCGGCAGAAAAGTGCTCAATATCCTAGATAGAGCTACTGTAGTTATAGGTTTGGAAAATATTTTAATGCCATCTTCGTTCCCCTTTGGACTATTTGGCAGATCAGAAGGAGAGAGGATACCTAAGTTATTTCAGTAGTGCTCATGAGGCCTCTTTTATTTTTAAAGTACTCAGCGTTGTCCGGGAGAAAATTGTTCACTGTCCTAGATAGAGCTACTGTAGTGATAGGTTTGGATAATATTTTAAGAGCATCTACGCTGAAAACCTATTTAGCATTCGCACCGCGACATCAATAAATACGTATTTAGCATTCAGCGGTGGCGATAGGAAGTATATAGCATGTGCACATGGGCGACAATAAATACTATATAGCATGCGCATCGGGAGTATAAAAAAAATTGGGAGGAAGGCAAAACATTTATTTTGTCTTTTATCTTTTTCATTGAAAATATTTATGTGTATGGGGGAGAATGAAAAAAAAAAATTTTCGGGGGGGGGCTAAAAAAATTTTTTTTTTTTCTTTTTTAAAATAAAAATATTTCTATGAACATAAAATTTTGGCGGTGTAAGGGTGGTCAAAAAATTTTCTTTTCTTTTTCCTTTAAATTAAAAATATTTCTAAGTATATGGGAGGATAGAAACAAAAATTTCTTGTGGGGAGGCAAAAAAATGTATTTTTTTCTGTTTGTAACTAAAAATATTTATATTTATGATAGTGACAATACATAAATGAACACTATTTTGTTTTTCTAACACGACAGGGCCGAATAAATATAAGTTCTTACGTATGCGAACTGGGCTGGAGATTGGTACATATATAGTATGTGTACCCTTGCAGAGATAGGTAAGTATGTAGTATGCGCACCAGAGCCGCGATAGGTACGAATATAGTATGCACACCGGGCCGGCGATAGGTTTATATATAGTATGTGTACCGGGGTGGCAATAGGTACTATATAGTAGTGCATAGGGGTGGCTATAGCTACGTATTTAGCATTCGCACCGGGGTTGCGATAGGTATGTATTCAGCAATCGCACCGGGGTGGCGATATGTACATATTTAGTATTCGCACTGGGGCAGTGATAGGTACATATGGTGTATGAACACCTGGGCGGCAATATGTACGTATTTAGCATTCATCCCTGGGCGGAGATAGGTACTTATTTAGCATTCAGCGGTGGCGATAGGTACGTATATAGCATGTGCACATGGGCGGCAATAAGTACGTGATAGGTATGTATTATGCATGCGCACTGGGGCAGCGATCGGTTCATATATAGCACGCGCACCGGGGCAGCGATAGGTACGTATATAGCACGCGCACCGGGGCGGCGAAAGGTACGTATTTAGCATTCACACCAAGGCGGCGATATGTATGTATTTAGCATTCACACCGGGGCGGCGATAGGTATGTATTTAGCATTCACACCGGGGCGGCGATAGATATGTATTTAGCATTCACACCGGGGCGGTGATAGGTATGTATTTAGCATTCGCACCGGGGCGGCGATAGGTATTTATTTAGCATTCGCACCGGGGCGGCGATAGGTATGTATTTAGCATTCGCATCGGGGTGGCGATATGTACGTATTTAGCTTCCGCACCGGGGCGACGATAGGTACGTATTTAGAATTCACACAAGAGCGGCGATAGGTACGTATTTAGAAATCACACTGGGGCGGCGATATGTATGTATTTAGCATTCGTACCGGGGCGGCGATATGTATGTATTTAGCTTCCACACCGGGGCGGCGATAGGTACATATTCAGAATTCAGGGGTGGCGATAGCTACATATATAGCATGTACACATGGGCAGCAATAAGTACGTACATAGCATGCGCACCGAGGTGGCGATCAGTACATATATATCACGTGCACCGGGGCGGCAATAGGTACGTATATAGCACGTGCACCAGAACGGCGAAAGGTATGTATTTCGCATTCGCACCAGGGTGGTGATAGGTACGTATTTAGCATTCGCACCGGGGCGGCTATAGGTACGTATTTAGCATTCACACCAGGGCGGCTATAGGTACGTATTTAGCATTCGCATCGGGCCGGCGATAGGTACGTATTTAGCATTCGCACCAAAGTGGTGATAGGTACGTATTTAGAAATTCGCACCAATGCGGCAATATGTACATATTAATTATTCCCACTAGGGCAGCGATAGGTACTTATGTAGCATGCACACCGGGGCGGCGATAGGTACTATTTAGCATTCGCACTGGGGCGGCAATAGGTACTTAAATAGTATCTGAACTGGGGCGGCGATAGGTACGTATATAGTATGTGAACTGGGGCGGCGATAGGTACGTATATAGTATGCGCACCGGGGTGATGATAGATACGTATATAACATGAACACCGGGGTGGAGATAAGTACCTATATAGAAGGCGCAGATAGAGGTGTTACTTTTTATAGAAATATATCATACTATTGCCCTGGGCAACGTAGGAGAAATGGTGGGGAAAGAACAGCTTTCGCAAAAGGCAAAATTAGAAAGTAGCGGTGAAATGCGGCGACCAGGGAAGAGAAAGGTAGAAAGATAAAGAGACGGCTATAGAGAAGGGGGGGGGGGGAGAAATAGAAGTTTGTATATAAAGATGTTACACACACGATTTTTCTTCAATTATATGTTTTAATGACCCCGAGCAACGCCGGGTAGCCCCGCTAGTCTCTTATATAAAGGGCAGTTGTCTGTATGTATGTATGTCTGTATGTGAAGCTTCTCCTCAAAAACTAAGCGGCGACATGTCAAAAAGTGTATATCTTCAGCACCGTACATATCCTGGGATCATAATATCTCAAAATCGCAAATAACGATTCACTCGCTGACAGTCAACCGGACCACTTTCCGACAAAAGGTAGCAGTTTTTTCGTATTTTATTCGACTTTTTCAACGTTATTATGTACTAAATTTGAAATAATCTAATGTATTTATGTACTAATCCGATAAAAATGCAGAGTCATTGTAAACATCCCATAATCCCTTGCCGGATGTACCCGGTCTTGCCCTAAAGTGTGTCCGGTTCTATCAGATCATCCAATAACTTCTGTCCGGATGCATCAATAACAACATAGGAATCCTACGTTAAGAGTGTGTAGTGAAACAAGGGTTGCTCAATCACATCCGCACCTGTCCCATAATCCCTTGCCGGATGTACCCGGTCTTGCCCTAAATTGTGTCCGGTTATATCAGGTCATCATGACGTCAGAGAGTGGCAGTTTTCCTTTCTGTCATTTTTCCCTCTCACACTTTCTTTCTTAATTATTAATAGACGCTAATATTCCTCCACCCCCCTCCCTCCCTGTGGCCGTTCTGTTATCATGATAGGAATTACCTCCTCCTTTCAGGCCAAATTGGGGGGGGGGGGGTTACGGTATTCGCCGGTGTGAGCATTACCTCCTCCTTTTTTGAGAAGTGTAGAGGTAGGGTAGTATCGGTTCCGTTGTCATGATGCACTGATCCCATGCATTACCTCCTCCTTTTTTGAGAAGGGTAGATGTAGAATAGTATCGGTTCCGTTGTCATGATGTGCTCATCCCATGAATTACCTCCTCCTTTTTTGAGAAGTGTTGAGGTAGGGTCGTATCGGTTCCGTTGTCATGATGCCCTCATCCCATGCATTATCTCCTCCTTTTTTGAGAAGTGTTGAGGTAGGGTCGTATCGGTTCCGTTGTCATGATGCACTATTCCCATGCATTATCTCCTCCTTTTTTGAGAAGTGTTGAGGTAGGGTCGTATCGGTTCCGTTGTCATGATGCCATAATCCCATGCATTATCTCCTCCTTTTTTGAGAAGTATTGAGGTAGGGTCGTATCGGTTCCGTTGTCATGATGCCCTCATCCCATCCATTATCTACTCCTTTTTTGAGCAGTGTTGAAGTGTGAGCGCCTCAGGCGAAATCCGGGGAGAGGGAATGTCGGCATTCGTCGGTATGAGCGACTCAGGCGTACTCTGGGAAGGGGGAATGTCGGCATTCGCCGGTAAGAGCGCCTCAGGACTATTTGGCAGATCAGAAGGAGAAAAGATACTCAAGGTACTCGGCGTTGGCCGGGAAAATAGTGCTCAATGTCCTAGATAGAGATACTGTAGTGATAGGTTTGGATAATATTTTAACAGCATCTACGCTGAAAAGGATGGGGGAATGGATAAGAGTTATTTCAGTAGTCCCCAGGAGGCCTCTTTGATTTTGAAATACTCGGCGTTGTCCGGGAGAAAAGTGCTCAATATCCTAGATAGAGCTACTGTAGTGATAGGTTTGGAAAATATTTTAACGCCATCTTCGTTCCCCTTTGGACTATTTCGCAGATCAGAAGGAGAGAGGATACCTAAGGGATTTCAGGAGTGCTCATGAAGCCACCTCGATTTTCAAAGTAATCGGCGTTGTCCGGGAGAAAAGTGCTCAATATCCTAGATAGAGCTACTGTAGTGATAGGTTTGGAAAATATTTTAACGCCATCTTCGTTCCCCTTTGGACTATTTCGCAGATCAGAAGGAGAGAGGATACCTAAGTGATTTCCGTAGTCCCCAGGAGGCCTCCTTGATTATCAAAGTATTCGGCGTTGTCCGGGAGAAAAGTGCTCAATGTCCTAGATAGAGCTACTGTAGTGATAGGTTTGGAAAATATTTTAACGCCATCTTCGTTCCCCTTTGGACTATTTCGCAGATCAGAAAGAGAGAAGATACCTAAGGGATTTCAGGAGTGCTCATGAAGCATCCTCGATTTTCAAAGTACTAAGCGTTGTCCGGGAGAAAAGTGCTCAATATCCTAGATAGAGCTACTGTAGTGATAGGTTTAGAAAATATTTTAACGTCATCTTCGTTCCCCTTTGGACAATTTTGCAGATGAAAAGGAGGGAGGATACCTAAGTGATTTAAGTAGTCCCCAGGAGGCCTCTTTGATTTTCAAAGTACTCGGCGTTGTCCGGGAAAAAAGTGCTCAATGTCCTAGATAGAGCTACTGTAGTGATAGGTTTGGATAATATTTTAACAGCATCTACGCTGAAAAGGATGGGGGAATGGATAAGAGTTATTTCAGTAGTGCTCAGGAGGCCTCTTTGATTTTGAAATACTCGGTGTTGTCCGGGAGAAAAGTGCTCAATATCCTAGATAGAGCTACTGTAGTGATAGGTTTGGAAAATATTTTAACGCCATCTTCGTTCCCATTTGGACTATTTCGCAGATCAGAAGGAGAGAGGATACCTAAGGGATTTCAGGAGTGGTCATGAAGCCTCCTCGATTTTCAAAGTAATCGGCGTTGTCTGGGAGAAAAGTGCTCAATATCCTAGATAGAGCTACTGTAGTGATAGGTTTGGAAAATATTTTAACGCCATCTTCGTTCCCCTTTGGACAATTTTGCAGATGAAAAGGAGGGAGGATACCTAAGTGATTTCAGTAGTCCCCAGGAGGCCTCATTGATTTTCAAAGTACTCGGCGTTGTCCGGGAAAACAGTGCTCAATGTCCTAGATAGAGCTACTGTAATGATAGGTTTTGGAAAATATTTTAACGCCATCTTCGTTCCCCTTTGGACTATTTCGCAGATCAGAAGGAGAGAGGATACCTAAGGGATTTCATGTGGGTTCATGAAGCCTCCTCGATTTTCAAAGTACTCGGCGTTGTCCGGGAGAAAAGTGCTCAATATCCTAGATAGAGCTACTGTAGTGATAGGTTTGGAAAATATTTTAACGCCATCTTCGTTCCCCTTTGGACTATTTCGCAGATCACAAGGAGAGAGGATACCTAAGTGATTTCAGTAGTCCCCAGGAGGCCTCCTTTTTATCAAGGTACTCGGCGTTGTCCGGGAGAAAAGTGCTCAATGTCCTAGATAGAGCTACTGTAGTGATAGGTT
This sequence comes from Sepiola atlantica, assembly GCA_963556195.1. NCBI lineage: Eukaryota > Metazoa > Mollusca > Cephalopoda > Sepiida > Sepiolidae > Sepiola > Sepiola atlantica. The sequence continues at coordinate 36,190,270 of OY744531.1, forward strand.
TGGAAAATATTTTAACGCCATCTTCGTTCCCCTTTGGACTATTTCGCAGATCAGAAGGAGAGAGGATACCTAAGTGATTTCCGTAGTCCCCAGGAGGCCTCCTCGATTATCAAAGTACTCGGCGTTGTCCGGGAGAAAAGTGCTCAATGTCCTAGATAGAGCTACTGTAGCGATAGGTTTGGAAAATATTTTAACGCCATCTTCGTTCCCCTTTGGACTATTTCGCAGATCAGAAAGAGAGAGGATACCTAAGTAATTTCAGGAGTACTCATGAAGCATCCTCGATTTTCAAAGTACTCGGCGTTGTCCGGGAGAAAAGTGCTCAATATTCTAGATAGAGCTACTGTAGTGATAGGTTTAGAAAATATTTTAACGCCATCTTCGTTCCCCTTTGGACTATTTCGCAGATCAGAAAGAGAGAGTATACCTAAGTGATTTCAGGAGTGCTCATGAAGCCTCCTCGATTTTCAAAGTACTCGGCGTTGTCCGGGAGAAAAGTTCTCACTGTCCTAGATAGAGCTACTGTAGTGATAGGTTTTGATAATATTTTAACAGCATCTACGCTGAAAAGGATGGGGTAATCGATAAGAGTTATTTCAGTAGTGCTCAGGAGACCTCTTTGATTTTGAAATACTCGGCGTTGTCCGGGAGAAAAGTGCTCAATATTCTAGATAGAGCTACTGTAGTGATAGGTTTGGAAAATATTTTAACGCCATCTTCGTTCCCCTTTGGACTATTTCGCAGATCAGAAAGAGAGAGGATACCTAAGGGATTTCAGGAGTGCTCATGAAGCATCCTCGATTTTGAAAGTACACGGCGTTGTCCGGGAGAAAAGTGCTCAATATCCTAGATAGAGCTACTGTAGTGATAGGTTTAGAAAATATTTTAACGCCATCTTCGTTCCCCTTTGGACTATTTCGCAGATCAGAAGGAGAGAGGATACCTAAGGGATTTCAGGAGTGCTCATAAAGCCTCCTCGATTTTCAAAGTACTCGGCGTTGTCCGGGAGAAAAGTGCTCAATGTCCTAGATAGAGCTACTGTAGTGATAGGTTTGAATAATATTTTAACAGCATCTACGCTGAAAAGGATGGGGTAATCGATAAGAGTTATTTCAGTAGTGCTCAGGAGGCCTCTTCGATTTTAAATACTCGGCGTTGTCCGGGAGAAAAGTGCTCAATATCCTAGATAGAGCTACTGTAGTGATAGGTTTGGAAAATATTTTAACGCCATCTTCGTTCCCCTTTGGACTATTTCGCAGATCAGAAGGAGAGAGGATACCTAAGGGATTTCAGGAGTGCTTATGAAGCCTCCTCGATTTTCAAAGTAATCGGCGTTGTCCGGGAGAAAAGTGCTCAATATCTTAGATAGAGCTACTGTAGTGATAGGTTTGGAAAATATTTTAACGCCATCTTCGTTCCCCTTTGGACTATTTCGCAGATCAGAAAGAGAGAGGATACCTAAGGGATTTCAGGAGTGCTCATGAAGCATCCTCGATTTTCAAAGTACTCGGCGTTGTCCGGGAGAAAAGTGCTCAATATCCTCGATAGAGCTACTGTAGTGATAGGTTTGGATAATATTTTAACAGCATCTACGCTGAAAAGGATGGGGGAATGGATAAGAGTTATTTCAGTAGTCCCCAGGAGGCCTCTTTGATTTTGAAATACTCGGCGTTGTCCGGGAGAAAAGTGCTCAATATCCTATATAGAGCTACTGTAGTGATAGGTTTGGAAAATATTTTAACGCCATATTCGTTCCCCTTTGGACAATTTTGCAGATGAAAAGGAGGGAGGATACCTAAGTGATTTCAGTAGTCCCCAGGAGGCCTCGTTGATTTTCAAAGTACTCGGCGTTGTCCGGGAAAACAGTGCTCAATGTCCTAGATAGAGCTACTGTAATGATAGGTTTTGGAAAATATTTTAACGCCATCTTCGTTCCCCTTTGGACTATTTCGCAGATCAGAAGGAGAGAGGATACCTAAGGGATTTAATGTGGGTTCATGAAGCCTCCTCGATTTTCAAAGTACTCGGCGTTGTCCGGGAGAAAAGTGCTCAATATCCTAGATAGAGCTACTGTAGTGATAGGTTTGGAAAATATTTTAACGCCATCTTCGTTCCCCTTTGGACTATTTCGCAGATCACAAGGAGAGAGGATACCTAAGTTATTTCAGTAGTCCCGAGGAGGCCTCCTTTTTATCAAAGTACTCGGCGTTGTCCGGGAGAAAAGTGCTCAATGTCCTAGATAGAGCTACTGTAGTGATAGGTTTGGAAAATATTTTAACGCCATCTTCGTTCCCCTTTGGACTATTTCGCAGATCAGAAGGAGAGAGGATACCTAAGTGATTTCCGTAGTCCCCAGGAGGCCTCCTCGATTATCAAAGTACTCGGCGTTGTCCGGGAGAAAAGTGCTCAATGTCCTAGATAGAGCTACTGTAGCGATAGGTTTGGAAAATATTTTAACGCCATCTTCGTTCCCCTTTGGACTATTTCGCAGATCACAAGGAGAGAGGATACCTAAGTTATTTCAGTAGTCCCGAGGAGGCCTCCTTTTTATCAAAGTACTCGGCGTTGTCCGGGAGAAAAGTGCTCAATGTCCTAGATAGAGCTACTGTAGTGATAGGTTTGGAAAATATTTTAACGCCATCTTCGTTCCCCTTTGGACTATTTCGCAGATCAGAAGGAGAGAGGATACCTAAGTGATTTCCGTAGTCCCCAGGAGGCCTCCTCGATTATCAAAGTACTCGGCGTTGTCCGGGAGAAAAGTGCTCAATGTCCTAGATAGAGCTACTGTAGCGATAGGTTTGGAAAATATTTTAACGCCATCTTCGTTTCCCTTTGGACTATTTCGCAGATCAGAAAGAGAGAGGATACCTAAGTAATTTCAGGAGTGCTCATGAAGCATCCTCGATTTTCAAAGTACTCGGCGTTGTCCGGGAGAAAAGTGCTCAATATCCTACATAGAGCTACTGTAGTGATAGGTTTAGAAAATATTTTAACGCCATCTTCGTTCCCCTTTGGACTATTTCGCAGATCAGAAGGAGAGAGTATCCATAAGGGATTTCAGGAGTGCTCATGAAGCCTCCTCGATTTTCAAAGTACTCGGCGTTGTCCGGGAGAAAAGTGCTCACTGTCCTAGATAGAGCTACTGTAGTGATAGGTTTTGATAATATTTTAACAGCATCTACGCTGAAAAGGATGGGGTAATCGATAAGAGTTATTTCAGTAGTGCTCAGGAGACCTCTTTGATTTTGAAATACTCGGCGTTGTCCGGGAGAAAAGTGCTCAATATCCTAGATAGAGCTACTGTAGTGATAGGTTTGGAAAATATTTTAACGCCATCTTCGTTCCCCTTTGGACTATTTCGCAGATCAGAAAGAGAGAGGATACCTAAGGGATTTCAGGAGTGCTCATGAAGCATCCTCGATTTTCAAAGTACACGGCGTTGTCCGGGAGAAAAGTGCTCAATATCCTAGATAGAGCTACTGTAGTGATAGGTTTAGAAAATATTTTAACGCCATCTTCGTTCCCCTTTGGACTATTTCGCAGATCAGAAGGAGAGAGGATACCTAAGGGATTTCAGGAGTGCTCATAAAGCCTCCTCGATTTTCAAAGTACTCGGCGTTGTCCGGGAGAAAAGTGCTCAATGTCCTAGATAGAGCTACTGTAGTGATAGGTTTGGATAATATTTTAACAGCATCTACGCTGAAAAGGATGGGGTAATCGATAAGAGTTATTTCAGTAGTGCTCAGGAGGCCTCTTCGATTTTAAATACTCGGCGTTGTCCGGGAGAAAAGTGCTCAATATCCTAGATAGAGCTACTGTAGTGATAGGTTTGGAAAATATTTTAACGCCATCTTCGTTCCCCTTTGGACTATTTCGCAGATCAGAAAGAGAGAGGATACCTAAGGGATTTCAGGAGTGCTCATGAAGCATCCTCGATTTTCAAAGTACTCGGCGTTGTCCGGGAGAAAAGTGCTCAATATCCTCGATAGAGCTACTGTAGTGATAGGTTTGGATAATATTTTAACAGCATCTACGCTGAAAAGGATGGGGGAATGGATAAGAGTTATTTCAGAAGTCCCCAGGAGGCCTCTTTGATTTTGAAATACTCGGCGTTGTCCGGGAGAAAAGTGCTCAATATCCTATATAGAGCTACTGTAATGATAGGTTTTGGAAAATATTTTAACGCCATCTTCGTTCCCCTTTGGACTATTTCGCAGATCAGAAGGAGAGAGGATACCTAAGGGATTTCATGTGGGTTCATGAAGCCTCCTCGATTTTCAAAGTACTCGGCGTTGTCCGGGAGAAAAGTGCTCAATATCCTAGATAGAGCTACTGTAGTGATAGGTTTGGAAAATATTTTAACGCCATCTTCGTTCACCTTTGGACTATTTCGCAGATCACAAGGAGAGAGGATACCTAAGTGATTTCAGTAGTCCCCAGGAGGCCTCCTTTTTATCAAAGTACTCGGCGTTGTCCGGGAGAAAAGTGCTCAATGTCCTAGATAGAGCTACTGTAGTGATAGGTTTGGAAAATATTTTAACGCCATCTTCGTTCCCCTTTGGACTATTTCGCAGATCAGAAGGAGAGAGGATACCTAAGTGATTTCCGTAGTCCCCAAGAGGCCTCCTCGATTATCAAAGTACTCGGCGTTGTCCGGGAGAAAAGTGCTCAATGTCCTAGATAGAGCTACTGTAGCGATAGGTTTGGAAAATATTTTAACGCCATCTTCGTTTCCCTTTGGACTATTTCGCAGATCAGAAAGAGAGAGGATACCTAAGGGATTTCAGGAGTGCTCATGAAGCATCCTCGATTTTCAAAGTACTCGGCGTTGTCCGGGAGAAAAGTGCTCAATATCCTAGATAGAGCTACTGTAGTGATAGGTTTAGAAAATATTTTAACGCCATCTTCGTTCCCCTTTGGACTATTTTGCAGATCAGAAGGAGAGAGTATACCTAAGGGATTTCAGGAGTGCTCATGAAGCCTCCTCGATTTTCAAAGTACTCGGCGTTGTCCGGGAGAAAAGTTCTCACTGTCCTAGATAGAGCTACTGTAGTGATAGGTTTTGATAATATTTTAACAGCATCTACGCTGAAAAGGATGGGGTAATCGATAAGAGTTATTTCAGTAGTGCTCAGGAGACCTCTTTGATTTTGAAATACTCGGCGTTGTCCGGGAGAAAAGTGCTCAATATCCTAGATAGAGCTACTGTAGTGATAGGTTTGGAAAATATTTTAACGCCATCTTCGTTCCCCTTTGGACTATTTCGCAGATCACAAGGAGAGAGGACACCTAAGTGATTTCAGTAGTCCCCAGGAGGCCTCCTTGATTATCAAAGTACTCGGCGTTGTCCGGGATAAAAGTGCTCAATGTCCTAGATAGAGCTACTGTAGTGATAGGTTTGGAAAATATTTTAACGCCATCTTCGTTCCCCTTTAGACAATTTTGCAGATGAAAAGGAGGGAGGATACCTAAGTGATTTCAGTGGTCCCCAGGAGGCCTCGTTGATTTTCAAAGTACTCGGCGTTGTCCGGGAGAAAAGTGCTCAATATCCTAGATAGAGCTACTGTAGTGATAGGTTTGGAAAATATTTTAACGCCATCTTCGTTCCCCTTTGGACTATTTCGCAGATCAGAAGGAGAGAGGATACCTAAGGGATTTCAGGAGTGCTCATGAAGCCTCCTCGATTTTCAAAGTAATCGGCGTTGTCCGGGAGAAAAGTGCTCAATATCTTAGATAGAGCTACTGTAGTGATAGGTTTGGAAAATATTTTAACGCCATCTTCGTTCCCCTTTGGACTATTTCGCAGATCAGAAGGAGAGAAGATACCTAAGTGATTTCCGTAGTCCCCAGGAGGCCTCCTTGATTATCAAAGTACTCGGCGTTGTCCGGGAGAAAAGTGCTCAATGTCCTAGATAGAGCTACTGTAGTGATAGGTTTGGAAAATATTTTAACGCCATCTTCGTTCCCCTTTGGACTATTTCGCAGATCAGAAAGAGAGAGGATACCTAAGGGATTTCAGGAGTGCTCATGAAGCATCCTCGATTTTCAAAGTACTCGGCGTTGTCCGGGAGAAAAGTGCTCAATATCCTAGATAGAGCTACTGTAGTGATAGGTTTAGAAAATATTTTAACGCCATCTTCGTTCCCCTTTGGACAATTTTGCAGATGAAAAGGAGGGAGGATACCTAACCGATTTCAGTTGGCCCCATGAGACCTCTTTGATTTTCAAAGTACTCGGCGTTGTCCGGGAAAATAGTGCTCAATGTCCTAGATAGAGCTACTGTAGTGATAGGTTTGGATAATATTTTAACAGCATCTACGCTGAAAAGGATGGGGGAATGGATAAGAGTTATTTCAGTAGTCCCCAGGAGGCCTCTTTGATTTTGAAATACTCGGCGTTGTCCGGGAGAAAAGTGCTCAATATCCTATATAGAGCTACTGTAGTGATAGGTTTGGAAAATATTTTAACGCCATCTTCGTTCCCCTTTGGACAATTTTGCAGATGAAAAGGAGGGAGGATACGTAAGTGATTTCAGTAGTCCCCAGGAGGCCTCGTTGATTTTCAAAGTACTCGGCGTTGTCCGGGAAAAAAGTGCTCAATGTCCTAGATAGAGCTATTGTAGTGATAGGTTTGGATAATATTTTAACAGCATCTACGCTGAAAAGGATGGGGAATCGATAAGAGTTATTTCAGTAGTGCTCAGGAGGCCTCTTTGATTTTCAAAGTACTCGGCGTTGTCCGGGAAAAAAAGTGCTCAATGTCCTATATAGAGCTACTGTAGTAATAGGTTTGGATAATATTTTAACGCCATATTCGTTCCCGTTTTGGACTATTTCGCAGATCAGTAGAAGAGAGGATACCTAAGTGATTTCAGTAGTCCTCAGGAGGCCTCCTTTATTATTAAAGTACCTGGCGTTGTCCGGGATAAAAGTGCTCAATGTCCTAGATAGAGCTACTGTAATGATAGGTTTGGAAAATATTTTAACGCCATCTTTGTTCCCCTTTGGATAATTTCGCAGATCAGAAGGAGAGAGGATACCTAAGTGATTTGAGTAGTGCTCATGAGGCCTCCTTGATTTTCAAAGTACTCGGCGTTGTCCGGGAGAAAAGTGCTCAATATCCTAGATAGAGCTATGATAAAGACTATCATGAGAGGATTGAAAATGATGAAGACTATCATAAGGGGATTGAAAATGATGAAGAATGTCATGAGAGGATTGAAAATGATGAAGAATGTCATGAGAGGATTGAAAATGATGAAGAATAGACTGACAGGATTGGAAATGATGAACAATACCATGAGGGGATTTAAAATGATGAACAATACCATGAGGGGATTTAAAATGATGAATAATATCATGAGGGGATTGAAAATGATGTAGAATATCATGAGAGGTTTGAAAATGATGAAGACTATCATGAGAGGTTTGAAAATGATGAAGACTATTATGAGAGGATTAAAAATGATTAAGACTATCATGAGAGGATTAAAAATGATGAAGACTATCATGAGAGGATTAAAAATGATGAAGACTATCATGAGAGGATTAAAAATGATGAAGACTATCATGAGAGGATTGAAAATGATGAAGACTATCATGAGAGGATTGAAAATGATGAAGACTATCATGAGGGGATTGAAAATGATGAAGAATGTCATGAGAGGATTGAAAATGATGAAGAATGTCATGAGAGGATTGAAAATGATGAAGAATGTCATGAGAGGATTGAAAATGATGAAGAATGTCATGAGAGGATTGGAAATGAAGAAGAATAGACTGACAGGATTGGAAATGATGAAGAATACCATGAGAGGATTGACAATGATGAATAATATCATGAGGGGATTTAAAATGAGAAGAATATCATGAGGGGATCGAAATAGATGAAATATACCATGAGAGGATTGAAAATGATGAAGAATATCATGAGGGGATTGAAAATGATGTAGAATATCATGAGGGGATTGAAAATAATGAAGAATATCATGAGAGGATTGAAAAAATGAAGAATATCATGAGAGGATTGAAAATGATGAGGAATATTACGAGAGGATGGAAAATGTTGAAGAATATTATGAGGGGATTGAAAATGATTAATAGTATGAGGAGATTGAAAATGATGAAGAATATTATGAGGGGATTGAAAATGATTAATAGTATGAGGAGATCGAAAATGATGAATACAACGAGGGGAGTTAAAATGATGAAGGATATCATGAGGGGATTCAAAATATATAGTATGAACACCGGGGCGGTTATAAGTACCTATATAGAAGGCGCAGACAGTGGTGGTACTTTTTGTAGAAATAAGTCATACTATTGCCCTGTGAAACGTAGGATGAAATGGTGGGGAAGAAACAGCTTTCGCAAAAGGCAAAATTTAAAAGTAGCGACCAGGGTAGAGAAAAGTAGAAAGATAAAGAGACAGCTATAGAGAGAGAAGGAGAGAAATAGAAGTTTTAATATAAAGATGTTACACACGCAATTTTTCTTCAATTATGTTTTTATGACCCCGAGCAACGCCGGGTAGCCCCGCTAGTCTCTTATATAAAGGGCACTTGTCTGTATGTATGTATGTATGTATGTCTGTATGTGAAGCTTCTCCTCAAAAACTACGCAACGACATGTCAAAAAGTTTATATCTTCAGCACCGTACATATCCTGGGATCATAATATCTAAAAATCACGACAAACGATTCACTCGCTGACAGTCAACCGGACCACTTTCCGACAAAAGGTAGCAGTTTTTTCGTATTTTCCACGACTTTTTACACGTTAATATGTACTAAATTCGAAATAATCTAATGTATTTATGTACTAATCCGATAAAAATGCAGAGTCATTGTAAACATCCCATAATCCCTTGCCGGATGTACCCGGTCTTGCCCTAAATTGTGTCCGGTTCTATCAGATCATCCAATAACTTCCGGTTGCATCAATAATAACATAGGAATCCTACGTTAAGAGTGTGTAGTGAAACAAGGGTTGCTCAATCACATCCGCACCTGTCCCATAATCCCTTGCCGGATGTACCCGGTCTTGCCCTAAATTGTGTCCGGTTCTATCAGATCATCCAATAACTTCCGGTTGCATCAATAATAACATAGGAATCCTACGTTAAGAGTGTGTAGTGAAACAAGGGTTGCTCAATCACATCCGCACCTGTCCCATAATCCCTTGCCGGATGTACCAGGTCTTGACCTAAATTGTGTCCGGTTATATCAGGTCATCATGACGTCAGAGAGTGGCAGTTTTTTTTCCCTCTCACACTTTCTTTCATAATTATTAATAGACGCTAAAATCCCCCCCCCCCTCCCTCCCTGTGGCCGTTCTGTTGTTATCATGATAGGAATTACCTCCTCCTTTCAGGCCAAATTGGGGGGGGGGTACGGTATTCGCCGGTGTGAGCATTACCTCCTCCTTTCTTGAGAAGTGTTGAGGTAGGGTAGTATCGGTTCCGTTGTCATGATGCACTGATCCCATGCATTACCTCCTCCTTTTTTGAGAAATGTTGAGGTAGGGTCGTATCGGTTCCGTTGTCATGATGCCCTCATCCCATAAATTACCTCCTCCTTTTTTGAGAAGTGTTGAGGTAGGGTCGTATCGGTTCCGTTGTCATGATGCCCTCATCCCATGCATTACCTCCTCCTTTTTTGAGAAGTGTTGAGTTAGGGTCGTATCGGTTCCGTTGTCATGATGCACTCATCCCATGCATTACCTCCTCCTTTTTTGAGAAGTGTTGAGGTAGGGTCGTATCGGTTCCGTTGTCATGATGCCCTAATCCCATGCATTATCTCCTCCTTTTTTGAGAAGTGTTGAGGTAGGGTAGTATCGGTTCCGTTGTCATGATGCACTCATCCCATGCATTATCTCCTCCTTTTTTGAGAAGTGTTGAGGTAGGGTCGTATCGGTTCCGTTGTCATGATGCACTCATCCCATGCATTATCTCCTCCTTTTTTGAGACGTGTTGAGGTAGGGTCGTATCGGTTCCGTTGTCATGATGCACTATTAGGATACCTAAGTGATTTCAGGAGTGCTTTGGACTATTTCGAAGATCAGAAGGAGAGAGGATACCTAAGGTATTTCATGTGGGTTCATGAAGCCTCCTGGATTTTCTAAGTACTCGGCGTTGTCCGGGAGAAAAGTGCTCAATATCCTAGATAGAGCTACTGTAGTGATAGGTTTGGAAAATATTTTAACGCCATCATCGTTCCCCTTTGGACTATTTCGCAGATCAGAAGGAGAGAGGATACCTCAGTGATTTCAGTAGTCTCCAGGAGGCCTCCTTGATTATCAAAGTACTCGGCGTTGTCCGGGAGAAAAGTGCTCAATGTCCTAGATAGAGCTACTGTAGTGATAGGTTTGGAAAATATTTAAACGCCATCTTCGTTCCCCTTTGGACTATTTGGCAGATCAGAAGGAGAGAGGATACCTAAGTAATTTCAAGAGTGCTCATGAAGCCTCCTCGATTTTCAAAGTACTTGGCGTTGTCCATGAGAAAAGTGCTCAATATCCTAGATAGAGCTACTGTAGTGATAGGTTTAGAACATGTTTTAACGCCATCTTCGTTCCCCTTTGGACAATTTTGCAGATGAAAAGGAGGGAGGATACCTAACTGATTTCAGTAGTCCCCAGGAGGCCTCTCTGATTTTCAAGTACTCGGCGTTGTCCGGGAAAAAAGTGCTCAATGTCCTAGATAGAGCTACTGTAGTGATAGGTTTGGATAATATTTTAACAGCATCTACGCTGAAAAGGATGGAGTAATCGATAAGAGTTTTTTCAGTAGTGCTCAGGAGGCCTCTTTGATTTTGAAATACTCGGCGTTGTCCGGGAGAAAAGTGCTCAATATCCTAGATAAAGCTACTGTAGTGATAGGTTTGGAAAATATTTTAACGCCATCTTCGTTCCCCTTTGGACTATTTCGCAGATCAGAATGGTGAGAGGATACCTAAGTGATTTCAGTAGTCCCCAGGAGGCCTCCTTGATTATCAAAGTACTCGGCGTTGTCCGGGAGAAAAGTGCTCAATGTCCTAGATAGAGCTACTGTAGTGATAGGTTTTGGAAAATATTTTAACGCCATCTTCGTTCCCCTTTAGACTATTTCGCAGATCAGAAGGAGAGAGGATACCTAAGGTATTTCATGTGGGTTCATAAAGCCTCCTCGATTTTTAAAGTACTCGGCGTTGTCCGGGAGAAAAGTGCTCAATATCCTAGATAGAGCTACTGTAGTGATAGGTTTGGAAAATATTTCACCGCCATCTTCGTTCCCCTTTAGACTATTTCGCAGATCAGAAAGAGAGAGGATACCTCAGTGATTTCAGTAGTCTCCAGGAGGCCTCCTTGATTATCAAAGTACTCGGCGTTGTCCGGGAGAAAAGTGCTCAATGTCCTAGATAGAGCTACTGTAGTGATAGGTTTGGAAAATATTTCAACGCCATCTTCGTTCCCCTTTGGACTATTTCGCAGATCAGAAGGAGAGAGGATACCTAAGTAATTTCAAGAGTGCTCATGATGCCTCCTCGATTTTCAAAGTACTCGGCGTTGTCCGGGAGAAAAGTGCTCAATATCCTAGATAGAGCTACTGTAGTGATAGGTTTAGAACATATTTTAACGCCATCTTTGTTCCCCTTTGGACAATTTTGCAGATGAAAAGGAGGGAGGATACCTAAGTGATTTCAGTAGTCCCCAGGAGGCTTCTCTGATTTTCAAAGAACTCGGCGTTGTCCGGGAAAAAAGTGCTCAATGTCCTAGATAGAGCTACTGTAGTGATAGGTTTTGGAAAATATTTTAACGCCATCTTCGTTCCCCTTTGGACTATTTCGCAGATCAGAAGGAGAGAGGATACCTAAGAGAATTTCATGGGTGTTCATGAAGCCTCCTCGATTTTCAAAGTACTCAACGTTGTCCGGGAGAAAAGTGCTCAATATCCTAGATAGAGCTACTGTAGTGATAGGTTTGGAAAATATTTTAACGCCATCTTCGTTCCTCTTTGGATTATTTCGCAGATCAGAAGGAGAGAGGATACCTAAGGGATTTCAGTAGTCCCCAGGAGGCTTCCTTGATTATCAAAGTACTCGGCGTTGTCCGGGAGAAAAGTGCTCAATGTCCTAGATAGAGCTACTGTAGTGATAGGTTTGGAAAATATTTTAACGCCATCTTCGTTCACCTTTGGACTATTTCGCAGATCAGAAGGAGAGAGGATACGTAAGGGATTTCAGGAGTGCTCATAAAGCCTCCTCGATTTTCAAAGTACTCGGCGTTGTCCGGGAGAAAAGTACTCAATGTCCTAGATAGAGCTACTGTAGTGATAGGTTTGGATAATATTTTAACAGCATCTACGCTGAAAAGGATGGGGTAATCGATAAGAGTTATTTCAGTAGTGCTCAGGAGGCCTCTTTGATTTTGAAATACTCAGCGTTGTCCGGGAGAAAAGTGCTCACTATCCTAGATAGAGCTACTGTAGTGATATGTTTGGAAAATATTTTAACGCCATCTTCGTTCCCCTTTGGACTATTTCGCAGATCAGAAGGAGAGAGGATTCCTAAGTGATTTCAGTAGTCCTCAGGAGGCCTCCTTGATTATCAAAGTACTCGGCGTTGTCCGGGAGAAAAGTGCTCAATATCCTAGATAGAGCTACTGTAGTGATAGGTTTGGAAAATATTTTAACGCCATCTTCGTTCCCCTTTGGACTATTTCGCAGATCAGAAGGAGAGAGGATACCTAAGTGATTTCAGGAGTGCTTCTGAAGCCTCCTCGATTTTCAAAGCACTCGGCGTTGTCCGGGAGAAAAGTGCTCAATATCCTAGATAGAGCTACTGTAGTGATAGGTTTAGAAAATATTTTAACGCCATCTTCGTTCCCCTTTGGACAATTTTGCAGATGAAAAAGAAAGGAGGATACCTAAGTGATTTCAGTAGTCCACAGGAGGCCTCTTTGATTTTCAAAGTACTCGGCGTTGTCCGGGAAAAAAGTGCTCAATGTCCTAGATAGAGCTACTGTAGTGATAGGTTTAGATAATATTTTAACAGCATCTAAGCTGAAAAGGATGGGGGAATGGATAAGAGTTATTTTAGTAGTCCCTAGGAGGGCTCTTTGATTTTGAAATACTCGGCGTTGTCCGGGAGAAAAGTGCTCAATATCCTAGATAGAGCTACTGTAGTGATAGGTTTAGAAAATATTTTAATGCCATCTTCGTTCCCCTTTGGACAATTTTGCAGCTGAAAAGTAGGGAGGATACCTAACGGATGTCAGTAGTCCCCAGGAGGCCTCTTTGATTTTCAAAGAACTCGGCGTTGTCCGGGAAAAAAGTGCTCAATGTCCTAGATAGAGCTACTGTAGTGATAGGTTTGGAAACTGTTTTAACGCCATCTTCGTTCCCCTTTGGACTATTTCGCAGATCAGAAGGAGAGAGGATACCTAAGTGATTTCAGTAGTCCCCAGGAGGCCTCCTTGATTATCAAAGTACTCGGGTTGTGCGGGAGAAAAGTGCTCAATGTCCTAGATAGAGCTACTGTAGTGATAGGTTTTGGAAAATATTTTAACGCCATCTTCGTTCCCCTTTGGACTATTTCGCAGATCAGAACGAGAGAGGATACCTAAGGGATTTCATGGGTGTTCATGAAGCCGCCTCAATTTTCAAAGTACTCGGCGTTGTCCGGGAGAAAAGTGCTCAATATCCTAGATAGAGCTACTGTAGTGATAGGTTTGGATAATATTTTAACAGCATCTACGCTGAACAGGATGAGGTAATCGATAAGAGTTATTTCAGTAGTGCTCAGGAGGCCTCTTTGATTTTAAAATACTCGGCGTTGTCCAGGAGAAAAGTGCTCAATATCCTAGATAGAGCTACTGTAGTGATATGTTTGGAAAATATTTTAACGCCATCTTCATTCCCCTTTGGACTATTTCGAAGATCAGAAGGAGAGAGGATACCTAAGTGATTTCAGGAGTGCTCATGAAGCCTCCTCGATTTTCAAAGCACTCGGCGTTGTCCGGGAGAAAAGTGCTCAATATCCTAGATAGAGCTACTGTAGTGATAGGTTTAGAAAATATTTTAACGCCATCTTCGTTCCCCTTTGGACAATTTTGCAGATGAAAACGAAAGAGGGTACCTAACTGATTTCAGTAGTCCACAGGAGGCCTCTTTGATTTTCAAAGTACTCGGCGTTGTCCGGGAAAAAAGTGCTCAATGTCCTAGATAGAGCTACTGTAGTGATAGGTTTGGATAATATCTTAACAGCATCTACGCTGAAAAGGATGGGGGAATGGATAAGAGTTATTTCAGTAGTCCCCAGGAGGCCTCTTTGATTTGTAAATACTCGGCGTTGTCCGGGAGAAAAGTGCTCAATATCCTAGATAGAGCTACTGTAGTGATAGGTTTGGAAAATATTTTAACGCCATCTTCGTTCCCCTTTGGACTATTTCGCAGATCAGAAGGAGAGAGGATACCTAAGGGATTACAGTAGTTTCCAGGAGGCCTCCTTGATTATCAAAGTACTCGGCGTTGTCCGGGAGATAAGTGCTCAATGTCCTAGATAGAGCTACTGTAGTGATAAGTTTGGAAAATATTTTAACGCCATCTTCGTTCCCCTTTGGACTATTTCGCAGATCAGAAGGAGAGAGGATACCTAATGGATTTCAGGAGTGCTCATGAAGCCTCCTCGATTTTCAAAGTACTTGGCGTTGTCCGGGAGAAAAGTGCTCAATATCCTAGATAGAGCTACTGTAGTGATAGGTTTGGAAAATATTTTAACGCCATTTTCGTTCACCTTTGGACTATTTCGCAGATCAGAAGGAGAGAGGATACCTAAGGGATTTCAGTAGTGCTTATAAAGCCTCCTCGATTTTCAAAGTACTCGGCGTTGTCCGGGAGAAAAGTGCTCAATATCCTAGATAGAGCTACTGTAGTGATAGGTTTAGAAAATATTTAAATTCCATCTTCGTTCCCCTTTGGACAATTTTGCAGCTGAAAAGTAGGGAGGATACCTAACGGATTTCAGTAGTCCCCAGGAGGCTTCTTTGATTTTCAAAGAACTCGGCGTTGTCCGGGAAAAAAGTGCTCAATGTCCTAGATAGAGCTACTGTAGTGATAAGTTTGGATAATATTTTAACAGTATCTACGCTGAAAAGGATGGGGTAATCGATAAGAGTTATTTCAGTTGTGCTCAGGAGGCCTCTTTGATTTTAAAATACTCGGCGTTGTCCGGGAGAAAAGTGCTAAATATCCTAGATAGAGCTACTGTAGTGATAGGTTTGGAAACTATTTTAACGCCATCTTCGTTCCCCTTTGGACTATTTCGCAGATCAGAAAGAGAGAAGATAACTAAGTGATTTCAGTAGTCCCTAGGAGGCCTTTTTAGTTATCAAAGTACTCGGCGTTGTCCGGGAGAAAAGTGCTCAATGTCCTAGATAGAGCTACTGTAGTGATAGGTTTTGGAAAATATTTTAACGCCATCTTCGTTCCCCTTTGGACTATTTCGCAGATCAGAAGGAGAGAGGATACCTAAGGGATTTCATAGGTGTTCATACAGCCTCCTCGATTTTCAAAGTACTCGGCGTTGTCCGGGAGAAAAGTGCTCAATATCCTAGATATAGCTACTATAGTGATAGGTTTAGAAAATATTTTAACGCCATCTTTGTTCCCCTTTAGATTATTTCGCAGATCAGAAGGAGAGAGGTCACCTAAGAGATTTCAGAAGTCCCCAGGAGGCCTCCTTGATTATCAAAGTACTCGGCGTTGTCAGGGAGAAAAGCGCTCAATATCCTAGATAGAGCTACTGTAGTGATAGGTTTGGAAAATATTTTAACGCAATCTTCGTTCCCCTTTGGACTATTTCGCATATCAGAAGGAGAGAGGATACCTAAGGGATTTCAGGAGTGCTCATAAAGCCTCCTAGATTTTCAAAGTACTCGGCGTTGTCCGGGAGAAAAGTGCTCAATGTCCTAGAAAGAGCTACTGTAGTGATAGGTTTGGATAATATTTTAACAGCATCTACGCTGAAAAGGATGGGGTAATCGATAAGAGTTATTTTAGTAGTGCTCAGGAGGCCTCTTTGATTTTGAAATACTCGGCGTTGTCCGGGAGAAAAGTGCTCAATATCCTAGATAGAGCTACTGTAGCGATAAGTTTGAAAAATATTTTAACGCCATCTTCGTTCCCCTTTGGACTATTTCGCAGATCAGAAGGAGAGAGGATACCTAAGTGATTTCAGTAGTCCCCAGGAGGCCTCCTTGATTATACAAGTACTCAGCGTTGTCCGGGAGAAAAGTGCTCAATGTCCTAGATAGAGCAACCTTAGTGATGGGTTTGGAAAATATTTTAACGCCATCTTCGTTCCCCTTTGGACTATTTCTGCAGATCAGAAGGAGAGAGGATACCTAAGTGATTTCAGGAGTGCTCATGAAGCCTCCTCGATTTTCAAAGTACTCGGCGTTGTCCGGGAGAAAAGTGCTCAATATCCTAGATAGAGCTACTGTAGTGATAGGTTTAGAAAATATTTTAACGCCATCTTCGTTCCCCTTTGGACAATTTTGCAGCTGAAAAGGAGGAAGGATACCTAACTGATTTCAGTAGTCCCCAGGAGGCCTCTTTGATTTTCAAAGTACTCGGCGTTGTCCGGGAAAAAAGTGCTCAATGTCCTAGATAGAGCTACTGTAGTGATAGGTTTGGATAATATTTTAACAGCATCTACGCTGAAAAGGATGGTGGAATGGATCAGAGTTATTTCAGTAGTCCCCAGGAGGGCTCTTTGATTTTGAAATACTCGGCGTTGTCCGGGAGACAAGTGCTCAATATCTTAGATAGAGCTACTGTAGTGATAGGTTTGGAAAATATTTTAACGCCATCTTCGTTCCCCTTTGGACTATTTCGCAGATCAGAAGGAGAGAGGATACCTAAGTGATTTCAGTAGTCCCCAGGAGGCCTCCTTGATTATCAAAGTACTCGGCGTTGTCCGGGAGAAAAGTGCTCAATGTCCTAGATAGAGCTACTGTAGTGATAGGTTTGGAAAATATTTTAGCGCCATCTTCGTTCCCCTTTGGACTATTTCGCAGATCAGAAGGAGAGAGGATACCTAAGTGATTTCAGGAGTGCTCATGAAGCCTCCTTGATTTTTTAAGTACTCGGCGTTGTCCGGGAGAAAAGTGCTCAATATCCTAGATAGAGCTACTGTAGTGATAGGTTTAGAAAATATTTAAACGCCATCTTCGTTCACCTTTGGACAATTTTGCAGATGAAAAGGAAGGAGGATACCTGATTTCAGTAGTCCCCAGGAGGCCTCTTTGATTTTCAAAGTACTCGGCGTTGTCCGGGAAAAAATTGCTCAATGTCCTAGATAGAGCTACTGTAGTGATAGGTTTGGATAATATTTTAACAGCATCTACGCTGAAAAGGATGGGGGAATGGATAAGATTTATTTCAGTAGTCCCCAGGAGGGCTCTTTGATTTTGAAATACTCGGCGTTGTCCGGGAGAAAAGTGCTCAATATCCTAGATAGAGCTACTGTAGTGATAGGTTTTGAAAATATTTTAACGCCATCTTCGTTCCCCTTTGGACTATTTCGCAGATCAGAAGGAGAGAGGATACCTCAGTGATTTCAGTAGTCCCCAGGAGGCCTTCTTGATTATCAAAGTACTCGGCGTTGTCCGGGAGAAAAGTGCTCAATGTCCTAGATAGAGCTACTGTAGTGATAGGTTTGGATAATATTTTAACAGCATCTACGCTGAAAAGGATGGGGTAATCGATAAGTGTTATTTCAGTAGTGCTCAGGAGGCCTCTTTGATTTTGAAATACTCGGCGTTGTCCGGGAGAAAAGTGCTCAATATCCTAGATAGAGCTACTGTAGTGATAGGTTTGGAAAATATTTTAACGCCATCTTCGTTCCCCTTTGGATTATTTCGCAGATCAGAAGGAGAGAGGATACCTAAGGGATTTCAGGAGTGCTCATAAAGCCTCCTCGATTTTCAAAGTACTCGGCGTTGTCCGGGAGAAAAGTGCTCAATATCCTAGATAGAGCTACTGTATGATAGGTTGGGAAAATATTTTAACGCCATCTTCGTTCCCCTTTGGACTATTTCGCAGATCAGAAGGAGAGAGGATACCTAAGGAATTTCATGTGGGTTCATGAAGCCTCCTCGATTTTCAAAGTACTCGGCGTTGTCCGGGAGAAAAGTGCTCAATATCCTAGATAGAGCTACTGTATGATAGGTTGGGAAAATATTTTAACGCCATCTTCGTTCCCCTTTGGACTATTTCGCAGATCAGAAGGAGAGAGGATACCTAAGGAATTTCATGTGGGTTCATGAAGCCTCCTCGATTTTCAAAGTACTCGGCGTTGTCCGGGAGAAAAGTGCTCAATGTCCTAAATAGAGCTACTGTAGTGATAGGTTTGGATAATATTTTAACGCCATCTTCGTTCCCCTTTGGACTATTTCGCAGATCAAAAGGAGAGAGGATACCTAAGTGATTTCAGGAGTGCTCATGAAGCCTCCTCGATTTTCAAAGTACTCGGCGTTGTCCGGGAGAAAAGTGCTCAATATCCTAGATAGAGCTACTGTAGTGATAGGTTTAGAAAATATTTTAACGCCATCTTCGTTCCCCTTTGGACAATTTTGCAGCTGAAAAGGAGGAAGGATACCTAACTGATGTCAGTAGTCCACAGGAGGCCTCTTTGATTTTCAAAGTACTCGGCGTTGTCCGGGAAAAAAGTGCTCAATGTCTTAGATAGAGCTACTGTAGTGATAGGTTTGAATAATATTTTAACAGCATCTACGCTGAAAAGGATGGGGGAATGGATAAGAGTTATTTCAGTAGTCCCCAGGAGGGCTCTTTGATTTTGAAATACTCAGCGTTGTCTGGGAGACAAGTGCTCAATATCCTAGATAGAGCTACTGTAGTGATAGGTTTGGAAAATATTTTAACGCCATCTTCGTTCCCCTTTGGACTATTTCGCAGATCAGAAGGAGAGAGGATACCTAAGTAATTTCAGTAGTCCCCAGGAGGCCTCCTTGATTATCAAAGTACTCGGCGTTGTCCGGGAGAAAAGTGCTCAATGTCCTAGATAGAGCTACTGTAGTGATAGGTTTGGAAAATATTTTAACGCCATCTTTGTTCCCCTTCGGACTATTTCGCATATCAGAAGGAGAAAGGATACCTAAGTGATTTCAGGAGTGCTCATGAAGCCTCCTTGATTTTTTAAGTACTCGGCGTTGTCCGGGAGAAAAGTGCTCAATATCCTAGATAGAGCTACTGTAGTGATAGGTTTAGAAAATATTTAAACGCCATCTTCGTTCCCCTTTGGACAATTTTGCAGATGAAAAGGAAGGAGGATACCTGATTTCAGTAGTCCCCAGGAGGCCTCTTTGATTTTCAAAGTACTCGGCGTTGTCCGGGAAAAAAGTGCTCAATGTCCTAGATAGAGCTACTGTAGTGATAGGTTTGGATAATATTTTAACAGCATCTACGCTGAAAAGGATGGGGGAATGGATAAGAGTTATTTCAGTAGTCCCCAGGAGGCCTCTTTGATTTTGAAATACTCGGCATTGTCCGGGAGAAAAGTACTCAATATCCTAGATAGAGCTACTGTAGTGATAGGTTTGGAAAATATTTTAACGCCATCTTCGTTCCCCTTTGGACTATTTCGCAGATCAGAAGGAGAGAGGATACCTCAGTGATTTCAGTAGTCCCCAGGAGGCCTCCTTGATTATCAAAGAACTCGGCGTTGTCCAGGAGAAAAGTGCTCAATGTCCTAGATAGAGCTACTGTAGTGATAGGTTTGGAAAATATTTTAACGCCATCTTCGTTCCCCTTTGGACTATTTCGCAGATCAGAAGGAGAGAGGATACCTAAGTGATTTCAGGAGTGCTCATGAAGCCTCCTCGATTTTCAAAGTACTCGCCGTTGTCCGGGAGAAAAGTGCTCAATATCCTAGATAGAGCTACTGTAGTGATAGGTTTAGAAAATATTTAAACGCCATCTTCGTTCCCCTTTGGACAATTTTGCAGATGAAAAGGAAGGAGGATACCTGATTTCAGTAGTCCCCAGGAGGCCTCTTTGATTTTCAAAGTACTCGGCGTTGTCCGGGAAAAAAGTGCTCAATGTCCTAGATAGAGCTACTGTAGTGATAGGTTTGGATAATATTTTAACAGCATCTACGCTGAAAAGGATGGAGTAATCGATAAGTGTTATTTCAGTAGTGCTCAGGAGGCCTCTTTGATTTTGAAATACTCGGCGTTGTCAGGGAGAAAAGTGCTCAATATCCTAGATAGAGCTACTGTAGTGATAGGTTTGGAAATATTTTAACGCAATCTTCGTTCCCCTTTGGACTATTTCGCAGATCAGAAGGAGAGAGGATACCTAAGTGATTTCAGTAGTCCCCAGGAGGCCTCCTTGATTATCAAAGTACTGTGCATTGTCCGGGAGAAAAGTGCTCAATGTCCTAGATAGAGCTACTGTAGTGATAAGTTTGGAAAATATTTTAACGCCATCTTCGTTCCCTCTTTGGACTATTTCGCAGATCAGAAGGAGAGAGGATACCTAAGGGATTTCAGGATTGTTCATGAAGCCTCCTCGATTTTCAAAGTACTCGGCGTTGTCCAGGAGAAAAGTGCTCAATATCCAAGATAGAGCAACTGTAGTGATAGGTTTAGAACATATTTCAACGCCATTTTCGTTCCCCTTTGGACAATTTTGCAGATGAAAAGCAGGGAGGATACCTAAGTGATTTCAGTAGTCCCCAGGAGGCCTCTTTGATTTTCAAAGTACTCGGCGTTGTCTGGGAAAAAAGTGCTCAATGTCCTAGATAGAGCTACTGTAGTGATAGGTTTGGATAATATTTTAACAGCATCTACGCTGAAAAGGATGGGGAATCGATAAGAGTTATTTCAGTAGTGCTCAGGAGGCCTCTTTGATTTTGAAATACTCGGCGTTGTCCGGGAGAAAAGTGCTCAATGTCCTTGATAGAGCTACTGTAGTGATAGGTTTTGAAAATATTTTAACGCCATCTTTGTTCCTCTTTGGACTATTTCGCAGATCAGAAGGAGAGAGGATACCTAAGTGTTTTCAGTAGTGCTCATGAGGCCTCCTTGATTTTCAAAGTACTTGACGTTGTCCGGGAGAAAAGTGCTCAATATCCTAGATAGAGCTATGATAAAGACTATCATGAGAGGATTGAAAATGATGAAGACTATCATGAGAGGATTGAAAATGATGAAGGCTATCAAGAGGGGATTGAAAATGATGAAGACTATAATGAGGGGATTGAAAATGATGTACACTATCATGAGGGGATTAAAAATGATGAAGACTATCATGAGGGGATTGAAAATGATGAAGAATATCATGAGAGGATTAAAAATGATGAAGACTCTCATGAGAGGATTAAAAATGATGAAGACTATCATGAGGGGATCGAAAATGATGAAATATACCATGAGAGGATTGAAAATGATGAAGAATATCATGAGGGGATTGAAAATGAAGAATATCATGAGGGGATTGAAAATAATGAAGAATATCATGAGAGGATTGAAAAAATGAAGAATATCATGAGAGGATTGAAAATTATTAAGAATATCATGAGCGGATTGAAAATGATGAGGAATATTACGAGATGATTGAAAATGATGAAGAATATTATGAGGGGATTGAAAATGATTAATAGTATGAGGAGATTGAAAATGATTAAGAATATTATGAGGGGATTGAAAATGATTAATAGTATGAGGAGATCGAAAATGATGAATACAACGAGGGGAGTAAAAATGATGAAGGATATCATGAGGGGATTCAAAATATATAGTATGAACACCGGGGCGGTTATAAGTACCTATATAGAAGGCGCAGACAGTGGTGGTACTTTTTATAGAAATAAGTCATACTATTGCCCTGTGAAACGTAGGATGAAATGGTGGGGAAGAAACAGCTTTCGCAAAAGGCAAAATTTAAAAGTAGCGACCAGGGTAGAGAAAAGTAGAAAGATAAAGAGACAGCTATAGAGAGAGAAGGAGAGAAATAGAAGTTTTAATATAAAGATGTTACACACGCAATTTTTCTTCAATTATGTTTTTATGACCCCGAGCAACGCCGGGTAGCCCCGCTAGTCTATTATATAAACGTCACCTGTCTGTATGTATGTATGTATGTATGTATGTATGTATGTATGTAAAGCTTCTCCTCCGAAAGTACCCAACACACGGTCACACGGGTGACATCATTCCGACCGGCCAGCCCAGACGCGTGTAATATCTCGGAACCGGAAAAAAAAATTGACTCTTCCGGGGTCGACTGAGCACTTTTTTCCAATGGGGGGTGGCTTTTAACTCCATTTTTCAACGTTATTTATACTAATTTGAGAAGAAAAATAATGCAAAGTCACGATAAACTAGATATGACGTCAGAGTAAGGGAGTGGCGGGTAGAAATTCACTCACACTACAACCATTTTTTTTTCTTTCTTTCTTCTTCCCCTCTCACTCCCACACTTTCTACCTTTCTTTCTTAATTATTAATAGACGCTAATATTCCTTCCCCCCTCCCTTCCTCACTATGGCCGTTCTGTTATCCTGATATAATACTTCCAGGCATTACCTTCTCCTTTCAGGCCAAATAGGGGGGGGGGGAATTTCGGCATTCACCGATGTGAGCGCCACAGGCCAAATCTGGGGAGAGGGAGTGTTGGCATTCGGCGGTGGGGCGCCTCAGGCCAAATCTGGGGAGGGGGAATGTCGGCATTCGCCGGTATGAGCGCCTCAGGCCAAATCTGGGGATGAGGGAGTGTCGGCGTTCGGGCCAAATTTGGGGGGGAGGGAGAGTCTCGGTATTCGGTCGCGGGGATCCTCAGACCAAATTTGGGGGAGGGGGGGGGCTCGGCATTCGCCGTTATGAGCGCCTCAGGCCAAATTTAAGGAGGGGGAGTGTCGACATTCGCCGGTGTGAGCGCCTCAGGCCAAATTTGGGGGAGAGGAGAGTATCGGTATTTGCCGGTGGGGTGCCAGGCTAAATCTGGGGAGGGGGAATGTCGGCATTCGCCGGTATGAGCGCCTCAGGCCAAATCTGGGGAGGGGGAGTGTCGGCATTCGCCGGTATGAGCGCCTCAGGCGAAATCTGGGGGAAATCGGTATTCGCCAGTGGGGCGCCTCAGGCGATACTTGGGGAGGTGGAGTGCCAGCATTCGCAGGTGTGAACGCCCCAGGTGAAATTCAGGGGAGGGGGGGGGGGAGTATGAGTATCCACCGGTGAGATAACGACCTTAGCCTGTACTTTAGGGGAGAAGAAATGCCCAAAAGGAAAGTGATTAAAAAAAAAAAAATGATAATCTGACTTTTGATTCGACAGTGTAAAACCGACACCTACTGGATAGGAATAGATAATACACTTTATCTCAAGGCAAAAATGCCGAGAACAGATACTACACTTTGATCTTAGCCAAAAGGCCGGGAAAGCATCAGAAATTAAAATTTTTGGCACGATTTCTATCAGTATTTATAACGAATCTACCACAGTACAGCGGTCTATCCACTATACACTGTTTAAATTACATTAATAAATTAACAAGTAATAATAACTATGATTTTCTTTCAACAAACATTGTATAATACTATTTAACAACTTATTACATGAATTTTGAATATCAACAAATAATTTTAGACTTCCCCAGGCCGTTTTTCTCTAATTCAACATAGCTTTTAGACGCCATTTTTTTTTAACCGAAAATTACATTAATTCACTTCTTTTGGCTAAGATCAAGGTGTAGTATCTGTTCCGATTGATACTGCACTCCATAGACTGGTATCGTCTTGGCCTTCGGGGCTTCATTCCGCCGGTCTATGGGTCTGTCCTGTGCAGTTCTAAGAGGTCTACACTCCCAGGCTTTGCCTCCCCTCTTTGGGGAGGAGTAAGTTTATTGCTTACTGAGGCGCCTCTACCGGGGAAATCCCGACGGGGCGGCCCAGGCAATTTTGAATGGCCAGAGTGCTAACCTTTTTGAGAAGTGTTGAGGAAGGGTCGTATCGGGTCCGTTGTCATGATGCACTCATCCCATGCATTATCTCCTCCTTTTTTGAGAAGTGTGAGGTAGGGTTGTATCGGTTCCGTTGTCATGATGCACTATTCCCATGCATTATCTCCTCCTTTTTTGCTCAACGTCCTAGATAGAGGTACTGTAGTGATAGGTTTGGATAATATTTTAACAGCATCTACGCTGAAAAGGATGGGGGAATGGATAAGAGTTATTTCAGTAGTCCCCAGGAGGCCTCCTCGATTTTCAAAGTACTCGGCGTTGTCCGGGAGAAAAGTGCTCAATATCCTAGATAGAGCTACTGTAGTGATAGGTTTGGAAAATATTTTAACGCCATCTTCGTTCCCATTTGGACTATTTCGCAGATCAGAAGAAGAGAAGATACCTAAGGGATTTCAGGAGTGCTCATGAAGCCTCCTCGATTTTCAAAGTACTTGGCGTTGTCCGGGAGAAAAGTGCTCAATATCCTAGATAGAGCTACTGTAGTGATAAGTTTAGAAAATATTTTAACGCCATCTTCGTTCCCCTTTGGACAATTTTGCAGATGAAAAGGAGGGAGGATACCTAACTGATTTCAGTTGTCCCCAGGAGGCCTCTTTGATTTTCAAAGTACTCGGCGTTGTCCGGGAAAAAAGTGCTCAATGTCCTAGATAGAGCTACTGTAGTGATAGGTTTGGATAATATTTTAACAGCATCTACGCTGAAAAGGATGGGGGAATGGATAAGAATTATTTCAGTAGTCCCCAGGAGGCCTCTTTGATTTTGAAATACTCGGCGTTGTCCGGGAGAAAAGTGCTCAATATCCTAGATAGAGCTACTGTAGTGATAGGTTTGGAAAATATTTTAACGCCATCTTCGTTCCCCT
Organism: Sepiola atlantica; assembly: GCA_963556195.1. Lineage (NCBI taxonomy): Eukaryota > Metazoa > Mollusca > Cephalopoda > Sepiida > Sepiolidae > Sepiola > Sepiola atlantica. The sequence continues at coordinate 36,215,150 of OY744531.1, forward strand.
TTGGACTATTTCGCAGATCAGAAGGAGAGAGGATACCTAAGGGATTTAAGGAGTGCTCATGAAGCCTCCTCGATTTTCAAAGTACTCGGCGTTGTCCGGGAGAAAAGTGCTCAATATCCTAGATAGAGCTACTGTAGTGATAGGTTTGGAAAATATTTTAACGCCATCTTCGTTCCCCTTTGGACTATTTCGCAGATCAGAAGGAGAGAGGATACCTAAGGGATTTCAGGAGTGCTCATGAAGCCTCCTCGATTTTCAAAGTACTCGGCGTTGTCCGGGAGAAAAGTGCTCAATGTCCTAGATAGAGCTACTGTAGTGATAGGTTTGGAAAATATTTTAACGCCATCTTCGTTCCCCTTTGGACAATTTTGCAGATGAAAAGGAGGGAGGATACCTAACTGATTTCAGTAGTCCCCAGGAGGCCTCCTTTATTATCAAAGTACTCGGCGTTGTCCGGGAGAAAAGTGCTCAATGTCCTAGATAGAGCTACTGTAGTGATAGGTTTGGATAATATGTTAACAGCGTCTACGCTGAAAAGGATGGGGAATCAATAAGAGTTATTTCAGTAGTGCTCAGTAGGCCTCTTTGATTTTGAAATACTCGGCGTTGTCCGGGAGAAAAGTGCTCAATATCCTAGATAGAGCTACTGTAGTGATAGGTTTGGAAAATATTTTAACGCCATCTTCGTTCTTCTTTGGACTATTTCGCAGATCAGAAGGAGAGAGGATACCTAAGTGATTTCAGTAGTCCCCAGGAGGCCTCCTTTATTATCAAAGTACTCGGCGTTGTCCGGGAGAAAAGTGCTCAATGTCCTAGATAGAGCTACTGTAGTGATAGGTTTGGAAAATATTTAAACGCCATCTTCGTTCCCCTTTGGACTATTTCGCAGATCAGAAGGAGAGAGGATACCTAAGGGATTTCAGGAGTGCTCATGAAGCCTCCTCGATTTTCAAAGTACTCGGCGTTGTCCGGGAGAAAAGTGCTCAATATCCTAGATAGAGCTACTGTAGTGATAGGTTTGGAAAATATTTAAACGCCATCTTCGTTCCCCTTTGGACTATTTCGCAGATCAGAAGGAGAGAGGATACCTAAGGGATTTCAGGAGTGCTCATGAAGCCTCCTCGATTTTCAAAGTACTTGGCGTTGTCTGGGAGAAAAGTTCTCAATATCCTAGATAGAGCTACTGTAGTGATAAGTTTAGAAAATATTTTAACGCCATCTTCGTTCCCCTTTGGACAATTTTGCAGATGAAAAGGAGGGAGGATACCTAACTGATTGCAGTTGTCCCCAGGAGGCCTCTTTGATTTTCAAAGTACTCGGCGTTGTCCGGGAAAAAAGTGCTCAATGTCCTAGATAGAGCTACTGTAGTGATAGGTTTGGATAATATTTTAACAAAATCTACGCTGAAAAGGATGGGGGAATGGATAAGAATTATTTCAGTAGTCCCCAGGAGGCCTCTTTGATTTTGAAATACTCGGCGTTGTCCGGGAGAAAAGTGCTCAATATCCTAGATAGAGCTACTGTAGTGATAGGCTTGGAAAATATTTTAACGCCATCTTCGTTCCCCTTTGGACTATTTCGCAGATCCGAAGGAGAGAGGATACCTAAGGGATTTCAGGAGTGCTCATGAAGCCTCCTCGATTTTAAAAGTACTCGGCGTTGTCCGGGAGAAAAGTGCTCAATGTCCTAGATAGAGCTACTGTAGTGATAGGTTTAGAAAATATTTTAACGCCATCTTCTTTCCCCTTTGGACAATTTTGCAGATGAAAAGGAGGGAGGATACCTAACTGATTTCAGTTGTTCCCAGGAGGCCTCTTTGATTTTCAAAGTACTCGGCGTTGTCCGGGAAAAAAGTGCTCAATGTCCTTGATAGAGCTACTGTAGTGATAGGTTTGGATAATATTTTAACAGCATCTACGCTGAAAAGGATGGGGGAATGGATAAGAATTATTTCAGTAGTCCCCATGAGGCCTCTTTGATTTTGAAATACTCGGCGTTGTCCGGGAGAAAAGTGCTCAATATCCTAGATAGAGCAACTGTAGTGATAGGTTTGGAAAATATTTTAACGCCATCTTCGTTCCCCTTTGGACTATTTCGCAGATCCGAAGGAGAGAGGATACCTAAGGGATTTCAGGAGTGCTCATGAAGCCTCCTCGATTTTCAAAGTACTCGGCGTTGTCCGGGAGAAAAGTGCTCAATATCCTAGATAGAGCTACTGTAGTGATAGGTTTAGAAAATATTTTAATGCCATCTTCGTTCCCCTTTGGACAATTTTGCAGATGAAAAGGAGGGAGGATACCTAACTGATTTCAGTTGTCCCCAGGAGGCCTCTTTGATTTTCAAAGTACTCGGCGTTGTCCGGGAAAAAAGTGCTCAATGTCCTAGATAGAGCTACTGTAGTGATAGGTTTGGATAATATGTTAACAGCGTCTACGCTGAAAAGGATGGGGAATCAATAAGAGTTATTTCGGTAGTGCTCAGGAGGCCTCTTTGATTTTGAAATACTCGGCGTTGTCCGGGAGAAAAGTGCTCAATATCCTAGATAGAGCTACTGTAGTGATAGGTTTGGAAAATATTTTAACGCCATCTTCGTTCTTCTTTGGACTATTTCGCAGATCAGAAGGAGAGAGGATACCTAAGTGATTTCAGTAGTCCCCAGGAGGCCTCCTTTATTATCAAAGTACTCGGCGTTGTCCGGGAGAAAAGTGCTCAATGTCCTAGATAGAGCTACTGTAGTGATAGGTTTGGAAAATATTTAAACGCCATCTTCGTTCCCCTTTGGACTATTTCGCAGATCAGAAGGAGAGAGGATACCTAAGGGATTTCAGGAGTGCTCATGAAGCCTCCTCGATTTTCAAAGTACTCGGCGTTGTCCGGGAGAAAAGTGCTCAATATCCTAGATAGAGCTACTGTAGTGATAGGTTTGGAAAATATTTTAACGCCATCTTCGTTCCCCTTTGGACTATTTCGCAGATCAGAAGGAGAGAGGATACCTAAGGGATTTCAAGAGTGCTCATGAAGCCTCCTCGATTTTCAAAGTACTTGGCGTTGTCCGGGAGAAAAGTGCTCAATATCCTAGATAGAGCTACTGTAGTGATAAGTTTAGAAAATATTTTAACGCCATCTTCGTTCCCCTTTGGACAATTTTGCAGATGAAAAGGAGGGAGGATACCTAACTGATTGCAGTTGTCCCCAGAAGGCCTCTTTTATTTTCAAAGTACTCGGCGTTGTCCGGGAAAAAAGTGCTCAATGTCCTAGATAGAGCTACTGTAGTGATAGGTTTGGATAATATTTTAACAGCATCTACGCTGAAAAGGATGGGGGAATGGATAAGAATTATTTCAGTAGTCCCCAGGAGGCCTCTTTGATTTTGAAATACTCGGCGTTGTCCGGGAGAAGAGTGCTCAATATCCTAGATAGAGCTACTGTAGTGATAGGTTTGGAAAATATTTTAACGCCATCTTCGTTCCCCTTTGGACTTTTTCGCAGATCCGAAGGAGAGAGGATACCTAAGGGATTTCAGGAGTGCTCATGACGCCTCCTCGATTTTCAAAGTACTCGGCGTTGTCCGGGAGAAAAGTGCTCAATATCCTAGATAGAGCTACTGTAGTGATAGGTTTGGAAAATATTTTAACGCCATCTTCGTTCCCCTTTGGACTATTTCGCAGATCAGAAGGAGAGAGGATACCTAAGTGATTTCAGTAGTCCCCAGGAGGCCTCCTTTATTATCAAAGTACTCGGCGTTGTCCGGGAGAAAAGTGCTCAATGTCCTAGATAGAGCTACTGTAGTGATAGGTTTGGAAAATATTTTAACGCCATCTTCGTTCTTCTTTGGACTATTTCGCAGATCAGAAGGAGAGAGGATACCTAAGTGATTTCAGTAGTCCCCAGGAGGCCTCCTTTATTATCAAAGTACTCGGCGTTGTCCGGGAGAAAAGTGCTCAATATCCTAGATAGAGCTACTGTAGTGATAGGTTTGGAAAATATTTTAACGCCATCTTCGTTCCCATTTGGACTATTTCGCAGATCAGAAGAAGAGAAGATACCTAAGGGATTTCAGGAGTGCTCATGAAGCCTCCTCGATTTTCAAAGTACTTGGCGTTGTCCGGGAGAAAAGTGCTCAATATCCTAGATAGAGCTACTGTAGTGATAAGTTTAGAAAATATTTTAACGCCATCTTCGTTCCCCTTTGGACAATTTTGCAGATATAAATGGAGGGAGGATACCTAACTGATTGCAGTTGTCCCCAGGAGGCCTCTTTGATTTTCAAAGTACTCGGCGTTGTCCGGGAAAAAAGTGCTCAATGTCCTAGATAGAGCTACTGTAGTGATAGGTTTGGAAAATATTTTAACAGCATCTACGCTGAAAAGGATGGGGGAATGGATAAGAATTATTTCAGTAGTCCCCAGGAGGCCTCTTTGATTTTGAAATACTCGGCGTTGTCCGGGAGAAAAGTGCTCAATATCCTAGATAGAGCTACTGTAGTGATAGGTTTGGAAAATATTTTAACGCCATCTTCGTTCCCCTTTGGACTATTTCGCAGATCCGAAGGAGAGAGGATACCTAAGGGATTTCAGGAGTGCTCATGAAGCCTCCTCGATTTTAAAAGTACTCGGCGTTGTCCGGGAGAAAAGTGCTCAATGTCCTAGATAGAGCTACTGTAGTGATAGGTTTAGAAAATATTTTAACGCCATCTTCTTTCCCCTTTGGACAATTTTGCAGATGAAAAGGAGGGAGGATACCTAACTGATTTCAGTTGTCCCCAGGAGGCCTCTTTGATTTTCAAAGTACTCGGCGTTGCTCGGGAAAAAAGTGCTCAATGTCCTAGATAGAGCTACTGTAGTGATAGGTTTGGATAATATTTTAACAGCATCTACGCTGAAAAGGATGGGGGAATGGATAAGAATTATTTCAGTAGTCCCCATGAGGCCTCTTTGATTTTGAAATACTCGGCGTTGTCCGGGAGAAAAGTGCTCAATATCCTAGATAGAGCAACTGTAGTGATAGGTTTGGAAAATATTTTAACGCCATCTTCGTTCCCCTTTGGACTATTTCGCAGATCAGAAGGAGAGAGGATACCTAAGGGATTTCAGGAGTGATCATGAAGCCTCCTCGATTTTCAAAGTACTCGGCGTTGTCCGGGAGAAAAGTGCTCAATATCCTAGATAGAGCTACTGTAGTGATAGGTTTGGAAAATATTTTAACGCCATCTTCGTTCCCCTTTGGACTATTTAGCAGATAAGAAGTAGAGAGGATACCTAAGTGATTTCAGTAGTCCCCAGGAAACCTCCTTGATTATCAAAGTACTCGGCGTTGTCCGGGAGAAAAGTGCTCAATGTCCTAGATAGAGCTACTGTAGTGATAGGTTTGGATAATATTTTAACAGCATCTACGCTGAAAAGGATGGGGGAATGGATAAGAATTATTTCAGTAGTCCCCAGGAGGCCTCTTTGATTTTGAAATACTCGGCGTTGTCCGGGAGAAAAGTGCTCAATATCCTAGATAGAGCTACTGTAGTGATAGGTTTGGAAAATATTTTAACGCCATCTTCGTTCCCCTTTGGACTATTTCGAAGATCAGAAGGAGAGAGGATACCTAAGTGATTTCAGTAGTCCCCAGGAGGCCTCCTTTATTATCAAAGTACTCGGCGTTATCCGGGAGAAAAGTGCTCAATGTCCTAGATAGAGCTACTGTAGTGATAGGTTTGGAAAATATTTTAACGCCATCTTCGTTCCCCTTTGGACTATTTCGCAGATCAGAAGGAGAGAGGATACCTAAGGGATTTCAGGAGTGCTCATGAAGCCTCCTCGATTTTCAAAGTACTCGGCGTTGTCCGGGAGAAAAGTGCTCAATATCCTAGATAGAGCTACTGTAGTGATAGGTTTGGAAAATATTTTAACGCCATCTTCGTTCCCCTTTGGACTATTTCGCAGATCAGAAGGAGAGAGGATACCTAAGGGATTTCAGGAGTGCTCATGAAGCCTCCTCGATTTTCAAAGTACTTGGCGTTGTCCGGGAGAAAAGTGCTCAATATCCTAGATAGAGCTACTGTAGTGATAAGTTTAGAAAATATTTTAACGCCATCTTCGTTCCCCTTTGGACAATTTTGCAGATGAAAAGGAGGGAGGATACCTAACTGATTGCAGTTGTCCCCAGGAGGCCTCTTTGATTTTCAAAGTACTCGGCGTTGTCCGGGAAAAAAGTGCTCAATGTCCTAGATAGAGCTACTGTAGTGATAGGTTTGGATAATATTTAAACAGCATCTACGCTGAAAAGGATGGGGGGAATGGATAAGAATTATTTCAGTAGTCCCCATGAGGCCTATTTGATTTTGAAATACTCGGCGTTGTCCGGGAGAAAAGTGCTCAATATCCTAGATAGAGCAACTGTAGTGATAGGTTTGGAAAATATTTTAACGCCATCTTCGTTCCCCTTTGGACTATTTCGCAGATCCGAAGGAGAGAGGATACCTAAGGGATTTCAGGAGTGCTCATGACGCCTCCTCGATTTTCAAAGTACTCGGCGTTGTCCGGGAGAAAAGTGCTCAATATCCTAGATAGAGCTACTGTAGTGATAGGTTTGGAAAATATTTTAACGCCATCTTCGTTCCCCTTTGGACTATTTCGCAGATCAGAAGGAGAGAGGATACCTAAGTGATTTCAGTAGTCCCCAGGAGGCCTCCTTTATTATTAAAGTACTCGGCGTTGTCCGGGAGAAAAGTGCTCAATGTCCTAGATAGAGCTACTGTAGTGATAGGTTTGGAAAATATTTTAACGCCATCTTCGTTCCCCTTTGGACTATTTCGCAGATCAGAAGGAGAGAGGATACCTAAGGGATTTCAGGAGTGCTCATGAAGCCTCCTCGATTTTCAAAGTACTCGGCGTTGTCCGGGAGAAAAGTGCTCAATATCCTAGATAGAGCTACTGTAGTGATAGGTTTGGAAAATATTTTAACGCCATCTTCGTTCCCCTTTGGACTATTTCGCAGATCAGAAGGAGAGAGGATACCTAAGGGATTTCAGGAGTGCTCATGAAGCCTCCTCGATTTTCAAAGTACTTGGCGTTGTCCGGGAGAAAAGTGCTCAATATCCTAGATAGAGCTACTGTAGTGATAAGTTTAGAAAATATTTTAACGCCATCTTCGTTCCCCTTTGGACAATTTTGCAGATGAAAATGGAGGGAGGATACCTAACTGATTGCAGTTGTCCCCAGGAGGCCTCTTTGATTTTCAAAGTACTCGGCGTTGTCCGGGAAAAAAGTGCTCAATGTCCTAGATAGAGCTACTGTAGTGATAGGTTTGGATAATATTTTAACAGCATCTACGCTGAAAAGGATGGGGGAATGGATAAGAATTATTTCAGTAGTCCCCAGGAGGCCTCTTTGATTTTTAAATACTCGGCGTTGTCCGGGAGAAAAGTGCTCAATATCCTAGATAGAGCTACTGTAGTGATAGGTTTGGAAAATATTTTAACGCCATCTTCGTTCCCCTTTGGACTATTTCGCAGATCCGAAGGAGAGAGGATACCTAAGGGATTTCAGGAGTGCTCATGAAGCCTCCTCGATTTTAAAAGTACTCGGCGTTGTCCGGGAGAAAAGTGCTCAATGTCCTAGATAGAGCTACTGTAGTGATAGGTTTAGAAAATATTTTAACGCCATCTTCTTTCCCCTTTGGACAATTTTGCAGATGAAAAGGAGGGAGGATACCTAACTGATTTCAGTTGTCCCCAGGAGGCCTCTTTGATTTTCAAAGTACTCGGCGTTGTCCGGGAAAAAAGTGCTCAATGTCCTAGATAAGGCTACTGTAGTGATAGGTTTGGATAATATTTTAACAGCATCTACGCTGAAAAGGATGGAATAGATGGATAAGAATTATTTCAGTAGTCCCCATGAGGCCTTTTTGATTTTGAAATACTCGGCGTTGTCCGGGAGAAAAGTGCTCAATATCCTAGATAGAGCAACTGTAGTGATAGGTTTGGAAAATATTTTAACGCCATCTTCGTTCCCCTTTGGACTATTTCGCAGATCCGAAGGAGAGAGGATACCTAAGGGATTTCAGGAGTGATCATGAAGCCTCCTCGATTTTAAAAGTACTCGGCGTTGTCCGGGAGAAAAGTGCTCAATATCCTAGATAGAGCTACTGTAGTGATAGGTTTGGAAAATATTTTAACGCCATCTTCGTTCCTCTTTGGACTATTTCGCAGATAAGAAGTAGAGAGGATACCTTAGTGATTTCAGTAGTCCCCAGGAGGCCTCCTTGATTATCAAAGTACTCGGCGTTGTCCGGGAGAAAAGTGCTCAATGTCCTAGATAGAGCTACTGTAGTGATAGGTTTGGATAATATTTTAACAGCATCTACGCTGAAAAGGATGGAGGAATGGATAAGAATTATTTCAGTAGTCCCCAGGAGGCCTCTTTGATTTTGAAATACTCGGCGTTGTCCGGGAGAAAAGTGCTCAATATCCTAGATAGAGCTACTGTAGTGATAGGTTTGGAAAATATTTTAACGCCATCTTCGTTCCCCTTTGGACTATTTCGAAGATCCGAAGGAGAGAGGATACCTAAGTTATTTCAGGAGTGCTCATGAAGCCTTCTCGATTTTCAAAGTACTCGGCGTTGTCCGGGAGAAAAGTGCTCAATATCCTAGATAGAGCTACTGTAGTGATAGGTTTAGAAAATATTTTAACGCCATCTTCTTTCCCCTTTGGACAATTTTGCAGATGAAAAGGAGGGAGGATACCTAACTGATTTCAGTTGTCCCCAGGAGGTCTCTTTGATTTTCAAAGTACTCGGCGCTGTCCGGGAAAAAAAGTGATGACTGTCCTATATAGAGCTACTGTAGTGATAGTTTGGATAATATTTTAACGCCATATTCGTTCCCCTTTGGACTATTTCGCAGATCAGTAGGAGAGAGGACACCTAAGTGATTTCAGTAGTCCTCAGGAGGCCTCCTTTATTATTAAAGTACTCGGCGTTGTCCGGGAGAAAAGTGCTCAATGTCCTAGATAGAGCTACTGTAGTGATAGGTTTGGAAAATATTTTAACGCCATCTTTGTTCCCCTTTGGACTATTTCGCAGATCAGAAGGAGAGAGGATACCTAAGTGATTTCAGTAGTACTCATGAGGCGTCCTTGATTTTCAAAGTACTCAGTGTTGTCCGAGAGAAATGTGCTCAATATCCTAGATAGAGCTATGATAAAGACTATCATGAGAGGATTGAAAATGATGAAGACTATCATGAGAGGATTGAAAATGATGAAGACTATCGTGAGAGGATTTAAAATGATGAAGACTATCATGAGGGGATTGAAAATGATGAAGACTATCATGAGGGGATTGAAAATGATGTACACTATCATGAGGGGATGGAAAATGATAAAGACTATCATGAGGGGATTGAAAATGATGAAGACTATCATAAGGGGATTGAAAATGATGAAGAATGTCATGAGAGGATTGAAAATGATGAAGACTTTCATGAGAGGATTGAAAATGAAGAAGGATAGACTGACAGGATTGGAAATGATGAAGAATACCATGAGGGGATTTAAAATGATGAATAATATCATGAGGGGATTGAAAATGATGAAGAATATCATGAGAGGATTGAAAATGATGAAGACTATCATGAGAGGATTGAAAATGATGAAGACTATCATGAGGGAATTGAAAATGATGAAGACTATCATGAGGGGATTGAAAATGATGAAGAATGTCATGAGAGGATTGAAAATGATGAAGAATGTCATGAGAGGATTGAAAATGATGAAGAATGTCATGAGAGGATTGAAAATGATGAAGAATGTCATGAGAGGATTGAAAATTATGAAGAATAGACTGACAGGATTGGAAATGATGAAGAATACCATGAGAGGATTGAAAATGATGAATAATATCATGAAGTGATTGAAAATGAGAAGAATATCATGAGGAGATCGAAAATGATGAAATATACCATGAGAGGATTGAAAATGATGAAGAATATCATGAGGGGATTGAAAATGATGAAGAATATCATGAGGGGATTGAAAATAATAAAGAATATCATGAGAGGATTGAAAAAATGAAGAATATCATGAGAGGATTGAAAATTATTAAGAATATCATGAGCGGATTGAAAATGATGAGGAATATTACGAGAGGATTGAAAATGATGAAGAATATTATGAGGGGATTGAAAATGATTAATAGTATGAGGAGATTGAAAATGATGAAGAATATTATGAGGGGATTGAAAATGATTAATAGTATGAGGAGATCGAAAATGATGAATACAACGAGGGGAGTTAAAATGATGAAGGATATCATGAGGGGATTCAAAATATATAGTATGAACACCGGTGCGGTTATAAGTACCTATATAAAAGGCGCAGACAGTGGTGGTACTTTTTATAGAAATAAGTCATACTATTGCCCTGTGAAACGTAGGATGAAATGGTGGGGAAGAAACAGCTTTCGCAAAAGGCAAAATTTAAAAGTAGCGACCAGGGTAGATAAAAGTAGAAAGATAAAGAGACAGCTATAGAGAGAGAGGGAGAGAAATAGAAGTTTTAATATAAAGATGTTACACACGCGATTTTTCTTCAATTATGTTTTTATGACCCCGAGCAACGCCGGGTAGCCCCGCTAGTTCTCAATAAATACTGAAAGCATTCGCTTCTCATTTGTTACAAACCCCAGTCAACACTGGCAGTCAGGACTAAAGGTACCCTTCTCTTGTTTCTCTGTTGTATATATCTTTCTCCAATATAATTGTTATACCTAAACTCGTATCAGTGTTTACATTCAGGGCCCTAAACAGGTCCACAACAGGTTATATTAGTGTTCTTGTTATTGTTATTGTTATTGTTGTTCGATTTTTTAAAACTTTTTCTTTTTTTACTTTTTTCGTTACTTGTCTCATTAAGTATTTTGCTATTGTGGACTTTGATTATCATTTTATATTTACACGGCAACTGTAGGACAGTTTTAAGGTTTTGTTATTGAATATGTTATTAAAGGGATTAGTTACGGTAAATTATTTGAACTCTTCAACCTTCAGATGACTGTCACTTAGAATTGTATTTTACTTAGTACTATATCCGCTGCGCCACTGGTCCTTGCGGGCAATTATAGTATGACTTTTGGGAGACTTAAACCTATTCTTGTGTGTGTGATGTTTCTGTGTTCCCTATAGAAAGAAAGGTTAGAGAATCTACATAAAATCAAAAAGTGGATTCTTATGTAACATGTACCGTGGAAGACAATGGAACAGTTCCCGAATCTTCTAGGGCACCCTTGAGGAGGGCTATGAAGGCATACCTCCATTAAATCTTCAAATATATCCTATTTTTATGAAGGTAAATCACATGTATAAAATGTTCTCCTCTAATTTCAGGTACGACAATAACATAGAACAAACACAGATAAGAACAAATGAACAAAAAAAACTCACCAAAGAATGGATCGACAAAACCTGGATGGGGAATCAGACGTAAAACCCAGATCAACAAACTTCAAAAAGAAGTTCAAGCCGTAAATAGGATAACAGAAAGAGGAGAGGAAATATGACTCAAAAGAAGAAATACTAAACAAAGAAATATTAAAAATTAAAACAAAAGATAGCAGTAAAAGTGGGAAGACTGAGACGACACAGATAAAATTCGGAACAGTACAAACAAAATAGAACTTTTGACTACAATGAAAGCCAGGTTTATCAAAACGTAAACGGAGGACGAACAAGAACAGAACATCGTACTCGACAGAAACAAAGCACTTCTGGGGCAAGATATAGAGAAAACGACAAGACCACAATATATATTCTGGTCGATTTATAGGCTGGACAAAAGAAGAACTAATCATCTTGACCAGAAGACAATGGAAACTAATGACCATTCACAATGAACTACACTTGAAAGATAATATTGACCGAATTTACGTGAAAACGAAAGAAGGGATAAGAGGACTGGTAAGCATAAAAAACTGTGTGAATGACACAAAAAAAGAATTATAAAATACATAACTCAGAACACTGATCACCGCAACAAGAGACACCGTCAATATGAAGAATACGGGAAGCTGCGAAAAAAGAAACGACAAGACTAGAAAAGAAAAGTGGGAAGAGAAACAGCTACATGGACGATTCATAAGAATGAAAAGAAAAGAGACCATCGAACACACCTGGACATGGCTACAGAAACGACTCTAAAATAGAGAAACATAATCGTTTCTGGCAGCTGCACAGAACAATGTGATTAAAACTAACTATATCAAAGCTATAATAGACAAACCCCAGGAAAACAGTAAATGCAGACTCTGTGAAGAAAGAGACAAAACAGTAAATCACATAAAAAGTGAATGCATCAAACTAGCCCAAAAAGAATACAAGAACAGCCATAAATGCATAGGAAAACATTACACTGGCAACTAGACAAAAAAACTGTATTTTGAGCCTGCCGACAAATTGTACAGTCGCAAACCGGAGATAGAAAACGAAAACAGATAGAAATCAGACAACGAAAATAACAAAATCCTCTGAGACATGGCGAAAATAACAGATACACGTATCCAAGCAAAGATACCGGATGTCTTAATAATCAACAAGAAGGAAAACTACTGCCAAATAGTAGATTTTGTCGTCCCAGCACATCACAGTGTAAAGATCAAGGAGACAGAAAAACGAAGTAAATACACGGAACTTGCCAGAGAACTTAAAGGGATATGGAACAATAAGAAAGTCAATATAATATTAACAATATAGGATAACTAAGAAACATACCCGATAAACATGGAAAAATACTGGAAGAAATGGGAATTAAAGGGAAGATTGCGACAATACAACGGACGGAAATAAGGAAAACAGCTTAAATGCTATAGAAAATCCTCGAATGTGGAAGACAACTCACCTAAACTACGAACTCTAACCAGTTGTAATAGAAATAAAAGAAAATATCGATAAAACACCATCACATGATCCCAGGGGAACCGAAACTGCAAGAAATCTCATAAACTGTCCTTCCTACACACACAATGTGATAGCACCAGCCTCGTCTGATACCACACACATAATTGTGAAAAGTCAAGGAGGATAGAAAGACCGTGGATGGAGAGCACCAACCAGACCTCGACTGGAAACGTGCGGAGAGTACTGGGGTCTTAGTGAAGCTTATTGCTACTTAGATATCTGAGACGACCAATGGTCGTTGCCAGTGAGAAATCAATGGTAAGCGGTTGTTGCGATACCGCAAAATCATTTGCAATAGTTATCAAAAGAGGTGGAAGATACGAAAAATCTGGGGATATTTATTATCACTCAGATTCCAGGCAACACCAGCGGTTGTTGTCAGTGAGCAATCACTAATGATAACCTGTGTGAGAACTGCTAGTGAATAGTCAATAATAATAATAATAATAATAATTATTATTATTATTATTATTATTATTATTATTATTATTATTATTATTATAATCACATGGAGAACTAAACCAAACGATAGCAGCAATAGAAGGAAGACTGAGGCGATATTCATACACATCGGAAGAGCACAAACAGAACAGGACCTTTGAAAACAATGAAAGGCAGTTTTACAAAAACGTAAACGGAAAAAGAACAGCAATAGAACAACCGGACTCGACAGTAACAAAACACCTCTGGAACAAGATATGGGAAAAGCCTAAAAAACACAACAAAAATGCGAAATGGCTGAAATACCTGAAAGATGAACTACAGGAAATTGAAGAAGGAACATAAACATAAATTAATGAAGAACGATTAAGACAACCCTAAAGAAAATGGCAAACAGGAAAGCACGAGGTCACAATGATATACATGCAACTGGTTTCAAAAATTCACAACCCTACATGAAAGGTTAGCGCAGAGACTGATAAGATGTATCCACAAAACAGACGTACCAGAGTGGATGACTAAAAGAATGACAACGCTAATACAAAACGACACTAAAAAGGAAACGATCTCAAGCAACTACAGATCGATAATCTGTTGAGCAGTAATGTGGAAAATCCTAACGGCACAACTGAGAAAACAGCTCTACCACTCCCGAAACAATCGTGGGTTGCTTCCTGATGAACAAAAAAGGATGCCCGAAAGGGAAACTAGGGACGCATCATATTCTATACATAGATCAAAAGATACTGAAGGAGGTAAAAAGCATAAAAAAGAACAAATCCATGGCATGGATTGACTACAAGAAAGCATACGACAGAACCCCTTAAGCATGGAGAACTGAATGCTTTAAAATGTACAAGATCCCTAACCAGAGTATTAATCTCATTAAGAAAGCAATGGAAACATGGAGACTAGAACTGACAGCTACAGGACAGCACTTGACTGAGATAAAAATACAGAGAGGCATTTTCAAGGGAGACCCCCTATCACCACTACTATTTATCATAGCCATGATGCCACTCAACTGCATACTCAGGAGATGTGATGCCGGATACAAGTTTACAGACACAGAACAACGAATAAACCACCTAATGTACATGAACGACATGAAGCTATTTGCAAAAAGCAAAAAGAAACTGTAACAGCTGATAAATACGACCAGAATCTTCAGCCAGAACATTCAAATAGAATTGGGAATGGAAAAGTGTGTACTGCTAGAGATGAAAAGGGGGAAACTGAAGACAATATAGGACATGGAACTGCCCAACCATGATGAAATGAGGGTGCTAGGCGAACAGGATAGCTTTACATATATTTGGAAGTTCTGGAAGAAGATACCATCAAATAAAAGTAGAAGTAAAAGTGTGACCCAACGGATCACGACTACGGCTAGTATTATACACTAGATGAGTTAATCAACGTTTGTTACTCTAAGGTTTTCACTTGGTCGGATTAGATGTGATTTGCAATTCACTCACCAAGTCACCCATCTCTTACTTAGTTTCTGTCTATTACTATCAGCCTCTCTCACTCTTATTTAATAAAGTGTCTATCCATTCTTCTCTCTCTTTCCCCCTCTCTCTCTCTTTTTCTCACACACTCCATTTCTCTCTCTGTTTATTAACAGTCAGAGATAATAAAACTTAAGTATGACTCCATTATAAATAATAGAGAATATCGCTACAGTATTAATGCTAGTTAACCGATAGCTGGAGAGAAAAGGGGAGATAAAGGAAAGTAAAGAGAATTAGAGGAGAGGGAAGATATAGCGAATAGAAAGACTAATTTTGGATTTTGTTTTTTCATGTTTGTTTGTTTTTTAATTTAACTGATTTTGCAAACTCACTTTCCTTGATTCAAACGATCAAGCTCGCGATCAAAATCAAAAGCAGACTTAACTTTGAAAAAGTATTTCGATTAATAAAGACAGATATTAGCCAATCACATGAGTTTGAATTGATTTGTTTTTGTTAATCTACGGTTATTCACTTTTCCCACTTATTGTCTAAACATATATATGATAAAATGTTAACATAAAATAATAGATCCAACGAGATGAAAGAAAAAGGAAAAACAAAAATCTCAAAGTGGTGTAAACGTTTCGATTTCATATAGCGATGGCTTTTTCAAGAATGAGGCAAGAAAGTATAATTAGCACAAACGGGAGAATTATCTTGAAGAAATAGGTCGCGGAAGGAGAAATATTTATGGAAAATAGTGTACATCACAATCCAAATATAGGGTGGTTCTATTCACTGGAACATATAATCGATACAACCCCGAGAAAAGTGGGTTAAAATGAAAGTCAATAGTAAGCAGAAAAAATATATATGACAAACTATATTTCGATAGCAAACCTTCCTTTAGGCATATGTTGTCGTATAACACCAAGAACGAATCGTTTAGTTTATGTGTTCATTAGCTTTTCATGTTCTCCTATGAGTAGTTTTTTCTTACTGATGAAATAAACGCAAAGTTTAATTGTCTGATTTATTCGCTGCTTCCTTTATTCCAGCTCGTTTGATTCGTTGGTCTATTAGTCTTCATCAATTCGTTGTTCAGGTACCTCATGGTAATACATTTTCCTATTCCAGTAGCGTATTTCCAAGAACTGCATGCGTGTGAAACTCTCTTCCACCTGACTGTTTACCTCTTACCTATAGCCAATAGACATCTTCCGTCTTTGCGTCAATTATCATTCTTTCTTTTTAACTCTTTATATCACGTGGATTTATGCCTTGTCTGGAGCGACTTCCATTAAAAATTAATGTTTCAATATTTCTATTTCAATCTGTCCTAGCGCTTATGGCTATTTGGCGCGTTATTTTCAAGGAATTATAAGTTAGTAGTAATAATACTATCAATGTCAAATAGTAATAGCATTTGTTATTTCTTGTCGTGTGAAATTAATTGCCAAATACGAACCAGACGATTTGTACATGTATAATTTTTTTATTTAGTTGAATTCTTTCAAATAAGGTTTAAACAAATCGGTTTCTGTCCTGAGTTTGTTTGTCTCTAATTTCGTTCCAGCGTTTTTTTTAAGAAATGACGTCGATGATTGAAAGATTTTTTTGAGAAATAATTAGCTAGTTAATTAGAAATTTTATTTCATGTAAAAAAACAAAAGAAATGTATTGAAACCCACCTCTACACACACGCACTCGGCCCTAAAGCAGAACGGATTGTCTTAAGATGACCCTATTCAATCTTTCGCATTCATTTTGTTCGGTTTTACGGCATGTCAACCATAATCCGGACATTTTAAGCCGAAAGAGTTCATGGTTTTGTATACGATTTTTTTTTTAGGTCAATTTAAATTTGAAGATGTTTTTGTTACATAGAGCACCTGGTCTTCACACAAATGGTCACTCATTTAGTAGTGACAAGGCGCAACTTAAACTCCTAGGATTAAGTACTGCTGTCACATGTGGGGAGGGGGGAGGTGTCGCACAGAACACGTTTTATTGCCTTGATAAAATTCAAAATCGACTTCGATCTCTTCTGTTCTTTACAGCCCTTTTCTCATAGAACTCTATTGTTATTTTCATGGAAGATGTTCGACTGAACTTCAATCTCTGGTTCCACCTTGTAAAATGTCACGATACCTCGATCTTCTTCTACCATTACAAAGAACATTCCTTTATTCCCCCCATTTCCTTGTGTTTATCTCTTTCCCACAGCGGTAAGATTTGAGACAAGGTAAGGAAAGTGGGATTGAAAAGCCAACGCCCTAGATGAAGGGCACTCTGGCCTACAAACAAATGCGTGGAGAGCCCTGTCGGCATTCCTCGGTAGGGACGCCTCAGGTGATTAGCAATAAACTAACCTCTTCCCAAAGGGTGAGAAGACAAAGCCTGGGAGGGTGCACCGAAGGCCAAGACGGTTTCGGTCTACAGAGTGTAGCATCCATCGGAACAAATACTACATTCTGATCTTAGTCAAAAGACCGAGGAAGATATTTTAAAGGACCTTCCATCTGTGGAAGATGTTGGCACAAGTGTGCCCCACTAAAGGCTACAACATGGTCGTCTTCAAATCAAATGTCAATAAACCGTCCTCATAAGTAATCACATTTTGTTCGTTCCATTTAGTAATTTCAATCCTCTCATAATATTAATCATCATTCAGTTGTCAATCTATCCATCTCATTAACCCTTATCCTCGAGTGTTTTTTAACCTTGATAAGTGGTTACTCATATGTTAAAAAAAGATATCCAAAGTGTATGGTCCTCGATGTACCGGGCAGACAAACAGACAGACAGACAGACGGAGAGACAGATAGGCAGAGACAGAGACAGAGACAGGGATAGGGACAGAGACAGATGGACAGGGAGACAGAGACAGAGAGACAGAGACAAGGAGAGACAGACAGAGACAGACAAAGAGACAGAAAGAGAAAGAGAAAAGATGGGGTGTAAACTGCTGGCGGATCTTTCATTCCGCAGTTTATAAGAAACACCCACATTGTTACTTCGTCCAGGTTGTTTGCTTACCCTTTCCCTCACTGACTTCTGGTGAAGCTAACTCCTTATATAAAAATACTAGTGGTAAACAATATCTGGAAAAAAATTATGCCTCGCCAACGTTCGCACTAATATCCATACAAAATCATAGAATTACGTGAGTAATTTAATTTTACATATATAAAATTATTATTATCATTTCTGATGACCTAAAGAAAAATACCCAATCTTGACTGTTTATTTAGATCGAGGATTTCTTTCCCAATTCAGTTCAAACGGCTGGGGTGTTATTTGCTTTCCAATGTAAGTCTAATGCTTTTTTTAAATTTTAATAGCATACGACTGAACTATTCCAAGTTGGAGAAAACGTGTGAGTCATTTCTGATGACCTAAAGAAAAACCCACCAATTTGGATTTGGATTGTTGATTTTCTTGCTTTAATTTTGGGAAGTAGGCATTAAAAATGATGCTCACGTTAAGAAATACAAAAAATAGAAAAGCAATAGAAAGAAAGAAAACGCTCCAAACAAAGAAAATAAAAAACGTATAAATCGCTACAGAAAGCTGATAGAAAAAAGAAGGAAAATGTCTTATTATGGAAATAGTTTGCATTCTTCCTTGCATACTTTTCTGTAATGAGATGGATATATATATATATATATATATTCACACACACACACACACACACACACACATATATATATATATATATATATATATATATATATATATATATATATATATATATATATATATAAATACATACACATTGCTCTTTATGATACAGTGGAGGATAAATCAGCGGACACGCACATTTTAATCCATTAAATTCTTAATTGTCTAATTTCGCACACATGCCACTTTTGATATTTGACCTTTGTGACAGTCATCCCTTACAATAGTTATTGAGTCCACAATTAAAATTTAAAATATGGCACGTGGCTCAACTATGACGTAACACTCGTACACGTTTATTTGCTATTTTAATTATTGTAATTTTTTAAAGTCAACAAGTAATATTTATTATATATTTACAACTGAAGAAGAATTACTTTATAATTTAGACGTATTAATTGAGAGTCGCTGTGTGACACATCCAATCTTAAATGTCGGCTAGTTTGTAATATGCAACGGGCATAACTCTGCTCAAAATCTCTTTTGAACAAGATGGCAGTTATTGTATTGACTTTGCAACTATCAAAGTTTTATCTTTATATTATTACAATAAAAGCTTACCATAAGTGTATGCACTGCAGAGCTGATAAGGCAAACAATCTAAATGGTTCAATCATTCAAAACTTGATTATAGAGAAGAAGAAATTTCAATCTCTTAGATGGGTCTATGCGTATTTATAATGGGGTCTGTCGGTCTGTCGGACATAAGTTTCAAATACATTTTGCATCGCTTAACACGCAGATCAAATGGGCGCATCTTATTTTATCAGAGTCCAAGCATCGCTATCAGAAGCTCTGTCCGCCGGTTACTATGTCACGCTCAATTTTGAAATAGCATATTTGCTGATCTGTCACGCTTAATTTTGAAATAGCATTTCTTTTGGTCTGCCACTTTTAAGTTTGAAATAGCAATAGCAATATGTTTGGAATAGGAAACAAGACAGAAAACTCTTAAGTGATGTGAAAGTTATACCTGGTTAAGAAATCGTGACACAACGTAATCCGGTTATTTTTTTTTCATGGAAATCGCTTCAGACAAGGCATGAAGCCACTTGATGTAAGAAGCTAACAAGAACGAAATATGATTATTGCAAAGACACGAGAACCCTATTGGACTTAGTCTTGAAAAGATCAAGGTTATAGGTAGGAGGAAAACAGTCAGCAGGAAGAGAGTTCCAGAAGCTTGCGGTTCTTAGAAAGAAGCTACTGAAATCGAAAGTTATATTACAATGAGGTATCAAAACAACGAATTGATGGAGACCACTAGACAAACGAGTCAAACGAGCTGGAACAAAAGAAGCGGGGAATAGATCACATAATTCTGAAGAACACATGCCATAATAGTATTTATAGAAAAGACTGAGACTAGCAACATCATATCTGTGTGAGTCAGAGGGTGCGGAGAAGAAGAAAGAGTAGGACTAATCAAATTACAGAATGCGGAAGAAAACTCATTAGGTTAAGAGAAAGTTTATCCGAGGAGAAAAATGTGGAGGGTGAATGAAGAACATGTGAAACGTGACTTTATAGACCAAGTGATGGAGCGTCCGGCTAGCAGATCTACCACAGGAAGTGTGGAAGAACAGCGAAAAAGCACTGAAGAATACACTGTAAGAGGTAACAAACCAGACTTGTGGGTGGACGGGAGGGCCTCCAAGGCAGAGGGTGACATTGTTGTGGAATGAGGAATTTGAAAAGTGTATCAAAGAAAAACGGAAGCGCGGGACTCAGTGGATAACATGGTTAGTGAATAAGTATGTGTATCTGGAGGCAAATAGGAAAGCAAGACGTGTAAATATACTAAGCCAAAAAGCCGACTGAGAAAGCCAGGTTTCCAGATGGAAGGGATGACCGAAAGAAAAAAGTATTCAGGATAGCTAAGCAGATGGCAAATGTCAATATGGATATGGTTGAAGAGAAGTGCATTCGAAATAACAATGGAGTTTTAGCAACAAATGAACAGGACAAGAGAAGGGCTTGGAAACGCCGTTATGAGAAAATGTGTATCACACGTATGTTTGAAAAAGCATTTATGTTGGTCTGTCACATTAAAGTTTAAAATAGCATTTTTGTTTGTCTGTCACGATTTAGTTTAAAATACAATTTTTGTTAGTCTGTCACGATTTAGTTTGAAATAGAATTTTCGTTGTTCTGTCATGCTTATGTTTTAATAAGCATTTCTGTTGGTCTGTCACGTTAAAGTTTGAAATAGCATTTTTGTTTGTCTGTCACGCTTTAGTTTGTAATAGCATTTTCGTTGGTCTGTCACAATTTAGTTTGCAACATCATTTTGGTTGGTCTGTCACGCTTTAGTTTGAAATAGCATTTTTGTTGGTCTGTCACGTTTAAGTTTAAAATAGCATCTTTGTTTGGCTGTCATGATTTAGTTTACAACAGCATTTTTGTTTGTCTGTCACGCTTTAGTTTGTAATAGCATTTTCGTTGATCTGTCACAATTTAGTTTGCAACATCATTTTTGTTGATTTGTCATGATTTAGTTAAAATATCATTTTTGTTGGTCTGTCACGTTAAAGTTTCAAATAGCATCTTTGTTTGTCTGTCATGATTTAGTTTAAAATAGCATTTTTGTTGGTCTGTCACGTTAAAGTTTCAAATAGCATCTTTGTTTGTCTGTCATGATTTAGTTTAAAATATCATTTTTGTTGGTTTGTCACGTTAAAGTTTCAAATAGCATCTTTGTTTGTCTGTCATGATTTAGTTTAAAATATCATTTTTGTTGGTCTGTCACGTTAAAGTTTCAAATAGCATCTTTGTTTGTCTGTCATGATTTAGTTTAAAATATCATTTTTGTTGGTCTGTCACGTTAAAGTTTCAAATAGCATCTTTGTTTGTCTGTCATGATTTAGTTTAAAATATCATTTTTGTTGGTCTGTCACGTTAAAGTTTCAAATAGCATCTTTATTTGTCTGACATGATTTAGTTTAAAATATCATTTTTGTTGGTCTGTCACGTTAAAGTTTCAAATAGCATCTTTATTTGTCTGACATGATTTAGTTTAAAATATCATTTTTGTTGGTCTGTCACGTTAAAGTTTCAAATAGCATCTTTATTTGTCTGACATGATTTAGTTTAAAATATCATTTTTGTTGGTCTGTCACGTTAAAGTTTCAAATAGCATCTTTATTTGTCTGACATGATTTAGTTTAAAATATCATTTTTGTTGGTCTGTCACGTTAAAGTTTCAAATAGCATCTTTGTTTGTCTGTCATGATTTAGTTTAAAATATCATTTTTGTTGGTCTGTCACGTTAAAGTTTCAAATAGCATCTTTGTTTGTCTGTCATGATTTAGTTTAAAATATCATTTTTGTTGGTCTGTCACGTTAAACTTTCAAATAGCATCTTTGTTTGGCTGTCATGATTTAGTTTACAACAGCATTTTTGTTGGTCTGTCGCGTTAAAGTTTGAAATAGTTTTTTTATTACTGAACGTACAGAATGAATGTACGCATTTTAAGAACACCACTTCTTGTTTTATGCAATCCTTTCACAGAGTTATTAAAATTTAATTTTAACTCTATAGATTTAAAGAACCCGTGTACATTTCATGTCTTTATTACTAATAACTACCAAATGATAAAGATAAAAAGAAAATAATATTAGTTCTTAGAAAATAATGCGTAACAAACGGAGAAGCAAAGCAAAACAGACACATCCGGTCTAAAGTTGAATAAATAGGTGAGTGAACAAAGAAGGGAATAGATAGGAAAACTGTTTGACAATAAGCGATGAGGAACAAAGAATGGGAAGTTGAAGGGGAGAGACGCGTAGTTAGAGATGGAGGGAGAAATAGAGAAAGAGAGAAAGAGAGATAGAAAGAGCAAGTCAGTCGCGCTTATTAGATTCATAAATACAGTGGCAGCTGTAGCTATGTATACACTCCGGGTAATAGACTGTTAATAAAAGTAAAAATTTCTCATGTTTTTTGTGATTCAATTTCTGAAAATCATCTGAAGAAAAAGTTGCACATTTCTAGCAACATCGTTGTGTTCGTTTACATTTTACTGTGCATCGTTGTTCGTTGTCATTAACAATCCATGTTATTTGTCAGTATGCTCGACAAGAATAGCTTATCATATCGGCAACAACAATGGGGCGCCGAAAGGCCCTAACCAGTTATAATCAAAGAATATATAAAGCAGTTATGATCAAAGAATATATAAAGCAGTTATGATCAAATAATATATAAAGCAGTTATGATCAAAGAATATATAAAACAGTTATGATCAAATAATATATAAAGCAGTTATGATCAAAGAATATATAAAGCAGTTATGAGCAAATAATATATAAAACAGTTATAATCAAAAAATATATAAAGCAGTTATAATCAAAGAATATATAAAGCAGTTATGATCAAATAATATATGAAGCAGTTATGATCAAATAATATATAAAGCAGTTATGATCAGAGAATATATAAAGCAGTTATGATCAAATAATATATAAAGCAGTTATAATCAAAGAATATATAAAGCAGTTATGATCAAAGAATATATAAAGCAGTTATGATCAAATAATATATAAAACAGTTATAATCAAAAAATATATAAATCAGTTATAATCAAAGAATATATACAGCAGTTATAATCAAATAATATATAAAGCTGTCATAATCAAATAATATATAAAACAGTTATAATCAAAGAATATATAAAGCTGTTATGATTAAATAATATATGAAGCAGTTATGATCAAATAATATATAAAGCAGTTATGATCAGAGAATATATAAAGCAGTTATGATCAAATAATATATAAAGCAGTTATAATCAAAGAATATATAAAGCAGTTATGATCAAAGAATATATAAAGCAGTTATGATCAAATAATATATAAAACAGTTATAATCAAAAAATATATAAATCAGTTATGATCCAAGAATATTTATAAAGCAGTTATAATCAAATAATATATAAAGCAGTTATAATCAAAGAATATATAAAGCAGTTATAATCAAATGATATATGAAGCAGTTATAATCAAAGAATATATAAAGCAGTTATGATCAAAGAATATATCAAGCAGTTATAATCAAATAATATATCAAGCAGTTATAATCAAAGAATATAATAAGCAGTTATAATCAAAGAATATTATAAGCAGTTATAATCAAATAATCTGTTTACAGCACATCTTTTTATGCTATGCCCCTGGCACAGTGCCATATTCTAATTACCAAAGCAGAAAAAATCCGATGCTGGGATTTCCATAGACTGTCACTAATAGGGATTTGAGGAATTGAATATTGGTCATTCGCTCCAGAGAAGAGCTGGACAATCAAGCAAATCAACTTTCAACGCAGCTCGTCTTCTTAACGTACCGAAATTCACAAGGAATGTTATTCTTGGGATCATAGCTTCCGTTAAAGTTCCACTGAAAAGGCCCTTTCTTATGTCTAGGCAAACACGTCTTAGGATTAAATAAACATGGAAATATTTGAAAATGGACATGAGTCGCGTTCATTTAACTTATGACACTCGGGCAACCTTTGATGGACCTGATGACTGGGAAAATGGTTAGGTGTACTTCGGAGATGGGTACCAGCATCGTTTAATGCATCAAAACTGGATGAAGGACTCATGATATGAGCAACGCATCATCGGGGATATACTTGTTGGTTTCCAAGTAGCTGAAGGAGTAAAAGTGATATTTGTCGTCTATTGTAATCTTCTGGAAGATACTTTAGTGATTTGGTTAAATGGCATACTTTTTGTTCATACTATGGTGCTTTATACACGACAACTCTCGCTTCGACTATGCATGTGTTAGGTGTGCTTCGGAGATGGGTACCAGCATCGTTTAAGGCATCAAAACTGGATGAAGGGCTCATGATATGAGCAACGCATCATCGGGGATATACTTGTTGGTTTCCAAGTAGCCGAAGGAGTAAAAGTGATACTTGTCGTCTATTGTAATCTCCTGGAAGAAACTTTACTGATTTGGTTAAATGGCATACTTTTTTTTTCATACTATGGGGCTTTATACACGACAACTCTCGCTTCGACTATGCATGTATTAGGTGTACTTCGGAGATGGGTACCAGCATCGTTTAAGGCATCAAAACTGGATGAAGGGCTCATGATATGAGCAACGCATCATCGGGGATATAGTTGTTGGTTTCCAAGTAGCCGAAGGAGTAAAAGTGATACTTATCGTCTATTGTAATCTCCTGGAAGAAACTTTAGTGATTTGGTTAAATGGCATACTTTTTTTTTCATACTATGGGGCTTTATACACGACAACTCTCGCTTCGACTATGCATGTGCTATCCAAGTATTCTAAGCTGGTTTAGGTCTACAAGGTGAAAAGTTGATGATCTAGCTCCCTTCTGCTCTCCCCTGGTGATACCAGATCAGGCTGCCCTGTGGCTCCCTGAGACGAAATTTACCTACATTGACGTTTTTTTTTTTTTTTTTTTTTGTAAAACTTAATTATGTTCTACAAAACCAAAAACAAAAACAACAGCCCCTCTCCCTTTCTCCCTCCCCTTTTTTATTTTATTTTTAGAACTTGAAGCATAAATCTTTTACTATAATGACCAGATTCGGCATTAAATAACCCAAAAAGGGTTGATATGCCGTAAAACAAAACTACCAAACTACCAAACCCTTCTGCTCTCCAAATAAAACCCAATCGAAAAATGTTCAGCTATATCCAAACGAGACGTTTATGTCGATGGCGGTCAATTTTCATTGAAAAAAATCTGATGAGGAGCCATCAATACTGCAGTAAACGGGGCCCCACGAGCCACAATTAATAAATTGACTTTGCTTTAATAAAACCCCATTGCGGTCATGTGTGCAAATAATAAAGTTGTTCATTAGATACAATTGTCTTATTGCAACTACTCCTTAAATAAACTCTGAATTGATCATTATTTTGTAAGTGTGTTTCTTATTTACACTAAAAAGATAAAAAATGGTTTCTTTCAATTGAAAAAATTATTAGCTCAGGTCAATCGACATTGAATGATTTAAGTGAGAAATTCTTTTCTAAATCTAAATTTCTGCTTGAATTTAAACCTTTTCTAACGATGTTGTTATCTCGTGCCAGATTTTCTGTAAAAAGTTTTTCTAGAAATTGAGTCAGAGAAAATTGATAAATCTCTGCTTTATTACTAAATTATTCTCGCTGGATGGAGTTTAGATAAATAGAGACGATGGCGAGAATTACATCTGGCATTCTGGGGAAAAAATCACATATTTACTCGCCTCCCCACGGGAGCAGAATTTTTAGTGAAAACAACTCCCAAAAAGAGAGCGCTCTAGATGGGGACAAACTAAAAATTACATCAACCTAAAGGTTCTCTTTCGGTGACTTGGGATAGAACAGATAGTACACTTTTATCCCAGTCCGAAGGCCGAGTAAAGTTTTGTAAGAAATGTATTCTATGATCGATTTCTTCATGAATTAATGTATTCTCTTTCTGTCTACGAGCTTCACTGATTTCGGCACTGGTAACCATTGACAACTTTGGGCCACATCTTTTCTAGTGTAA
Source organism: Sepiola atlantica (assembly GCA_963556195.1). Lineage (NCBI taxonomy): Eukaryota > Metazoa > Mollusca > Cephalopoda > Sepiida > Sepiolidae > Sepiola > Sepiola atlantica. The sequence goes on from OY744531.1 coordinate 36,241,190, forward strand.
ATTGTGTTTTGGCCGTTGTCCAAGACAGGCGTCTGTAAATGCGGCAGTCCATCGTAGTCTTAATCCGACCAGATTCCCAAACCAGTTAGAGTCAGTCAATCTTGATCGAGGGAGAGGGAAATCGCGTCCACATGTTATTACCCTTCCTTTTCCTTTCAATAAAGGACACACCATTTATTTTAGGATGCTATTCGTATCGAAAGGTTTTCTATTGACAATTTCGTCACCTTAGATACGGATATCGGATTCATTGCTCGCGCCTCCGGAATTCGTAAAATTCTAAACTATTCGTCATTGGTCGATGGATCTTTCATCCTACCAGCGGTTGTGGAGATTTCTGAAATGAAGGTTTGAACGATAAAATCCAAAAGGGGCAAATCTGGAAGTAATACATGATAAAGCGAATCTGGTACAGATCGAAAGTATTAGATATCTAAATAAATGCGAAATATTTTCATTATAACACATATACCACTATCACTGTTATTTAAGTCAATAATACAACATAGTCTATTGAAATACTGTATATATAGTAGAAAGTAAAGGCACAATCACAGCTACTTCATATCTAATTTGCATAGTTATTTTTAAACAGTTTATAATAAATTAATGTCATTTGTAATTGTTTTATTTTCTTATATATACGCACTAGTTTGTTTATACTAACAGTTATTAATTAAAGAAGTGGATTAATAAAAAATAAAAAATTACCAAAATATTTCTCAAAATATCATGTCATTAATTTTCAAGTGAGGTAATTTAAAAGAAAACTAGTAGTTTTTAAAATTACAATAGATTTATATTAAAGAACGTCATGTACGTTATACATTTAAAAATAATACTAAGCTATATTAATTGCTGCCGTAATGTGAGTTGTGCTTTGCTTGTCCTGTCTATATTAAAAAATTCACCTTGCAGAGGTCCTGAGCAAAAATGTCACAGCTCATAGCCTATCACAGAGGATACCGAATTTTCAAAGACAATACACAAAAACTTAATTCAGTGAATTAAGCAGAAATCGTTATAACTTATTAAATAATATTTTTCTGATATATAAAAGTCAACAAAATGTTTACATCACCAAATTTTGTTGACGTTATCATTTTTATTGTTGAGTAGACGATCCGTAGATGATCCGTTGAATTCTATCTAATACATTCAGTGAGAAATCAATCAACCAAGCAAGATTATTAGTTTTTATATTATACTAGAAAAATTGTGATCCGTTGTATCACCCATTAAGTTCCGATTAGATTTTTTAGATGAAAAAAAGTGAGTTGGCAAAGCCAGTAAAATTTTTTAAATAAAAATTAATAAAACTAGTTACTTTCTGATCTATCTGTTTCTCTTTCTGCATTGCGGCTTTACATGTATTTCTTTGTTGGAATGGTTTAATTCGGTTCGGTTCCGTTCGGTTCTAGGAGACCACCCTCCAGGCATTACCTCTCCTTCAGAATGGGGTTGGTTTATGGCTGATTGTCCGGGGCTATTTTTGTATCTGACCAAAGTGTCCCCAATGGGGAACTGGTTTTTACCACTTACTGACTTTGTGCCTGAATCAGATATCACATCTTCGAAAGAAAAAGTTTGAAACTTTTTCGAACAATGAACTCCTGGAATATTCAATGAAGGGAACATAATTGTAATGTCTAAATTTACCTGCATATTCAAAAAATGTGAAAAGAGCTGTCCAATTGCCAAGTGAATCTTCAAAGTGTGTATGAACAAGAACCAAGAAACAAGCAGATTATCTGCAAATCATTGTGCATATAAATAATGCACTTATTTACAAGCAGATTATCTGCAAATCATTGTGCCACCAAATAATGCACTTATTTACTGAAAATAGAAACTCACCGAACATTTTAGGTTTGTTAACATATTTCTATTTATATAAAGTTATGTATGTGTATATGTTTATATATTTATATGTATAGGATTCACTACCAAACTAATTAACCGATCATTATAGATTTTGGAACACATCTGCTAAGCTTCATTGCGAGTAATGTAAACTATATTTAATTTAATTTAGTTTTAGATAAAGAGGGAGAAGATCTGATGGAAGTCCGTGAAAATTCCCATACTTCCGATTTTTGAGTTTATTTGGTATAATATGGGCAGAACCGTACATGTGAACATTTGAATATTTCAGATTTGCATAAAATTTTATCCATAAAAGTTAGACACTAATTAAGCAAGATTCCCTGAATTTCAATTTCCTCTGAAGACCCATTAAGTTTTAAATTTTAGACATTTTTTAGAATCAAAATCGGGTTTTGATCAAAATTGGAATAAGGATTCTAGACATAAGATTTAGTATCATTATATCTTAATTTTAATCTTTGTAAGGAGAAATTAAAGTGATGCCAAACTTTTTTGTCCAGGGAATTAATTTTACCAGTTCTGGGACGAGTATTACTCTAGTACATATATAGTATTATATAGTGCAATCCGTTTTCGTGCGAATTTTAATGAATGATGGAAATTTAACAGAAATGTAAAAAACATGGTAATTGATTAGCCTTTTTTATAATATTAACAATTATTACAGTTATCGTTTATTGGATATCGTAAGATATGACATATTTTGCTAGGTGATATTTATAATGAGAATTCTGGTTTGAATATATTTTCCATTAATTGTGTTAGATAAAAAATATCAATTTTATCTGAATTTATTATTGAAATTGTGAAAATTTGAAGCTAGTTTGCCAAGAAAAATTTTATGGAAATTAAGTATTATTGTAAACATCTTCCACCTGATTTTCAAACCTAAATGTTCAATAATCTTTTAAAGTTAGTTTTATGAGTTCTTATTACATTAACACCCATATTTCCGAACTAAAATGACTTTTATTTATCTTTTAATTAACAAAACAACTTACCACATTATTTCAGTAATGCCGATCTTAGAAGTCACTAAAAATGACACAAATCCATGGAGGTTATTTACTATCATCTGAGTCGTGTTTCTACATACAGAGAATGTGGAAAATATGTACCTCACACATCACTTGGGTGTCCACCAGAACAATGACGAAGTGCATGCTGGTCTGTATATTTGGCATGTTATAGCAAAGAGTGTAAATTATTGCCCGGGCTAAAAGGACACTACATACATTTTGAATAAATAAGTAGAAGAAAATGTGATTGTCGGGTTGTTGCACAATAACGAAATAATTCAATTTATCCCATGAATATTGTCTCTAAACCGATTAATCGTTACGCTTAGTAGAGGTGTCAGTCCAAGGAAAGATTTGGCCCTGTTTTGAAATAACCAGGGTCGCCGAATGCAGAGAGGTCAACATAGGTGAGTCGCTGAATATTACGCGTTTACAGTTTCCCAACGATCAATGGTTGCTATACAGAACTTTGAAAGGTTAACACACTCGTCGTGTGCTGGGTGCGGTGTAGTGAATGGAGTTTTGTTGTGTAGATATTTCACCCCAAACAAGGCAGGTCGCCACTGTAGACATAAGGGGCTACTGAAAATTAGAGAGTAGGTTTTTGGTGTCATCCTAAGTTGGGAGCTGTGCAGCGAGATTTCTGTTTACGTTAGTTTTAAACCTTTGTTATGTTGGTACAGTCGTGGAAACATGGAGCAGGGAGGGAGTTCCAGAAACCGGCAGCACGAGGAAAGAAGCTGCTGGAGTAGAAGGCTCTCCAATATCTGGGGACCTCCACAGTGAATGGATGGGACCTAGCCTATTGTCGGGTTGTTCTAGTATATTTGAGTGGAAAGAGTGATGTTCTTGAGTGGCAGTGTTTCTACCCTGTCAGAAAAATTCAATTCACAGCGGACGGTTGATTAGAATCGACCGCGAATTTTGTGGCTGGTTCAGACAGCGGCGATTGTGAGAATAAAGCAGCAGCATTTGGCTGATAAAATAAAACGTAAAGAATAAATGTTATTTGGCCAAGACAAAAATGTCGTGTTATCCAACATATTTAGTCATTCCTTATAAGTCAGAGACTCATCTCCTTTTCTTGGAGCCTATTCTACGTAAGGTATTTAACAAAATGTTGTTTATCAAAAGTTGAAATCAGATAGTTGATTTAAATAAGACATCACCCTAAACGATATAACAAATGAATAAGTAAAGAATCACACACACACAGACATATATATATATATATATATATATATATATATATATATATATATATATATATATGTGTGTGTGTGTGTGTGTGTGTGTGAGTTTAAAGATAGATTTTTTAATTAAAATTGTTCAATTAATTAAAGAATATTTAGACAATTAGATGAACTTATTGATTTGAACTAAATAATCTATTATCCGTAACACTAAAATAATCTACATAAAATATCGGTATACGATAATTTATCGTTATAAACAAAATACTCACTTGAAATTCCATTAGTAATTTGTAATTAATTAGCCTTAGTGAATATTGAAGTAATCTAAGCTAAGGCAATTTCATGTTCGAACGTACGTTATCAACCTCCATCGTGACTTTAAAAGATGGTGTGACGGAAGCGTGCGGCGGACCTTTAAAGAATGGAAATATTTTTAAGCACGGCAGCAATATACAATAGATAAAGCATACAACTCTGGATTTTCCACAGATCCCAATAGTCAATATCATAATACGCTAAGACATTTCAGGTTCCATACCGCTACCAGTTCAGGCTGCTTGAAGATACTGGCTTCCTGGCCAAAAATGCACCAAACATTGATGTTATTGTTTTTCCCCTTTCCTTTTGCAAAGCTCACTCATGTTCTGGAAAGCCAAAAACAAAAACAAAAACATTTTGCCTCTTGATAAATATTCGAAGATATCAATAACTTAAAGCATAAAAACTTTTACAAAAATGACTGTCGTCGGCATTAAATAACCGAAAAGGATTAATATGCTGTAAAACAAAATAACCAAACCAAACCATTTCAAGTTTGTATTTGCGTTATCAGCTTTCGCTAACATAAAAGAATAGAATATTCCGGTTACCAAAGATAGTGATTGGTGATTAATCTAATATCGCTATGGTAAACATATTCCGACGTTACTCATTTAAAAATGAATTGTTCCAAAATCAAATTATATCACACGTTGACTAAATAATACAATTTTAAATAAATACATTTCAAAAAGCGACATTATTGATTTAAAAAATATTTAACTGACTATTATTATTACAGTAAGAAGACATAATATTTATACAGGGTGGCCAAGCAATAAATGAGAGATCACTGAGAGACTTTTAACTTGAATAGATTCTTTATTTTTGATGGTACCTTAATTAAATTTCAACATAATATAACGAAGACAATGGAGATTCGTTTACAAAACAGAACAAAAATGAAGAAGTTGACAATGTCAACTGGCCCTGACTTTTTCTTGTGGGGGTATCTCAAAGAAAAAGTTTACATAAACAAATCTGAAACTCTACAGGAATTAAAGGAGAAGATCCGTCAAGAAGTCGGGGAATTAAGTCGTAATCGCGTGAGCCTGCAATCCGTCATCGATAATGTTTTGAAAACGGCACGAATTTGTGAAGACGAAAATGGAAGCCATTTAAAAGATGTTATTTTTCATAAATAAATTATTTTTCAGTTTATTTTTGCAAACAAATCGCCACTGTCTTCGTCATATTATGTTAAAATTCCAAAAATGCTTTAAAAAAACAACGACATGTTGTTTTGCGGTTCACTTGTTTATTACAGTTTTACAGAAAATGTGATTATTTAAAGTAACCCAGGGAAAATGAACGCACCATCAGAAGTCGAGAAACTAGCCGTGGCAAACGGGCCCGCCTTCGATAAAATCAAAGAGGAAAAAAGAGATAGAGAGAGGGAGAGGGAGAGAGCAAGATGTAAAACGGAAGTCACCATCTATCATCTGGGTTTAACGTCACCTACCTCCATCTCAGTCGTGGAAAGCACCTAATAACAATATCCAACACTAGTAAGATAAAGTAAAGGCTGTTTATAACGATCAATTCGGACTCTGGTTTTCATAAACGACTAATAACATTAAGCAAATAATATGAACGTTTTATCATATATCTTTTTTACAGTTTACTCAACTTATTGTCATCACAATTTGGCCAGTTTAATTTTAATAAAACCGCCCATTTTAATCACTTCTGTTGACCGTTACATTTTAATAAAGCATAAGTAGTTGATAACATTAAGCAAAGCATATTTATTAAACTAATTGTTTATGTAAAAAAGTAACAGTGCTATTTTTGTCAAAGTTGTTTATTATAATTAATTGTTTGTACTGTCAAATTATTTAAGAAAACAGCTGAAAACTTCAAACGAAGAATGTGAAAATATGCATTATCCAATATAATTTCATTTTACAGTTTAAACAACCTATTATAATCATTTTATGTTATTTTCGTTGGTCGAGGAATATGAAAACTGGTGTTAACACATCACTAAATATGTACCAGGCCTAATCAAGAAAACAACAACATTTAGGCAAAATTCGATTTTATTCATCAACAAACATAGTTCCCTTTCTATGGTGAGACGCTTCACTAACGATTCAATGCCGTTTTGTAGAATGATTTGTCTTTGGCCTCAAAATACGCCTCAGTTTCCGATATCATTTCTTCAATGGAGCCAAAATCTCTTTCCTTGGAGCATTCTTTTGAGGTCTGCAAACAGCCAGTAGTCGTTAGGGGGCAACATTGGAGAAAAGGGTGGGCAAGGAAACAATTCGAGTTGCAATTTATTAAGTTTTACAATCGTTACGATCGACTAGTGACACGGCGCATTGTCTTCTTGAAAGCGCACTTTCTTCTTCCTTTTCTTCTTCCTTTTCTTCTTTTTTTCTACTTCTTCTTCTTCTTCTTCTTCTTCTTCTTATTATTATTATTATTATTATTATTATTATTATTATCTATCTTAATTTGTGGCCGTTTTTTACGATTTCTTCTTTTAAAAACACCAATAATGCTATAAATATTCTTACTTTCTCAAAGAAATCGATGAACAAATACCTTGTGAATCCCAAAATACGGATGTTAGAAACCTTGTCTCCTGATGTTTTCGGCTTTAACTGTTTTATATGGCATTTGCCTAATACTATCCACTCAGCTGACTGCTGTTTTAACTCTACAGTATAGCTGTGGATAAAAGTCTTATCCCTTATCACATATTGATGCAAAAACTTATTTTGTTGCGTTGAAGCCATTGCAAACAATGCTCTGAAGCGTTGCCGGGGTGTTGTTGTTGTTTACTGCTTGTGAGCAAACATGGCACCCACTTTGAAAACAGCTTTCTCATGGACAAATGCTCATACAAAATGGTGAATACACTGCCTTGCCTTCTGATATGTTTATTCATAACAGTTTTTTAATAGTTTAAGTCGCTTATTAAAATGAGTTTGTTGGATTCACATTTTTCATATTATCGCTTTTTATAATCGCTTTTTAGTTTAGCATTAGATTTAAATTATAATAACTTTTTGTTCTGTCACATATTGATAAAATCGCTTATAATTACCTTATGGTATGGTATCTCTTTTATAAAGACGTTTACTATAAGCATGTGTGCGAATATTTTGAGGTAGCCGCTTATTCTGATCGGTTTTTGAACAGTGAAATATTAATGTCACTTTTAACGGTTTTAAATATCACATTTTCATAAAGCCGGCTAATGTGACGACTTTTTTGCTTAACAAATTCGTTTATTGTAATCACTTGTTCGGATTAATATAGTTTGATTAGATCGCTTATTATAATTAATTTTGGTTAATCACATTCTGCTAAAGCTGCTTACCATAACAATTTGTACAAACGCGTCACAAATTATCAAGGCCCAAAAGGCCACTCAAGGATAAGGGTCAATTGAGTTTGTCCGGAGGATTAGTAACAATGGTTGGGACTGGCTAGAGATTGATTATTTGATAGGACGGCTCAACAAGAATTTATCTACATTGGACTTGTAAACGACCATGTTGTAGTCAAGTGGAAAGCAGCATCGCAGTATTGTGTTATACAGAAAGCTAGTTCTTGGAAATAAACTTTTTTCATAGAAAGTTCAGTTTAGTTTTGGGTATACAAAGAAAGAAATGAAAATTAGTTACAGTGGTTGTACCTAGAATAGTTTTTGTTCTCAATATTTTACAGGGGGGGGGGCATAGATTGAAAGTCTGTCGAGCACCTACCATGAAAATAACGATAAAGCATAGAAAGACTAGCAATTTCTCCACTGTGAGAACGAAGCTGTATGGAAGAGAAGACGACACCAACCATTATGTTTCGAAGCCGGTTTTGACCTCTGTCGGGGCAGAAATGGGTGCTCTGGGCGGCACCTCCACGGATGTGGCAACAGTACCCTATTTTTGCGTCAAGGGTGAGATACTTTCTGAGTCGGTAGAATGATTCACCATTTTCCCAGCGACCTTAAGTCTTCTATTCCAGGTCTAGAGTAAAGATCAGTCCTAGAAGCTTATCAAGCAGGGGGCTTCCTCAAGGAGAGAACCATTCATTTCAAGTGAGGGTCAGAGCGTTTTTGGTAAAAGGAGGAACGCTCGGTTTTAGATGCATTAAAAGTAACCAGCCGCCCTTTTCCCCATTGCACTACGTGCTCCAGGTCAGAACAGAGAGAAACAGATAGATCTTGGTCATTAATGCTCTTCGAAGTGTTGCTATAGACGGTTGTGTCATCTGCATAAATATCAACCAATGATCTTAGTATGTGATTTGGGAGATCATTGATAAAGACCAGAAAGAGGGTTAGGCAGATAATAGATTAGTGAGGCACGCCGACATTGTTATTATGAGCTTCAGAATTCTGTCCATCAGCGACTACTTTTATAAACCTATCAGAGAGAAAAGATTTGATGGTTGAGAAGACATTTCCAGATATTCACTAGCAAGTTAGCTTGTGAATCAAACCTTTGTTCTAAAACCTATCAAAAACCTGGTGGATTTCTGGCGTTTTCTTTTATTGTCTTTTTTTTCAGCGTTTGCCTTCGTTTAAGCATGTATTTTTAAATTCACATTATTATCAATTTTGTTGGTCTTTTCTTTTTCTATTTCGAGAAATTCAGTTTTCTATTATACGCTGATCGTTAAACAGACACATCGTAAGCGATCTATCAATATCTTTTCTTCGAAAAGTTATGTTGAAAATGTTACTGTACAATGGAATAGGGGTGTAATGAGATCTCGTAGTGGCGCCATGGCCAGATGTGAGTGACAATGGTGAACCTTACTGTATAGTCCGACGCTCTATAATGCAAAAGAGCGCTTATAGGTAACATACCCAAGACTTCAGAGTGCGAATATGACAGCACTTTAAGCGACAGTTTATCGAATTTGGTACTTGTACTGAATGGGTATCTAGAAGATTTCACTACTTTGACGGAAAATCCCAAGTCAATCCTTGAAATGGTCCAAGCAGTTTACGATTTAAAAGCCACGAAAAAAAAGTAAAAAGGCGGACGACATAAGCATACAAATGGTTAGGTTAGGGATAGGGTTAGGTAAGGAAGTTTTAGTCACTCAAAGAAAATTAAAAACAAAAACTTTAAAAAAGAATACAAAATAAGATGGCTTTCAAATTGTAAACTGCTTCGTCAATTTTCAACACAGACTTGGAATTTTCCATAAAAAAACTACTGAATTTTTCTAAATGCCCATTCATTGTAAATAGCTCGATGTTTTTCTCACATTGGTCAGGGTTAAACTACATAATTTAAACGACTATTATGTAATTTTTGTAAGATCTTTTTCACAGACAAAGTGTGCTGAGTCAACAAAGATGGCGTCGTAATGAACCTTTGAATGTTTCAATTAACGATAGCGATGTTGGTGATAAAGACAATGTGTGCAACCTCACATGGTGTATGATGTTAATGTCCGTCTCAGGCTTGACGAAGTTGAGATTCAATTGTTTTAACTCGAACTTCACTACGTCGCAGTTTTATTGTGATTATTTTTTTTATTTTTACGTAAATCAATTACCAAACTATTGCTGCTAAAGCTGATCATTAGAGATTGCCATGTTTATCTTTTTTTTTTGTATCAACGTTGATCATAATAATTCTTCTTAGGCATGTTTGCAACATTCTCATACGTGTCAGTCAATTCGATATTCTTTTTTGGCCGACTAACTAGGAATATGGCTGTGCAATTTCATTTTTTAAACACAATTTCCTTGTCATTTCTGGGCAATTTCAGCATACATAAAACTGAGATAAATCTTGACAAAATAACAACAGTCGGCATCCAATCAGAAATGGATATTCCCGCGAGAAACACGCAAAAGCAAAACGATATTTCAATTACAAGTCCGTCGTATCACAGTTCAATAAAGAAGATGGTCGCGAATGGTAAAACAGAATAAACGTGATTCTAATTATGACATTTAGAACTAGAAAACAAAATTGCGTCATTCTGATTTATCAGTAAAAGACACAAGGGACTCGAATATAAATGACAGGAAGCCATTTTGAATATCAAAACAAAAATCACAGAAAATATCATTAGATGCAAATAACGTTATAGGGCCCAATGCTGATCGACTATTTTTGTAGAACTCGTTATGGAGCTTAACAATCACGAAAACGTTTTCGAAAATTAACAAACTCGTATCGAAATCAAACAATATGGAAACTGATTGGCAAGGATGTAAAAAAGAAACTAGTTAAACGATGTTTTGTTCTTTTCTTTGAAACAATCGAAACTGTCGGTTTTATTTGGTTATATGTCTCTGTTGTGACAGATGGGGTACTATTATTCATCAACAAGCATTTAAAATTGCTTATGGACGAGGGTACGCAAAATCCTTCTAACTTTTTATCGGCGATTAATCCACCCGTCATAATCGAGTAGATTAGATGGATAACCCGCTAGCCGCCCCTGAAGATGGAAGGTAATGCCTGGGTACAGAGCAGAACCAGTATATCGAGCACACTGTAAGTCTAACCCGAGCGCTAGAAAAAAAGAAGAGGTATCGACGGATGCACGAGTAGTGGAAGTATCTCCCAAGATTATCGCCTTCTCTTTTATCTCCCCCTGGTATCTAAAGTTACATATGCACAATCGTACGCAACACACAGACACACAGACACACAGACACACACACATATATATATATATATATATATATATATATATATATATATATATATATATATATATATATATATATATATATATATATATATACATATATATATACCTTCTTTGTAATATAGCAGGGAAAATCCCAGCAGAGTGCTCGATTAATTAAGAATTAAAGTTAAAAATTAAAACTTAAGAGCGTAATATTTATTTATTTATTTTAGTACAGAAAAATTAGTACAACATTCGTACCGTCGGTTTCAAGCACGGAGGGACTTAGCCATCCGGCTCTCTTCAGCTTCTGTTGTCATCTGTTTCGGAAATGTGAAGTCACGTATCACTCTCGTTTGGACGTGTTATTTGCTTAGAGTGTTGTGTATCTTTGTTTACACTAAAGTTGTGTATGTTTGTTTACACTAAATTTAAACAAACATACACAACACTCTAAGCAAATAACGCGTCCAAACGAGAGTGATCCGTGACTTCACATTTCCGAAACAGATGACAACAGAAGCTGAAGAGAGCCGGATGGCTAAGTCCTTCCGAGCTTGAAACCGACGGTACGAATGTTGTACTAATGTTCCTGTACCAATATATATATATATATATATATATATATATATATATATATGTGTGTGTGTGTGTGTGTGTGTGTGTGTGTGTATAGTATTTCAATAGACTATATTGTATTATTGATTTAAATAACATCGAGCCGTTTTGATGGCAATATAGGTGTGATAAATAAAAAAATAACTTTCTCATCTATATATAGATATATAGATCGATTAGCATGACACCATATAATCACACTTCTCCTCACAAACACTTTTCGAAAGGTTCAAAGATTTTCTTTACTAGTAAGAGGCGTATAGTGTATTTACATGGTGACTCCGATGTAAAGTTCTATTCGGTTTCTGCCTGTTAATTGCAATATGGCAATATGAAAAATGTTCTTGGCAGTTTTAATAGTATTATCAATTTTAAACTAAAGAAGAAAAAATTGACCTATTATTTTGTAAAATTTTGTATATTCGGACTACTGTTCTCATCTTGGGTGTTTTTATCACATTGTTTCGGCCGATGTAACCTCCGACCTTCTTCATGTGTACCTTGTCGAACTCGTGAATTTTTCTGTCAAATTAGGGAATCTCGACGGAATTTCGAATGGAACCCTTTATTTAATCCACGGAGGTAACATGCTCTCTTTCTATCTGCCATGACTGGGAAGAAGTCTTCAGTAATTCGCAATTCTTCGTATCAACCTCCAGATGATTGTCAGTTAAAACTGAAGTTTTCTTAGTACTATGTCCACTGCGCCACGGGTCCGAGTTCGACAAGGTACATCTGAAGAAGGTCGGAGGTTACATCGACCGAAACGTTATGATAAAAACACCCAAGATGAGAACAGTAGTCCGAATATACCAAATTCTACAAATTATCAACCCTCATCTAAAAAATTTCTAAACAACTATTATTTTATTTATTTCATTTAAAATAATTGCGTTTTCTTTTTGTTATTTATCCTTTGATACGGAATTTGAAAAGATTAAAAATATGCTCAGTAGAAAAATAGGGAGTGTCTTTCCATCAACACGTAATATCTGCAGATTACCATTTTTATGTTTTTGGAGGAGGGGGGTCATGGGTTTCATGTAACCGAAGAAAACCATTTTTGTTTTTGATTCAATGAGTTCTTGCCCAAACATCACTTTAATTTTCTCTTTATGCTTTTGGTCAACCTCTTTTTTACGCTCTTAAGACATTCACAGTAAGAACTTTTAGTCTACCCCTTTTAGTCTACCCCTTTTAATCTACCCCTTTTACTCCACCCTTTTAGTCTACCCCTTTTAATTTACCCCTTTTAATCTACCCCTTTTAGTCTACCCCTTTTACTCCACCCTTTTAATCTACCCCTTTTAATCTACCCCTTTTACTTCACCCTTTTAATCTACTCCTTTTAGTCTACCCCTTTTAATCTACCCCTTTTAGTCTACACCTTTTAATCTACCCCTTTTACTCCACCCTTTTAGTCTACCCCTTTTTATGCTCGTAAGACATTCACAATAAGAACTTGTGTTCCTATCACAGCTGCAAAGAGCTTCCCTTTCTTTAAGTGTGTACCTAACATGAAACGGAATTCACACGAACAGAATTTCTTTCCAAGAACTTCAAATCTGTAGAACACATTGTCACAAGATTGATTCGCTGTGGTCTACCACATAGTCATCTTTAACTCCGATGTATATAAATACTTGTAGAAAAAAGCCTCATGGTTCATCAAATTGTATTCATTCGATTAATCATTTTCAATCCTCTCATAATATTCATCAGCATCCAACTGGCAATTTATCCATTTCATTATGTCAGGTCTGAAGGTGGCTTTTAGCCTTGATAAGTGGTGTATCATAAATTAAATTAAAATATTTTTTTTAAATGTTCTAAAGTCAGAACGGCTGAAAGTGGAGCGAATTTCAGAGGAGTAGAATATTGGCAGCCTTACCAGTCTAAGTTTCTGCTCGTTTAGAAACTGTTATTAAAATCCAACAATTCTTTGAATGCAGTTCTTTTTAAAATTGATGTTTATCTTTAGCGCGTAATTCTTTCACGTGTATTCCAGTAAGTAACAAGCCGCGCATGCGTGGTCCCCCTCTGTATGTGACTCGATGTGGCGAGTGTAAAATGCAATAAATTTGGGCAATTTGGGGCATTTTTGACCTCCCACTTTGACCCCCTGGGTGCGAACCAGAATTTCTCTGAGGTCAAGGATGCTCATTTTATATCCAGAACAATTGCCTCTACATTTTGGCCAGGTTTCAGAAGAATTGAGTGGATGGATCAAACGTTATGGGAGAAAAGGGTCATTTTTTGCCATTTTGGTGGCTTTTGACCCCCTGGGGGCGCGAACCAGATGTTTTCCAGGTTCAGCGATACATATTTTCTATTAGGAAACATTGCCTCCACATTTGGCCAAGTTTCAGAGAAATTGAATGGATGGATTAAAAGTTATGGGGCAAAAAATGTCATATTTTACCATTTCGGGGCCTTTTGACCCCCTAGGGGGCTAACCAGATTTTTTTTTCAAAAATCGGAGAATGTCACTTTCTAACGTGACTAAAGTTACAACTTCATGCAAAATTTCAGAGAAATTCAATAGATGGTTGCGGAGAAAAATCCGGACGGACAGACATGCCTCAAAACATAAGTCCCCTGATTTTATAAATCGGGGGGCCAATTAATTAATTCATTTGTATACAATTCTTTACAAGCTTTCATCAAACCGATATTCATTAGATTGACGCATGCCGTGGCTCGTCTGCTTGGAGGTCGCCACTGCATTTTATTAACAAAAGCAGATGTTGGTGAACAGACGGGCGACCTTCAATGTGCCTAGTAATATTTATTCACTTTACAGTTTCTAAAATACTAGCTGGCTCTACCAGCTCGCTATCGTTTCGCAATGTTTGCCACTTGAAATACTTGAAACATTTATTTAAAATAATAAACGTTTCATTTATACCTTTGTTGTATACACAAAACAAAATCTTTCTATAAAATATGTATTCTTTAAATATTGTAATCTGTATACTTAACTATTATGAAACTATTATTAAACAGAAAATCTGAGATCATCTCTTTGTGCCCACACAAGGGAAAAAAATTACTTATGACCAGTATTAGACAATCTAGATAATTTGAATTTACCCCAGTTTATATTATACAATTATTTTATTGATTTTATTGATTTTATTTGGTTTTATCGCTCATCGACTATTGTTGGGTCATTTAGATCCAATAAAGTTATATTTACGATACTTCTTTTAATAAAAAAGTTTTTAAAGTGTGGAATTTTTTATACTATTCACAATGCGTAAGTGATCTTGTTTGATCTTTGTAGTGTTAAATTTTTGCATGCAATTTTCTTATCTGGGTCATTCATGTTGTTTGCTTCTCACAACAGTACTATAACCTAGCATCTTGGCTATTACATGCGTAACTTATTTTCCGAAATATATATTAGGATATGTAAAGATAAGAGTTTTCTAATTAACATACGAAAATCTTTTAGATATATTTAGTCTAATCATAACTGATGAGTCTCTAACTTTCCGCTCCTTATACATTTGTTATTAATATTTAATTTTTAATTTTAATTTCTAATTTCTTTACTGAGTTTACTTTAGTCTCTGTTCTTATTTACGTTGTTTCTACTTTACGTCCTGTAGATCTAAAATGTACATTACAAATATACTCTTTAATACACTCTTAAATATACTCCATCAATTCTATCCAAATCAAGGGAGATTAAAATTTATACCATAATATGTAAATTAAAGCCTTTTAATTAATAATCAACTTTAGCTGAGAGTATTGATTTACTCCTCTACAGGAGTTAGGCACAAGGCCAGTTTTTATCTTACTCCCACAAGTAAGATGTGACCAAGGTCGGGAAAGTGGGGTTTGAAAAGCCAGTGCCCGAGAGGTGAGCACTCTGGCCATTGAAAATTGCCTGGGCAGCCCCGTCAGCATTCCCTGGTAGGGGCGCCTCAGGCGGTAAGCAATAAACTTACTCCCCCCAAAGAGGGGAGGGTGGAACTCCTAGAACTGCACAGGACCGACCCATAGACAGGCATAAATCAAGCCCCGAAGGCCAAGACAATACCAGTCCATGGGGTGCAGTATCCATTGGAACAGATACTACACTTTGATCTTGGCCAAAAGGCCGAGCCCCCTTAGAGTAGTTAAAAAAAATAATTATATGCTTACTCCTTGCTTATTCTGCTCCCGGATCCTAATAAAATAGGTTCTGCTAATGACGTAATGAAACAAAGTCTTAATTCAATAAATTTATTAAAGATATGAATAAATTAATAATATTAATTATCTATATGAGTTTAATCCGTAATTTGTAAATAGATTCTATGAAATTGTAACTAGTGTAACCATCTATATCTCTTAGAAATTACAGTTATTTGCCTTAAACTGCTATATACTCATAGCAGTTAAACTTGACAATGGATGAGATGTAGACGTAATTATCTCCCCCTGAATTCGGAACTCTTTCCACAATACAACAATTTGAAAGATCCAGCGTGACGATTTTATTAACTGAATTGTTTTGAATTATATGATTTCAGATTCTCCTTAAATATGCTGACGATTTTACTTTATTTCGTTTGCTTGTTTCCAGCTTACTTATATATATTTTTTGCAGAACATTTGGTCGTTTATTTGAAATGTTTTAAATGTATTTTAAGTGTTACCTTTTACTATTTATTTTAAGTGTTACTTTTTACTTTTTACTTTTATTTGGCTTCTTGAGAACATGTTCTTGTTCGTTTGTTTATTGCCGACCGATGTAACAAAATTTATCTCGAAACGTACGTAAAATCTTGTTTTGCTGGAACTTATTTTACTCTTGAAACTCGGTTTAAATATCATATAAATCATTGAATTATTACACTTAAAGCTCTGTGTAGATAATATTGAGATTGTTCCGTATTGCTAATTGGAAACAATATGTTAGGTTGGCTCCAAGCGAGATTTTCTTATATGAATCTGATTATAATTATACAAATACGCTTATATATATATATATATATATATATATATATATATATATATATATATATATATATATATATATATTTTATTTAAGAACTGTGCATTACAGTGTCTGTTGGGTGTATTGGGATTTCATCGATCTGACTATACCGTGCCACTATAAGCCGGTTTTTACCTCAGATCCGGCATGTTCAGATTGAACCGGTACATCTAACAGTTTTTGATAAAATACTTTATATTATCTTTTGTAGAACCTACAATCAAACACTTTATTGCTTTTTCAACGCCTCTAAAATGTGTATTATTGATTTGTTTTTACTTTTTTTCAAGGTGATCGGTTAAACACCAGATACTCAAATGATAAAATATAATGTTGAAAATCATATTGTTTAATGATTAGATTAGAGATTCGTTTGCCACCCGAATTTAACGTAACTACGACATTTTCATTTCTATTCTATGGTTTGCAAATTGATGGAGACGGGGAAGGGGGTCATAATTTCTCAAATAAATTCCTAAAAAAGAAAGGGTTAAAATAAGCGTTCACCTTCTTCCATTTACAAATCACGAAATTAACGTAAAACTAACAAAAGAGAAACATGTTTTTAAAATGTCTCTTTTATATAATCTGAAAAAAAAAAGATTCTGCGAGATTGATTGTTTTGGTAAAAGTTAATAATAAATTCAGTAATAAATCTTTAAGAGCGAGAAAAAGAATTGGCAAGGTAGTATTTTCTTGGTTTCAGCTTTTCAAATTTATTTAAATTTATTTAAAGTACGGTCAAATGTATGCTCTCTCCGGTCGCATATGTTTGCTAGCCTGGGAAGATGGTATAATGACGAACAAACATGTACTACACTTTGGTCCAAAGGAGGAATTAATGACTGGGAAGATGGCATCATATCAAACGAACATATACTACATTACCTCACACAGGAGGGGGTAATGCCTGAGAGGATAGTCTCATCACAACAGAATAGATATTACACCCCCCCACCCCCAAATAAAAAGATGGGTAATGCCTGGGAGTATGTTATTGTTATGGTATGATGGTGATTTACCCTATTTCGTGACTATATGGTTTCTTCTATACATTATGCATAGAGGAGCCAACGACGAAAGACGACCAGTCTTTCTGCAACATACTATTCTGTACTTCTGTAAATACACACTCTTGTAAATATACCATCGTGTTGTCTTATTTATTATCGGCCTTTCAAGGTCACCACAGTTATTATTACCACTGACAAGATAATTCACTAACAAAAAAATAAAAAGGAGGTAATGCCTGGGAGGATTGTAATCATTACCATGAAACAGATAATACACAACTCCAAAAGAAAATGAAGAGGTAATGTCTGGGAGGATGGTATCATAACGAACGAACACATACTACACTATCCATCAAAGGAGGAGGGAATGTCTGGGAGGATCGTTCCATGACAAGAGAACAGATACTACACTACTCCGAAAGAAGGAGGAAGTAATGCATGGGAGGATGGTATCATTACCATAAAACAGATACTACACACACTCCAAAAAAAAATGAGGAGGTAATGTATGGGAGGATAGTATCATAACGAACGAACATATACTACACTACCCATCAAAGGAGAAGGAAATGCCTGAAAGGATCGTCCCATGACATGAGAATAGATACTACACTACTCCGAAAGAAGGAGGGAGTAATGCCTTGGAGGATGGTATCATGACAACAGAACATATACTACACTAACCCCAGAATTGAGCATTGAAATATAGTACATTAATTTGAATAGTATAGTAAACTGAATTAAGAATAGAAAGATTGTACAATAGCACAATTATTAAAAGTAATAGTATAGTTTCGGCTTCAGACAGACAGATACCAAATCTCCATTAATAATACATGATACACGAAAGAAAGTACAAAAGAACTTAGATAAGTTTTGTACATCAAAACTAATTAGTAGTTAAGTACAAAAAATGGACGATTATATATTTTGGGTAATGATTAGATTTTCAAACAAAAAAAAACAAAAAAAATCATGACGTAATTAAATTTATATTCGCTATTTAATTCCTTTAAAAGTGTTTCTCAAAATAAACATTTTATTATGTTATCATTACTAGCCATTACCAGTGATTTCTCCCCGGCAACAACGTGTGGGGTTCCCTGGGGTCTGACAAAAATTCTCTCTAGATTTTCGGTGCTCTCTGTTTCTTTTGAGTTAAATTTTAGTGATCGATGAAGTGAAGGAAAGATGGGTTAGAACGTTTCTGATAGTCAATAAAAACCAATAGGTATAAGTTAAACAGAAGTAACTAATAAGAATGAGTGAAGGTGGGGGTAAACGTTTTGTGCAGACAATAATAACTAATAGCTTTAAGCGGTAGGACTCGTATCTAAGATATTTGATCGTAAAAGAGATGGTAGGATATAAAATATCGTAATTAGGCCGAATAATTCTTTTGGCAGAATGGAATACAAACGCTTCAGTGTAGCCCACTTGCCATAAGTATATTTTATACTACCATATATATATATATATATATATATATATATATATATATATATATATATATATATATATATATATATATAAGTGTTACTACAGTTTCAGTAGCGTCGTTAGTAGATATATTTGAAAATTTCTTTGAGAAACCAGTAAACAGACGCGTGAATTCATATCAATAAATGAAAATTTATTTAATCATTTTTTTCTTTTTTTATAATTCCAAATTTTCGGTTTTTCTCAAAGAAATTTTCAAATATATATATATATATATATATATATATATATATATATATATATATATATATATATATATATATTTACTGACAGCTGATGAGTATCGGATGTAGGACTAAGGCAGGTTGATATGTCACTTTTATTAGAAAATCAACGCTATATATATATATATATATATATATATATATATATATATATATATATATATATATAAATGTACATATATATATGTATATATATATATATATATATATATATATAAATGCATATATATATATATATATATATATATATATATATATATATATATATATATATATATATATATAAATATACTGACAGCTGATGAGTATCGGGTGTAGGAGTCCTACATTGTAGGACGGGAAGTACACAAAGCAGAAAAACGTGTTACAGTCATCAGATGAATCGCTCATTGCGTGAAACCAGTGACATGACTGATTAATCAACGCGTAATTTATTTAATATATATATATATATATATATATATATATATATATATATATATATATATATATATATATATATGTGTGTGTGTGTGTGTGTGTGAGTGCGTGCGTGTGTGTATGTGTATTCGTTTCGTCTGTTTTGAAAAATGTTACATACGTGAAATGGAGGTAGTAAACAATTTTGAGATTAACGGTTTGTATTTTGGATTTTATTCTTGGTTTAGTTAAATTGAAGATAAAAATTCACTTTTGAAAACATATCGTTACTTTATTATTTATTAAAAACAGTTGTGTTATATGGGTAGATCAATTGTATGAATAAAGACGTACTTTAGTATTAAATTTTAAGGTCTACGAATATAAATACTAATAATCTAATAATAATTAAAATAATGCTATATAAAAGCAACATTAGAGTTTGGTAAGACAAGAAAGCATTCGAAGGCCGATCGGAGTCCAACGTTCAAACACATCGACCTAACAGTCACAGGTAACATGAACTTGACTCCCTCTAACGAGCACGAAAACTTCTCACACCTGACAGTGTCCTATATCCCTACAAAGCCACCGTCCGCCAATGCATAGAGTATTGTTGTCACATCTGGGCTGGTGCACCATTCCCTAGTCTCCCCCTCTTAGACAAGGTCCAAAAAAGAGTCTCTATCTGATATCCATCCAGCTCCAACTCCTATACCATCGTCGCAATGTTACATCCTTATACTTGTTTTACAAGTACTTTAATGGAATGTGCTCCGGTGAACTTGCTGTTCTGGTGCCCCCTCAGCGTAAATACACTCGACCAATCCGACAATCAGCTAAATCCCATCCATTCAATGTGGAGGTCCCCAGATGCCGGAGAGCTTTCTACTCCAATAGTTTCTTTCTTCGTTCTGCCGGCATATGGAACTCCCTTCCTGCTCCCTGTTTCCTCGACTCTACCGAAATGCGAAAATTTAAAACTACTGTGAACAAGCATCTCGCTGCACAGCTCTCAATTTAGGATGACCCCCCCCAAAAAAAACTTTCATCTTGATTTTCAGTAGCCCCTTACGTCTACAGTGGTAACTTGCCTTGTTTAATTAAAAAAAAATTCTCATGCCTATTCTAAGTGAATAAAACTCATTCTATTATTCAACAAAGCAGAAATTATGAGCACAAATTAAATTTAAGTGCTCTTTGTTTATCACTGTGGCTTTGTAAGTATCTGTTTACATACCATATCATATCACCATCTCAACAAAAATCAGATATTATATACTATGTACACATACACACACATATATTTTTTTTATTAAACAACACTAAAAACAACATATATATATACTTCCTACAATTATATTATTGTTCCTAATTCAATGTCCTAGGATTTACATTTTTTAATTAATACATTCAGGCGGAATTTATTTCTATTCTTACATCATATCAAAAATCAGTTATTATATACTATGTAAACATGCACACACATATATATCATATTACCTACAATTATAATTTTATTCCTAATTAAATGGCCTATAGCGTAAGATTGTATCAATTTAGGCGGAATTCATTTCTATTCTAATATTATATTAAAAATCAGTTATCTAAATGAATAACTGCGAAAGTTTTTTTCATTCATCATACCTATATTACACACAAAAGGGCCTTAAGTTATTTAAGTAAATAATACAACATTTAACACGGTATACTGTATATATACTAGAGATTAAAGATCTAAACATCAGTTTCTGTACATCTAATTTGCATAATTATTTTTTAAACTGTTTATAATAAATTACTGTTTGATGTTATATACTTCTAATTTTTGTTTGATATTTCTCTCTATATATGCAATAGTTTAGTCGATATTAACAGTAATTAATTGAAGTGATTAAATAATAAAAAGGATAACTTACTAAAACGTTTCTTTAAATATTTTGAATTATTTTCAAGGGAAGTAATTGGAATAGCAGCTGTTTTTTTTTTGCAATTATATTTGTTGACAGTACGAGCACAACAAAAATATTGCGCACAGTAATTATTTTCTGATGAACTCTAGAAATGGAAAAAATTGAAATTAATTACCAATTGTAAAATTAAAATTTAACGACTAATTTGAAAATTAAAATTATTTTGGTTTTTTAAAAGAAATTAAAAATTTGTCTACATTTTCGTCGTCCTAAATTATCTAACTTACTATCATTCTATACGCTTATTCGATTTGTAGTTTAAACATTACATTTCAATTTAAGATGTAGTAACAAAGTAAAAATATTCATAAAGATTTAATTTGATATCGATTAAATTTTTAAAAGATATTTTATCTTCCTTTTCTGCATGTGATTTTAAGATTAAAGATTTTAAGATTTTATTTTAAGATTTTAAGATTAAAGATTTTAATATTAAAGTTAGATAAACAAAATATGAATTTCTCTCAAAAAAAAGAATCGATATTAAATTGAATCTTTATTAATATTTGTTACTACATCTTAAATTGTAATGTAATTTTGAAGCTACAAATCGAATAATCGCATAGAATATCGGCTTTTTGAAAAAGGAATTTCAGACGCTATAAACGTACACAATGTAAAAAAACGCCACATAACAGATATTCCTATTCACACTTGCCTTCCCACGAAGGCAAAGTTAGACATAAGGTCGATTTTTAATGTGGGGTATTCCAGCTACCCCAAAAGAAGCACTCTGGATTGGAACACAAAATTTAATTGCCTCAGTCTAAAAGGACTTCTCCTTCTACTGACCGAAGACAGAATAAACAAAATGTAACATCAGAACAGATACTACACTTTGTTATAAATAGTTATATTGTTATTGAATTATTACAATAGAGTTTTCAAAAGGAAGTTAAAATTGATTTAATTTTAAACGCTTTGCCATCTCTCAGTTTATTTTTATTTTAAATCACTTTTTTCCCTCACAAAATATATTAAAAAAATCATGCACAAACAATTTATATTTGAAATGAGGTTAGCTTATGTTTTTTCTCCTGGGTGGAATTGAATTGGAATTCATTTGTTTTTAAATATGGCTTCAAACATTATATTACTGTACCTCTAAATTACATACCCTTTTGTTTTAAATCCACTATTTCCTATCAATTGGAAAAACTTTAAAATTAATATTTAAAAATGTAAGCATGATTATATATTTTAACTGTATCCCCCCCTATCCTCGATTAATTGTTGCTCGGAGGGCGAGTAGGTTTTGCTAGTATACTATATAAACATGAACACACATACACGCTCATACACCCATACACACAAACATATATATCATATTACTTACAATTATAATTTGATTCCTCACCTCAATGGTTTTTAGCGTAAGATTTAAATTCATCTTCATTCGTATCAATTCAGGCGGAATTTATTTGTATTCTAACATCTTAAATATGTGAAAAAGATAAAAGACACTTAACATTTATTTGATATCATTAAATTTCAGATTTTAAATAACTATCCTATTATTAAGGTATATTGTTTAATGTAATATAAGGGGAAAATGAAAATGTAAACACAGGGGTTATTATAATAGTTGTATCTGAACTATTTCTGATGTATAGAGTTAGAAATAATGTTCTCTTTCTTATTTAATGGGTTACCAGTATAGTATGTTTGATCATTGATAATGATTCTTCGAAGCATAACCTGTCTTAAAGTTTATAAGCTTTCAGTTGTTAAACTATGAACTATTTAGTGTCATATAAAATATTCTTTTATTTTTAGGACTTCATACATCCCTATATAATAAAGTTGAATAAAAAAACGATTATTGAATGTGTTTTTATGTTTTAGAAATAAGTGGCTTTATAAAGCAGGTTAGTGGGTATTTTTATAATATCTAAGTCTATATAGTTATATATATATATAATATTCGTTAAATCGTTGTTACTGATATTATTAGTGTAAAAGATATTATTTCTATTGTTTAAGTTAACACTTTTCTCAATTATACATTTATATACAACGTTATTCTGTATGCAGTTATTTTCTAACGGACATGGCATTTCTATCCAATTAATTACAGGAGTAGTTATGTTGTTTATTTTCTGGGCTTTATTAATTTTATGTGTATTAGATCTTATTATACTCTGTTTAAGTCTAATAGTACTCTTATTAAATGCTTGTTGTATTTATGCGGGGCCTTAAAATGTGTCTTCAATAATTTTAAGGAAGCATCTAGGTATCTAAGGCTGGACAGTCTTCGAAATTGGCGTGTTGAACCATATAAACCGACGCCTCTTATTTTTTCTAGAGTTAATCTATTTTAACATTCAGCTGTTTGAGAGAATTGTTATGTTTATTGCTTATATTAGCTATTTCATTTATATTATTATGTATTTAACGTTTATGGTATTTTGTTATCGCCATGTTATGGATCATTATTATTATTTTTATTTTTATTATTATTATTATTATTATTATTATTATTATTATTATTATTATTATTATTATTATTATTATTATTATCATTATTATTTGTACTCACTAGGCGTTCTCACACAGATCATCATCACTGATTGCTCACCGACAACAACCAGTGGTATTTCATGGAGTCTGAGTGACAACAAGCCTCCCCAGATTTCCAGTATTCTTCACCTCTTTTCGATATCCAACGCAAATAATCTTGCGATATCAAAATAGCTTCTTACCATTGACTTCTCGTTGGTAAGGACCATTGGTAATTTCTGGGATTTGGGTGGTAATAAGCCTCCCCAAAGTGCCAACATTCTCTGCACTCTTCCAGTGGAGGTCTGGTTTGTGTTTTTCCTCCTCGGTCTTATCCTCCTCGACCCTCTACAAATATTTTGTTTGGTGTTAGCCTAGGCCGGCAACATTTTTTTTTTGGGGGGGGGGTAGGGGGGCTTATGGTGTTTCTTGTATTTTCTATTTCTTGGTTCATTTTTGTGTGGTATTAGCTGACGCTGGTGGAATTTATTGGAAGGGGAAGGGGATTATGAAGTGATGTTTTTTACAGCTTCTGTTTCTTTGGTTCGTGTTGTCGTGTTCTTCGTGTGGTTTTGTTTTCTACCTGTAGTAGATTCCTTGTGACTGGTTACCCATTACAGCTTATGCGGGTTAGTTTCCGCATTCAAGGATTTTCCTTAGGATTACAGCTGCTTGGATCATTGCCGTCCTTTGTATGGTTTCAATGGTCCCTTTGATTCCAATTTCTCTAAGTCTTTTCTCGAGTTTTTTTTTGTGATTGTTCCTAGTGCTTCTATGATTATTGGTATTATACTGACTTTCTTCATGCTCCATATTCTATTCAGTTTTCTGGCTAGTTCCGTGTATTTGCTTCGTTTTTCCGTCTCTTTGATCATCACTCTGTGGTATGCTGGAACGGCGAAGTCTATGATTTTGCAAGATTTTTCTTGTTGATTATAATAACATCATGTCTCCTTGCTTGTATGAGTTTATCTGTTTGTATATCCATATCCCAGATGATTTTGTGTTTTTCGTTTTCTAGTATTGTTTCTGGTTTATGTTTGTACCATTTGTGTGCGTATTCGAAATTCAAGTGTTTGACATTCCCAGTGTACTGCTTTTCCCATACAGTCATGTCTGTTCTTGTAGTCTTTTTGGCGAGTTTGCTACATTCACTTATTATATGATTTACAGTTTCGTCTCTTTGTCCACACAGTCTGCATTTGCTGTTTTGCTGGGTTTTATCTATTTTAGATTTAATGTAGTTTGCCCTAATCGCATTGTTCTGTGCAGCCATCAGTAAAGATTCCGTTTCTCTGTTCAAGTTTCCTTTTCTAAGTCACGTCTAGCTATTTTCGTTGGTTTCTTCTCTTGTCAGTCTTCTGAAGCGTCCATATAGTTGTTTTTCTTCCCACTTTTCTTTTCTTGTATTTTGGTTTCTGGTGTCGGTGCTTCCCGAGTTGCAAGTTGGAACAGTGTCTCTTGCTGCGGTGATTAGCCTTTCTATGTTCTGAGTTATGTATTTCTCCAGCTCTTTCTTTTAGTCTTCCAGACACTCTTCTATGCTTACCAGTCCCTTTCCACCTTCATTTCTTTTAATGTAGAGTCTATCTGTGTCGTCTTTTGGGTGTAGTGCATTGTGCATGGTTATTAATTTTTCTTGTCCTCTTGTCAAGGTGCCTCAGTTCTTCTTTAGTTCAGCTTATAGATTGTTCAAGAATATCTTATTAACGATGCTGCCCAGGTGTTATACCTTTTACTAGATTCCTGCTATATAATTTCGTTTCTAGGAATTTTCTTGTTCTTCGTAAATATTCTTTTCCAACTTTCTCTTTAATTTCTGTACATTTGATGATGTCTGCTTCTAGAACTCCAAAATATTTATAGCTATCCTGCTCGCCTAGCACCCTCATCTCCTCTTTGTTATGGAGCTCCATGCCCTCTGTCGTCTCCAGTTTTCCTCTTTTCATTTCTAGCAGTGCACACTTTTTTATTCCGAATTCCATTTGAATGTCTTGACTGAAGATTCTGGTTGTATTTATCAGCTTTTCCAGTTCCGTTTTGCTTTTTGCAAATAGTTCGAGGTCGTCCATGTACATCAGGTGGTTTGCTCTTTGTCCAGTGTCTGTAAACTTGTATCCAGCATCACATTTTCTGAGTATGTAGTTGAGCGGCATCAAGGCTATTATAAACAGTAGTGGTGATAGGAAGTCTCCTTGGAAAATGCCTCTCTGTATTTTTTATCTCAGTCGAGTGTTGCCCCCCGGCTGTCAGTTCTAGTCTCCATGTTTCTTGATAAGATTAATAATCCTGTCGGGTATTCTGTATATTTTTAAACATTCAATTACCCATGTTTGAGGGATTCTGTCGTAAGCTTTTTATAGTCAATCCATGCCATGGATATGTTCTTTTTTCTGCTACTTAGCTCCTACAGGATCTTTTGATATATTTATAGCAGATCATGCATCCCTCTTTTCCCTTTTCGGCATCCTTTTTGTTCTTCGGGAAGTAATCCACGATTGTTCAGGGATTGGTAGATTTGTTCTCTAAGTTGTGCCGTCAAAATTTTCAACATTGTTGGTAAACAGGTTATTGGTCTGTAGTGGCTTTAGATCTCCCGTTATTATTATTATTATTATTATTATTATTATTATTATTATTATTATTATTATTATTATTATTATTATTATTATTATTATTATTATTATTATTATTATAATTTGTACTCACTATGGGTTCTCAAACAAGTTATCGTGAATGATTGCTCACTAATAGTAAAGGTGGTGTTCTCTGGAGTCTGAGTTAAAACAAGACTCCCCACAGTACTCTCCACCTCTTTTCGATAATTATTGCAGATGACTTTGCGGTATCGCAACAACCGCTTACCATTGATTTCTCGCTGGTAACGATCATTGGTCTTCTTTGGATTTGTGTGGCAATAAGCGCCCCAAGGCCGCAGTACTCTCCGTACTCTTCCAGTGGAAGTCTGGTTAGTGCTCTCCCTCCTCGGTCTTTCCAGACCCCTTGATCGTTCAAAACTATTTTGCGAGGTATCAGCCGAGGCTGGTGGCATCACTTTTGGAGGGGACAGTTTATGAAGTTTCTTGCAGTTTCTGTTCCTTGGGTTCATGTGCTGATATGCTTTCTGTGTTTTTTTCTTCCTGTTGTAACATTCATGTGACTGGTTACTCTTTGTAGCTTATGCGGGTTGGTTCCCGCATTCATAGATTTTCCTTAAGATTGTAGCTGTTTCCATCATTGCCGTCTTTTGTATGGTCTAAGTGATCCCATTGATTCCAATTTCTTTCAGTCTTATTTCCATGTATTTTGGGACTGTTCCTAGTGCTCCTACAATTATTGGTATTAGATTGACGTTCTTCATGCTCCATGTCCTTTTCAATTCTCTGGCAAGTTCAATGTATTTGCTTCGTTTTTCTGTCTCCTTGATCTTCACTCTGTGGTCTGCCCAAAAGGGCAACATCTACAACTTGGTAGGATATTCTTTTCTTTGACTAATATGACATCATGTCTCATTGCTTGTATGAGTCTATCTTTTTGCACCTCCATGTTCAAAGGGATTTTGGGATTTTCGCTTTCCAGTAATGTCTCTCATTTATGTTTGTACCATTTGTCCGCGTGTTCGAAATGCAGTCGCTGGCATAGTTTCCAGTGTACTGCTTTCCTCGTGCATTCGTGTATGTTCTTGTATTCCTTTGGGCTAGTTTGCTGCATTCACTTATTATTTGATTTACTGTTTCGTATCTTTGTCCACACAGTCGGCATTTGCTGTTTTGCTTGGTTTTATCTATTTTAGCTTTAATGTAGTTAGTCCTGATCGCATTGTTCTCTGCAGCTGTCAGTAGAGAACCGTTTCTCTTTTCAAATGTCCTTTTTTTAGACATGCCCAGCTGTTTCCGTGGGCCTATTCTCTTGTCATTCTTATAAAGCGTCCATCTAGCTGTTTTTCTTCCCACTTTTCTTTTCTTGTCTTTTTGTTTCTGGTGTCGGTGCTTCACAAGTTGTTCATTGGGACGGTGTCTCTTGCTGCGATGATTAGCCTTTCTATTTTCTGGGTTATGTATTTCTCCAGCTCTTGTTTTGTGTCTTCCACAAAGTCTTCTATACTTACCAGATCATCGTCAGTAATTGCTCACTGACAACAACCAGTGGTATTTCCTGGGGTCTGAGTGACAATAAGCCTCCCCAGAGTTCCAGTATTCTTCACCTCTTTTCGATAACCACCGCAAATAATATTGCGGTATCGCAACAGCCCCTTACCATTGATTTCTCGCTGGTAAGGACCATTGGTCTTCTCTGGGATTTGGGTGACACTAAGCCTACCCAAGGTCCCAGCATTCACCGCACTTTTCCAGTGGAGGTCTGGTTTGTGCTGTTCCTCTTCGGTCTTCTTATCCTCCTCGACCCTCTACAAATATTTTGTTTGGTGTCAGCCTAGGCAGGCACCATTTTTTTTTGGGGGGGGGGAGAGTTTATCGTGTTTCTTGTAATTTTATTATTATTATTATTATTATTATTATTATTATTATTATTATTATTATTATTATTATTATTATTATTGTTGTTGTTACGCTGCCGTGAAAGTGATAAAAAATTAAAGTTTCTGAAACATGGAAAAAAATAGGTAATATTTGTCGGTGTTAAATCTTTCGAAGCGTGATTTCTAAAATATTAATTATGTTATAAAGGTTGTATTCAACTAATTTATAATATATATATATATATATATATATATATATATATATATATATATATATATATATATATATATGTATATATGTTTTTATTTAATTTAAAACAGATGTCCTTATCTACAGCTTATACTACTTTAACGATTGCATTCCCTGGAGACTTTTTATTACTTAACGTAAGACAGCCGAAAAAGGGGTTTGAATTCAAACAAATAACAAGCAATTCAGATGTTTTCCAGGCAACGTTGCACCTTTTAAAAGGCAATTTTTCTTAAAATCTAAATGCTAAATTTCAATTATGAGATAAAATAATGCCATTAATAAATGCGAACTGTTCATAGTTTCTTCATTTTACACGCTGCTAAGAAATTAAACGCGACATTAAACAACGCCAAAATCAGAAAAGCAATTTAATAGGCTGATATTAAAAATGGCGGTTTTCACATTTTTCTCTATTTCATTCCAATATTTTCTACTAATCCTCCTCCCCCTCTTCCTCCTCCTCCTCCTCCTCCTACTACTACTACTACCAACAGAATACTACTACTACTAATAATAATAATAATACTAATAATAATAATTATTATTATTATTATTAGTAGTAGTAGTAGTAGTAGTAGTAGTAGTAGTATTTGTACTCACTAAGAGTTATCAAATAAGTCATCATCAGTGATTGCTCACCAACAACCAGTGGTGTTCCCTTGAGTCTGAGTGACAACAAGCCAGTACTCTCCACCTCTTATCGATAACCACCGCAAATAATCTTGCGGTATCGCAACAGCCGCTTACCTTTGATTTCTTGTGGGTAAGGACATTATTATTATTATTATTATTATTATTATTATTATTATTATTAGATCAAAGAGACAGAACTTATGTAACATGTCAGAGAACTAAAAGGGAACATGAAAAAAGATGAAATAACATGAATAATTGTAGGAACAATGGGAATAGTCCAGATAAACAATTGGGACAAAGATTATGAGAAATATGAATCTAAGGGAAGATTGAGACTATATAACGGACAGAAATGAGAACAACTTACATCTTATGGAAAATTCTTGAATGCGGAAACCAACCCACATAAACTGCGAACTCTAAGTTGAAATAAGAATATAACAAAAACATAAGTAGATCATCACACGAGCCCAAGGGAACGGAAACTGCCTGAAATCCCATGAACTGGCATCCATCCTCCAAAAATAGCGCACCAAAAATAGTTGTGAATGGCCAAGGAAGATGGTAGGACTGATCTGGAAAAGTGCGGAGAGTACACAGACCTAGGGGAGGCTTATTGCCACCACAATTCCAGTGAAGACCGATCGTTGTTGTCAGCGGGAACTCAATGGTAAGCGGCTGTAGTGATAACGCATAGTAATTTGCAACGGTTATCGAAAAAAAAAGTGAATAGTACTGGAAATCTGGAGGGACTTGTAACTCAAAAATTGGTTATTATCATTGACCAATCACTGATAATGACAGAGAGTTATAAAAAATATATTTATGACAATCAGGCTACGGAAGCCTCTGTGTAGCTTAATTTTCACAAATATATTTTCATAACTTACTATATATATATATATATATATATATATATATATATATATATAGAGAGAGAGAGAGAGAGAGAGAGAGAGGGGAGAGAGAGAGAGAGAAAGAGAGCATAACACTTCACGGAGATTACTTCATGACTCGCCGTCCTCCACCTGCATCGAAGGTTGAGATAGGTAGCCACCACACGTTTCTTTGCTGTAGAAAGAGACAATAACACTTTCCTGCAGAACTGACGCCACGCCTATATTTCTGTTATCCATCGGTGTCATAATCTTACCTCCAATCCGTCAATCACTTAGCGTCATTCTTTCCATTATTTCCGTAATTCTTTCTATTATTTCCTGTTATTCTTTCCATTCTAGAATGAGGGGGTTGCGCTTTCATTATATAACATTTATCATCTGTCTTAAGATATATATAAGTCCTAGGCTTTTTGTTTTGCTTTCGCTTAATAATTCTTTCAATAAAGAATGTCATAGTATATTTTACACACATCCAAACATGTTCTGTACTTCCTTGGTAATTAAAAATGTAAATTCTAAAATGAAACAAAGCAGTCAAACGTTCAGTAACATTGTTTTGTTTTTTATCGAAA
The DNA here is from genome assembly GCA_963556195.1 of Sepiola atlantica. Lineage (NCBI taxonomy): Eukaryota > Metazoa > Mollusca > Cephalopoda > Sepiida > Sepiolidae > Sepiola > Sepiola atlantica. Next base: position 36,272,284 of record OY744531.1, read on the forward strand.
ACAAAAAATGGAAAAACTTATCATTTTAAGAATGAGTAAAATAAAGTTAAATTTCAAGTATGCAAGCTTGAACAAACAAAAGAATGGTGAAGAAGAAGGCAGAAAAGTAATTTACAGATGACGTCCAATAATCAATGAAACGAAACTTTTCGTCATTCAATGGGTATAATTCATGTTGTTTCAGTTTTTAGCAAGATTTATCATCCGTATATTAAATAATCAATTGTTTACATTTATTTTAAATCTTGCAAATTATCTCGACATAAAAACATCTCACTATTATTTACATTTCTCTGTTCGTTAAATAATTATTCAGTTTTCGAATAATAATAATAATAATGAATTTAGATACATCCAATAAGATCATCTAAATAATCACGATATGTATTATTTCTATGATTGGGACTAATATTTTCATATTGGTTGTTATGCCATCAACGTTTCGGACGATGTAACCTCCGATCTTCTACAGAAACATATTTTCAGACTTAGGAATCTTTATGTCTAACTCGGGAACCTATACGGAATTTCGTACTGAACCGTTAATTTAATCCACGGTAATTGATTGCTAATTACTAATCAACACCTTTAACTGTCGCGCTACTGATCCGTATAGCCAAAACGTTGTGAAAAGTACAATTAAGATGAGAATAGTAGTCCGCATAATCCAAATAATCAATTCCCAAACATAATATCATAATATATTCTAAACACATCAGAACCTGGTGCGTTTCTGTTTTTGTTGATTAAAGATTAAAATTCTATAAGATATATGTATACATTTGTGTTTTTGTTAATTAAAGATTAAAATTCTATAAGATATATGTATACATTTGTGCTCTTAATCGATTATGAAGTTTAGTAGATATTTTTAAGTACATCCCGAGAAATAGAGAATAGAGTGACCGCCTGCTTTGAATTTAACGGAAATAAGCGTCAGAGATGTCAGTTACGAAAACAAATAAACACACTGTTTTACTCTCTCCAACGCTATTGCTGCTGAATAAAACTATATTTACGTCAACCAATCAAAACTGTTCGTTGTTTTGGTATCTGACCAGATAGACCACCATTATTTGCGTCAATTATTTATTTAAGTAATACTCATACATTCCTCTTACCATTTCTCGTCTCATTCCCTTTTTCCTTCTACCATCTAATACATCCAATGTGCAAACAAGCAAACTAGTTTATCAAAGTTTTATTATTATGTAGAAGATGCATTTAAATACAACTTATGTATCATGCTGCTTGTGTGTTGGTGCTAATATTTGCGCGGATAATATAATTAAACAAACAGTTAATTTTGTCTACGGGCTGGAAATAAACAAAGAAGACCACAAAGTAAAAAATGAGACTAATAAAGGATACAAATTTGTGTCTCAGATTAAGGGCAACCTAACGCGGGTGTCGTTTCAGCCCGCTTTGCTAACAAGCCGGACGGCTAGAAAGGGTCGAAAATTGTACAATTAGCTAATACTCCAGCTATGCGTACAGCTTTGGTTACGTTTGTACTAGCGAGTAACCACATCTCCTTCCTGTATTAAAGGAGATAAATACGGTGAACTTGATGTATTTTAGAAAATATTTTTTATCTATGTTCACCCAAAACAAAGCACATGGCCACCGAGACGTAAGAAGCTACCGTGAATTAGTGACCAGATTTATAAGAACATTCTAGATAGAGAGTTGTACAGCGAGATGTTTGTTCACATTACATTTACCTTTCTGCATGTTGGTACAGTCGGTGAAACAGGGAACAGGGTAGGGGGTAATTCTAAAGGCAAACAGTTCTAGGGAAGAAGCTATTAGAGTAGAAAGCCTTCCAGCATCTGGAAACTTCTACAGTGAAGGAGTGGGATTTTGCTGATTGACGGGTTTGTCGAAGGTATTAACGCCGGGAAGGCGCAAATGCAGCAAGTTCGTCGGAGCATAGTCCATTAAAGTACTTGTAAAAAAATCACATTTACATCATCAATAATTAGTTACGACAAACATCATGAATATATATTTAAAGATATTAACCCTTAAATACTTTTTTGCTTCAAATATGACACCTTCCAACAAAATGCCTATTTGATATAATATTAAACGAAAATTCGTCAAACTGCAAATTGCTTCACATTTGCAACGAGCCTGTTGGCAAGTGTGAGTCGGTATTAGTATGATGTTGCATCAGCACACCCGCTAAATAAGTAAACAGTATCTTCGATGTACTGGGTGAGTGTTATCGGTGTGTCATATGCCTAATTCAAGAGCCTAGACTTTTTAATCTGGTCATTATAATGGTAAATAAAGATTATCTTATGATTATCTAGTTTATTATGCTTATTAACGTGCATATATTGTAGTGTTTTGTTATGCATGTAAAATTTTATGCCATTTGTTACACATTTGTAACATCATTTAATTTTGTTCAATAAATATTTTTTCCAAAAATAATTTATACAACTTTATATTACCCCTATGAAGTGTTTTTCACTTGATAACTTTTTTTCAAACCAATATAAAAAAAATAAAGCAGTTAAAGGGTTAACAATTTCAAATTGTAACTAAAAAGAACTGAATTCGTCATTGAATAACCTGAAAATAAAATGTCATAAAAAGAACATATGCAATGTGTAGCACATTGCATATGTTCTTTTTAGTGCATTTTATAAGAATCATATGCTCCTAAGATGGAATACTGCTGCCACATCAAGAGAGGTGCTGCACAGAGCACTATTTCTTGCCTTGACAAGGACGAAATCCGCTTCGAAATCTAATGGGGTGGCGATATCTTCCCTTACCTACAACCCTTTCTTTTTACAAAAGAGACGTTGCTAGTCTCTTTCTTCTCTATCGTTATTTCCATGGAAAGTGCTCGACTGAGCTCCAATCGTTGGTTCCCTCTTGCAAAGTATTTGCAGAAAAAACTTGTTTCTCTACCGCAACCGATACATACTTTCCTTGGTCACTCCATGTGCTTAGCGTCAAGTGGTGTTTCCATGGCCAGAGCTTCTTTGGAAAATCCTTCCCGCTTGTGGAACACACTACCGCGGGACTGATTCCCTGCTGATTACAATTCGGTTGTTTCCAAACTCAATGTCAACAAATTCTTGGTTTAAACCGCCACATGAGTAACCAAACGTAGTTCATACTATTGGTCAATGTTAGTACTCCAATAGTTTTCCTCATCTTTCGGCTGGTAAACATTCCGTTGCATCACCCCTCATCTTAGAATGAGTATTGACCTTGATAAGTGGTGACCCAAAAGTAAAAACAGTTATAGTAATTTATTGCTAAGTGTATTGAGCATTTTTAAGAGATAATACGTAAACTGTAATATCGCATGGTAATCGTCTGTTACAATTTGTCATGTCTACCTGTTATGGTTATTTAACTCATTCCGTCACTCTATGGACTCTTTCTAACTCTATGAATATTCGCTATGACCAATCAGCAGAAGTGAAAAAAAAACCGAAGTAAGGAAGCAGCCTCTGACAACCCATTACTTCTGTACTCTTATTAAAATCAGAAGTAAAAAAAATGTTTCAAGGGAGAGAGTTGTATGCTTATTCGAAGAGCTTTTTAAAGAATATAGATAAATATGAAACATTGCGATAATCTGGACAGGAAGGAATTCATTCCTATCAGATTTAAAGTCCGTAGATCCCCAAACCTAAAAGCTATTAAACAAAAACGAAAAGTGTTTCGACGTTAATTTTGTAATGTCTATTGGCTTTATCTTAATCCACCACGTGTGGACCGTGCCTCTGGTTGTCATATTGGCGTATTCGTCTGTATGACTACAAACAACGTAGGACATTCAAAATATAGCATTTGGATTATTCGGACTACTGTTCTCATCTTGGATGATATTCTTACAACGTTTCGATCGTCAGGTGTGTCTTGTCGAATTCGGGTATGTTTATGTCAAACTCGGGAATCTGTATGAAATTTCTAACTTAGCCCTTTATTTAATCAACAGGTGTAGATAGTTCCTTTAGTCATAACCGGGTGGAAGTCTTAAGTAATTCCTATTTATATCCTTACTATAACCTGTACTGAATAACGGACTTTCAACATCTAGAAAAAGAACTGATTAGTACTTAGCACTTTATCCGATGGCCCACGGATCCATTAAAATATCAATTAATTCAATTCCACAATCAGCTGGTTCGGTTGCGTCAATCGCTTTGGTTACCTTTCCGCTGTTTTCCTTTTCCACGTGGTCATGAGGAGGAGTGTCCTACGTGACCACCTGTATGCTTTGTGTTTCTCGTTAACACACTCTCTCTCTCTCTCTTTCTTTCTTTCTCTCTCTCTCTCTCTTTCTTTCTCTCTCCCTCTCTCTCTCTCTTTCTTTCTTTCTCTCTCTCTCTCTTTCTTTCTCTCTCTCTCTCTTTTTCTTTCTCTCTCTCTCTAACTATATAGCACTTGAACACTTTGCCAGCCCCCCAAATTTACTCTTTAAAATATCTATTTTTGTTTATGTTCAATGAATTCTAATCGTAAATTAACGCTTTATTTCGATATGTACGACTGTGTTAAAGCATGTACAATGAATTACACCCATTAGTCGAATCGAGGTGCGATAAGAAAGTTTCACTTTTGTTAAATATATTTGGAAGTAAAGCAGAATATGTTAGATTGCGCGATTTGCTTTATATAAACCTTCGTAGATTGTGGAATCCGCTATGCTGGGTTCAAATCCTATCGAATCTACGTTGGAGTGTTAAAATGACGTAAGAAAGAAAGATTCCAGTTTGTAACTAGATTAAGTAAAGAGAAATTTTAGATTAGAAGTTAAAGTTAGAAGATTAAGCTGTCGTGTTCACAAACTTACGTTACAGATAGGAAGTCTCGAAAAAACGTGGCAGAGGTAGATGTAAAAATAACTCTCTTTGGCTGGCAATCTGAACGGTTTAAGACGTATTCTCTGGAACTCTCAGTCATTTCCCCTCGGAAGCGGTCGTGGAGAAGCTTAATACTTATATATGTAATACGTATATAACTCTACAGTATGATGTATAAAATAAAAGGTCAAAAGAATTTGATGCCATAAAACAAGAATGTTGGTGGTTGGGTTTTTATCAGTTGTAACACTATTCTAGTCATTGTTACAGAACCAAAGGAAATTGAAAGAAAGAAAACCAACACTGTTGCTATCAACACGACAAGAGAAAAGTAGAGCGAACGTTTCTGTTTCAACTGTTATATCAGAATTACGACGATTGTTGCATTTCAAGAAAACACACATCTGATACGACGATGCGAGACTTACAACAAGACGACACACGACGTTTCAACAAAACATAAAACGCTATTAACTCATGACGCGTGTAACAAAGGATTTCTTGTGTAAAGACACAAGAGAAATGCCTTGATTCACGACTCAGCGATCCACAGCATCGGTCTCTCGAAAATAACCTAAAATGTGTTAAGGATCATACAGAAGATACAACGTTGATTATTGTTATAAAGTATTTCCTGCGAGAAGTGTCGACCGGAACGTTGCACTGTTGTCATTTACGCTGCATTGTTTGCATTACAGTTGGAGAAGGTATGAACACACATTTTCTCCGCAATTATGAGTAAAATAGTTAATCTGTTAAATTTTTCGTATGCTACATAACAGGAGTCTTTCTTTGAATGGAAAGTTTAAGTGACACCTTTAGGATCAGAGGTGAACCAAGAATGGAAGTTATTGAAACCATGTGATTTCTAGGCGGAGATTTTCTGTCTTTTGGCTGGCGAGACTTCAAGCAGAAAAACGTGTCCGGGGGGGGGAGGGGCACAGTGTAACTAGGTGTAGCGGTGCAGGTTATCCGTCTATCTATCTCTCTCTCTCTCTCTCTCTCTCCCTCTTCCACACACACACACACGCGCGTACGAAAGTAACTTGTTTCTCTGGTGTTTTCTGTGATTCTTCTCTTTGTTATAAACCGTTATTTAAAACATCAGCGTCCGAGTAATTGTATCTACAGACAAACAAGAACCTGGATTGACGACGACGACGACGACGACGACGACGACGACGACGACGACGACGACGACGACGACGACGACGACGACGACGACGACGACGACACTGGTGTATAACGGTTTATACACGCACCGGTAAGTGAAAACATAACACGTGTACAATGGATTGTTTGTTACAGTCATTGTGTTTCAGTATTACATATTCCAATTCTTATTATTCTGATGTAGGTAAAAAATTCATTATTACATAATCCTGTAACAATGGTATGCGACATGAAGCAGGTAACTGATCTGCCTCTTTCCTGTTTGGGGTCAACCTTTTCGCATGCTCCATGGGGACTTCTATAAACTGTGAAATTTCTATTCAAAGATCAAACATACAAAAATAAACCCCAGAAAAGAAAAAAATGCCTAGATGGATTTATAAAAAATACTATGTTGCTCCCCCCCCCAAGAATTGCAGAGGCATCAATATTTGTTGGTGCTATTCAAAATGGCCCCGAAATGTTTGAGAGGTTGGAGGGTCGAAGAAAGGAGGCCGCCATCCATACCTCGACTGGAAGGCATGGCGATTACTGAAATCCTAAGAAGGCTTATTGTCACTCACATTAAATAGAAAGTCATCGGCTGTTAGCAGCAATAACTCGATGGTAAATGACTTTTGCGAAAATGCAAAGCGAGTTGCAACAGTTACCAGAACTCAGAAAATGCGATATTTGAAAGTCTCATATATTTCTCAGGGGGATTCAGAAGTATGGTGAATTTTGCAGTAAAACGACTAAAATTTACCATTTCGCACAGGAAAACATTGTTTGCCTTATTTTTTTTTCAATATAATCTCCATTTTTTTAAAATAGAAAAAAAGCTTTTGTATTCGTTCAGCATAAAATAATAGGATTGCATCAGGAGTGAGTTACTTTCTAGAGTTGTATATTTTTTTCAGCCTACAAAAATATCTGCGAGATTGAAAATTATGGTTTGCTAGAAATTACAAACTATGGAGAGTTTATAATGCGAAAAATTCTGAAAAAAATAATTATTCAGATTTTCTCAAAATAATAGACTCTACTGTACAATGTTATTGGCACTAAAATAACGTATTCATCTACCGTTTATTTAAGAAATTATGAATTCCCGACCGGACAACTGATAATATGAAAACTTTTTTTTAATTATGACCGAGAGATCCGAAATCCGCGATCTATCTAATAAAAATAAAATCCATCGTTGATATATCTATCTTAGTTACCTGATAAACATGTTTCTTTTTCCCAACTACATAATATCCGATTCCATACTAACAATTACTTTACTATCATAGTAGTAATTAAAAAATGTTCGTCTATAATAACTATTTAAACTGACGTTTTTCTGTAATGAGACAAACGGCATTACTTGCTAATGAGTGCGCGCTGTATTCTTTTACAAAATGCCATACCATTATATATTACCTCTTCTTTAAATCTAAATTTAATTTCGATTTTCAGATGTCGTAAAAAAGATAACACCTTTACGTCGGCATATTTAAACAGAATTGAATTCTATTCCTCCCTCAACCGTATAGTTATCACACCTGAACCATAAAAGACGGAACGCATGAAGGTGAACGCAATATGCTTCATAAAATAAACTCCGTTTCAAACGTCGGCATATTTAAACCGAATTAATTATTCCCCCCACCCCTCAACCATATCGTGCTACCGCCTATATAAAATAGGAAATAAATAAGGTAAACGCGACATGTTTCACGTTTAGATTAAATAGCATTGTTACTTTCTATTTTTAGATTTTGTGCATATTTAGTTTCTCCAGTTAAAATTAATATATTTAAGTGATTTAAAGATTTTTACTTTCCTACCTTATTTTTTTTCTATTTATGGAAATTACAAATTTAAAATAAATAACACTCTGTATTTATGTTATGTTATTTATCAATCACCGCCGGCGTTAGCTTTACGCTGACTTCAGTAATTTCCAAAGGAATTTATTTTATGAAAAAAAGCAAAGTAATACCGGCTATTACTATCAAACTATGAATACATTTAAGAGTAAAAAAGGTTAGAACATATTGTAAGTACAACTACTCTCTAAACTGTGCATATTGTTATATACTTGTATGTACATGATTCACTCCTAAACTAATAAACTGACAATTATGAATTTTACAACAGAGATACTAGGCGGAAAGGGTGATAATATGGGTTATATTTATTTTAATTTAGTCTCATGGGTAACAATAGGGGTGGAAAGCCTACGTGAAAATTCAAATGCCCCCTATTTATTATTTTATTTTAAAAAAAAGTATTAGACGTCGATTAATAAATATTCCTCAAATTTGAATGTCCTTTGTGTATTTTAAAGGGTTTAATATTGACACATCTTATTGGAAAATTCAAATACTGAAGATTTGGATTAAATTTTAGTCATAGTCATTAGAAATCATGTCAGCAGAATTCCCTCAATTTCAATTCCTTCATAAGTCTTGAACTTTAAACATAGAATGAAACTACCGGAACAGTAGCAGAAAGCAAAATTGATTTTGATCAAAATTGGAATAAGGATTCTAGACAAGAAGATTTGTAGGATTATATATTGGCTCAAGTCTTTTTAAAGGGACATAAAATTCGTGCAAAACTGTTCTCGTCAAGGAATAAATATACCCGTCCAAGGACATTTATTATTCTAGTAATATATATATATATATATATATATATATATATATATATATATATATATATATATATATATATATATACATATATATATATATATATATATATATATATATATATATATATATATTCAAAGTTTAATTGCATTACCTGCAGTAATGTAATTTCGGTAATGGTCCTCTGAGGAGAAGATTTTCTTTGAAAACTCATGAGTTAAGGACTTTAAAGTACTTTGCTTGAACATTGAATGCTAATAAAATTTGATTCGCACCTTATTTTATTCTTTCACTTTATCTAGTGCTATATGTATATATATATATATATATATATATATATATATATATATATATATATATATATATATATATATATATAAATAATGCTTGTCCACGAATACTTGATTGAAAAATGTTATTGTAAGAAATAAATAACAAAAACAAGTTACTTACAAATAGCTGCAACTTATCGTTTCGTGTATTAAATCATTCCGTCTAAAGAAAAGCCCAATCAAACTGAAAGGATTTCATAAACAAAACAATGAGTTGAAGCTATCTGTAAGTTAAGTGTTATTGTTATCTATTTTCTACAATAATATATATATATATATATATATATATATATATATATATATATATATATATATATGTATGTATGTGTGTATGTATGTGTGTATGTATGTATATGGTGACCCCAATATAATGCTACTAATTTAAATATGAATTACATTCTTTTTAAAATATATTCAGATATTGAATACTTCTTTTCCCGATATTCACTGTTAAAAATGTGGCATGGGAAAGTACTATCGAAATGGAATTATAACTTTTTTGTACATAATTAAAAGTTTATTTCTATTTAATTTGCAAAAAACAGACATCCGTGGTCGATTTAACATGAATCGGGACGATCGTTAGAAGATAAAACGTGTGTTGAGAAGAGTATTTTGCAATGCTCATCAGAGTCGAGTCAAAGCTATTCACGATAGGCGTTTTCTCCAGAGTACCCGTAGCATTGCATGGGGACTTCTTCGAACCAAACCATGCGGTCCGTTATCTTTTCGAAGACAGAAAACAGCTGTGATTTGTTCTTTTAGTTTGGTAAAATTGAAGCATATTATGTCATCAAATTGATCGATCAACACTTTTTTACACTATGGTTATTAAATGTAGACCCTGAACTAAAGTCATGTATCGCATGCCTGTGTCGTGATATTTCTAGTGTTCTTGTTACTTCTGTAGTGGCGAATTCTGCCTGGGTAGTTCTTCAATCGCCACTAGATGTCACACAATCTGTTCTTGAACCTAAAGCAGCTTGGTTTCTTCGTTGACACATTGTAAGTAAACAGCTCTATACATAGCGATGTCTTTCAGTAGTCGTGACAGTCGCAGTCACACAGATGTGGATCTTTTTTTCCTGTATTTTTTCCCTGTGGCTGCAATAATGGAAGCAATTAAAAAGACCAACAATAACTCCATGTAGATAATCTATATATGCCTGGCCAACTTCCATAGGGGTGATAGCAACCTCGAAACCAGACGTCCACTCGCTTGAACGTCGAGCACCCAGAAGGAAGATCCGATCTCGCTTCTCTGCAACGTATTTTCTCACATGACGCACTTTCCGATACACGTAATCTTTACCCCTGATTTTCCCTCTACCAAAACATTTTTTTCTTACTTATTTTGGAATATATATTTATGGTAACACAGTGAGTAGCATGGTCAGATTATTTTCTTTGTTTGTACAGGATTCACTCATAAACAAATAAAACGATTATGATGAATTTTGGAACACAGTTCCTAGACGTAAGCCTAATTCTAATGAGGAGTTAATAGTTTATATCGATTTCCTGTCATAACGTCACTTCCTGTACACGTCAGCTTAACCTGTAACTTAACCTCTAATGGTTGATTCATTTTTTCTTACTTAATATAATCTTATGTGATTTTTATTCTTATTTAACATTACTTCACACACCCAAATCTAATATCGCTACACATCGACGCAGCGACACTTATTCCATACAAGGAGATACACAAATAGACGATCAACGAAGATAGGTTTGTACGTGTTCATTTTCGAAGTCTTGGAATCCTGATTTTTTTCCATCCATTGTATGAGATAAAGTTTGTTTATTTATTCACAAGATGGGAGTAAATCATTTCAAAACCTTTTAATGAGGCCCCGCAGAACTTATACAGAGAAAGAGAGAAACTGAAGAAGGTAAGAAAATATTTTTTTTTTAAATTGACCAAACTTTCAAGTCTGCAGGTAATGATCGAAATGAAGGCCTGGTTTCTTCGCGTGGAAAATTAGATTCAAATCGAGAAAATTATTTTTAGATTACGGAAGTGGTTGGATAACAATGGCTTCCGCTGCTGTACGCTCTGATTGTTTATCCATTTCCGAGAGGGGAACTAATTGGGAACAAAGACATAGCTACAAATAAATATAAATAATTAAAAAAGAAAAAAATAATTTGTGATCAGTGATTTTAAATATTAAGAAAAACGTGTGATGTTACGACAAATCCACGCAATCTTCTTACGTGTTTATCGACAAAAATGCGACTCGAATCTGTAACAATAACGAAAATGAAAACTCACCAGCTTCAAAACGGATTAGATGTTTCGCGTGTCGGTTGACAGTTTTTTGTGTTTATAATTGAAGATTTTTATAGTTTGAACTCATGTGCGTGTGTTAGTAACTAATTTGCATGTGTAGATACCAACTGTCGTTAAAAAAGACGGATTAAAAGCAGACGGAGAGTAGAATTTTGGACAGCTAAGAAAAGGCGTTCGTGTTGGAAATTTGTCAGTGTTATTACTGTATTGTTTGAAGAGGAGGTCCTTTCGTAAGTTTGGACCGTGATTTTAACCTCATTACAGCTACAGGAGATTTACATACAGTTTTGTTTCTTAGACAAACTCAAGCGTTACAGACTAACTAAATACGCATCCAACTTTAAGCAAGACAGACGGCGATAACTATATTTACAATCTTAAGTGTGAACGACGACCGACGAATAGAACCTCTTATAGAGATGATCGGATGCTTCTAAAATGCTTCGATTCAACGTGAGTGCTCACGATGAAAATGCTATTTCAAAGTAAAGCATAATAGATCAACATATTTTGAGAAGAAAGTGTCTTAGACAGACACGAGGGGGCACGTCAAATATAAATAAGCAAGTCTGTCACTACTTCTCAGCACATGATAAACCGAAAAACAGAACTACTCCTCGAATGTAGACACGAGAAAAATATCTCGTATCCTAGTTTGACTAAAAAACAAAACAAGTGAATACAAATACAAAAAAAATAATTGTAGTATTTGAATTATTCGAACTACTATTCACATCTTGATTGTTATTTTCACTAAATTTCGGTCGATGTAACATCTGACCTTCTTCAGGTGCATCTTTTCCAACTTGGGAATCTTTATGTCGAACTCGGGAACCTATACGACATAAACACTCCAAGATTTAAAAATATGCACTGAAAGAAGGTCAGCGGTACCATAGGCCGAAAATAAAAACCAAGATAGGGATAATCGTCTGTATAATCCAAATGATCGATATCATCATTCCTCATCTGAAAATTCTTTATGTAGAAACTAATATTGACTGAGAACAATGCAACATACAAACTATCGACTTCAAAAACATTAAACACCGAAAATAGGGATAACCTGCTATAAGAATATCTACAATAACGCAGATACACAAAATAAGACCAATAAAAACAAACACAAACTTATTGTAAATACACGAAACCAACACCAAAAACAAAACTACACTTATGAATTATTCCTCCCATAAACAACATATTTATCCAACTAAAGAGAACCTCCTACCTTAATAGTTCAGTAATAAATTGTGTTTACAAAGATGCGATCATGTGTTTCTATATAAATATATGTATGTGTATGTTTGTGTATATATCAGTATATATGGGTACACATATATGTATATGTATGTATGTGTATTTATATATTTGCGTGTGTACATTTGTGTATTTTTGTATTCGTATTCAACCCTGTAAATATATTTAAGGAAACATATAGAAATAGTTGCATGTGTATACATGCATATACGTGGGTCGGTATCTTTTTATTTTCGTTTGTTTATTTTTTTGCTTGTTTATTTATTTATTTATGCGTGTTTCATCTTCATGTATATATATATATATATATATATATATATATATATATATATATATATATATATATATATATATATTATTTAAAAATAATTATAATAATTATATTTATAATTATTGTCTCAAGGATATTCGGATGGATGGTATCCAAGGATCTCGTAGAAAGTCTTAAAACGATAATGGATACTCAATATTGCAAATAAGGCATTAATAAATTTAGGAAATATATATAGGGTATATAAATTAGTATTATTCAAAGTTGAATATAGGAATATTTTATTTTATTTTATTTCATGTGTTCAATTGAAAGAATCATAATCCCTTAAATCCGGACATTTTGAAACGGTATATTTCTTCATCACAGGTAAAACATCTAATTAAATATTAAATAAAATATAGCAAGAGATGTTTCAAAATATTATTTGAAAAATTATTTGAAGGTGTTTGAAGAAAATGTGTTTTTGCGTTTTCATTTATATTTATCGATTTTTATAACACGTGACACTTATAAAATCATCACAGTCTTAGAGTAAAATAAGGCAAACAAATCATGTTTGTATATTCATTACGTGAAAAATGCTCAAATGAAGAAAATGAGGATATATTCCCTATGTCTTGGATAGAAAAGTAAAAACATAATATTGCCGAGAATCAAACGGTAGGTGGGAATCTACCGAACGGAAGTCACTTTCACTAACCGGTACGATAAAAAAAAAGCTAAAAAACAAATCAGAATCGGAGGAACAAAAATTAAAGAGGGGCAATCTTTAAAGAACGAAATACTTGGTCAAGGGGAAGGAGCAGTAGAAGTTTCTCTAATTTTATAAATATTTCTAACTTAAAAAATATTTCTAATTAAACAAAATATTTTTAATTAAAAACATTTTTTCTAATTAAAAAAAAAATTTCTAATTAATAAAGTATTTCTAATTAAATAAAAATATTTCTACTTAAAAAAAAATATTTCTAATCAAAAAAATATTTCTAATTAAAAAAATATTCCTAATTAAAAAAATATTTCTAATTAAAAAAAATATTTCTAATTAAAAAAATATTTGCTAATTAAAATAAAAATTATCCGAAAAAATGTGGATTACCCTATGTAGATGATTTCTGATTTTGGTTTGAGTATTACCAAAATTAATAGAAATTTATAAAGCTTATGAAACTAAAAGTTACTGAAAATTAATAAGACACTTTAGATAGTAATTAAATCTTGAGCTAATAAGGGGTTAAAGTTGTAAAGGTTAGAGGTTTAAAACTGTGTTTTTTTAAAATTTTATTTAAAAAAAAATATTATAAAATCATGTTAAAATTATTTGAAAAAGTTATTTTTAAATTATTCAGAAAAATATAACAATTCTTCTCATATAGTGGAGCCGAAACGAAAAAATACGTTGATAAAGTATGATGAAAGGAGGGATGAGAGATAGCCTTATGCCAGGAATTCTTTCTATTAAACAGAAATGATAGACTATTTCTGGTGAAAAAAAACACGGAATAGGGATAGTGTTATATCAAGGAGTAAAATTCAAATGAATTATTAATATAGATGAGATAGGAAGAAGGGAATAACACTGAGGGGCAACTTAAGGTACGAACCTGGTGTAGAAGAAGTGAAAAACAAAAGTTATAGGGTTACACGTTAGAGAGGGGTAGGGGGAGTGAAAACGGCTAACTAAATCTCAGTTAAGTATGTGGTGGAATATCTTTTGCCATTACAAATTGGTCGCATTTATACGTTCTCCTATGTATACAGGTGGCTATAATTTCACCGTTCACGTTAATAAGCGGAGTCATAGATTTCATTTACATAAAAGCCTCAGAAGATCACAAGGCCCAAGTTTATAGGAAGCTGATATAGACCAGTTTAAAGTATATAAGATGCTTCTACTGTTAGATTTTCATAAGAGTTGTAAGTAATGTAGAGTTCTCTTTATTTCAGTTACTAAATGAATTATTATGGTTGGAGCTTAGTGTCTTGAGTAGCGTAGAAGTTGAGCCTATATAAGTATGAAACTTTTATCTGGGGTTTAAAATATTTTCATTGCTATTGGTGGTAATATAACTATTGTTAAATATATTGTTGTTATTGTCAAAAGAAATAGTTTGGAAGCTATTGGCAATGGAGCTTTGAAGTGGGAGTAAATGGCAATGAAGCGCCAGATGTTGTGTATATACAATGTAAGAAGTTGCCTCAGGTGGTGCTAAAGAGGTCGATTAAGTTAAATTATAGTTGGTTCATGTGTATACTGATCGGGTCTATTTATAAAGCGTTCAGTATGGGTTAAAGAATTATGTTTAATGTTTATTGGATATTTAAAATAATATTTTGAAACACTTTCTTACTATATAATCTTTAGTATTTCATAAGGTGTTTTCCCTCTGACGAAAAATATATTGTTCCAAAAGGTCCTGGTTTAAAGTTATAATTGCACATCTAAAATAAAATAAAATAAACAATTCCTTTATTTTTTATATATACTCTTTATATATTTCCTAACTCTATATACACATATATATATATATATAAAGTTATATTTATACAAACATAGTTTAGCTACACATTCAGAACATGTTTCAATCATAGCTTTAATTTATTCGACATCGTCAGGTCAATTAGTCCATTTTTTATCGAATTCAGCAACTTAGTATCCGTATAGGTCACATGACTAAATTCAAGATATTTTATTAACATAATTACCGTTAAGCTTTCATATATTTAACTTTTCAACGTCATCAAATCGAGAATAAGTAGGTTCAACTGATATTTCTAATGTCACTGTTGTCAGATTTAAATGGAGCACACATAGCACGATTGACAAGATGAGTTAGTGTGGGGGGGGGGGGAGCAATCATATCTTGTCTAATAAATTCACACATAAATCATACGCATATTCGTGAACAGCAAATATGCGTACATATAGCATTTACGCAGGGATACGCAATTCGAGATTAGGGAAACGTAATATTATTTTAGTTGTTAAATCAAAAAGTATAATATTTTTTCGTAAAATCTCTCAGGAACTTACATGGCTTAGCAAGGTACATAATAAAATACCATAATAAAGATAATTATAAACTATAATAAAGATAATTATAAACTATAATAAATATAATTATAAACTATAATATATATATATATATATATATATATATATATATATATATATATATATATGCTCAAAATTGATTTCCTTCTAATTTTTTCTTTCTTCATACATTTTCCCAATTTTCCTGCCCTACTACCAAAACTTTCCGCTATCATAAATTGGAATGCTGTAATTTTAAATGTCATTCGTTTTTTCAAATCTTCTCTGTCAGTGGACTGACGACGCTAGATCTAGGATAAGACCGTAGCTTAAACATGTATGCACATATGTAGCCAAAATGTATAAATGCACATTTATAACACACACACGCATATATATATATATATATATGTGTGTGTGTGGGGGGGTGGCTTTCAATGTTCATTATGATTTTTTAATTTTTGTAAAAGTATGTTTTGACATACATAGTCTGGTGGTCGGCAAGTGACCGCTTGACCGACTGACTTTAACTTGCCACCATCAACTTATTTCCTCCTGGTCAGTGAGTGACTACGAAGCATCGCCCACTGTGTTCGACTCAGATGAATGGATTGTCGACTACTCCACGCCTTTTTACTTTTCATGTGTGTGTGTGTTCTTCCGCGGCATATACGACACGCCCAGTTATTAGTCGAGATAGATAGATAGATAGATAGATAGATAGATAGATAGAGACAGAGAGAGAGAGAGAGAGAGACAGAGAGAGAGAGTGTGTGTGTGTGTGTATGTGTGTGTGTGTATTTGTGTGTGTGTTCTCGATCACATTCGTCGCCTAGCAACCAACTAACGCTAATAAGAACGACTGTTCACCTCTATAATATTTGGCATTCCCCTTTTCCCCGTATTTAGTCTTCATGATTCTTTTCCTCCTCCCCCTACCCCAATTCGCACCGTTCGTATTCCTTCTTTTTTCTCACTTTTTATACGACAATAATTTCTATACTGATATAATTGTGAGACAGCTTTGCGTGTGTATGTGTGTGTTTTCATCGCGAATACTTAACATGAAATACTTTTTTGATTTCGAATAATTTTAATCGAATACTTACTGAAAGCAAAACTGTAATTATGTAAAGAAAAACGATATTTCTCAAATATTATTTTAACAAATAAATTACGAAATTAAATCAAACAAAATGCATTTCGCTTTCTTTCGTAAACAAGTCAGCCATTTTAATCTTTAGTTAATAGTTAAAAAAACGAATTAATTATTGCATGACCCATCGAAATTGAAAGAAATTTGCAAGCATTTAAACAACCGAATAGAAAATCATTTCATGCTTTAAAATTCTTAGCAAATCCTCATGCATTAAAAGTTTTAGAGTCCATTTACATCCCATAATTTTTAGTATAAGTTTATGCAACATTAGTTATAGTTTTATAAGAAAGTAAATTTAGATTTCAAAATAAAAAAATATAATAATAGTCTGGTAAAACAAACAAATGCTGTCGGTTGAATAAAACAAAAAGGCAAAAGAAAAATGAAAGTAAAACAACTCCTGGGCAACATCGGGAAGATACCGCGAGTAAATAATAAAGATGGATTATCATGAGTGTAAAGGTTTACTATTTTATATTATTTGGATTATTCAGACTACTGTTCTCGTCTTCGATGTTATTCTCACAACATTTTGGCCGATGTAAGCTCCGACCTTCTTCAGATGCGTTTTGTCGAACCCAGGAATCTGCACGTAATTTTGGGGGAACTCTTTATTTAATCCATGAGGGTAACTTGCTCTTGTTTCGTCAGTCATGACCGGGTAAAAGTCTTAATTACCCGTGGCTAAATAACAATCAGTTCTAAGCGACAGTCTTCTGAAGGTGGAAGGTTCAATCCTAAGTTCGGGCGATACTAAGAATACAATTAGGAATTACTTTAGACTTCTACCCTTTCATGGCTGACGGGACGAGGGCATGTTACCCGCATGGATTAAATAAAGGGTTCCGTTTGAAAGTCTGTGCAGATTCTCGAGTTCGATAAGACGCATCTGAAGAAGGTCGGAGGTTACATCGGTCGAAATGTTGTGAGAATAACATCTAAGATGAGAACAGTAGTCCAAATAATCCAAATAATACAAATTCTCAACTCTTATCTAAAAGATTCCGAAACACAAAATTATTTATTGTCATAAATCTCTGTCTGCAGAGTAAGTTACAGAACAACGAACCAATTATTCGATTTTGCATCATTCCGCACCACACATTCAGTTCTGGACTATTTCGTTGAAGCTCCCTAGTCACATTGTGTCTTTTTCCCCCCTGAAACATAAAAAGTTGCTTGAACACTAACACAAATTCGCCTGCGGAATGTTTCAATCTCAGAAATTCGTTTAATCCGATTAATTGTAAATTCTCGTCGTTTTGGTTTCTCATTTAGATCAAGTGTCTGTAACAGTTGCACTTTATAAACATGTCTGTAACAGTTGCACTTTATAAACATGTCTGCAACAGTTGCACTTTATAAACATGTCTGCAACAGTTGCACTTTATAAACATGCAACCGTGAGTTCTTGTGCATGACCTTGTACACTGTTGAACAGTGCGGATTGACTTCGGAGCAGAACGATCAAATCTTGTCTTCCGATGTCTTCCTCAGATGTTCTTGGCGCCCACGCCTCCATTCATCCAACACTTACATTGTCTACATAAATTTATTGTGCCATTCACAAATTGAAGAACACGATGGTGGATCTTTCCCATACTTAGGCCTGCACATCCGATTTTGTCTCAATAAACCAGAATACACATTGAGCTTTCGTTTGAGGAGTATTGATTTACTCCTCTCCAGGAGTTAGGCACAAGGCCAGTTTTTATCTTACTCCCACAAGTAAGATGTGACACAAGGTCGGGAAAGTGGGATTTAAAAATTGCCTGGGCAGCCCCGTCGGCATTCCCCGGTAGGGGTGCCTCAGGCAGTAAGCAATAAACTTACTCCTCCCCAAAGAGGGGAGGCAAAGCCTGGGAAGGTGGACCTCCTAGAACTGCACAGGACAGACCCATTGACCGGCGTAAATCAAGACCCGAAGGCCAAGACAACACCAGTATGGGGTGCAGTATCCATCGGAACAGATACTACACTTTGATCTTAGCCAAAAGGTCGTTTGAGGAGTAGCCATTTCATAGGGGTTCACTTAGCAGTTGTACTTCCATAAACAAAATATCTGAATTACAAAATCTTATTGTGAATAAAAAAATTCATTGAAACAACAACAAAATCTGGTCAAAATATCTGTTTTCGTAATATTTTTAAAAACTTGTAAAGAGACTTGAGGGGGGGGATGTCTGACTGCTTCCTTCCGTTAGCGACGGCCGTCACATAGTTTGTATGGTTTTTAATAAATAAAAATAAAGAAACACACACACACACATGCCCACACGCACACATCTTGGCAGTCTCATAAACAAAAATCGAAATTACCAAAATGTTAATATACCTGGTTACAACAAATGTATGAATGAAATGTATAAAATTTAAAACTTTGGTTTCAAGTATTTCAAGTAGCGAACTTTGCGAAGCGATAGCGAGCTAGGTTTTGTTAGTATATATATATATATATATATATATATATATAGGTTATCTCCTAAACTCGTGAACGGATTTTGAATATAGTTTCGGTGAATAACAAAGGCATATTACTTTTTTTGAAATGTAAATATTTAGTGGGTGAATATATATAAAGTTTTTTTTAGATTTGTAATTTTTTTTATTAATGAATCATTATGATTATTTGAATATATATTCTCGCAATCCTGTGTGTAACATGACCATATTTTTTTTTGTAAACCTTAGCATTTAGGCGGATGCGCTCACCAAAATTTGCTCTGCTCCCAAAATCATTTAAAATAGGTTAGATACACAAAATTGGAAACAATGGACAGACCAAACAATGCAGTGAAATAAAGTCATAGGATAAGATTTTATAGTTCGCCTTCATTATGAAAAAACTTCATCAGAAACGAGAGATTATATACCAAAACGAAGGAAAAGTTCTCTGGAAAAATATGGCTGCCTTCAACTATAATTCATGTGAGAGAGAGAGAGAGAGAGAGAGCGAGAGAGGGAGAGAGAGAGAGAGAGAGAATGAGACAGAGCACCGTCTTATAACGCAAATATGGTTAACTTTTTGAGCGCATTATTTAGTGAAAAGAACGTTATCTGAAGAGGATGTAAGAGAAGTTTACCCCCGCTCCTCCATCGATCTCGCACTGGAGACTTTTCGGTTTTAGATCACGTTGAAGCACGTTGAAGCACGTTGAATGCCAGAGTGTTTCACTACAAACAACCCAGAAACCTTGAAAAACATCAAAGTCACATTGATGATCAATGTACGAGATTCACGCGTGAGAAGTTAAACAACACCGTTGCTTCGTTTTCCCGACATTTTGATTTGATTCAGAGTGTGAAAATTCTGTAAACCTTGTTTTTTTTTGTTTCTGAATTTTTGAGACGAGGATTGATAATTTGTATAATTTGGATTATTCGGACTACTGTTCTCATCTTTAGTGTTATTCTCCCAACGTTTCGGTCGATGTAACTTCTTCAGGGGTATATTTTCGAACTCGGGAATCTTTCTATCAAAGTCGGGAATCTTTCAGTCAAACTCGGGAATCTGCACAGAATTTCAAACGGAACCCTTTATTTAATCCACGGGGGTAGCATTCTCTCGTTATGTCAGCCATGACTAGGTAAAAGTTTTCAGTAATTTGCAATTTCTTGTATCGCCCGCACTGAGGATTGAACCTTCAACCTTAAGAAGACTGCACCTAGAACTTCTTCTTTCGTGTGAATCAGATGATTCTGGTGTTGGAATTAGTTTCCCCGATGTTTTTCCAGTCAGAAATCTCTCCGGAAAGATATCTGGTAATCTTCGTGCCCGGTGGAATCATCGACAAGCTGAAAAATCATTTCAGCTTACCAATGATTCCACCGGGCACGAAGATTTACTAAAGATGTCTAAATCTGCCCTTTTGGATGAAACCGCGGTCCATTGCTGAAATATGTAATATACAGTATCTAAATAAATTATATTAGCTCCCTTATGTGATCGAGCATTTTATTTGATTTCTTTTCATATACAACCTGACACACTATATATATATATATATATATATATATATATATATATATATATATATATATATATATATATATATATATATATATCTTCCACATAAAGTAGACTGTTTTTCCCCTCTAACAATTACTACACTAGAAAAAAAAACAAATTCATCATACGCTACGAAATTTCATTTAGCTACTTCACTCGAGCGTGTTTCAAAAAACTTTCATTTAATATCATCCTCAACTTATTTGGTAGGATGGTCAGACATGGAACTGAAACTTTAGTAACAAAAACCAGGAGAAAGGTTGATGTTCACATCCGGGAGATGGGTTAACTTTGGGATGAGGTTATGGCCTCCAGTCTTTAGATACAGTGGGATGTTGATGACTGGTCTAGGGGCTCTGTTTTGCCCCATAAAGGTCAGCTTGACTAACCCCTAGTTCCCTCGTACAGATGTACACTATTCCCATGTCTTTAAACCTCTCCCTACTCGTCCTAACACGCCCATCACATGGGGCCACTCTTATGTAATTTCTATGGGCCAATGGACGTCATATAACTTAAATTCGAATGTGGTGATCGAAAGGCAAGCGGTTGGGTGAAAGAAGCTCTTCAAGTAGAAAGCTTTTTGGAATTTGAAGGGGTGGGATGTTTATGATTGACCCGTTGGTCGGGAGTATTTACATTGAGGGGGCATAAGTGGAGCAAGTTCGTCAAAACACATTTCTTTGTAGTACTTGTAAAACAAGCAAACAAGGATGCAAACATTTCGGCGATGGGACAACGGCTAGAGCTTAGTAGACAGTGTGGGACCTATGGAGTTAGAGGCAGTTTTTTTTTACCCTGTCTAATAGTTTGTGAAACAGCCCAGATATGGCAACAATACTTCATCCATAAACCGAATGGTGGGTTTGTTGACAAATAAGATACTGACAGGCATGAGAAGTTTTCTAGTCCGGTAGAGGAAGCCCATCTTATTTGCAGCAAACTTGGCAGTATTTTCTATGTACTTGTTCCAATTAATATTATGTGTGAATTCTAGGCTAATAAGTCCACATGTTGGACTCTATTAACTATGGCAATCGTTGGTTGGTAAAGGAAACGAGCTTTGCCCTAGTAGCATTAAATGTAACTATGCATGTATTGCGACATTCCACTACAGACTTGGGGTCATTTTTAAGGTTCTAGCCATGGTTTTCAATATATACCTGCTTTGACCCATTCCGTTACCTCTTTTGTGCACTGTTCAGCAAGTAGAGAAAAGCGTTTTACTTCATGGGGCGTCTCTGATGTGGGGTCTGATTGGATTCCCAATTTGCCCGTTAGCAGTATCTAGTCGTTTTGAGCAACGGCGTTTCGGTTTGGGCTCAAAAATTTAGGGTGATATCAACCATTATCACAAAGTGATCAGCGTTCCCGAGTTAGGTATGGGCATCGGTCATAAACGCATCCGGCAGTGTAGTCAAGAATGGATCGGTGAGTCAGGCTTTCTGATCCTCGCGATCTAGAAGGAGGGTCGGGAAAGTTAGTGATTGTGAAAAGGAATATACAATCGAGAAACTATGCGTGCTTTTATCAGCTTCATTTGCAAAGCTCGAGAGACTAAGCCGATCTGTATTGTGGGCATTAAAATCCCCAATTACATGGATTTATGCGCTCGGATACAAGAGAGACCGCTGTGCCTACACTATCAGAGACATAATCGAGAAGAGTACAGTCCTATGTCGAAGTAGAACGGTAAATATAAGTAACTCACGCTGCGTTGTAAGGTTAATTTAAAGCACACGTAGGCATGATCATCGGATTCTAGACTATGTACAAATTACGAATATAGACTCTCAGTCTCAGAAACGATCGTACACAAAGTGTTAAGTTGAATCCTTGGAGCGTAAACAAATTATCTTGTAATGAAGTTCACCTAAGATAAATTGTGTATATATACACACACACACACACACATATATATATATATATATATATATATATATATATATATATATATATATTATTTACTGTTTCTAAGTCATATCTATTTCCATATATTAATATTCTATAGATATTTATGGGTCTTATCTTTCTATACGCCTCTACATGCAACTCGAGTATACGCGTGTGGAGACATTATCTTGCTTTAATAACCTAATGTTATTTACTATATATTATAGATTATAGTTTAGACTAACGATGAGAGATGCTTAAATACCCTTATCGGCTTGTCATCTGTCTGTGTGAACATCTAGAAATTCATTCCCTCTTATAATTATTATGTTATAATTTTCGTACCTTATTCTAATTGTCTCTTCAAAAAATAGGTTACATTTGTTAGATTTGCAGGAAAGCGACCAGGAAATCATGGGATTCTCTTCCTCCAGTGATCAAAAATGTTTCGACAATGCTGTTTGTTATTTTAGTACTGGATTAGAGATGAAATTATTATACCGACGGAGATACCAATTCCAACCTCGACCCAGATTTTTATGCACAATAAACTATCCATGCAAACAAGCTCAACATCTCGTACAAAATCACATTACAAATAATGAAAGTGAACAACAGACTTAGACAAGCAGTCGGGCTGTATGAAGATCTACTGACCACTGTGAAGAAAAGGAAAATGGAGTTTTACAGCCATGTTTCGCAATCATCAGGTCTCGCAAAGACAATGCTGCAAGGAACTGTACAGAGCAGAAGAAGGAGGGGTAGACAAAGAAACAGGTGTGAATACAACATCCGAGAGTGGGCAGGGCTGTCGATGAGTAACACGCCCAGCAAAGCTAAAAATCAGGAGCTAAAGAAAGCTAGTTGCCAGATCATCTTTTTTGTTGCTGGCATCTTCCTTCAGGGCGTTTATGGTTTTGAATACAACGTTATTTATGTCACAGATTCCCTCTAGTGGACACTCATTCTTTTACTTTACCGTTGGATTTGTTTGTCTCGTTGGTTTTATTTATCTTCTTCCCACAAGGTTAGATGTGACACAAGGTCGGGAAAGTAGGGTTTGAAAAACCAGCGCCCGAGAATTCGAGTACTCTGAACTACAAAAAATGCCTGGGCAGCCCCGTCGGCATTCCCCGGTAGCGGCCTCAGGTAGTAAGCAATAAACTTACTCCTCCCCAAAAAGGGGAGGCAAAGCCTGGGAGAGTGGACCTCCTAGAACTGCACAGAACAGACCGATAGACCGGCGTAAATCAAGCCCCGAAGGCCAAGACAATACCGGTCTATTGGGTGTAGTATCCATCGGAACAGATACCAACCCCTGGTTGAATTTTCATTTGTTTACGTTTTGTTTAAAATTTTTGATTGTGTGCGTTTATTATACTATATATATATATATATATGCCAACATCTTAAGTGAAAGTGTTCATGCGGAACGAACTGGATTCGAACCTTGCACACCCAGGTCATCAGTCTTTGCCGGTAACCGCTTAGCCACCATCAACTCCCATGTCATCATTAAAGTATATATGCATGTGTGATGTAATAATCCACTGACATTTATTTCTCCATATAACGACTCTTCAGTGTGGTTAGACGTGGTAACTGCTTTACCGCTGATATTTGAAACCCGTTGTTCCAGTTGTGATCAGCAGTGTCAGTACCCTTCCCTCTGCGCTACGGAACTCGCCACAGTAAAAGAAATTCAATCGCTTATGTATTTCCTTTGTTTGCATTTCAACACAACTGGTGGCCAAAATGGTTCTATTCTTTATAGAATACTAGCTGAGGGTACCCGGCGTTGCCCGGGTTAGAGTGTGAGATAGCATCATATGAAACATCATATTAAGGAGTGTTTAGTTTAACAATAGCCTTGATATTGTCAGCTAGATATCTTACCCACTAAGCTATTCAGATATATGGTCATACTATTTACCTTAACGCTTATAAATAGATTAATGGAATTGTGTAACATGTAACAAAAGTGTCATTAGCTTTTTTAAGGGGCAGCTAGAAACGCAGAATTCCTTCCATTATGTTCACATGCAAATTGTTTATTTATATTTAAGGTACACTCCCTAGTATGTCTTCGTTTTTAGGACAGACATGAACACACATAGAGAAGTGTCATTTATTGTGTGTATATATATATATATATATATATATATATAGAGAGAGAGAGAGAGAGAGAGAGAGAGAGAGTAATATAGATAGAGAGAGAAAATGGATGAATTTAAATATATAGAGAACAGTAAAGAGAGAGAGAGATAGAGAAAGAGAGAGGCGGACGGACAGGCAGACGGACAGGTGGTGCGTATTAAATATACGGA
Source organism: Sepiola atlantica (assembly GCA_963556195.1). Classification (NCBI taxonomy): domain Eukaryota; kingdom Metazoa; phylum Mollusca; class Cephalopoda; order Sepiida; family Sepiolidae; genus Sepiola; species Sepiola atlantica. The sequence goes on from OY744531.1 coordinate 36,297,503, forward strand.
AATTGTTCACTTACATTTTATTATATTAAAAAAGAAAAAAATACTCTTTAATTTCATATAATTTTATTTAAAAATAATCGGGGGGTAGAATTGAAATCGTACACACGATATTTTCAGTCTGATACTTTCATAACTAAACAATTCAGATATTCGTTAGTTTGACCTTTAAAATAACACCCATAAGAAAAATCGGATATACGTATTTAAAGTTTTAAGAGGGGTTTTCCCTGTGGGTCACTTTATTTAGCATATAGCGCGTAACATAGATATCCGAGTCAACTTACATTATTTTTCCCGGGGGAATTTTATACATTTGATATAAATTCTGTTAAAACAAGATATATTTGAAGTTTTAAAGGAGGTTCGGCCCACATAGCTCCTTTAGGCAGTTAGAGATTTGAGACCACTTCTATTGTCTTCCCTAGAAAATTTGATAAATAGGATTAGAATTTCATATAAATAGGATACATTTGCAGTTTTAAGGGGTTATGCTCTCATAGGCCCTTTATGCGTGAATTTAGTGATTCGGGAACACTTCCATTGCCTTCCCAATAAAATTTTACATCAGAATACACTTTCAGATTTTATGTAGATTCTCTAACATTTCTTTCTATAAAGAACACATAAAGATCACACACACATACATATAGACATTAAGTTATATATATATATATATATATATATATATATATATATATATATATATATATATATATATATATATGCGTATAAAGGGAAATTTCCCTACAGAACCCTCCTCCCTACTGATGTTGCTGGAGATGACGAAAAAGGATCGCCACAATTCACATCGTGTCAGTCATTAAAATGTTCGAACGAGAAAGGTTTTCGATAGATATGATCCATGTCAAAGATGGTGGATGATTTTTGTGTCCCCAAGCGTTTTCGAAAAACATTATCAAGGGTTCGCTACTTCTCAGCAAAAAATCCCTATTTTTAGTTGTGCATTTTGTAGTTATTCGATCTTAATCCAATTAATTATTTTATCGTTTTTTTCTTCTTCAAATTATGAAACATGAGCAATGGACGTGACATGAGGATTCTTAAAACACGTTACATTTTCATTTTCAGATTTTTAATGTTTTAATTCACTATACGTGTTAATATATATATATATATATATATAAATATATATAAATATATCTATATATGTATACATATATATATATAAATGTATATAAATATATGTATATAAATATATGTTTGTGCGTATATATATATATATATATATATATATATATATATATATATATATATATATATATATGAAAAATGAAGACTAGAAAGCCAACAATATTATTTATGTATTCATCAACGTTCAAGACGCCCTCAGAATGATTGGTCTGAAGAAATACCACACAAGTACAAATATTTTAAACAGTCTATTAGTTCTATTTTGATTATATATATATTTACTATTTATTGTATATAAACTCACTATAAAATAATATAATATATTACGTATATATAATTACAGTATTTACGTCAACAATGCTCAATACATCAGTAGAGCTTAGTAATAGTATAGAAATATACTTATTACAAGTACAATACACATGTCATTCTCGGGGAAATTCCTAAGGCTAACTATATATATATATATAAAAATATGTATATATATATATATATATATATATATATATATATATATATATATATATATTTATATATATATATAAAATATGAGACTAAAAGTATACTTTTAGAGAATTGAACCTCTAGTGAAATTGTTTAGACTTAATATACGAGATAGAGCAATTATAAAGATAAATGACGGAATATTTTAATCTTTGAAAAGCCTGACTTAAGGAAAGAAAAATTAACATGTTTTTTATCGAGTACACCTGGTATTGAACAATTTCACATCTTTATATATCTTTCATTCATTTATCTTTATATTTATATATATATATATATATTATATTATATATATTTATATATATATATATTTATATATATATATATATATATATATATATATATATACACACATATATATATATATATATATATATATATATATATATATATATATATATATATTAATTCGTTGGTTAGGAATTCTTGGAACTATGTTCATATTTTATTGATCTCAATTATTTTTATATATATATATATATATATATATATAGAGAGAGAGAGAGAGAGAGAGAGAGAGACAGACAGAAAGAGAGAAAGAGAGAGAGAAGTGTTTGTGTGTGTGTGTCCAGTTATTTATGTATGCTTATATCTATATGGGTGCGTCAGCATTAGCATGTTCCTTTTCATATATCTAATATATCATTAAACAAATATCTAAGGCCGCACTAATGCAATTACTCTAATAAATTAGCTGGGCGAAACGTTTAGTATTAAGTCTTTCGCTTTTCCATTTTAATTCATACCGTCGGATTTATCATAATATATTGCATTTTAATTTGGGGGGATAGGTAGGATGTTGCTCCAAAGGCACAGCTCCTGAATGGTAATATTTACAAAAAAAAATGTGCCTACATTACTCACCGTATTCTCTAAAATACATATGCCATAATTCATAATGATATATTCATTACTTTAGGGGTTTACCTCGCAAAAAACATTTTATTGACACTTACGCACGCACCACTCCGGCTTTAATTTTGTTACATACTATATCTCAAAATTTTATCTAAAGCAATTATTTTCTTTAATATTTTTGTATCTTACTTATTTTGAATGTTTTGCGAAAAATAATGTGTCCACGTTACTCACCATGTTGCTTAGAATATTTATTCCAGAATACATACTGATCGATTCATTTATTTAGGAGTGTATCATATATATATATATATATATATATATATATATATATATGTGTGTGTGTATTTGTGTGTGTGTGTGTGTGTTTTATTATTTATATATAAAAAAAATTCAATTAAAATATAAATTTTATAACATAAAGTAATTATAATAGCTCAATAGTGTAAGGCCAGAGCTATGCTATATTCAAAATTTTTATGTAATTTTATAGCCTTTCAATGTTATAAAGGACAGATTCAAGTCATTTCATAAAACTTATTTTTTATTTAGCATACAATTGTTTCGGCAAACACCAATATATTTGTAAAATGCTCCTGTGCATTTATTTCTTGGTTTGGCCATAAATGGTATAAAATTACACACACATATATATATATATATATATATATATATATATATATATATATATATACTGAGTTAACCCCAAATAAGGCAAGTTGCCAGTTTAAACGTAAGGGGCTACTGAGAATTAGGGTGAAAGTTTAGGGTGTCGTCCTGAATTGGGAGCTGTGAAGCGAGATGCTTGTTCACATTAGTTTTAAATTTCTGCATGTCAGTACAGTCGGGGAAACAGGAAGCAGGGAGGGAGTTCTAAAAACAGGCAGCTCGAAAAAAAGCTATTGGAGTAGAAGGCTCTCCGAAATATGGGAATCTCCACAATCAATGGATGGGATTTAGCTGATTGTCGGGGTAGTCGAGTGTATTTACGCCGAGGGGGCACCAGAGCAGCAAGTTCATCGGAGCACATTCCATTAGAAGTACTTGTAAATCAAACATAAGAATGCTACATATCGGCGATGTGACAGAGGCTGGAGGTTGGTTGATAGTGAAGGATTTATCAGATTAGCGACTCTTTTCTGGACCTTGTCTAAGAGGGAGAGACTAGTAGATGGTGCACCATCCCAGATGTGACAACAATACTCCATGCATGGGCGGATAGTGACTTTGTAGACATATACCATACTGTCAGGTGTGAGAAGTCTTTTAGCACGGGAGAACGGACCCACTTTCTTTGCAGCAGCCTTGGTAATGTCTTCTATGTATTTGTTCCAGTTCATGTTACCTGTGAATGTTAGGCCAAGGAGTTTGAACGTCAGACTCTCAGGTAGGGTGTTATTTGCCATGGCGATCGGTGATTGAAGAGGTTTTTTGTAGTTTTTAAAGGAAATGAGCTTTGTCCTAGCAGCATTAATAGTTATCATCCATTTATGACCACATTCCACTACAGAGTGAAGGTCACTTTCTAATGATTGAGCCATTGCCTCGAATATGTGCGCGTCCGTTTTACCCACATGACAAGAGTAGAGCGTAGTGTGGTCAGCAAATATACCTATCTCAGACACAATGTAATCAGGGAGTTCGTTTATGAAAATCAGGAACAATAAAGGTCCAAGGATTTATCCCTGGGGCACACATGCATTTATGTCATGTGGTTTAGATGAACGGCCATCGAGGACAACCTGGATCTTTCTGTAGGATAGGAAGGATCTAATTATATTAAATATTCGTTCAGTAATACCATATGAATCAATTTTTATGAGAAGACATTTATGCCAGATCTTGTCAAGCATTACTGCCCTAGCTTCACCTTCCTTGTCCAGTGTATGGTATGTGCGTTCAAAGATGACCGTTAGGATGTCCGCAGTAGACCGTGCTTGCCTAAATCCGTAATGATGGTTAGAAATAAATTTAACATTAGCGAGGTGACAGACTATCGCTAGATTGAGTAAGGATTCAAAGATTTTAGCGATGAGCAGGAGTAGACTAATAGGGCGATAATTCTGAGGATCAGTTCTATCTGGTACCACAGAGGCAATTTTCGAGCTATCAGGGAAGCAAGATTGGGCAAGGCATTTGTTGTAGAGTTTGGTGAGGACAAGAACCAGTTCAACAGAGCATTTATTTATTACTATTACTGACATAAAATCAGGCCCACATGCTTTGGAGGTGTCAAGGGTTTTATGATGTCTCCGACATGAGATGAAGTGATGGGCAGGTCATCAAGTGTGGCTTCAGTCCGCAACTGGAAATTTGGAAGAAAGTGCGTTTTTGATGTGCAAAGTGGAGTTTGAGGCGAAACGCTGGATAAGTAGTTCAGCCTTGTTAGTTGCTGTGCAAACGACACCATTGTGTTTAGATAGCGGAGGAATTGTTGATCGCCCATCATTCACTACACTATTGAAGATTTTCCAGAAATCGCGAGTATCTAGATTCTGTGACTCAATGTGTATTTTTTTCATCTCTGTATACCTTCTCTTTACTTCATCTATTACAGTCTTACAATGATTCCTTAACGCTATAAATGTCTGTCTATTTTTAGTTGACTTGTGGCGGTTGAATTGTCTGCTTCTGCGCAATAGCAGCTGCAATGTTCGAGATGAACTATTGTGAGTGGGGATTGCTGTATAATTTTCGCATGGGGACATGTGCTTCAATGCCTGCTTTGACCCAGTCGGTTACCTTATTTGCGCACTGATCAGCAAGGAGAGAAAGGTTTCACCTCATATGGCGTCTCTGTTGTGATCTCTGATGGATTCCAAAATCAGTTTCTTGTAGTATCTCGTCGTTTTGAGCAACGGCTCATCAGCTTTGAAACGAGATTTTAGGGTTATATCAATCATTACCACAAGGTGATCAGCGTTCCCAAGCGGGCTATGGGCATTCGTCGCACAAGCATCGGGCAGTGAGGTCAAGAAGAGGCCGAGAAGTGAGGCTTGCAGGTCCACACGATCAAGGAGGCAGGTCGGGAAAGTGACAGTCTGTGAGAAGTAATGCGCTGTGGAGAAACTATACCTGGAGTTACCAGATGCGTCTGTATAGCTGGTGAATCCAAGCCAGTCACGGTTATGTACATTAAATTCCCAAATACATGTATTTGGTCACTTTCAGAGACAAAGTAAAGCAGGGTACAATCCTAGGTAGATAGAGAACGGTATAAGAAATGTAAGTAACTAACGCTGTGCTTTAAGGTTAATCTAAATCACATGTAGGCTTGATTATCTGATTCTAGCTTATATTCTCTAGTCAAGGGGAGAGTGTTCCAAACATAAACTCTTAGCCCATGCATATGTTTGTTAGAGTTTGTGCAGTAGAGTGGGAAGTATTCAGTCATGTCAAAATGGTGTGAAGAAATTGCGGGTTGTAGGTTTGTTTCACTCAGTGCAAGGATATCCGGTGAGTTTACTAGTAGAAAGGTTTCTACGTCATTGATGTTAGTTCTAAGGCCCCGGATATTTGTGAATTCTAGCCTTAAGGGTGAAGACGAAGATGCTTTTTGGTGGGTGTCTGGTTTAGGGTTTTTTCTCTTTCTTTGTATTGTAATTTTTGTTTTAGATGGAGTGGGGAGGGCAAAGTGAGTGCTTGTTTGGCGCCAATAAGCTCACACAATCAGACATTTAGTCGGGACTTGATCTATGGAGGTGTGGCCTCGGGAAAGCCTATCGGGGGATAACTGTAGGGTACCTTTCTATTCGCGATATGGCACGTACAGTTACTCACGATATTATACTACTGTTGATGGAGCAGTCGCTCTTAGCGCTACCTCTAGAATTTCGGGTCCTGCACCACCAGTCGGAAACAGAAGCCAGGCAAGCTGTCTAACCTTTAAACTCAACCTGTCGGAACAATAGCGACCCAGACTAGCGATGCAAGACTTAGTTACAAATCTTTTTTCCTCAAGTTTCCCAGATAGTGATAGTCAGGAAACAAGGCCAAGCACTAGGTATCTTCGAGATGTCCCTGCGCTAATACCTCTGCGCCTGGCTAATAGACAAAGAAGGAGTGCAAATGCCGGGCGATAGGCAGAGCCCATCTACTCTTTAAGCCATTTTAGATTTGCGAACCGGATATTTTGTTCGGGACTCCAACTCTAGGAAGGTTGTTAATCAGGATTAAGGAGGCTCCCCCAAACGGTTTGCTGCCAAGACGTAAGTAGTCAGTAGCACAGTTTTTATATCAGAGGTTTTCTTCTTCTAGATATATGACCTGACAAGGCCTACGGGTCTATTACTGCGCCTGTGTTCTTATCAGGTATTTCAGAGCCCCCGTAAGTATTTTAAAAATTTCATATAGATAGATAGATAGATAGATAGATAGATAGATAGAATAAGTTTAAACGTAACCTCAAAGAGATAACAGAAAATTGCAGATAGGTTCCCCTCTCAAAAGTAAGAATAAGACGGAGAGATGGGTGTATCCTTTTATGGGTGGCTATACCCTTTTCCCTTGTATTTAAGCTACCTATCCTTTACTATTGTTTTTCTTTTCATTTAACATCAAGAACAATCGAAAAGGGCTTTACTTCAGTTAGTAGGGGAAAATACGGCACACGGAATAGAACAAAAATGAAATAAGAACATTGAAAATAAATACAATTAAATATGATAGCAAGTTAATATTAATAAAAATGCAAGTCATATTTAGAGTAGGTAATAAAACTTAGCTGAACCTTTGGCGAATCTATTCAAATTGAAAGGGCCACGTGCTGACAGCATTATTCGTAGGCCGCCCACTTTGCAAATGACCCGGTGAGAACGAAGATACCATTTATCTAAAAAAAAATAGAGGCGGAGGTAGGGGGTATTCTTCTAAGGTGGTCAGACTTTTTGTTACGTATTTAAAGCTACTTATTTTCAATTTGTTTTTCATTTAACCTTAATATCAATGGAAGCAGGCATTTCTCCGGCTTTCTCCGGCTTTCTCCGGTCAGTAGGTTGAAAATAAGGTACACAAAATAAAACAAAAATAAAATAATAACATAAATACAATTAAATAAGATAGCAAGTTAAAATTAATAAGAATACCAGTCATATTTAGAGCATGGCCGAATATATATATATATATATATATATATATATATATATATATATATATATATATGATATTAAAGCAAAGTTTGGTTACATTTATGATCGTAATGGAAATCGTAGTCTAATATCAAAGTATATTGAGCAATAAATATATAGCAGACATCATCTTTTCGATTGTATCGCTCAATGTATTTAAAGTACAAAGCAAATATTTCTGAATAAATAATAACAAAACTGAACATTTACCAGACAATAATTTAATTTTGGCTTTAACTGGCTTCTTTCAGTTCTTAAATTAAAAGATACAAATTGTCATTCTCTCTTTTATTCCGGTGGAATCGAAAGACCCCAGAAACTTGTGTTCCCACATCCGAACTTAAAATGAATATTTTAATCGACGTTTTACTTAGCTGTAAATACTAATTGTCGTGTTTTGTAATTATTAAATTTATAAGTAACACTTAAACTTTAGAATTAGTTCATTACTACGGAAGCGCATCTTCGCAGAAACGTACTTAGGATGAGACAAGTAGTTTTTTTTTTTGGGGGGGGGGGGGTAATGACTATACACAAAAAAAACTGAAAGCAAGGTAAAACTTGCTGTAAATAAAGAAAAAAATATGTCCTTTAGTAACCCTTTCACTGACCCTAAATCTGGGGGTAAAGACAAAAATTGAAGATGAAAATGATGTACACGCAGTGGGCGTACCGATTCTCTAAAAGTCAATTTTTAGTCAAAGGGACCTTTAAATATCAACTTCGCCCATAATAGGATGAGAGCGCATAATGATGCACATTGGGCTCAACAACTAGAGATGAAGTTATTTCTAATCGATTTGCCATGTATGTTTTGATTAATGCTGATTATTTATACAGCGCTCCAAAGATACCATCGGTTTTGATGTGACAGCATTTAACCAGACACGAAAGTGTTGCATATGTCTAGTGATAATAAAAATTAGGCTATTCATGAATTGAATCAGGTCCTCCAGTAATAAATAAAGATTATTTATTTATTTCGATAATCCTGCCTCCATCAGGTCTGGAGAGAATCATACTCGAGATATGATGTAAAATTTGTTAAAAGTTTCTCTCAATCACTAATGATAAGGAATTGCATATCTGTAATTATTGTCAGAAAAATCTGATCCTTTAAAATATCGATTAATGCTGCCGTATACCAGGATAATATAAACGTTTCCTTATCTCATACATTGAGGGCAAGTTTGGCGGCAATCGATTCATCTTGCTCCACTTTACAAAAGGAAATACACCAAATTCAAATCAAATAAAAATATATGTGAAATCCTCAATTGAATTGATCTTTCAATGTTCTCTTTCATAATTAGAATTGAGTACTGTCAGTAACCAGTAATGCAAACAAATATAACACTTATAACTTCTCTTACTTTCCTGGTGAATGGATATAGTTGACTGGTAAGATTTCTGATTACTGTACAATACAACTTCCTGTAGGTGACTCTCTCTCTCTCTCTCTCTTTTTTTTGATAAACGCTGTTTATATATAACATATTACTCAGTAGATAAATACGAAACATAGCCTAGATAAGTTATTTAATAATTATTTCCGTGAAAATAAGTTACTGCTACGGTAACCCATAAAATCTAAGATTACCATTAGACCTAAACCCAGTCACACCGACATGCTCTTGCAGAACTGTGAATAACTACCTCTGCGGAGGAAATGCTGCGCAAAATATGTAGTTTACGAGGCTAAAATTATGCCAACCACACCCAACTAACTAGCAAAATATACGTTGGAATAACAGAACGTTTCAACGTTAATAACGCATCTTTCAGACATCCAGAAAAAATACAACTACGGCACTCGCCGCACGGCCCTATAATTTGAAAGACCAAAACATTCCAAGAAAAGTAGTTTGTGTATAACTAAAAAATTCAAAACCTTACAAGCTACTTCTTAACCACTCGCTTGCCTAAACATTAGGTCCGAAATATTTTGGTAGGGTCACAAGCCAAAATATTTGCTAGCGACTTAGCAAAAAAAAAAAGACAGTCGTCAGACACCTTAGATTCATGTATGTCAAAGTGTCGCCGACTGTGAGAGTGTGCGTTGTCACGCTCGGTCGTCGTTGGGACTATGGAAACATACACGTGACGATGATAATAAAAAGGATAAAATCAGGAAGTGGCTCAAGGTTCCTTGGTTTCGATATAATACAGTTCAAGACATCGGGTATAGACAGAAGTAGCAAATAATCGAAAAATAACACGAAACGACCAAATCCACAATCAGGTTCAAAAGTTTAATAATGTGGAAAGGTTATTTCCGCATAAGAGTCAATATATAAAAAGAAAATGAGTTCTGGATAATGAGATTGACGCTACACAATCCTAGGTTAGGATATCAAGTTGAAATCGCAGTGAATGAATGAAGGTAATACTGTAAGTTAACAGCTTAGGCTGGTTGGTTAGAGTTCAGTTTTCACAATTAAAATCCACTTATTCTTGTTGGCAATAAGATATTCTCAAAATAACTTAAGTTGTCGACGGCGGGCATTTCTAACATGTTTAATCCTTTTTCTGTTGAGCGTTTCCTCTAGCCCAAATAGTATACGCAAGACGATATATGGCATTTTCCCTTTCTTTCTTTCTCATCGTCTTCGTTTCTGCTTCTTCTTTTTCATCAACGTAGACTGACCGGATTTCAGGACTGATCTGACGCTCTCTCTATCTCTCATTTCTCCCTATTTGTGCCTATATGGGTGTCAGTTACATGACCGAGTGCGGAGTAGATTACGTAGTCATTTTTTTAGTGATTCAACCGGCACGACAGGTTCACAGACATGTGCGAGACCTATATTATATCGAAGCGAAAATGAACAATGTAAGGTGGTGGGTTTACAGAAATGGCACACGTTTTTACTCGTTTTAGGAAATATTTCCTTTCTCTTCTTTCTGTCTGGGTGAAAAAAAATATGAAAAATGTGTTTAATTACTCGTGCTACATATGATTAAAAAATATTACTTTGAAATTCCTAATTTGCCTTATCGTATTATGTAACAGCGTGTATACACATTAGTTTGTGTGTTACTTAACACATATGCCCACAAACAGAACAAAATATTTCACTTCTACACCTTCCCCTCCCGCTCTTTGAATTCACGGCCATTTCCTTCCTATTCTACACCTTCCTTTTCCATCCAATAATATGCCCACCCCATCTCCACATCACTTAACTCTTCTCTAAGTTATCCACTCGCCTTCACTTATTCCTTGATCTCAATCACTGCATCCACTGTATTTTTCTTTATTTATATTCTAATTTTAATCATTTTCAGAATTTTTATTTATTCTTTAATTTAACTTTATTTTAAATCTTGCATTCATCTTTCCATATCAAGCTTTTATTCATCAGCTCATAACCTAATTTCTGGCTGGGTTTGTTTGTTTGTATCATACTTTCCTAGTACTATTTCCATATATCGGTGGTTTGGGATAAAGCGGTCCAAACACAAACCACTGCTGCTACACATTAGCTGCTTTTACGTCACTAATAATTCAGTTCTTAATTATTTCATATGAATTGAGGTGTCGAACTCCAGCAATTACAACCCACTTTTCGTTTTAGCTTCTCGCTCTCCCCCTCCCATGTCTGCGCAGGTTTCGTCAAATCCGACATTATTATGGACTGCAGAGTTGGACATATTTTTATTTTAAAAGGCGGGCAATTCATACAAGCTTCAGAGAACAATAGGCTCTTTGAGCCGCACGCTGTTTTCTTTACATTATATTAGACTAATTACATCAGATCGCGATCGTCTCATAAGAAAAATGAGAGATTATTAAGCAGAAAGCTGTTTAGATTACATTACTCGTTAAGCCATATTAATACGTGCGTCTTCTCTGTCGCTTCTTTCGAGAGTGAGAGACTATTTTTCGAACAGCATTTTTTTCGCTTTCCTATGACTTCACTTCCTCTTTATTGTAACCCTATTTCCGTTCTCACTGTATTTATTTCCAGTCGCTGTTCATATTTTGATCTCTTGTCTATAACATTTCCTTTCTTTATTCCATATCTTAAAATTATAATAACACTTACAATGTACTTTCATGTTTTCCATAAAGCTATATTTTTATGAAGTAATTCATCATTTTAACCGTAAAACACATAATATATTAAACTAGGAGGGCCCCTTTCATGATGTAAAAGTATTAATTATTGTGTTGTTTAATTATTACATTTATGAATAATAATGAACATTTGAACGTTCGTATTATTTCATAACTAAAGAAAAGAATCATCGCGTCAACATACGTAGAGGTTTGTGTTTTTCTGCTTGCTTTTTTGTGGTGAGGATTTAAAATAATAGTTTCTATATACAAACACTGGAAGGAAGTTATTATTTTCTAGAACAATTTTTTGGTAAATAAAGTAACTTTTTTGAATAATGAATCACAACTTATCAAGGCAAAAGTTACTCGACGATGAAGCTTAATGAGATGGATGGATTGTCAGTATAATGATGAAGAATATTATGAGAGGATTGAAAATGATAAGTGTTGTGAAGTTGTCCAACAGTAAATAATAAATAAAGGAAGTCAAGTCGAGGGTTGGTTTAACAAGTGTATTAACAAAGTAAGAAAGTGACTAGCACTTGGCTAGACAGTTACAAGACTGTGCTTTGTCTTCTCTGTGTCTCTGGTGACTCGCACTATTTATAGTGACAACCGGTGTTGTTTCTCCTGTGTAAGAACGGCCGGTGTAACACCCCCCTTTGAAAATATCCCCTCTGGGGATTAATAACGTTTTTTGTTTGGGAATCACCATCATCAACTCAGTCGATTTCCGTTTTCTTTTTGATCTCCTAATCTCAGGAGCAGTCTCTGGTATGGGCACCTGAAAAGTATCAAAAACTGCATCCATGATGTCCTCCTCGGGCGATCTGGTCACCTCACTGTTCGAGTATCTTTTCCGGATTTGGTTAGTGTGACGTTTGTGCACGAAATCTGGTCCCTTAATCATATAGACCATGTTGCCTATTTGTTTATCCACAGTGTCGGACTCCCAGAAAGTCCTATTGTTTCTGTAGATCTTATAAAAAACGTTTTCGCCAACTTGGTACCGTTTTTTTGTCATTGTTCTTTTTATATTTGCACCATCCTGGTTTGGTAACAACTTGTGGAAAATCGATCTAACCTTGCGTCCGAACATGACCTCAACAGGTGTCTTCGACGTTTCGATGTTTGCATTCGGAATGACTCTGTAAACCTGCAGAAACTGTTGGATTGACTTATCCGTCGGTGATCCACTAGCTTTTTTCAGAGCTCTCTTGATGTGTCAAAGAATCTCTCCGCCATTGCATTGCTTCTTGGATGGTATGGAGGGATTGTTATATGCTCGATGAGATGATCCTAGCAAAGGTGTTTAAATTCAGTAGACGTGAATTGAGTACCATTGTCGGTGACAATACAGTCTGCTACTCCAAACCTAGCGAATAGTTCGTATAGGAAGTTTGTAGCTGCCTCGGATGTGGGGTTCTTGCATTTTAGTACTTCCGGCCACTTAGCTAGGCTGTCTACAACAATGAGATAGTAGAACCCATCCAGTGGTCCCGCAAAGTCTAAGTGAATTCTAGACCAAGGTCGGTCCGGTTTAGTCCACGATCCGAATTGAGTTGGAGGAGCTTTCGTAGCTAAGGCGCATCCTCTACACTCCCTGACTTTTTCTTCGATATGCTTATCCATGTTTGGCCAGTAAACGAAAAAGCGCATAAGGCTTTTCATTCTCGATATGCCTGGATGTCCTACATGGAATTCCTTGAGCATTCTTTTCTGTAATGTCATAGGAATTACAACCCTGTCGCTATATAACAGGACGTTGTCGCAAATTGAATAAATTCCATCATCTAGTTTGCTATTGTTGATTTTTTCGTGGTTATGATAAATTCATCCACCTCTGCTTTACTCTTAATCTAATCAAGCGTTACTGGAAGTTCTCTTATTGTGTCACATAACGTATTTTTTACTTCAGCTTCCGCTCGAATAGCTGCTATCACCATATCCTCCAATGGTTCTGTCTGCTTAGGTATCAACCTAGATAACCCGTCTGCATGACCAAATTTCTTAGATGGTACATACTCCATTTGAAAATTGTAGTTAAGAAGAATGGTACCCCATCTTTGGAGTCTATTCGCAGTGTGTTGTGGTAGTCCCTTTTTCGATCCGAAAATCGTTAATAAGGGTTTGTGGTCTGTTTCTAACAGAAATTGTCTACCGTGCAGGAAACGATTATATTTCTTTACCGCGAATATAATGCTTAGAGCCTCTTTCTCAATTTGAGAGTATTTTTTTTCGGCTGGTAGAAGTGTTCGGGATGCATGGGCTATGGGTTTTAATTTTCCATCATCCATTTTGTGCAATATGCATGCTCCTATACCATAGTTGCTGACATCGCTTGCAACTACAATATCACGCTTAGGATTATAATGTGCCAGAAACAAGTCAGACGTTAAGATATCTTTAATTTTCTGAAACGCTTCTTCGCACTCTTGCGTCCAGATCCATTTTTGGTCCTTCTTTAACAGTTCATTTAAGGATGATCTTAGTTTATGCATGTTTGGTACGAACACATTGTAGTAATTCGCCAACCCTAAGAAGCTTTGTAGGGATGCAGTATTTTCTGGGGCAGGCATGTTCCTTATCGCCATTGCCCTATCTGGGTCTGACCTTCTTCCTTGCTCATCGATGATTTGCCCTAAGTATTTTATTTTTTCCATGAAAAAAGTACATTTCTCATCTTTGATTTTAAACCCATAATCCTGGATTTTTTTTAATATTTGGTTTACATGAGTATTGAGTTGTTCTTTGCTAACGCTGTTTATTAACACATCGTCCAGGTACCCTACTGCGAAATCCATCCCATTTAGCATCATGTCCATAATTTGTTGAAAAATCACAGGGGCGACCTTTACTCAAAAAGGAAGTCGGTTAAATTTGTATAATCCCTTATGGGTATTGATGCATAGCAGTTTTGAACACTCTTCATCGACAGGTATTTGAAGATAAGCGTCGCTGAGGTCGATTTTAGAAAAATATTTTCCTCCACTCAGTTTCGCAAATATTTCTTCAGGGCTTGGAAGAGAGTAATGGTGATCTTTTAATGCCTTGTTCAAGCCTGTGGAAAAGTCGGCACAAACCCGAATCTCCTTGTTCTTTTTCTTAACATAAACTGTAGGTGAAGCCCACTCACTGTGATCAATTTTTGAAATGACAGCCATGTTCTCGAGTCTTTCTAATTCACCGTCTATTTGCTCTATAGCGGCGTATGGAACATTTCTTTTCTTTCTGAACACAGGTAGTTCATTTGTTTTAACTTCAAACTTTGCTACCGCTTTTGTACACCTTCCAAGACCGCCTTAAAATACGTCTGGAAAATTTGTTTTTAATTCCCTCTTGAGTTTTTCTGCCTCCACATTCGAATCCTCAACCTTTTGGCAAAAGGAGCTTAAAGGCAGATCCCATAGGCTAAACTTTTCAGTCAGATCAGTTCCAAAAAGGTTATTCGATTTTCGCATAACAAAAATTTTGGCTTTTACGGTCTTATTCTGGAAAGAAAAATTCGTCAATAATCCCCCTTCGAAGGTTATTTTTTCACCACTGACGCTTCTCGCCGTTTTTTGTGATTTGATCATAGTGGGTCTCCCAAGCTTCTTCCATGTCTGTTCATTAATGATAGGAATGTCAGACCCACTATCAAGCTGTAGTCTTACTTTTTTTTAAGCATTTTGACCTGTACATATTTCCGGATATTTTGTTCTTCAGGTTCAATTTTTGTCAGTTTAATGGCTGTCTTTCTACCAGATTTTTTCCTACAACGTGATGCCTTATGTCCTTTCTTGTGGCAGTTGTCACATTGTTTGAATATGTAGGGACACTCATTGTACAAATGGTTATCTTCACACCTCCAACACGGTCCAGGTGGATCTTTTCCATGTTTTTTTCTCTGGTTATTCATTGAAGTCAATTTTTTCTTCTGATTGATTTTTTTAATGTGCGACACTCCGTTTTCCTCTATGTCACGACTGTCCTGTTTCAACGCAACAAAACGTTCAGTCTTCCGCTAAGTTTTGTATTGTTAGACATGGCTCATTTTCGAGTTTATTTAAAACACGACGTCTGATTTCAGAGTCTTTATTTAAGACCAGACCTTGCAAGAATATTAGACATTTAAAATTATCCGATGATAATTCCTCTAATTTAAAATCGTCGCAAAGTTTATTTACTATACTTGCATACGTAATGTAATCGTCTTCTTCTCTTCTAGTGACATTCATACACTTATATCTCCTGTGGAAAAGAGAAGTTTTTGTAGAAAACAGTTCTGTTAGTAAAGTAACTGCCTCCTGGAAGTTCAACTCACTGGTCTTTTTTGGAAGGATAAAATTCACGAACTTTGTATGCTCGGCAGCTCCTAATTTTCTTAGCAAAAATCTAACTTTTTTAGAGTCTGTCCATGTACTGCAGTCCGATACAAAAATATCTTCATATCTTCTATAGAAGTGAGCAAAAGTGACATCGTCTTCTGGATTATAATTGAAAATTTCGATAGCGCTCCACACAGCCGTCTGGGAGAATGCATTATGATTCTCGCTTGCTTTCGTTAACTGTGTTACCTCCAGACATTTTCTCTGTTCCTCCTGTGTTTTTATCAAGAGTTCTTCGAAGTGTTTCTGCTGTTGTAGCAGTCTTTCTTGGAATCTTTCTTCTCGTGTTTTCGCCAGCTCTTTTTGTTCAACATGCATTTTTGGGGGGGCTTTTTGCTGTTCCAACAACTCTCTTTTAAATTTCTCCTCAATTTCAACTTGTTTTCTTTGAAGTTCCATTTGTTGTTCAACTTGCTGTCTTTGTAACGCAATATTTTGTTCCGTTTGGAATTTAAGTAATTGAAAAAGAGAATCTTTGAATTCAGTGTCCATCATTCACGAATTCAAATTATGCACCACACAATTTACACTTGTAAAAATAAATCAGTTTTCCCCACAACGTGCTTAATATGATTAGTTTGCTCAACTAATACACAAAACAAGAAATATATTATTTCTTAGTAAAAAAAATTCAATTCCAGTTCTTTTGCTTGAAAAACAAAACTAAGAAAAAATTTTTTTTTATATCTGTACGTAGTTTTACAAAACCAAGTCCGTCGCTATAAGCCTAATAATACTAGTTTTATGGGAAATTTTTTTAACCCCTTTTCATTTTGCAAAAATGCGACTTGTTTATTTAACAGTTCTTTGTTAGAAGCACAAATGACTTACGCGAATATAATTTTTTACTGTTCGTCCTTTGCTCGCAACAATTCTGTGGTAGACCGTTTTAATAAATAGTCAATCCGGATCTTGCTCAAATATCAGATGCTGTCCTAATAATAACGACAAACTTACACAATATCTGTAATAATTGACGTGGATAACATTTATCTTAACGAGTCAGTGAAACTTGAAGAGAAAAAAAAATAAAGGTATCAGTGTATTCAATTATTTCAATAATTGAAAATGTCTTTCGCGTTTTCTAGTTTTCGATTTTTGGTAGCAAGTTTTGAGTTTGTGTGTGTTTTTTTTCGCTTAACTACTCAGTAGTTAATTTGCTGTTAATCCTTGCGAATCCAAATATCTGACGAAGATGGGTTTTTTTCCGTGAAGATCTTGCGAATCACTTTGGGTGATTTTTTTGGCAGTGAAATTGTTTCGATTCCTCGTCGCCAATCTGTTGTGAAGTTGTCCAACAGTAAATAATAAATAAAGGAAGTCAAGTCGAGAGTTGGTTTTACAAGTGTATTAACAAAGTAAGAAAGTGACTAGCACTTGGCTAGACAGTTACAAGACTGTGCTTTGTCTTCTCTGTGTCTCTGGTGACTCGCACTATTTATAGTGACAACCGGTGTTGTTTCTCCTGTGTAAGAACGGCCGGTGTAACAATAAGTTACTTATGGGGATAATTTATGAAAATTATTTGTTGACAATGTATATGCAGAGAAGTAATCGCGTAGTAATACGCTTGACATGTGAGAAGTACTTTAAAAGAAACCCTGTTTGTGGAAATTCCGCCTGACGCTAGATACATTGAGAGAAAAGGTAAAGTTCTTTTACGCTGTGGTAGAGAACAAGTTCATGCGGTGAATGTGTTAGAAGGAAGGGCCAAAGATTTGAGTGTTCATTGGCAGTCACCTGATGTGGCAGCACCACTCCATCTTATGACTATCTAGCTCATAGCGGTAAAATGATCTAACCATTTTTTGTCAGTAACAGATTTGATATACCTCTTCTATTTCAGAATGGGTTAAAGTGAGTCCTAGAAACTTATCAAAGCCAGGTGCTTTCTCATAGAAATAATCATTATTTTGAGGAACAGTTTCGCAACAAATTCGGAAAAGAAATTGGAATCAAAGGGGGGATCGACAATATAGAATGCACGGTCCTGATAAAAACAGATGAAATATTAAGGATTTTTTTCGAGTGCGGAAACTAACCCGCATAATCAGATAACCCTAACCCGGAACACAGGTAAGTAGTAATGAAAATAGAACAAAAAATATAGAAATCATATCATATGAGTCCGATAGAATTGAAACTGATACAAATCTAATGACCTCACATTCTCCCCCCCCCCTTCGCCCCAAAGATGATGGCACCAGCCTTCGACTTGTATCACCCAAAATTGTCGTGAAAGGTCAAAGTGGAGACTTGTTGTCATTCAGACTCCAGAGAACACCACTTGTTAGTATCAGTGAGGAATCACTGAAAATGACGCGTGTGAAAATCCGTAGTCAGTAAATAATAATAATAATAATAATAATAATAATAATAATAATAATAATAATAATAATAATAATAATAATAATAATAATTATCTACTATTCTCTAGATAATCATGGACTACCTCTCTTAGGAACAGAAAGGATGTCGGAAAGGAAGAAGAGAGACGCAAGACTTGTTATACATAGATCCAAATATCATTAAAGATGTAAAAAGCAGAAAAAGAACATAGCCAAATACATAGAGTTTCTCATAATCTTACTCCCCAGTCCGTTACATCAACACCGGTTTATACCACACAAAATAGCCGTGAAGGGTCATGGGGGATAGAAAGAGCGAGGGTGGAAATAACCATCAAGATCTCCACTGGAAAGAGATGGAGAATACTAAAATCCCGAGAAAGCTTGTTAAAATTTCAGAGAAAGCAAAGAGCGTTATCATAGAGAACTCAAGCATAAACAGTTGTTGCGAGAACGCAATGTAATATATAAATATAATTGAAAGAAGCGGGGTGTACAAGAAATCTAGAGAGACTTTTTGTCACTCAGACTCCAGGGAACACCACATGTATTTTCCCATTGAGCGATCACAGGTAATGACTCGTGCGAGATCCCCTCGTCAGTAAATACTACTACTACTACAATAATAATAATAATAATAATAATAATAATAATAATAATAATAATAATAATAATAATAATAATAATAATAACAATAACAATAATAATAATAATAATAAGTGAATGCAGCAAACTAGCCCAAACAGAATACAATTGCAGACACAACTGCATTGGGAAAGAAGTACACTGGGAACTATGCAAACGACTGCATGTCGAACACGCGGACAAATGGTGCAAACATAAACCAGACACAGTACTAGAAAACAAAAGTCACAAAATCTTCTGGGAAATGGAGTTGCAAACAGGTAAACTCATCATAGCAAATAGACCGGTTGTCATAATAGTCAACATGAAGGAAAAATTCCGCAAAATTGTAGATTTTACCGTTCCAGCAGACCACAGAGTGAAGATTAAGGAGACGGGAAAACGAAGCATATACACGGAACTTACCAGAGAATTGAAAGGGATATGGAGCATGAAGAAAGTTAATATAATACCAATAGCAGTAAGAGCACTAGGAACAGTCCCGACAAACCTGGAAAAAAGACTTGGATACATTTCAATCGAAGGGATCATTAAGACCATACAAAGGAGTGAAATGATCAAAACAGCTGCAATCTTAAGAAAAATTATCTAATGCGGAAACCAACCCGCATAATCTGCGAACGGTAACCAGTCACATTGAAGTTACAATAGGAAGTAAACAAAACCACAGGAGGAACACCACTACACCAACCAAAGAACAGAAACTGCAAGAAATGTTATACCCTCCCCCCAAAATAAGTGATGGCACCAGCCGCGGCTGATACCACACAAAATAGTTATGAAAGGTCAAGGAGGATGGGAAGACTGAGGAAGGAGAGCAGAGATAAGACAACTTCTGGAAGTGCGGAGAGTACTGAGACCATGGGGAGACTTATTGTCACCCAAATCCCAGAGGTGACTAATGGCCATTACCAGGGAGAAATCAATCGTAAGCGGCTGTTGTGATACCGCAAATTCATTTACAATGGTTATCGAAAAGATGTGGAAAGTACTGGAAATTTGAGGAAACTTGTTGTCACTCAGACTCCAGGGAACACCACCGATTATTATACGTGATGAACCACTGATGATGACTTGTGTGATAACTCCTAGTGAGTACACATGATAATAATTGGTGTGACCTTAAAGGGCCGTTAATAAATGAGACAACACGGTGGTGTATTTACAAGAGTGTGTATTTACAGAAGTACAGAATGGTATGTTATAGAAAAGTCGGTTCCGAGATGTGAAACTAAGCCAGCACCCCTAAAGAAGAGGCACTTAAAAATTGTCCGAGACGTCCCAGGCAGTTAGCAATAAACTAACTCCTCCTCAAAGAGGCGAGGCAATCCCTGGAAGGGTGGACTTCCTAGGGCTACCAAGGACTAATACCTCACCATGACAGATTAAAGACCATCGAAATGGCTCAGGGACCGTCGGGCTGATTGTCGGGAACGGATCCTCGACTGGTATCTTCCAATCAACGTCTCAACTTAAGTTGCAAAAACCGCTTCCAGACTTCGTTGTAAGCTCTTCTATACATATTGTATAGATCAGTCCATATAGTAACGAAGGGGGGTAGATCACCATAACATAATAACATCATAACACCACTTTCTTAACCTTGTTTCGTATGGAGTGTATACTTTTTCCTTTTCTGGTTTATTGCACATAAGTCCGTAATATTACATATTCTTTCTGATCTTCGTTGTTCAGAACCTGTTTGTGTGATTGGTATCTAAAATGTGTCGAATACGACATCCATAAGTACGTAGTATAGAGAATTATTATCGACAGCATCTGAATATCATTTCCTCATCTCGTTCATGTGTCTTTTGTGGGTAAACTTGGGCTCTTTACCATGTAAATCACGTTTCCAATGCGTTTATTCACGATACCTGCTTTCCCAGTAGGATTTATTGTTTAAAATATCCGAAAAAAACAAAACTTTTTCTCCAAATTTGAAACGTTCCTTCACGACATTTTATTTATATCTTGGTTTCGTATGGGTTGGCAATTGTCTATCAAACACTGTTTCAGTCTTCCTTGCAAACATTGCTTCTATATACCTGCAAAAATTCTTGAATGACTTTTTCGTGAGGTGTACCCCTCGCATTCTTAAGCTCTCTTTTAAACGTATCCACAAACCGTTCTGCCTGACCATTGCTGCTGGTATGGTCCGTCGCGATCGTGATATGCTTCACTACGACAGAATATTTTGAATTCACTAGACATGAATTGAGTTCAGTTGTCTGATACTATACAGTAAACGACTTCAAACCGGGCAAAAAATTCATGTCAAAAACTAACAGTTACTTCCGTGGCTGATTGCTTACATTTTAATATTTCCAAACATTTTGAGAAACTGTCCACTACTATTAGGAAATAGAAACCATCCAGTGGACCAGCAAAATCTATGTGGATCCTAAACCACGGTCGGTTTGTTTTCAGCCAGGGTCTGAACTTTATGGGAGATGTATTCACTGCAAAACCACAACATTTGTATAGTTTCACCGCATTTAAAATGTTTTGTCAATGTTTGTCTAATAGACAAAACTTCTAATGAGACTTTTCATTCTCGAAATGATCGGGTGACCGACTTGAAATTATTTTAGTATTCTTTTCTATAATGCAGCAGGAATTACCACTCGATCACCGTACATAACTACTTTATCACAGATTGAATACATTTCCGAGATTTGTCGGTGCTTTTCTTTTCTTTTGTTTTTATGTGTTTTACAAATAGTCGTCTAGCGCCTTTTCTTTTTTTTCTTTTATTTCTTCGAATGTTACTAAAAGCTCCCTAATAGCATTAAACAATGTATTTTTAACTTCTACCTCAGTTTGTACGGAGACAATCTGTATGTCTTCAAGGGTTTAGCATATTTGGTTATAAGTCCAGATATTATAATTGTAATTGAGCAGAATTAATCCCCTCTCTCTGTAGTCCATTTGCTGTATGTATTGGTAATCCCTTTTGGGCCTATAAATCGTTAGCAGTGGTTTATTGTCGTTTTGCAACATAAAATGCCTTCCGTGAGCAAATCGATAGAATTTTGTGACTTCAAAAATGATACCCAATGCTTCCTTCTTGATTTGTGAGTTACATTTTTCTGCAGATAGCAATGTACGAGACGCGTGTGCGATAGGTTTCCATCTTCTATTTTGTGTACTATGCAAGTTCCAATGCCGTATGAGCTAGCATCAGTAGCTACAATGATTTCGAGATCTGGATTGCAGTGCGTCAAAAATAATTTTGATGTGAGGATATTTTTTATTTTTTCACATGCCTCCTGGCATAATGTCGTCCAGAGCCACTATTTTTTCTTTTTTTAATACAAGGCATTCACAAATTGTGCATGTTTGGAATAGACACATTGTAATAATTTGCTAAACGAAGAACACTTTGTAGTGATGATACTTTTTCCGGAGACGGTAATTTTTGTATCGCACTCGCTTGCTCTGGATCCGGTTTTCTATCTTTGTCTATAATTAGACTAAGATATTTTACTTTTTCCATAAAAAATCGCCTTTCTCATCCTTCAATTTAAATCCATGGCTTTGCATCATTTTAAATATTTCGTGTACATGCGATTTGTGTTGCTCGGTGCTTTTAGAATGTCATCTAGGTAGGCTCTCACAAATTAAAGTCCGCTAAGCAATGTGTGAACCTTAACCCTAAATGGTAATCTATCGAAGTTGTACAAACCCCTATGGGTATTTATACAAAGTAGTTTTTAGTTCTATTCATCTACGGTTATTTGTAGACAAGCATCACTTAAATCAATATTTGAAATAATTTCCCCTCCGTTGAGCGAATATCTCTTTTGGGCTAGACAGAGGGTAGTGATAATCCTTTAGTGCAGGGTTCAATCTTGCATAGATATCTGCACAAACATTCATCTCTTTACTTTTTACGTAGATTGTAGGCGAAGCCCACTCGCTGTACTCTACTCTCGATAATGATCCAATTTTTTCGGTTCTATTTAATTCCTCGTCAATCTGATTTAATTTCATAGGTGGAACATTTCTTTTTTTAAACTGGTTGAATATTTGGCTTTAATTTAAACTTGTTACATTTGTTACATTTTCCAAACCCACCAGAAAAAAAAACTTTCAAAAATGCTTTTTTATTATTCATTTTTTAATCTCTCTGTTTCGACATATACATTTTCAATATTTTGACAGTAGTTTATGGCAATATGTATAATTAACATTTCTCTATCCAGTCCGTGCCGAAGAGATAGTTTGAGTTGTTCATTACAAACATTTTTAATTTCAAAGTGTTTTCTTTAGATGTAACGTAAGCGATTCGTTCGTCTTCAAATTTTATTTGTTCACTAGTAACACTTCTAGCTATTTTTTCGTTCTCATCAAAGTTCGTATGACAATTTTATTCATGTTTGAAGATTTATTATTGACAGATATGAGCCGGAATCAAGTTTTAACTTAATATTTGCATTCAAAATTTTTACTTGCACAAAATTCCTGATATTTTCAACTTCATAAGTTTTAGCAATTATAATAAATATTTTTATTTATTTTATGTTAAAATATGCAGTGTGTACTTTTGTGCCTCATTTGACCTCAATTAAAACATATTTTCCTTTTATGTCGGCAATCTTTGTATTCAGGCAATTTCCCGCAACCAAATCACGGTTTAGGAGGCAAATTATTTTTCTTTTATTGATCAAATTTAGTTGGTGAATTAATGTTCTTTTGTTACGGATATTTCTAATATGTTACACTCCGCTTTGCTCAATGTCTCTTGAATCTTGATGAGCAGCAATTAAACGTTGGAGATTCCATGCTGAAGCGTTTTACCCTAATTCACTTTCTAGTATTTTAAGAGCCCTTCTCTTGATTTCAGCATCCATATTTGATGTTAAACTCTGTGCAAAGATTAGAAATTTAAAGTTGTTAGAGCTCAACTGCGACCATTTTAAATCATCGCAGTGAATGCTAACTACGCTAGGGGAAGTAATGTAATATAGTTTACATCTCCTTTCTTTGTGAGATTCATACATTTCCGTCCTTTGTGAAAAGAGATGTTTTAAGGCTAAACAATTTAGTTATAAATTTTACCGCTTCAACAAATATAAAGGTGCTGTTTTTGTGGCAATATATAATTGACGAATTTTGCATGCTCAATCGTACCCAACTTTCTTTAATAACAATCATTTTTTAATCGGTGTAATTCGCACAGTCCGTATTATAAAGATCTTCGTATCGACTGAAATACGTAGCAAACATATTTTCATTTTCAGAGTCGTAATGAAAATTATCGATAGCGCTCCAAATAGCGTTAAGTAAAAATGCACTTCCAGTTTCAACATTTTGACCGCTATTCGATAATTTGTATATTTTTTTGTTCTTGTAGGGTATAAAGAAATATTTACTTAAATATTTTTGTTTGCTCCAATTGTATTTTGTGAAATTCCACTTCTTTTTCTCGGAAATTTGTTAGTGTCAAAACTGTTGTTCTTGTTAGTGTTTAATAATTTCCAACATATCACTTTGAAATTTCTCCATTTTTCGTCACTTAAAATAGGCTACCGACTTTTTCGTGTATGTTCTTTATTTTTTTATTTATTTTTACACGTAGTAACTTTTATCACTTGAAGATAATTCTTCACTTTTTAGCAAGCGAAATAAAATAAGTATGCTTGTTCAAACTTATTTATTTGTTTCTGATTAAACAATAAAATAAACGAAGAAAAATCGACAGAAACTTTGTTGCTTTTATTTTCGTCGTCGAAAGATTAAGATTTCAAAACCTCGTGTTGAAGAATGACTTGGAATCTTTTCGTGCGCTTCAATCTTATTTTCTGACATTTGAGTGTTTCCTTTGTCAGATGTAACTTCTCGCTTTTACTGTAGTAATTAACGTTTTTTTTTTCGAGCACACCACCTATATTTTTTTTTCGAAAATCCAACATTGCCAGTTGTTGTAATGGTTATGTTGTATCTGACATGAGTCCAAATTCTTGTTGCCAGTGTTGTGTGGAACAAACAATCCGGGTTATATTGTGTCCGAATACATCCGAGTTCTCATCCCCAGTGTTGTGACATTAAAGGGTTGTTTATAAATAAGAAAACTCAGTGGTATATATATGCATTTACAAATATACAGAATACAAGGTCTGTCTAAAAAGTATCTGACCTTAGGCTAGAATAAATATTTCAAATACCTGACGGGATTGGTACAATAAACCTTTTCAAAGCAGGCCTCTTGTGCTTTCAAACACTTAGCCTCCCGATCCATCCACTGCCAGAAGCACCTCTGAAAGTCTTCTTTTAAAATGGTGTTCATCTCCGCCGTCGCGTTCCACATTATCTCTTCTATTGTCTCAAAATGGGAATCTTTCAGCGGTGTTTTCAATTTTCGAAACAAGAAAAAGTTGCAAGGTGCCATGTCTGGAAAGTAAAGAGGTTAGCGATCGACTAGAACGTTTGGATCAATTCGAATAAATGTGCTGGGGCGTTGTCGTGATGCAATTGCCAGGTTTTCGCTATCGACATGTCTGGTCTTTTGCGCCGAACTGCGTCACGAAGACGCTGGAGAACATCTTGATAGTACTCCTTTGTCACTTTTCGTCCTTCCGGTGCGTATTTGTGATGCACAATTCCAAGTATATCAAAGAGGACAGTCAGCATCACCTCGATTTTGCTTCGCACCTGTCGCGCTTTTTTGGCCTTGGAGACTCGGGATGCTTCCATTGCGACAAGTCCCTTTTTTCTTATTTCTGAGTCGTACCCGTACACCCATGACTCATCTCCAGTTATCACGGTGTTCCAAAACCCAGGATCAGTGTTGGCGGCTCCCAGAAGGTCCTGTGCAACTTGAAAACGGAAGTCCTTTTGTTCTTGCAACAACAATTTGGGCACAAATTTCGCAGCTTATCTGCGCACGTTCAACACATCACGCAAAATTGCATGTGCGAAATATTTACTCACTGCGACCTCTTGGGCGATCTCCCGCACGGTTGAACGACGATCTTCCATTACCAAATTTCGCACCCTCTCAACAACAGCTGCACTCCGAGCAGTTTGGGGTCTGCCAGAACGCTTGTCACTTTACGCTGATGTGCGGCCACTTTTGAATCGGTTGAATCTTTAGTTTGTGTTACACCCATCGCATCTTCTCCAAACACCTGCTGAATCTTACGAATTGTTTTGCTTTGAGAATCACCAAGCTTTTGACAAAATTTGATGCAGTACCTTTGCTCAACACGTTCAGGCATCTTGAGAGAATCGGTAATCAGACGACCATGTTGTGTAGCACCTCACTCAGCAACCGACAGGCAGCGACTAACGCGCAGAAAGACGGTGATAGAATTCACACATGCGCATGAAGGTGTCTTCCTTCACTGTGTAGAGTAACGCCACCCTATCGTCTCTATTTCGCACGGAAAAATAAAAGTCATATATTTTTTAGACATGCCTAGTAGTATGTTACAGAAAGACTTCCCTAAGACTGTTTCGAGACTTTGTCGAAAGTTCCCTTATTTATAGTGTCTGGAAGAGTCCATACAGTCACTAAATAGGGTAGATCAGCATCAAACCATAATAATGATGATTACCAACCATGAGGAAAATCCGAACGGAAAAACCGAGAGAATTGATTTACCACTCCCTTAATAGGAACATAAAGGATGCCGGAAAGAGGAAAGAGAGACGTATGACCTGCTATACATAGATCAAAAAATAATGAATAAGATAAAAAGTAGACAAAAGACATAGCCATGGCATGGATTGGCACAAGATAGCCTACGACAGAATCTCTCAAGCATGGATAATTTTAAAATGTACAAGATATCTGACAAAAGTATTAATCTTATTAAGATTACAATGAGAACATAGAGAATGGAAATGGCATCTGGAGGACAACTCCTGACTGAATACAGGGACGCATCTTCTAAGGAGACTTACTATAACCACAACTGTTTAGCATAGCCATGATACATCATAACTACATAATTAGGAAATGTGATGCCGAATACAAGTTTACATACACAGGGCGAAGCTATTTGCAAAAAAACAAAAAGGAACTGGAAAAGCTGATAAACACAACCAGAATTTTAGTCAGGATATTCAAATGGAATTCGGAATGGAAAAGTGTGCACTACGAGATATGAAAAGGGGGAAACTGGAGACAGCGGAAGGCATGGAACTTTCCAACCAAGAGGAGATAAGGGCACTTGTTGAACATGATACCTACAAATATTTGGGAATCTTGGAAGCAGACACCACCAAATGTACAGAAGTGAAAGAGAAGATTGGAAAAGAATACATGAGAAGAACAAGCAAACTCTTAGAAACAAAACTATATAGTATAAATCTAGTTAAAGGAATAACCACATGGGCAGTAGCACTAATAAGATACTCTGGACCATTCATGGACTGGGCCAAAGAAGAAGTTAGGCATCTTGACCAGAAAATGATGAAACTAATGACCATGCACAATGCACTACACCCGAAAGGTGATACTGACCGACTCTATGTGAAAAGGAACGAAGGGGAAAGAGGAATTATAAGTATGGAAGACTGTGTGGAAGACACCAAAAAGAATTGGAAAAAAAACATAACGCAAAAAACAGAAAGACTGACTACCGCAGCAAAGACACCTTCAAGATGAACAATTACGGAAGCAACAGAACCATAAACAAAAAGACAATAAAACAAAATTGGAAAGAGAAAAAAACTACATTGACGATTTATGAGAATGACAAGAGAAGAGACCTACGAAAATATCTGGCTAAGAAAAGAACACGTGAACTGAAAAACGGAATCGCTACTGACAGCTACACAAAACAATGCGATTAGAACTAGCTATAACAGATCAAACCCAGGAAATGTCTACAAAAGGACGAAACGGTAAATAACACAATAAGTGAATCAGGCAAACTAGTTAAAAAAGAATACAAGAACAGACACGACTCGTAAATAAAACAGACTACTGGAGACTATGCAAACGATTGTATTTTGAACATGCAGAAAAATGGTACCGACACGCACCAAAGGAAGTACTGGAAAATGAAAATAAAAACATACCCTGGGATATGAAGGTACAAACAGATAAACTCACTGTAGCAAGGAGACCGGCTTTCATGATAGTCAGCAAGAATAAACAATCTTGCCAAATAGTAGATTTTGCCGTTCCAGCAGACAATAGAGTTAAGATCAAAGAGAAAGAAAAACGGAGCAAATACACAAAACTTGCCAAAGAACTTAAAGGGATATTGAACATGAAGATTGTCAATATTATACCGTAATTGTAGGAGCACTAGAAACTGTCATGAAAAACTGGAATAAAAGACTGGAAGAAATTGGAATCAAATGTAAAACTAAGACAATACCATGGACGGCAATGATGAAAACAGATGAAATCTTAAGAAAAATCATCGAATGCAGAAAGAAACGCACATAAACTGCAGACGCTACTCAGTCACGTGGAAGTTGCAATAGAGAGAAACCAAAAAGATAGTAAGAACACCACAACATGAACCCAAAGGGAGCTGAAACAGCCCAGAAAACAAATGATGGCACACAAAATAGTCGTGAACGGTCAAAGAGGATGGAAAGAGCGAGGAAGGATACCAATTGTGGTTGCCAGCGAGAAATCACTGGTAATCGGTTGTTGCGATAATGCCAAATCATTTGCAATAGTTATCGAAAGAAGTGGAGAGTACTGGAAATCTGAGGAGAATTGCTGTCACTAAGACTCGAGGGAACACAACCGGTTATTATCAGTGAGCAATTACTGATCATGTCCTGTGTGAAAACTCCTAGTGAGTTGATAATAATAATAATAATAATAATAAGAAGAAGAAGAAGAAGAAGAAGAAGAAGATGAAGAAAAATAATAAGAAGCAGAAGATGAAAAAGAAGAAGAAGAAGAAGATGAATAAGAAAAATAATAAGAAGAAGAAGATGAAGAAGAAGAAGAAGAAGAAGAAGAAGAAGAAGAAGAAGAAGAAGAAAGAGAAGGGGGAGGACATAAAGCACTCATGTGTTCAAAAACTATTTATTTAAATTGCGTGAAGCACACTTGGATTGCCTGTTGTGTCATGAAAGAGTGAGACTACTACTACTACTACTACTACTACTACTACTACTACTACTATTTAGATGTTTAGGCCACAGAGAGAACGAATTTTAAAGTAGTATTTTTTATTATTCACATTTTAAAATTTGCACCTATAGTAAGTTTATAAATGCGCTAGAATAATCAAAAAATAAAATAAAAACTTGTACGTGCGCCAGGCGTATAGATGTATGCAGTAGCGGTGGCGCTTATCGACGTGGAAATTCACCTGTGTGCTTGGGTGATGACATGTTGATTAACAGACACGTTTTCGTGCGCGCAGGCACGTGTACCCATACACGGATACATGGAAACACTTATCTTCTACAAGTTTAACCGTTGTGCTCCGCAGGGACGCGTTCCTGTTGAAAACTACTTGGGCTCGTAGCCCAAACGGTTAAGAGCAATAGAAACAAATTTTAGTACACAATTTATTGCACTAATAACTATATATATATATATATATATATATATATATATATATATATATATATATATATATATATATTTAAAGTTTTTATATTTAAATTAAAAATTTCATAACATAAAGCAATTGTAATAGCTCAATAGTGCGAGGATAGAGTTATGGTATCAAATATATTTATTTAATTTAAACCGCGTCAAATGTTAGGAGGAACAGATTCACACTATTTAACAAAAAAGTGTTTTTATTTCCAGCATACAATAGTTTCGGCCAAGATATTTATTAAATGCTCAGGTGTCCTATGCATTTATTCCTTAGGGTGGTTATCTTCAGTGCTCTTATATAAACAAAGAAAACAAAGAAAACAAAGAAAAACAAAGAAAAAAGAAAAAGAAAAAAGGAAACTTTCGGGAAAGTAAAGCCTGGATTACAGTCCGTGCGCATTATCATTTTTATATACAGATGGAGCTGTTAACTCCTATATGTCTAAGTCGTGGCATTCACACGCCATATGCAGTTCGCTATTAGTTTTTTAAATCGTTCATCATCGACTTAGATATTCATTCCAAATCACAAGATATATATATATATATATATATGTTTATATATATATATATATATATATATATATATATATATAGTGTGTAGATTTCAATTTTGTTTGAGAATCTGAATAACAGAGCTCAATGTAATTTAAACAGAGCAAAACAGAATTATAAAAAGAAAAAACTATACACACATTAAGGTTGTACACATTATAACTTATTTCGACCCCTTAATTAGGTCTCCTCAGATGTATAAACAACCACGTCAAAAAAACAAATAATGAGAGAAATTCATCATCGTCTTAAAAAGATACATTCACTTTTTTGATTGGTCTATGTAAAAAAGGAGGTAAATGTTGAAATAATCGAGGAGGGGTGACAGAAATTAAAATTAAATTACATTGAGCTCTGTTATTCAGATTCTCAACACAAAATTGAAATCTACACACTATATCGGCTCCCCACTAATTGTGAGTTGAGCTCTCTCAGGAATTTGAATTCGGAATCCATTTTACATCATTACTTGGACCAATAATGGAGAAATTCACGCCGGCTTATTCGTTAAAGAACATTCCCTTTCCTAGTCTACATAATTTTACTTTCTCCTTAACGGAGAAAATAACGGATCTTATTACCAGGATGAGATGGAAGGCATACTTTTTCTTAAAAGCGGAATCTACTAAGGAACAATATGAAATGTATAACTTCAGAACCCTTAACCCAGCTAAACCTATAGAAGCGCTTAAACAATTTGAAGCTGATTTATTCAATATAGTGAAAAAGATTAAATTCAAAAAACATTCTAATGACTTTCAGTCGGAACTCGCAAACGATATCAAAAACATAAAAAAATCCAACAAAGTTTGGGTTAAAGCCGACAAATCTGCCAATATATATAAAATATGCCCCTTAGAATATAAAAAGCTAATTATAGATAAAATCTCCAATACTTATAAAAAAGACATTCTAGACACAGAGGCTACAATTAACAAGGAAACTAGAGAATTTACCTCAAAATTGAGAATTGAAGACAGAGTAGGAAGATTAGATATGAAAAATGCTTACATCCTTATAAAGGGCCATAAAAAGAACTTCCAAAATAATAAGCAATCCAGACTTATCAATACAACGAAAACAGAATTGGGACATGTATCCAAAAAGATACTACAGAACATAATCAACGAGACTCTAACAGCGACACAGTTCAATCTATGGAAAGATTCTGCTGACACAATTAAATGGTTTAGGGAAATAGAACATAAAAAAGAGCCTCTTTTATCCAATTCGATATAATGGAGTTTTACCCTTCCATTTCGAAGGAATTGCTAATTAATAGCATAAACTATGCCAAAAATTTCGTTGACATTTCAGACGAACAAATCAACATAATTTTGGCCTGTCGGAGGTCCATTTTGGCAAACGATGGGGATAATTGGATTAAAAATGATAGTACAGACTTTGATGTCCCGATGGGGTCCTTTGATTCAGCTCAAATAGCAGATTTGGTGGGAATCTATATAATATATATAATCAGTCGAATTGTAACCCCCAACCAAATTGGCCTATATAGAGATGACGGACTGATCATCGTACCTAATAGCAATGGTCCTCTAATATCTAGGATGCATAAAAAACTAAATAAGGCTTTTAAATATTTAGGTTTGAGGATTGAAGTGACCCCTAATTGCAACGAGGTAAATTTTCTAGACATTACCCTAAACTTAAACGAGGGAACTTTTCAACCTTTCCATAAAGATAATCATACCCCATTATACATTAACACTAAATCCAATCATCCCAAATGCATTATAAAACAAATTCCTACAACTATTAACACCAGAATTAACAAACTCTCATCAAATAAAAATATTTTTGAGACTAGCAAATATATATATGATAACGCATTAAGTAATAGCGGGTACAACGAAAAACTAATATATAATGATAATATAAAGAAAAATAAACCCAAAAACCGGAGACGCAAAATTATCTGGTTCAATCCACCATATTGCCAGCTTTCTAGTCTTAATATCGGGAGAATATTTTTAAATCTAATAGATAAACATTTTAAAACGACTAATCCTTTAAGTAAAATTTTCAATAGGAAAACTGTGAAAATTAGTTATTCTTGCACCAAAAATATGGAGAACATTATTAATACACATAATAAAAAAATATTGAGCACACCGAGTAAGAAAACTAAAACGGAGGAAAAAAAATGTAATTGTCAGATTAAAAATAACTGCCCACTTAAGGGAAACTGTAACGTCGAAAGCGTTGTATATAAGGCTACGATTTATCCTAATGAAAATACTAACAATAAGAAAGTATACATAGGAATATCCGCCGGGAAGTGGAAACAACGATTCTACGTACACAAACACTCATTTTTAAACCCGAACGTCACCAATAAAACGGAATTAACCAAACACTGGTGGTTTTTAAAAAACAACAATTTAACACCAACTATTTCGTGGTCCATACTATGTCATTCGAACACTCCAAAAGGATTTAGACATAGATGCAATTTGTGCCTGGAGGAAAAAATTAGAATACTAAAATATGAAGACAATAACATTTTAAATAGACGAGATGAACTGATGGCTAAATGTAGACACAGACACAGGTTTAAAATCAACAGCACGTTATAAAGTTCTTTGTAAATAACAATTCTTTTAAAGTATAGTTACAATAAGAGTTATAACTGTATAAATAAATGTTAACAAATTAGTAAGTAAGTTTGTTTTTTGTTTTTTTGTTTTTTTTTTAACCAATTTAGTAAAACACTAGTTTGTAAATAAATCGTGCTTAAATGTCGCCAAACTTTAATTCCGTATTGACGTTATAACCAATTAAGTTTCTTATAATTTCCTATATAAATCGAAATCTTCGTCCTGAATTTTCGTCTTTTCATTTCTAATCGTAAATAATTAATCGTGAACGCTCGAATCTTTACCAATTTGTAAATAAACCGTTTTTAAATGTCGCTAAACTTTAATTCCGTAGTGTAAATCATCTCGAATCTTGACGTTATACAAATTAAATTTTTAATATGTTCTAATCTAAACCGAAATCTTCGTCCTACATTTTCGTCTTTTAATTTTTAATCGTAAATAATTAAACGTAGTTTTTAATCGTGAACGCTCGAATCTTTCATCATATATTTTTACCCATAAAGCTCATATTCGAAATTTTAAATGAGATGATTTATTTGTTTAAATAGTAAAAACGAATTCTTTTATATATATTTTTATATTTTTATATTTCTGCATATATAAAAAAAATAGTCAAATTAATCTTTTACTTCTGTCACCCCTCCTCGATTATTTTAACATTTACCTCCTTTTTTACATAGACCAATCAAAAAAGTGAATGTATCTTTTTAAGACGATGATCAATTTCTCTCATTATTTGTTTTTTTGACGTGGTTGTTTATACATCTGAGGAGACCTAATTAAGGGGTCGAAATAAGTTATAATGTGTACAACCTTAATGTGTGTATAGTTTTTTCTTTTTATAATTCTATATATATATATATATATATATATATGTATATATATATATATATATATTATAAGGAGCCCTTTTCGAGTCAAAATTGAAAGCAAAGCACTATCGGAGAAATTAAAAATAGACATTAACCTGACCTCCCAGTGCAATTCTCTGACTGTTGTTGAGTTATATCGTATGTCTAGATATTTATAATCGGCGCTTTCAGTGTAGATATAACTTAACCTCTCCGTAATCAAGTGACAATCTCTCCTGGCCCCGAGGGCTAGGTGAACGCTTACACATGCAAGGTGTCTTTCTGAACCGAGTTCGCGCTCTGTGGCCATCTGAGATTGTTATTTACCTGCGCTGATGAGAGCCGTAAGCTCGAAGCAACGTCGTACGTAGGTAAAATATTTAAAAAATATAATTTAAGATTATATATATATATATATATATATATATATTTATATATAATTTAAGATTATATATATATATATATATATATATATATATATATATTAGTATAAACCTTCCGTCAAAAACTACTAGAAAATAATCATTCTACTCCAGTTTTTACACTAATAATCATATAAAATCATAGAATTACGTCAGTAATTTGATTTTTCATATATAAATTTTCTATCATCATTTCTGATGACTTACAAAAACACCCACAGTCATAGCAGAGAATTTCTATCCGAATTCATTTCAGAAAACGGGGGTTGTCTTACTTGCTATTTCCTTTCTTGCTTACCATCTCCACTTAGTATGGTTTCCTCTAGGGGTTAGAAAAAAGTACGTTTTTGATCCGTTAACTTTTGTGTGAAGAATGTTATTCATATTAATTCGTATACCAATAAATACACATTGACTTGTATTAAAGAGTGGAGGATCACACTCCAACGAGTTGTAGTATTTATTTTATTCTGAGGATGAGGGATACCCTCGAAAATTAAAATAATGAAAAGGACACACTCCAACCCAACACCACGGTCACGATACACTGGTAAATGAAAAAAAAAAAATTTTGAAAATTATTGACTTTTCAATATTGTCACTTTTTACGATTCCACGTGTCGTATGTGTCACTCTAACAACGCATTGTTATCGCCTTCAAAAAATAATATTCTTATATATATATATATATATATATATATATATATATATATATATATATATATATATATATATATATATATATATATATATATATGGAAAATGAGAAAAAGGAAAACCAAAATATTATTTATGTATTCATCAACGTTTCGTCTTTATTTCAAGACTTTTTCAAGATGATTGATCTGAAAGAAATAACACACAAGTACAAATATTTGAAACCGTAGGAGCAGACAAATATGTTTCAAATATTTGTACTTATGTGTTATTTCTTCAGACCAGTCATTCTTAGGAAGTATTGATTTAAATACCAAACATTTATTAATACATAAATACTATTTTTGGTTTTCTCTATTACATTTTCAATTATGTTGGAATATTAGTTCCGTTTTTAATCATATATATATATATATATATATATATATATATATATATATATATATATATATATATATATATATATATATATATATATGAATATCTAGGCAGCATCTTCTCTTGTAGGCAAGTATAGTTGAATATAAGCGACAACTCGTGTCTAGATATCCTTTGGTAGATCGTTTCAATAGTCCGAATTAGTTTCGGAGGAGAATTGGCTGATGAATTTGCCATAATTTGTATCTGTCTTTCAAGTACTTTCGGACCCATCTGGGTCCATCTTCAGGGGGAATGAGGTAAATCAGGTCTAGACTATATATATATATATATATATATATATATATATATATATATATATATATATATATATCGAAATAACGCTCGACATCAAACTTAGATAGCATTTCATCGTCTAAACCTGCCCTGTACATCACATAATTCTTTCCTTTCGTGCTATTAACGTAATGAAAAAAAAGCCAATCTATGTCATCGATTACGTGCTATATCCGGCCCTGTTCACGATAAACACTGCAATTTTGTCATGGACAGTCATCTACGGAAATTAGCCAATCACATCGCTCCGTTAGTTACGAAAAAAGACAAACTAATTTCAGAAAGAGAGAGAGAGATGGATAGACAAAACCTAGCCGAATAACATAATTATTACGTTTTATGTTTATCATATAAAAACAATAGATGTCTGCATACGTGTTTTTTTCTTTGCATTGGCAAATAGTAATAAAACAAAGTTCCGGCATTATCTGTCGGCCTCTCTTTTTTCTCAAAAAGATTATTGCATTCGTTTAAAATTTAAAAAAAAAATATATATATATATATAATAATAATAATAATAATAATAATAATAATAATAATAATAATAATAATAATAATAATAATAATAATAATAATAATAATAATAATAATAAGAAGAAGAAGAAGAAGAAGAAGAAGAATAATAATAATAATAATAATAATAATAATAATAATAATAATAATAACAACAACAACAACAACAACAACAACTTGCAGCCGGATGAATTTCTTATTGTTGCTATTACTTTTGTTGCCCGTAAACAAACGCAGAACGCTGACAAGTTAAAATACAAGGGAGTTAACTTTGAAATATGTAACGCATAGTTACTTCCCGAGAACTTCAAAGGTAATCATGCGATTTGACTTTCATCTTTGTGTAACACGCCCTAAAGATTTAAACTTAATAAAAAATCTGCCGTTTCTTAATCTCAAATAATGTTTATTTTTCAAAAATATATCAAATAGGATATACAGAATTACTCCAACTTAACAAAACGCAAAGGCATCTCTCATTATTTAACTTAACAGAA
>OY744531.1:36338932-36356432 GCA_963556195.1 Sepiola atlantica
AGAAACACACGTAAGCTTTATTTGCTACGAAACTATCATAAAATCATTGTATAATTTTGATCTATCATGTTATATATTTATAGTTCAGTTGCATTTTTCTTAAATCAAATAATTTTTAAATATTTGAATATCGAGTTTTATTTTGCAATGGAAATTGATTATCATAAGAATCGATCAGAATTATATAAAATAATTATTTTCATATTGAAACATGTAATATATATATATATATGTATATACATATATATATATACATATATATACCTATATATATATATATATATATATACATATATATATACATATACACATAGCTATACATATATTATAAACAGCTACATATATGCATAAACAGCTATATATATATATATATATATATATATATATATATATATACTTAGGCAGCAAGTCATTAACTAAGCAAGCGTTGTTGAACATCACGGAACTTTCACGTTTGTATATCTTCCTTAAACTTGCTTTAAAAGGTATTTTATTTTACCTAACCCCTTGTTTTTAAATTTAATTTGGATTCTTTAAAGAAGGTATGATCTTTTCAAATATTTACATATTCCACGTGCAAGCGTGATCTCGTACCGTTAGTAAGAGAAAAAAACACCTCATTAACCGGTTTCAACAACTACACCGGCTGTCCAATAAGATCGAACCTACAACTACACTTAAGAGGCTAATTCTATTTTGGCGAAATTAATCTGTAATATAAACTTAAAATGAAGTTTATAAACAAAATTTTAAAAAAGGGAAAAAAATCGGTATCGATTTCTCTTTTTTTTTCTTTTATTTTTTAATAAAAAAAAATATCGCATATTTAAACTTGCTTTAAAAGGTATTTTATTTTACCTAACCCCTTGTTTATATATATATATATATATATATATATATATATATATATATATATATATATATAAAAGGAGATTGTAGTTTGCTTGAAGCATTGCTGGTAAATGTAAGTGTAAATTAGTCGTCCAAGGCTATAGCAATGCGATGTGGTTGCCGTGAGATGGAAAAGTGAAAAGAAATAAACGCAGGGAGAAAGGGAAACTCAAAACGATTTATTAATAATTTCACGAAAACTGATTAAATACCAAATAGTATTTTTTTTTTGGTAAGTAACAGATCGGCAAAGGGTAATCTTAAATTTTCGAAAGAACAACTTTCATTATCAGAAGACAACAATAGAAGGCCGAGAGGGTCGGAAAAACGGGAAGAAAAACCGGTGTCAGATCATCGTTATACAGGGGAAAACAATTGGCAGTAGGAACGCAGAAAACGTCAAAATTCCATTAAGCAATCATATAACTAAGGTTAAAACATTATAAACATTAGTTTAGTAATATACCAATTTTTTAAGTTTTATTATGTTTCATTTTACATGACTCATCAATCTTTATTTATTTATTTATTTATTTATTTATTTTTTTCATTTATTCTCTTCAAATCTAAATTTAAATTTACTGTCAAAGGGAGATAACTTATTCTAAATAATATATTCAGACTTTAGAAATGAGATTGGAAACTTGAGAAGGAATTTGAGTTGAAGTGGATTAGGAACGCAGAAAACGTCAAAATTCCATTAAGCAATCATATAACTAAGGTTAAAACATTATAAACATTAGTTTAGTAATATACCAATTTTTACATGACTCATCAATCTTTATTTATTTATTTATTTATTTATTTTTCTTCTCTTCAAATCTAAATTTAAATTTACTGTCAAAGGGAGATAACTTATTCTAAATAATATATTCAGACTTTAGAAATGAGATTGGAAACTTGAGAAGGAATTTGAGTTGTGAAGTGGATAAAAGCCAAGGATGGGACCTTTTTTTTTTTTTTTTTTCCTTTCTCTTTTTATTAGCAGGGGAAGGGGGGAATAAGAAGTGATTATGGGAAGGGGGAAGATTATAAAAAAAAAAAAAAAAAAAAAGTAAGTTGTGGGTGGGAGTGTGAGGAGGTGGGAGTGTGAGGATGTAAGAATCAGAGGATGAAGGGAGATGACAACTCGAATCTGTTATTCAAGGCAGGGCGAAATTTAGAGATTAGGATAGCTTCCGAAATTCGAAGCTGACCAATATTGCGGACAGAGTTGAGGATGCGGACACTAATGGAGCGATGTGTGTTGCCACATGATATTAAGTGTTTATGGAAGGAAGAAATGTGGGTGTTAAGATGCTCTTTAATACGTTGGTGTAGAGGCCTAACGGTACTACCGATGTAGAACTTTTGGCACTTAGAGATTGAGCCTATAAGCCTTGGGGAGATTACGTCTGGAGCAAATTTGGGACCAAGCGTGTTCTCTCTCCGCAACAGAAACTGATCTCCTCAGCCTCGAACCCTAATTCTTCGTTACACAAAAACTTAATGACCAAACCCTCCTCGATATTGAAACACAGTTCTGCAGGACAGCGTACCATTTGAAATGGTTATCAGCCTTTGAACCACCCTCCCTGGACCCACTTAACGACTCCACCCCCACCGATCCCCCTAATTTTTCATCCAACCCCTTCCCCGTTTATCAACCTGACCGCCCCCTACACCCTCCTCCTGAAAACCACCCTTTAGACCTAAAGTTGGTAAATCTCAAACATAAGATTTCCTCCATAATACAACGGGAAAAACACCGTATCACACCAAATATCTCCCATTCCCAGCGTCTCACCCTCAAAGGCCTTACGAAAAAAACCCTGGTCTACCTACCCTCTGACAAAGGCAAGGAATTCTGCATTATCTCCCAAGAATCCTACAATACTCTCGCCCTAGAACACCTCAGCAATACATCCCTTTACACGCCCGATAATGACATCTCTGCTACCCGCATACAAA
Source organism: Sepiola atlantica (assembly GCA_963556195.1). Classification (NCBI taxonomy): domain Eukaryota; kingdom Metazoa; phylum Mollusca; class Cephalopoda; order Sepiida; family Sepiolidae; genus Sepiola; species Sepiola atlantica. The sequence goes on from OY744531.1 coordinate 36,341,774, forward strand.
CCACTATTAACAACGCTTGGTCCCAAATTTGCTCCAGACGTAATCTCCCCAAGGCTTATAGGCTCAATCTCACCACTAGAAACAGTAGACTCCCCACCTTTTACCATCTTATTAAAACCCACAAAACCAGCAACCACCTACAGATCAGACCTATAGTCTCCAGTACTGAGGGACCTCTTTACAAGATCTCCTGGCTCCTCTCCCACTTACTTAAACCGCTACTCCCCACCTTCCCGGCACACGTCAGCAGCTCTGACCAGGTAATAGATAGACTCAACTTGCTCCAACCCCAACAGCTCCGCGTCAACAACTACATCTTCAGCCTTGACGTAGTCTCCCTTTATACTTCCATTCCCGCACACCCCGCCATTGACCTCATAACTGACCACATCTCCTCTAACAATCTTGACTGTTTTGGGCTTACCCCTACAGACATTCATCAGCTCCTACGTATCATTGTGGATAACACCTACTTTAAGTTCCAACAAGACACATACAAACAAGTCTCTGGCCTACCCATGGGTTCCAGTCTCTCCGGCCTCCTCGCCATTTCTTACATGAACAGACTGGAGCAGCAAGCACTTAGCACCTGCCATTCCCATATTTTCTTCTCGAGATACGTCGACGACATTTTGATCCTCACCTCATCCCGAGAGGAAGCTATCTCTATCTTTAATACATTTAATAATTCTGACCCCCACATTAAATTCACCATCGAACATCCCAACACCTCAGGCTCTCTCTCACTTCTAGACTTCAAACTCAGCATTAATGACGACGGATCTCTCCACACCACTTTCTATAGAAAACCCGCCTGCAGGAATCTCTTTATCCACTACAAATCCGCACTACCCCTCAAATCCAAAATTAGTTACGCACAAACCGAAATCACCCGCATACAAGACAAATGCTCTTCTTCTTCCGATAAAACAACACACACCGAAGCCTTCCACCAAACTCTATTGACCAACGGCTTCCCACTAACTACCATATCTAGCCTTAACAACACCAGAAGACGTAGACACCACACTCTCACCAACACTTGCTTCCTTAAACTCCCCTTCTTTAGCGACCGTATCACTTCTGCTATCCGCAATGCCATACGTAGTGAGAACCTTAACATACAACTTTCTCACACAGGCACCTCTCTCCGACAACATTTATCCAAAAAAAGCCACTACACCCCAGACCCCTGCTCTCTAGCTAGTTGCCCCATCCCCAACTCTGGCCTCTGCCTCCGCACATATACAGTATACAACCTGCAATGCTCTAAGTGCCAAAAGTTCTACATCGGTAGTACCGTTAGGCCTCTACACCAACGTATTAAAGAGCATCTTAACACCCACATTTCTTCCTTCCATAAACACTTAATATCATGTGGCAACACACATCGCTCCATTAGTGTCCGCATCCTCAACTCTGTCCGCAATATTGGTCAGCTTCGAATTTCGGAAGCTATCCTAATCTCTAAATTTCGCCCTGCCTTGAATAACAGATTCGAGTTGTCATCTCCCTTCATCCTCTGATTCTTACATCCTCACACTCCCACCTCCTCACACTCCCACCCACAACTTACTTTTTTTTTTTTTCTTTTTTTTATAATCCTCCCCCTTCCCATAATCTCTTCTTATTCCCCCCTCCCCCTGCTAATAAAAAGAGAAAGGAAAAAAAAAAAAAAAAAAGGTCCCATCCTTGGCTTTTATCCACTTCACAACTCAAATTCCTTCTCAAGTTTCCAATCTCATTTCTAAAGTCTGAATATATTATTTAGAATAAGTTATCTCCCTTTGACAGTAAATTTAAATTTAGATTTGAAGAGAAGAAAAATAAATAAATAAATAAATAAATAAAGATTGATGAGTCATGTAAAAATTGGTATATTACTAAACTAATGTTTATAATGTTTTAACCTTAGTTATATGATTGCTTAATGGAATTTTGACGTTTTCTGCGTTCCTAATCCACTTCAACTCAAATTCCTTCTCAAGTTTCCAATCTCATTTCTAAAGTCTGAATATATTATTTAGAATAAGTTATCTCCCTTTGACAGTAAATTTAAATTTAGATTTGAAGAGAATAAATGAAAAAAAAATAAATAAATAAATAAATAAATAAATAAAGATTGATGAGTCATGTAAAATGAAACATAATAAAACTTAAAAAATTGGTATATTACTAAACTAATGTTTATAATGTTTTAACCTTAGTTATATGATTGCTTAATGGAATTTTGACGTTTTCTGCGTTCCTACTGCCAATTGTTTTCCCCTGTATAACGATGATCTGACACCGGTTTTTCTTCCCGTTTTTCCGACCCTCTCGGTCTTCTATTGTTGTCTTCTGATAATGAAAGTTGTTCTTTCGAAAATTTAAGATTACCCTTTGCCGATCTGTTACTTACCAAAAAAAAAATACTATTTGGTATTTAATCAGTTTTCGTGAAATTATTAATAAATCGTTTTGAGTTTCCCTTTCTCCCTGCGTTTATTTCTTTTCACTTTTCCATCTCACGGCAACCACATCGCATTGCTATAGCCTTGGACGACTAATTTACACTTATATATATATATATATATATATATATATATATATATATATATATATATATATATATATATATATATATAAGTGTGTGCAAGCACAAGGCGCCTACTTTGAAAGGGATTAGGGTCCCAACACCGTCAGGTATTTGAAATATTTTTGCTGGCCTAAAGTCGGATACTTTTTAGACAGATCTCGTATATATATGGTGGTTGGTGTCATATGTTCTACCGACTGACTTAAAGAAATTACGACCTATATTTTCACGATATTGATAACCGAAAATACTCAATTTTTTTTACGAAAGAGTATTGTTTAGATAAAATATAGTTATCTACAAACATGTGTTTCGTCATCTCTAGGACTCATCAGTGTGGATTGACATAGCGAGATTCGAAACCTAGATCGCAATGGTTCGCCTCTGGTCCGCTACCGACTGTGCTTAACAAAACTGATACTTGCATATTTTACGATACTGATAACCAGAAGTACTCGTTTCTTTTTACGGAAGAGTATTGCTAAAATAAAATATAACTATACACAGACACATGTTTCAGTGTGGTTAGACGTAGCGAGATTTGTAACCCGGACCTCAATTGAGAGCAATGATCGCTCCTGCCACACATTGTCACGACGTTCTGACAATGTTAGAAATGTCGACACAAATTCAAATAATAGTTGAATATTTAATTCTCTGCTTAACAATATGTAATGAATATTCGCCTCGAGGGGTGATCTTAATGATTGCACTAAAGTACACAGGACATTATATCAATGTGACTAACAGAGATGCCACTTTTGGAGACACAAAGAATGGAATCCGTATGCTGACGCAGATACAACCTGTTCGTCTGAAAGAATAATATCCGGCTGCCGCCGCATGACCACCTACTTAAAAGCGGGAAAAGGTTGACCCGTTCGCTAGATAAACAATACACAGCTCGTATTTACTTACTTCCCATCACAGGAAGATACGACACAATGCCGGAAGGTGGAGAGAGTCAAGCCATCGCTCCTAAAGAAGGAGCATTCTTGCCTCTTTAAATAGCTTGGGCAGCCCCGTCAACATTTCCTGGTGCGGGCGCCTCAGGCAGTAAGCAATAAGCTTACCCCATCTCAAAGAGAAGTGATAAGGCCTGGGAAGGTAGACTACCTAGGACTACTCAGGACGAATACCTCAACCAAACAGATAAAAGGCCACTGAAGTGCCCTAGTTTCTGCCAGACTGACTGTCGAGTTTGGAACCTCGACTGGTATGCGACCAGCAAGCGTGACCTGACGCTAAATGAATGGCCCAACTGAAATCCGCGTGTCGGAAGGATCATGACTACATTAACTGCGTAGACGACGTCTCGAAGTGAACGTGGCACATTGATTGCGAAGGGGGGGGCACTTATGGAATGGCTATGGCAGTTAAAGATGCGTGGGTGGTCAAAACTTATATTAACCTGTTCAAATGTGGATCGACAGAAACACGACTGATTATTTAATTCGAGAGTTTGACTTCCGCCAATTTCTTTTTGCACATTTCGTCCCTTTATGACTACCAATAACTGGACTTATTCGTCGCAAACAATAACAATAAGCTATTATATTTGTATGCATCTGTGTTTGCGTCGTCATTCTTTTATGCAGAGCAGTAATATACTCCATATATACGGAAAGTAGAAATGGTTTATCCATATTTGTTAAATTGATAATCACTAGTTCAGATAATGAATGCATGTTTTAAAATCTTCCTCGTAATTATCATCTATTTTCTGTAGAGTTCCTGGCACCACAATCTTCTTGGTGTATTCGCAGAATCCCAGCGATAATAAATAGGTTTAGTTTTATTTCAGTTCATTGTGTATTCTTTTTAATATTCCCCTTGTTTATTAATTTTTATTTGGTTCATTTTTATTTTCATATCTAAAAAGGAACGTTACTATAATATTACATACGAACACGTTGTCGACAATCTAAAAAAAAAAACGTTACAACAATATTCTTGTAAGGTATATGTAACATTTTGGCAATGTCATTTTGATAGATCGATACTCATGTAAATAAAATAAAGTTAATAAGTCAGTGACAATAATTTTTGTATCCATAAAAAATGTTTATACTTATTTGTAGCTCCAAGAAAACCCCGTCTAGTAGAGCACTGTAAGTGTAGTATTAACACAGCATGACGTTGCTAGCTTTAACTGCATCGTTCCTTTCGTTAAAAAGTCGCACGCTCTAGACGTTAAGCCGCTGTATAAAGTGTTAAAATTATCACCGTTTATTCGCCGAGTGGTTAAGGCGTCGGATTCCGGTTGTAAAATATTCATAATCCGGGGTTTCAAATCACATGACCGGTAGTGAATAGTCATATTTCTATGTGAACGACGTGTCGGAAGGATCATGACTACATTGACTGCGTAGACGACGTCTCGAAGTGGGCGTGGCAGATTGAGTGCGGGGGGGGGGGGGGCTTATGGAATGGCCGTGGCAGTTGAAGATGCGTGGGTGGTCAAAACTTATATTAACCTGCTCAAATTTGGATCGACAGAAACACGACTGGTTATTTAATTCGAGAGTTTGACTTCCGCCAATTTCTTTTTGCACATTTCGTCCCTTTATGACTCCCAATAACTGGACTTATTCGTCGCAAACAATAACAATAAACTATTATATTTGTATGCATCTGTGTTTGCGTCGTCATTCTTTTATGCAGAGCAGTAATATACTCCACATATACGGAAAGTAGAAATGGTTTATCCATATTTGTTAAATTGATAATCACTAGTTCAGATAATGAATGCATGTTTTTAAATCTTCCTCGTAATTATCATCTATTTTCTGTAGAGTTCCTGGCACCACAATCTTCCTGGTGTATTCGCAGAATCCCAGCGATTATAAATAGGTTTGGTTTTATTTCAGTTCATTGTGACGAGTGACGTCATGGATCCCGATTATTTAAGGACGAAGCGTTACGTACATAGATAATAAACAATAACTAATATTATATATATATATATATATATATATATATATATATATATATATATATATATATATATATATATATATATAAGAATTACATATCTCATATAAAGGCGTTTATAGATTATGTAACCTTAGGTGCAGAATCCAGATCACACATGGAACAAGTAGTGACCCGCTTATAGGAGCACTTCAAATGGTCTGCGATGAAAATAAAGCCATCAAAATGTCGCAGTTTATCCATAGTTAAACAAATCTTGCAAAGAAACAAGGTTCTTTCTCGATGGAAACGAAATACCGATAATTCGCACAAAAAGCGTCAAGAGCCTTGGTCGCTGTTATTCTCTACCTCTGACGAAACGATATCGTTGGCAGGACCTAAGAAAAATGCTAAAGGATGGATTACGTTCAATTGATAAATATGACCTCTTAGACAAAGACAAATTGTGCTGCATTTACTTTGGGTTTATTTCTAAGTTATCATAACCAATGCGCGACTTGCCGAGATGCTGCGCGACTATCGTGATCCACTCGTGAAAAATGCCCAACCATCCGTAATAACTGACTGAAAATGGAAGGCAAAACAAGCTGTAGAAGATGCCGAATCGGCCCTTACGATGAAATAAATAATTGGCTATGTGGCATGTGAAAGAGAAAGCCTTGGTCTCTATCTACAGATTTGTTGGTCCAAAGAATCCCCTGTAAAGCAAAGGAAATTGGTTTCGGAAGAGATTCATCACCTTGAGGAAGCCAAACACATTGGCACGGATGTAGAGCAAAGTAAACAGGGGGCATGAACGAACTGGGAGAGTGCAAAAGACAGAGAAATAACATGGCGCGACCTCAAATACATGGAACCTAAAAAATAAAGTTTTCTCATAAAGGCAGTCTACGATATCTTAGCAACACCAGTTAACCTTCATGCTTTTGAGTTAACTACACCCGGTCGATGCAGAGCATGTGTGAAAACTGTTAACATCACACATATTCTCATTGGATGCGAGCATCCCCTAAGAAGCTAGACATTGAGACACAATGAAGTATTGGAGATTGTTGCGGAGGCTTCGAATATATGTTGTGAGACTGCCAATAAAGCTCTTAATGTCACGAGTAGAACGATTCATTTCGTTAAAGAAGGAAATAGTTCCAAATCTTTGTGTAAAAATAGTCATTGTTTGATGGCTGTGCGGAATGACACGCTGCATTTGACTTAGAACGCCGGCTCGTATTTCCAACTAAAATAACGTAAACGGATAAGCGTCCGGATATTGTCATTTGGTCCGTTAATTTGAAAAAGTGTTCGTCATTGAATAAATGGTTCATTTGAGGACAATTTTGACTGGGCAAACCAGCGCAAGTTGGAAATATATGAAGATCTACGAGAACAATGTGTAAGAAATGGCTGAAAAACGATTGAATTTCCTATCGAAGTCGGATGCCAAGGTTTCTTGCCAACTCAACCGCCGCGCTGTTAAATAATTTTGGTCTTTCTCCATAAGACAAGAAAAATACATAAAGAAAATACAATACAAGGCTTTATCTGCATCAGCGTGGATATGGCAATCCCACAGAGTGACGACAATCCAGCAAAGTCTTATAGTATCATAGGATACAGCTGGGGCGCTCTGAGTAAGTGGTAATTATGAATCGGCCCTAAAACCATGCCTGATCTCACAGTCATCATCAGATGACGGCTTTATTGGAAGCAATGCTGCTGTACACGCAATAGTTATTGTATAAACATATTATATATATATATATATATATATATATATATATATATATATATATATATATATATATATATATATTATAGAGTGGGAGATTTTTTTCCGAATAGATTTCAGGCGGTAAGGTATGTCTGAGATGGTTGTCTGACTTGCTATTTTCTTCATCGCTTCTTCTCAGCACTTGACATGCCGACTCAGGAAAGGAATGGCTGTGGATTGCGCAACCCTGACCTTACTATTACACACGCAGGCACCCTTACAAAGAGTATCCATTGCCTTTCGTGACTAAACGGAGGCTATCATATATACAATAGGACCGTGGGTTCACCAGGAAGGTTTCACGGGATACCGTGCGTTTGCCGGAGAATGAATACATTTGTGTGAATTTGTTTGTGAGTAGTACGAATGTGTATAGTTATAACACAAATAAATTCATATGTAAACAAACGCGCACGAATACACTCATGGAAGCAGAGAGAACCCCTATTAATACTTCCTCGTAAAACTGTGGTCGTCTTAATTTATGTTTTATATATTGAGCACTATATTTATGCCACGGTAACATCTTTTGTATATATAGCATCGTCTTTCTTTTGATATATATATATATATATATATATATATATATATATATATATATATATATATATATTGTGGGGTGTAAAGTTATAGTTCCTATTTGCTTGTTTGTTTGTTTGTGAGTTTCTAACATCATCCCATTTGTGACGTCAGAAAAAAACATCCCGACGTCTTCCACCTTTTTTAAATGGATGTAGTCATCCCTTTGTGATGTCGGCCAGTATACACGTAGATCAACAGATAACAAACAAGAGACACACTTTTCATAGTATACTAGACTCTTAAGATCTAGACTCTTCGTCTTTCATATATATATATATATATATATATATATATATATATATATATATATATTAAATTAAGGGCAGGAAATATAATGTATACCTTTAAAGTGGAACCTATCATGAAAGAATTGATGCTCGATGTACGAGGTAGAGCAATTATATAGACAAGTAAAATATAAGAATAACAATTATAAACGTACAATATCTATTACGTCATCGGTTGCTCAAAACAAGATGTTTCAAATAAAAAATAATAATTTTTCTTCCTTATGCCATGGATTTTCAAAGAATGAAATCTTATCCTCATAGGAATACAAAGAGATAAGTTGGTTGGGGAATTACCAAAAAGTCACAATTTTAATGGATATAAATATAATATAAGATAAATACATATATAGAAAATGTCCAATGCAAAGAGAAGAGGTTGAAAATGTAAGAGAAAGTTCACCGTTAAAGGCGTCATGAAAATTGTAGCAGCCGGTTAAAAGTTGGCGTCAAAAATTGTACAATCCGTTAAATTTCTGAGAAGTCAAACCATTAAAGATCCAAGTAATCCGGTTGGAACAGGTTGCAATGTAAAAGTTTAAGATGTGGGTTGTGTATTAAAAGCCATTTGAGGGACTCCCATGGGCTTTCCAGATATAGTTTTTATGGAGTTAAATTCAAAGTGAGATAATAATAAGTAGTTTCAATCTAGGTAACAGGCGAGTAAAAACTAGCGATTCGACAGAAATTAAAAAGTTGAGTAAGCTGTTACAGAAATCGCAATTCAAATTCAACAAGGTTGCGTTTAAAGAAGTAGCAGATAGGGACTGATGCGACGGGGTGTATGTAAGTGTGAGACTGCTTGGATACACGCCAGGTTCAGATGTAAAAATAGATTTTAAAGCAGGAAGTTATTAAGTAGGACAATAAAGTAAGGTAGTACGGGGAAATAGATAAGTGACTGATTTATAATAAGTGATTGAAGGCGACAGAGGTTTTATCAAAAGGGGGAATGAGGGTATAATATTAATATTAATGAATTAATGTTGGATTGGCATAGAGTTAATGCTGGGTACAGAGGTTAGGGAAAAGAAACTAAAAACTAAAGGTCAAATACAAATAAAAATATAATTAAAGTAAAGGAATTAAAGTTAAAAATAGGAAAAATAAAATTATTGTCGAATGTTTAAATAAATGAAGAAGAATAAAGAAATACTTAATAGAGAAAATGAACCGGAACAGAAAAAGGCCAGATAAGAGTATTCAGAAATATTACTAATATTTAGGGGGAGGTTTTTAGTCTCACGATACTAGGGATACCAATATGCAGAGGTTACGGTTGGAGTTAGGATAATTAGAAGTAACTCTGTAAAAAGGAAAGACTTTGCTTAGAATTAAATAAATAGATAAAATAATTTAATAAACTGAACGCAATAGAGTGATAAATGAGGTGAGAGGAAGATATAGTGAAACAGGAGCTATAAAATGTTGACGGTGGGTTATAAATATTAAAACTGCAAAATCTGTAGAGTATGCTTTGAAAAAGAAGATATGAGTAACCGTTAGTTGAAAAATACATAGATTAAAAAAAGAATAAAAGAAGAATATGTCAAAATAAAGGATTAGAGATATGAAAGCCATCAGAAATTAATAAAATTATGGTTAATAAGGATGGCATACTTAAAGTATACATAAATGTAAAATATCAAACATGAGCGGGTGCCTAAGCTGCATGGCATTAAACAGGAAGGTGTGTATAGGTCATGGGGTGAAGTTAAAAAGTCAAAGATTGAATTTAATGCTTGAATTGGTGAGTAAAATTAGAGGAGATATAGTTACAGATTCGTATCAAGATTAATGGGTTAAAAGACCCTCGACACAGAGTTAAAAAGAGTTCTAAACTTATTAATACAAAAATGTACATGTAGTCTTCAATAGGTAGTAAAATAGAGGTTTGAAAAGGACCAGGTTAAGACATTGTTTTAGGTAATAGTTAATGTAAGGCAATGGAAACAAGTTGTCTGTTGTTAGCTTGGAAACGTTTGGTTATTGGATGTGGTAGAGATGTCAGTTGGAACTATGAAGTTGATATATTTAAATTTTATTTTATGCCTGCATGCCGAGTAAAAATCGTTTTTTAGAATTTATAATGTTTTTACTCTTGGTAGCAGTGATTATCATAACGGTGTCTGAAGTACATAGTTGGCAAAACCTAGATCCTGATGTACATGAATAGATTTTTTTCATAATCAACCAGTACAGAGAGTAAATGATGTTTTTACGTTTAAAATTTTGATTACATTAGTCCCTGCAAATTGGTCGTTATTACTATTAAAAGAGATATGACTGGATATGCGGTTTTTTATTGGGAAAGCACTGGCTCCTATGTAAGTATGTATTTTATGTGGAGTGGTTATTTAATTAGATGTGTTATCTATAGTAGTAGATACGCTCTGGTTCTGTTTGGTTCAGTTCTGAAGAGAAGTTAAGTTGGAATTGTTGTTTGACAGGGAAACTATGTGGGATACAGAAGTTTGAGCAAGATTGTTGTTAACTGGTTTAAAAAGGTAGTTGGTGTTTAGAGTAATATTTTTGGTATCATGATGCGGTGAGGGTTGAGAATGTGTAGGGTTATCGGGTACGGGATGTATATGTGTACTGGTGTTACTTTTTATATTAGCGTTTCAAAGGGATTGCTTCATAGTGGAGGCGTATATAACGTATCTATCCATGCAATATTTTTTTAGCGGACTTTCTCTAGATTTCTGACTGGTACAATTATTTGAAGGGGCTACTAAGTGTATAGGTGACTGTGCAGATTTAATTTTATTATTGTTAAAAGTAATAATGGTTTACGCTGTTAGGAATTGTAGAATAAGAAAGTTTTATAGAGTTTTTTGTTCACGATCCGTCTAGGTTTTGTGGGATCAAGTTGTGGTCTAGGTTTTGTGGGATCAAGTTGTTTGCCATTCTTAATAGGGTTCCTGAGTCTATTTTTATAGGCGTTAGTATTCTTAATAGTTGTTGTATTCTTCTGTTTGCTATATTTTACTGCAATATCATGCGTAATTATGCTCAAAGGTTTTTTCTCGGGTAATGGAGTTGTTCTTATATGCAATGTTTATCATTGTAACCTGAGTTAAGTTAGGCGTTATTTTGCAAATTCGAAGTTTCGTCGAAAATTGATTTATTAGCTGATACTTTAGATATTCATTTAAAAACTGTGGGGCTATAGATTTAATGGTGGATTTTGGGTGGTTAAAAAGATTATGAACGTAAAATAGTATTAGGTATAGTTTATGTAAGGGTTACATGATTGAAAGTTAAGGACTAACGTTAAGTCAAGGAAGCTAGATGTCCTCTTCTCGGATTCTAAACTGATAGAAAGGCCAAAGTTTTTAAAAGAGACAAGTAAGTTCTCAATTGTGTTATTTTATATTTTACGGCTCTTTCTGGAAACAAAACGTGCGTCATATCTGTACACCCCCTCTGCAAATGCCCAAGTTAAACCTTAAGTTCCCGTAATAAGTATATATATATATATATATATATATATATATATATATATATATATATATATATATATATATATATATATATATATGGGAAGAGAAGGATGAAGGTAATCCGACGTGATGGGAAAATGAAAAAGGAAAACCAAAAAATGGATGTTTTTTATGTGTACATCAACGTTTCGTCTTTATTGATAAGACTTCATCAGGATGATAATATAGACATTTTTTTCTCTATATTATCATCCTGATGAAGTCTTATAAATAAAGACGAAACGTTGATGTACACATAAAAAACATCCATTTTTTGGTTTTCCTTTTTAATTTTCCCATATATATATATATATATATATATATATATATATGTGTGTGTGTGTGTGTGTGTGTGGATAAAATGCACGATATATCATAAAATAAAATAGAAGTAAGACAGGGTGTGTGAAAAAGAAAAAAGAGAAAACAAGTCAAATTTAGGAATAAATCATTAAAAAAAACGAGAAATTGTACCGCTTTCTTTCGGATCAACGAACGTTTTCAGAAAAAGTAAAGATGTCAAAAATTTATTGAATAACAGCAAAAAAGGAACAAAAGACAGGAAGGTAGCACGAGATGCTTCTGGCACGTGTTTAACTATTTAAAAAGTAAAAACAGATTCATTCAACACGTGCGGCAACGACGTTAAAATGAGAAAAGGGGGACGTAATGCAGATGATTGCATTTTAAGTTGCCGTTAACCTTATAGGACTTATTTTCGTTGATATATATATATATATATATATATATATATATATATATATATATATATATATATATATATATATAGAGAGAGAGAGAGAGAGAGAGAGAGAGAGAGATATATATATATATATATAGAGAGAGAGAGAGAGATAGAAGGATGAAAAGGAATTAGAAAAGCGACGGAAGCAGATCTTTTTTCACTTCAGTTGCTCAATGCAATGTATATTCCGCAAAAAAGCAATTTATTTAATTAATTTTTTCCTTAAGCCGGGCTTTACCTTTCCTAAAAGTTCGCTTTTAGTTCTCTACTTTATATATATATATATATATATATATATATATATATATATATATATATATATATATATATATCTGTGTGTATTAATTTTATACGTACATACACTAGAGGAGCCGTTTAGACGCTATACATTGATAACGATTTACTGCCTAAGTATATATATATATATATATATATATATATATATATATATATATATATATATATATATATATATATATGTGTGTGTGTGTGTGTTTTAATTTTATACGTACATACACTAGAGGAGCTGTTTAGACGCTATACATTGATAACGATTTACTGCCTAAGTATATATATATATATATATATATATATATATATATATCCCACCCATCTTTAATGGATAACATCATACAACGATGACCTCATCGATTTACGCCGTCATAAAAAATCTTCCGATGTCATCAATCTTTGTTTCAACACTTTGTTACTGCATCCATTGTGCACGGAGACAAACATACAAGATAATAAACAAGATCCATCTACAAAGTTTTAGTATATATATATATATATATATATATATATATATATATATATATATATATATATATATATATATGGCATGTATTATAATTTAGTTGAAAAAACAATAGAGTGTCAATTGTTGGTTCTGACAGATCTTATAGGAAGTATTTTATTTAAATACTATACGTTACAGTCTCGGTTGGGTGTGGCGACGTTTCATTGATCTGGCCATGCCGAGTCTTGAGTAGAAACATGTTTAGGATGTTTATATATATATATATATATATATATATATATATATATATATATATATATATATATATATATATATATATATATATATAAACGGGCGAAATTGATTAAACAAACGGAGAATAAACACTATGCGGCTTAGGAAAGCTAAATGTATTAGTCACTGCACAGCTAGTTAGTATCAGTAGTAATTCCCTCAAATTTACTGTCTTCATATTTAAAGTTTATTTTAAAGATAAATAAATTGATTCGAGATTTATACACTTATATCGACTCCTGCCATTTATTTTTGTTCACGTTTCTCCTGCCTTAGAATTCTCACAATCGCACTAATAAGGAAATATATAAAAGATAAATGAATATTAAATGCATTTCAATTTTTCAGCCTGACAACTACTTCCATGCATTGTGGAAACCTTCTCATGAAAAATAGATATTTTGCATATCATCGACATATATATTCTTGAGATGGGAAGATACAATTGTTAGAAAATAAAGAATTTTTATGAATATATAGAAATACTGTTCCTTGGATAACTACGGTTTGACATGATGTTATATATATATATATATATATATATATATATATATATATATATATATATTTACAGAGATGATGCACTATTCTTCGTCAACTCTGGCAATAGAAGTTTAGCGAATACAAAAAGGGATATACACAAGTTTCTTTTAGAAATTTGGATCTTTAGTGAACAATTGACATAAACCATAACATAGTTAACTTCCTAGACATCACCCTAGACCTAAACAATAGAATATATAAACCATATTATAAACTCTACCGTACTCGTTTATGTAGATTTTAAGTCAAACCACCCGGGACCCATTAAGAAAGCCATAATCCCTAGTATTTCTAAGAGAATATCAAAACTATCATATAAAGAGCCACATTTAAATAAGAATTAAAAATATTATAATAGAGCTTTAGCCAGATCTAGATATACTGGGAAAATAAAATATATGAAAGCAAGCTCTGTAAATCATAATGAAGATTCTAATACAAATAGGAACACACCTCACGTAATATCTTATAATATGGCTTTGGGAAATTCTAGACAAATCAAAAATAGAATAAATACTAATAATACGCGAGATACTTCACCTAATGCTACACTTAACACTAGGGGATCAACAAACCCACCATCGGTAAAGAATATCACTAGGAAGAAAAATAGACGTAGAAACTTATTCTGGTTCCATCCTCCTTATGACTTAAACTAACCTACCTAAACAGTTCTACCAAATTATCAAGAAAAATGTTACTAG
>OY744531.1:36361432-36526432 GCA_963556195.1 Sepiola atlantica
ATTTCGCCCCCTTTCATTCGAATTGTCTCAAAGAAGCAAGTTTCGATATAAAAACAACACTCCCAAATCTAATCACAGTCTGAGGAAACGGTCCACCACGAGAAGGTACCTGGTCGCACATAAAACAACGCAGACCCCACGAAACGGCCCGCACTATAACCTATCCAAAGTCTCTCTCGTCAACACGCATCGTCAATTGTAATTTTTGCCCTATCTCCTTAAAAAAAAAACCACGAACACAAAAACTAACATAAAAACTAAATATTCACAAATAACTAAAAGTTTATTTGTTTTAAACTTTATTTTTAACAGGAAAGAAAAACTTAAAAAATTGTTTGTTAGGTTTTTAAAACTCCCAATTGAAAACATACACGCATTTATAAAAAATTTTAAAAATAATAAAATATAAAATTCTTTTAAAAACAAAATGGAATAAAATAACAAAATTGACACGAAATTAAAGAATAAAAAATTATTTTAAATATATTTTATTAGAAATCTTTCTCTTGGTGCGTTAAATAAAACAGAAAAGAAAAGGAAAGGAAAGGAGAGGAAAAAAAACGCAAAATTCCTGCAAACTTGCAAAGACCGAAACAGCAGTAAATTTTCCCGGACACACGGACAGCGGTCAATCCATCGAGGCGACAACACAAGCTTTCTCTTAAACGCGGTTTCGAAGCTGAGTTCTCCACAACTTATTCGGTGAGTTACGTTTTATCTTTTTAAAAGTTGCATCTATATTGTTTTTTTTTATGTTGCTCACGTTTTTATTGTTGTTTTTTTTAATGTTGCTCACGTTTTTATTGTTTGTTTGTTTGGTGTTTATGTTTGGCTCGGGCGGAGGGGGGAACTTTCAAATGCTAACTTTATTTAAAGAATCGAAAAATGTACAAAAAAAAAACGATTTTTCAATTCCGTGATATTTTACGATAATTTCTTTACTTTTATTTAAATTTGACAAAAATTTGTTTTCTTTTACTTACGTAAGAAAAATCCTGTAGGAAATATGGACTTATCTTGCTTGTGAGTTCTTTTCATTTTTATTCACCGAACAGGGCGTATTGCCTTATATATATATATATATATATATATATATATATATATATATATATATATATATATATATATATATATATATATATATATATATATATATATATATATATATATATATATATAACGTAAGAGGCTACTGTAATTAAAGGGGTCAGATTTATAGGGGTTATCCTAAGAGGAAAGTTGTGCAGCAAGATGTTTGTTCACATTACATTTAAATTTCTGTATGTTGGTACAGTCGGGGAAATACGAATCAGGGAGGAAATTCCAAATGCAAGCGGTCCAAGGATAGAAAGTAAAAGAATAGAAAGTTTTCCAACATCTGGGGGGAAGAGGTGGGATTTTGCTGCTAGCGGATTAGTTAGGGGTATTTAGGTTGAAGATGTACAAATTCAGTAAGTTCGTCAGGGCACAGTCCGGTAAAGTACTAGTCAAACAAACACAGTGATGTAAGATTGCAGCGATAGGAAGAGACTGGAGCTTGGTAGACAATGCGGGACTTATTATGTTTGAGACTATTTTTTGGACTCTGTCCGGAAGAGAGGGACCAGTGGTTGGTGGACCAGCCCAGGTGTGGCACCAATATTCCATGCATGGCGAATTGTGGCTTTGTAGAGATAAAGGGTACTGGCAGGTGTGAAAGGAAAATGAGTTCCTTGTTTTTCGGATAATTACAATTTATGTTTTTTTTTATTTTCACATTTGAAATAATTAAAATAAACTTATTTGGACAATATATAAATATAAAATTGATAATCTATCAAATGTCCATATAGAAAAATACTTTTACTGTTCGATAAAAAAAAATGGTGCTATTGAACTTTCTTGGCTTGACTAATTTCGTTTCGGCTATTCTTCGTTTTACTTTCCGATGTTAAGTCAATATCGTACCCGATATTAACTCGTTAAGGTCAATCATTTTTGGTGCTTATTTCGTTAGTGATAGGGCCAAGGTGCGGGTTAGGGTTAGGGTTAGCTTTAGAGTTAGAGGCCGGGTTAGGGGCAGGGTTGGAGTCAGGGTAAGGGTCAAATTTACCTCGGGTCCTAATCTGATAAAGTACCCTTATTTGTACTAGTTAATTTAAATTCTTTCATAGTCGATATTATTTTTTTATTCCTATTTATTTATTGTAATCATGTTCGCATTGAATGATAGTTTGAGAGACAAATTGGGCCATGCAACAAATAAATAAAAGCCAGCATTATATTCTATCACAAAAACTTATCTTTGTAAATTTGTGTGGCGACAAAATCATGAAGACAAAAAAACTTTCGATCAAATTCGCAGCTGCATTTCATTCTCCTCAATAAACGTTTTTACTTTTTCAAAACATTCTTTGTCCCGAATAAATTATTTTTGTTAAACATTCCAATAAATTATTTTTCTCCCATAAATTATTTTCAAAGCATTCGTTACGGTTTTCTAACCTAATCCTAAACCTAATTCTAACCCTAACCAGCAGCCACTCGGACTTAATGTTAGTGGTAAAAAAGAAAGTTGTCAACTACCCTAAATTGCTAGAATTGCCCGGAAATAGGGGATCATTTTACGTTAAATTTATATGCGAAACTGATACCTCATATTCTAAAATAATAAAATAAAATAATCGCCTGAATAAATTAGAATCTCATTTGCGGAGGGTGGGGGATTTAATGGAGGGAATTAATCTACAAATGTACAAAAAAATTCTTGATCTTATTTTTAAGCTTAAAAAGAATACGGTTACGCCATAATAATAGGTTATACAAAAATAACCAAAATTAACGGAAACAATTTTTTTTTATGGAAATCGCTCTAGACAAGGCATGAAGCCACTTAGTGTAAAGAGCTAACAAGAATGAAAGATGATTATCGCAAAGACAGGAGATGCCTATTGGCCTTAAGACTAAGGCTATAGGAAAAACAGTCAGCAGGAACGGAGTTCTACAAGCCTGCAGTTCTTGAAAAGAAGCTACTGGAATAGGAAGCTGTATTACAATGAGGTATCAAAGCAGTGAATTGATGGAGACCAATCCAGAGTCCCCAATTCAGTCCAAAACTGTATACAGCAAAGTTCTGGCAACTCTCGCGACGGCACTGAAACCAAATGTATCAACCCGTATTTAAAAAAAATAGACCATTAGATTGAAGTGGAGAGTGTGTAGTCTGCTGCATGGTTAAAACCTAGTGCTGAGACCATTAATCGGAATTGGAATCTGGAATCGAAAAAAGTGGAACATTTTGCGGTATCGAAATCATATCGGAATCGGAATCATAGCGGAATCGGAAAAATGTATGCCTATTTTCCGATGTCAAAAACGATTTTTAAAACAAATTTGTTTTTGTGTAAAACTTAAGTTTTCATTGCTGGTACTAATGATAAAAAAAAATATTTTAAACTACCAGTCTAACTAAAATCTATAAATCACCCTCCCACAAGTGTATTTTTACGTTTGCAAAAATATATGCACAAATTACATTGTTTTTTATGGTAATCAGAAATTTATAAAAAAAAACAAAAAAACATCGACAACTCTATAGCCAAATGTTTAGAAATTTAAAAAGAATCGAAATCGGTAATTGTATCGGAATCGGGTATTTAGAACAGAATCGGTAATTGTATCGGAATCGGGAGAAATATTGGAATCGTCCCATCACTAGTAACAATTTGCCTTCCATAGTTACTTACCACGGGCGTCGCGTCCTGAAAAGCGTAACTCCATAGTGTTTCGAGACTAAAATATGCTAATGAATTATATAAACATTTATTTATTGTATTTATATAACACTAGAAGAATACCCATTCCAGAACAGTACAATGAATTCTCAAAACAGAACAGCTTTGTACCACTTTCATGCACCCTGCATAATCACGTTATAATGATACTTAACCTTATGTCTACTATTCTTCTTTTCTTTTTCTCATTATTATTCTTTAAGATCTGTCATTCTCACAATGAATCGTATATATATATATATATATATATATATATATATATATATATATATATATATATAGTAGACAAATGAAATAAGTGAAATGAAAAGGTGAGAATAACGAATCTATTACGTCTTCAGTTTTTCAAAACAAGGTATATTCAATTAAAGAATATTATTCTTTAATTGCATATACCTTTTTTTGAATAACTGAAGACGTAATAGATTTTTCATTCTAAATATTTATATTTCTCTTCTTTCATTTGTCTACTTAATTGCCTTATCCTGTATATTGAACTTTAAACACTTGACTTTTAAAAGTATACGTTCTACTTTTAGTTTCATACCTTTATTATATATATATATATATATATATATATATATATATATATATATATATATAGTAGACAAATGAAATAATTGAAATGAAAAGGTGAGAATAACGAATCTATTACGTCTTCAGTTTTTCAAAACAAGGTATATTCAATTAAAGAATATTATTCTTTAATTGCATATACCTTTTTTTGAATAACTGAAGACGTAATAGATTTTTCATTCTAAATATTTATATTTCTCTTCTTTCATTTGTCTACTTAATTGCCTTATCCTGTATATTGAACTTTTAAAAGTATACGTTCTACTTTTAGTTTCATACCTTTATGGTTATTATATATATATATATATATATATATATATATATATATATATATATATATATATATATATAGTAAGCTATGAAAATATATTTATGGCAATTAAGCTACACAGAGTCTCCCGCGTTTCATCCCCGGGGGAATCTTCAGGCATTTTTAGCCTGAAGATTCCCCCCCGGGGATGAAACGCGGAAGCCTCTGTGTAGCTTAATTGCCATAAATATATTTCCATAACTTACTACCTAGCTCCACTTACGTATCGAGCACTGTTGAAATAAATACTGTAAAATTGATACATAAAAAATTATATCTCCTTATAAAATGTTATGTGGATACATGAAATACTAATATATATATATATTGTGATTGACAAAATCTAATATGCTGATGATGAAAATCATATAGTTTTCAACCTTTATTTCATAAAACTGCTTTTCTGAAACATACGTACATATAGATATACATTGTCGAGTATTCATTTCGGAAGTTTGATCATATGTATTGATTTTTTTTAAATCTGTCCAATTAATATATGAAAGCGCCGATTAATATAACCTATTAATCATTAAACTTATTTTATCTGCAGTTTGGAAGCAAGTTTTAGATCTTTATAATAAACTTTTCCTTATATATATATATATATATATATATATATATATATATATATATATATATATATATATATATATATGTGTGTGTGTGTGTGTGTGTGTGTGTGTATTTAGGCAGCATTTTTTCATTCATGTAAACATGATTAAAAAGAACAAAACTCGTATGCCTAGTTATACCTTTTTTAATCTTTTCAATCTTTCTAATGGTTTTCTTTGTGTTAAAATCAACACCTGAAGATTACTTGAAAATTGGGAATTGAAAACATTAGTGAAACATACGGAAAATTTATCATTTTCTTTTAATTTTAACACAAAGCAAATCATTAGAAAGATTGAACAGATTATAAAATGTATAACTAGACAGACGAGTTCTGTAATTTTTAATATTTGCATGGGTATATATATATATATATATATATATATATATATATATATATATATATATCCATGCAAACATCATTAAGGATATTAAACTCCTTGCTTTGATCTTCTGATGTTTTAATGAATATCGTATCTTCACAATTTATATATATATATATATATATATATATATATATATATATATATATATATATATATATATATATATATAGTAAGCTATGAAAATATATTCATGGCAATTAAACTACATAGAGGCTTTCGCGTTTTATCCCCGTAGAGAATAGTCAGGCTAAAATGCTTGACGATTCCCTACGGGGATGAAACGCGGATGCTTCTGTGTAGCTTAATTGCCATAATATACACTTTCATAACTTACGACCTAGCTCTACTCACGTATTGAGCACTGTTCAAGTAAATACTGAAAATCGATACGTAAAAGATTATATCTCCTTATAACATTTTATGTGACTACATAAAATAATATATATATATATATATATATATATATATATATATATATATATATATATATATATATATATATATATATATATATGTTATAGATTTTTTTACTTGGAAGATATTGTATTCAGTGAAGACCGGGATTAGGCCAATAAAAATAAGCTCGATGATACTCGATTGTAATCGAGTATCATCGAGCTTATTTTTATTGGCCTAATCCCAGTACAGAGCATTTATATGTGTTTTTTTTAAGTTTACCAAAACATTTCGTTCACGAAACTATTCATCACCACAAAAGACTTTTTTCCTTTAAAAGTTTATTTATTTATTCATCAGATTTATCAAAATTTAAGAGTTTTCCCCCTACACGTGTTTCTCTTTAATTTTAATGATTGTGGTGATGAATGATTTCGTCAACGAAATTTTTTGGTAAACTTTCAAACACACACACACACACACACATATATATATATGTGTATCTTGGCAGCATCTTTTCTGTTATACAAGTATCATTAAAAATAACGGACATCTTGTGTCTGGTTATTTTTTCTAAGATCCTTTCCGTGTTTCTGATTAGGTTCTTGGTTTCAGACGGAAACTGGCTGATAAAATTGCCATAGCTTCCCAAAGCGCTTTCGGACCCTTCCAGGTCGTTAGTGGAGCAATGTTAACCAGGCATAGACCTAGGAGTGAATATATATTCTATTTAGGCGGGAAAATAAAGGACTGTGTTTAATTTAAATTTATATTTATAGGCATTTGAGTATATTAGTACTAATAGTATAGTTAATCTTGTTAATAGCTGGTTTTTCTGTGTTAATGTATAGGGCTTCGAGTATGTGGAGTTTAAGTGTATTAGTATTTTGTGCGATGATTTTTGTGTTATCTACTAGAAGTTTACGGATATGCGAACGGGGGCAGGAATGCTTTTTATAGAGGTGCTGGGTTATGGCGGAGTCGTTAGATAAATGCATAGTTAATCTTCTGGATAGCGTCGTAACAGTCGACCCTATGTATACATTTTCATGATTATCGGAGACACATTCTCCCAAAGGGCATTTAAACTTGTATACAAGGCCGGTCCTATCAAGAACTCTAATCCGGGGTGAAGAATTATTTTTAACAACCAGATTGGTAGTTTTAGTTTTATTATAATAGATAATTAGTTTTACTTTTTTGTTTGGGTCGGTGGGGAGTACGTTTTTATTTATAATGTTTTTGAGAACCTGTTCGTCTATTTTATAGTTATGATGAAATTGGTTGCAGTAAAATAGTTTTATAATGTTTTTAAGTAGAGAATTGGGTTCATTGTTGTTTTTGTTATTATTATTATTATTGTTATTATTACTAGCATTGTTTTTTAATTGTTTAATTTGTTGGTCAATAATGTAATTGGGGAAACCATTATTGACTAAAGTTTGCTTTATATTTTTGAGTTCATTTTGAAAGAGAGTTGGGGAGGAGGAGATTAATTTTGCCCGCGTTATTAAGTTTTTAATGATGGCTATTTTGTATTTAAAGTAGATGTTTGTAGCTCCTTACAGGGTACTCCTGCTAGTCATGAATAAATCACAGCAATGGTTCCAAAATTTACGAAAGTCTTATAAAATTTGTTTTTCTTTTTGAATAACGAATAAATATCTGAGTACGTTTTAAACGCGCTAATTCCCGATTCTTAAAGAAAGCTTCATACAAAATAAATCTATATTTTGCTATTCACCCAGGAAGAAAGTTGAATGTTAAAAATATATTGATACATTTTTGAGCGTTCAATTTTGTTCTCTGGTAAATAGAAAAGGCTTGTTTTTCCATTTAGCCCTGAAATGCTTTATTTTTTATATTGGTTTGAAAAAATTATTAAGTGAAAAAATTATTAAGTGATTTTTGTTTTAAATATATTTATTGAACAAAAATAAATGATTTTGCATATGTGCAACAAATGGCATCAAATTTTACATTTACAACAATACACTGCATCTAAATAATCATAATACACTAAAAAAATCATAAAATAATTTTTACTTACCATTATAATGATTAGATTCAAAAGTTTAGGGTCTTGAATTAGGCAGATGTTTAGCGGGTGTGCTGGTGCAACATCATACTAATACCTACTTACACTTACCAACCGGCTCGTTGCAGATGTGAAAAAAGTTACAGTTGGAATGTGCCATATATGAAACAAAAAACATCTACGGGTTAATGTATATTATATATCTAGCTCTCTCTGAAATCTCGAAGATTAGCGCGTTAAATTTTTCCAGAAATCACTACGTAACTAAGAATATGTAAATATCGTTTACCAGCGTGGTACCAGCAACAGAAAAGCAATTTGTTTATAAGGTAGTTAACTTTTATTGGTTATACTAATTACTTAAAAATTATATGATGGAATATATAGTGTTTTTGATTTCATCGTAATTATTTTATTTCTTTTTTCATGTTACCAAAATTGGCCACTAGGTATTGTAGTAAGCTCACCGATATTATTAATTATTAATCATTCGGTTCAATAGCGGATCAATATTCTGCTGCAGCTGCTACTACTACTACTACTACTACAACTGTTTCTTAGTTGTTTGTTTGTTATTTGGTTTGTTTGTTCAGCGAGTCGAGCCTGTGTATAGCTCATGAACATCGGATTGTCTGGTCTGCATGAAGCCCTCCTCGTTGGTCGCAGCAATTTGTTCAACTGGAAGATTGTTGACACAAAACGTAACAATGCTCAGCGACTGCATGCGAAGTCGGGGAAGGTTTATCCCAGAATACACAAACGAATGGCGTTGCCACCGCCCTTACTATGACGAGGAAGGATTGAACTTTAGGGGGAGAGGGCTGCTGATAGTATTAATAATAAACATTTATGGCTAAAACATTATCCTGCCCAATTTTGCATGAGACACAGCAAAGAATAAGCGAAACGTCGACGACTAAGTTGACTTATCTAATAAGCCGCATTTGTTATTGTTATGGTTCTGTTTAGGCCCGGAATGAAAACACAGACACGGGGTTAGGTATAACAAGTATATTGGAGAAAGTATATACAACAGAGAAACAAAGGAAGTGGACCATTAGTCCTGACTGCCAGTGTAGACTAGGGTTGAACGACGGTATTTAATTGCTTCCACTGCAGCAATATGTGACACCAGGTCGGAAGGTGGGGGAAGAATCAAGCCAGCGCCCCTAAAAGAATGAGCACTGTGGCCTAGCAAAAATAGCCTGTGCAACCCCGTCGACATTCCCCTCAGGGCGCCTCAGGCAGTAAGCAATAAACTTACTCCACCTCAAAGAGGGGAGGCAAGGCCTGGGAGGGTGCACCTCCTAGGACTACCCAAAACTCAACCCCTCAGCCCGACAGATAAAAGGTCACCGAAATGGCCCAGTCTCTGCTGGACCGACTGTCGAGAACGAATCCTCGACAGGTGTACCCCAGTCCGAAGACTGGGGTTGAACAACAGTATTTAAATATCCTCCCACCGCAGCAATATGTGACACAAGGTCGGGAAGGTAGGGAATGTTCAAGCCAGCGTCCCTAAAGGAGGAGCACTCTGGCCTAGCGAAAAATAGCCTGGGCAACCCCGTCAGCATACCCCGGTCAAGGTGTCTCAGGCAGTAAGCAATAAACTTACACTTCCCCAAAGAGGGGAGGCAAGGCCTGGGAGGGTGCCCCTCCTAGTGCTACCCAGGACTCAACCCCTCAGCCCGACAGACAAAAAGTCCAGCTATTTGTCGAAAACGTGAGAATCGTAATGCTTCCAGTTTTTATTGAGAATGGACGAGTTCAAATGTTTGTCATAGGTACGCCACAATAACAGTTATCAATGTATTATTATTTATTATTGTTATAAATTCTATCTAAAAGGATATTGAACATTTTATATTATGAAGTCTACTGTTAGGATTCGGCCCCATTTCAGAATCATATCTGAACGACAGTTTTGGCCAGGTTAATTTTTAAGTCGCTATCTAAATAAGAAAACGCGAAATTTGAGCTCATTTCTCGCACTAACGATCAAGTCAAAACGCGCTACTTCAAGTTAATTCGACGTTACCATATCTTTATATACTAATGATTTATATGCGTATCAATCACAATGCTAAATAATTTGCATATTGGTTTTAAATTTGCATATTTGTTATTGTTATTTCTATCTAATGAGTGTTTCGATTTTAATATAACACATACTTTTGTTTCGCAATATTGTTTTATTTCCTATACACATATATAACAATTGTGTTAAAAAGTTATTTCCTTTACTGTGACTTACTTGATTTTCAACAAGTATCGATCTATTTCTAAATTCCGAGTGAAAAGGCAAAGTGATTTCTTCTTTCTTTTCTTTTCTTTACGGTCACAAATAAAAGATAAATAAATTTGTTTCGAAATCACCAAAATGTTAATGTTTATCTATCTATATGAATAAATGAGAAAGATGTTGTTTCGTGTTTACAACAAAGTTATGAATGAAATGTTCATTATTTTAAATCATTGTTTCAAGTGTTTTAAGTAGAAACATTGCGAAGCGATCACGAGCCGGAAAATCAATCTAGTATACTACTAAAAAGCTGTGGGTCTTGTTTATGTGCTTGTCTCAAGCACAATGGATGACCTAAAAATCTATGACGTCATTCACTTAAACAGGGCTGGAAGGCGCCTAGAAAATGCTTTATAACGTCGTAAAGGGATGACGTCATTCACTAAAACAGATGGAAGAGATCGGGAATAGATCCATTATGACTTCATCATTTAAAACTAGTATCCCACTTTTTTTTTCTTTTAATAAAGGTAAAATTCAACATTTTACTTCAGTGAGTTAATTTACGAATACATTAAACCAAAAAACAATGTGAAATACAAAAAATGATTGTCAAATACAATATGGAGAAGGAAAAGGGGGAGGCAAATAATCATTTATTAATAAAATGTCACTTTTCGAAACCAACATGCATACATCAGGAAGTTTCATCGAATGTCCTGCTACCTTAGCAGGCCGAGAGCAGGGTCAAGGTATTTCCACGAATAATATCGATGGAGAGGCGCTTATAAAGCCATGTCAACAGCCCAAGGTTGCAGCGGGGCCTATCACTCCACTCGTCTTCACGGAAATCGGTTGGATCACAAATCTGTTGAAGAAGGCCAGCATATTTTGACGGCTTTGGATCTCTGTTGACGCTGCTGCATGACCAGAGTTTGTTGCCGATTCAATCACTGACGAGGGCGCAAAAGTATCGACACAAGTCGCATCCAATATAAGTGACTTTCCGTTTGTAAAGGGAAACACTGTCAGGCTATCAGGTCGTTTGCCATCCTCTCTGTCGAGGCGAACTGGTTCGAGGATCGATGGGAAGCCAGCGATGTTTAGGGCCGGTTGGACGATATAATTGAGAGCGTTGTGCCTAGGAAATCTGCTGGCGCTCTTTCTACATGAAAGGGTGTTGATTCCATATATGTCGACCGGCTGACCACAACGGAACCTATGGGTGCTGCAAACTCTAGAACCTGTGCACAGGGCAGCGGCAACTCTCAGGCAATTGTCATCAACTAGGTTTCTGACAGCCGGTGATGGCAAGGCTGTTAGCAACGTACCGCTGTTTGGCGAACTTGCAGCTTGAAGGCAAGCCAGACGGTGTTGGTCGTAAGATGTTCTTTGGTATTCGACTCTGGTCTTCAGCCTGATCGTGTCCTAGCTCTTCTGTCTCCCCGTCTGCTCTGGAACGATGAGACCAGGCCCCTTCAGTCGGTGGAAAGGTCATGGTTCAATGGGTCTAGAGGAGATTCGGATTCTTCATCTACAATACTCTCAACCAGATCCTGACTTACGCAGATGGAAGAGGCGTTAGCCGGCAATGTAACGTCGGTTGTTAATCTAAGACCAAGTCTACCAAAAGAGATACCAAGAGTGGCATGGCACCAGCCTACATCATCAAAATTACGCAATCAAGCCTGCTCAGGTCGACAGGAAACTTGTAACATGACGCACTACGTAAAGAAAATAAAAATGTTTGAATACAGAAGAAGTGTCACAAGAGGAAAAGTGACGGATGCTTATCAATCAGTATGAGCCGGGATGACATGTAGCACAAGTTAGCAAGTTTTTTGTCGTGTCGGCTTGGATCGCTGGTTTGAAGATTGGGGAACCGAGGATTATGAGTTCGCTCCGATTGGTTATGTTAACCCCATCTAAGACTCTGCTGATTTCCGAGACCACTAAGAAGAATTCTGCCGAACAGTCGATATTGACGATTTCGAACTTGGCAGGCTTTACCTCAATGGCTGGCATAATTCTTGAGAGATTCTCAACGACTTCTGCCCAACTGCCTACAAATGTTGCATCGTCGAGATATCAGATGTTCAAAGATGTAGTCACTGAACGGGCGATATCGACGACTCCCATGGAAACAAAGTGGTCCCATTTGGTCACCCTGTTGTATACAACATTGTTATGCGAGTGTGTGATCGGCTATAAATAGTGTTGGAACTGGCGTAGGTAGTGTGGGCCAAAGGATGAAGAGCAGACGCATGACGGAGACAAGGTTCGAGGGAATAGTCCCGTTGGAAGGAGTTGAAAGCGTTGTTCACATCCAACTTGACCAGCAAACGGCCCTGCTGCCATTGTTATTGGTCCATGATGAACGCCCTAACAGCATGATCATGTTTAGTATCCTATTAAACCTCTGTGGATCTTGTTTGTAACCTTGTTAATCTCATTTGTTTGTCTCCGTACAAACTAGATGACGTAACAGCATGAGTGCATCACATGACGTCATAAAAAAGACGTGAAAGACACTGAGAAGATACTTTATGACATCTCAGATGGAAACGTCACAAAGGGATGACCTTATCCACCAAAACAACTGCTGAAATCACAAAAGTATGACGTCAGCAATTAAAACAGAGAACATAGACGACGATCTAGACAGCGACTATATATATATATATATATATATATATATATACATATATATATATATATATATATATATATATATATATATATATATATATATATATATATATATATATATATATATACTAGCAGAGCTACCCGGTGTTTTCCAGGTTAGAGTGTGGGATAGCATCATATGCAACATCATGGTAGGGAGAGTTTACTTTAACAGCAACCTTGATTCTGTCAGCTAGATATCTTACTTACCGAGCTATTCAGATATATGTTAATACTCTTAAACTAACGCTAATAAATAGATTAATTTCATTGTGTAACATGTTTGCAACATGTCATTAGCTTCTTTAAGGAGCAGCCAGAAATGCAAAAATACTTCCATTATATTCACATGCAAATTGTGCTTGTGAATACAATTATATTAAAAGTACACTTCCTAGTATGTCTTCGTTTTTAGAGACAGACATACACAAACAGTTCTGCTTGCTGCAATTATTTAGAATAGACATATTTTTTGGTCATTTAACTATGGTTTAAATTTCATTTGAATCAGAGAAAAAACGTTTCAGTGGAGGGTGGGGTTGGGCTCTCGGGGACCCTTTTAATATCAAAATTTGTTGAAATTTTGGGAAGACATCATTTTTGGTCATTTACCTATGGTTTAAAGTTCATTTGAATCTAAGGGAAAACAGTTTTTCCGTGGGGGGGTTGTGCCCCCCCCCCCGGGACCCTCAGCGTTAAAGTGATATATTTCTTATATAGCTTATGACCTTAACTGAGAGGTCAGTAGTCCAAATGCCAATTTTCAAGCAATTCTGTCCAACAGTTTGGTTGAACATGAGATACAAAATCAGGCCAACACACACACGCAGAGTTACTATTGAATATATATATATATATATATATATATATATATATATATATATATATATATATATATATATCATTATTCTCACAATCAGACAACGCCGCAGTCAACAACCTACTTGCAAGTGGCTCGGTTTTCGAATCCTGAGTTCGGATGTGTTCTACTGATGAGGGCGAAACTCGCGTCTAGGACTTCCAGTTTGTTTCTTTCGTAGGTTGTGGGCTGCGGTGTTGTCTGAGTGTGGCAATAATTATATATATACTCTCACATTCAAAAATCTAATATATATATATATATATATATATATATATATATATATTTGTGTGTCTTAAATAACTAATATAAGTTAGCAAAACATTTATATGGAACAAAACGTAGATTTAGTATAAGGAACGTTTATGTTTTGTCTTTTAAGGGAAGTGGGGTCTGATCAACTCTGCTGGGAAGCCATGAAATTAAATACTGTCTTGTTTTAAAATTCCCGAAACAGTTTTTCATGGTAAACTACTGATGATCCCTTAAAATAGTGTTAGAAATAAACTAATATAATAACTGTAAAAAATAAATTGACTTACATGAGTGATTTTCCACTGGAAGACTTGGGACTATAAGTTTTTTTTTGTTTTGTTTTTTTAATATAGTTTTAATGGTTGAGAAACTTCCGAGACTATATATATATATATATATATATATATATATATATATATATATATATATATATATATATATAGTGTATGTGTATTTAGGAAGCATATTTTCATTTAGGCGACCCTTATTAAATACCATGGAATGTTTTTGCTTGATAAAACTTTTTTCTATTTTTCGAATAGTCCATCTAGTATTTCTATCAAATTGGTGTATGTAAGTTCCGTGGGCTTTTGTTCCATTTTTATTTCCTTTTCCACGAGTACTTTCGATCTTATTCATCAAATTATCATCAAACGAGGTTTGTCTTGTTGTTTTTACAACTATGTTTTTACTGTTGAGTTTTTCTTAATTATTCATTATTTATCTCCGATAATAATAAAAACTAATTGTTACATCGGTTAAACTACCTCAAAACTTTCCCGAAGAGTCAACTTTCATCTCTCCGACATTGACTTTTCGTTTGATCAGTGGCTGTGTGGATATAGCGTTTTCTTCAGTGTAAGTATTTTATGCCATCTTTCAGGATTCGAATCTTACACTGAACAATTGTTTGTTTTTTAAATTTTATTTCTTTGCTAGAGCATTCCAGTTATTTCGTAGAAGATTCCGATCAAAATCATTAACCTGAATAATTTGCTTCAAAATAAAAAATAAAGGAAAATATTTAATAGATGTTTTCGTTCTTCGCTATTAAATTGAAGTAAACCTGTAAAAACCCGGCGTAGAGGAGTAATTCTACTAGTGTATTTATAGTCAAATAAAAACACATTAGAGTAGAGGATATATATATATATATATATATATATATATATATATATATATATATATATATATATATATTTATATTTATATATTATATATATATATATAGTTATATATATATATATATATATATATATATATATATATATATATATATATTGCAAGATTAATAATGTAAGTATTGTATTATCGATTAAATGATTTTCAATATCTGAAAACTTATAACAATACTTACATGCCTGAGTACATACGTACTGTAATTTACTCTGTAGTATATATATATATATATATATATATATATATATATATATATATGCATATATATGTATATATATATATTTATATGCATATATATGTATATATATGTATATATGTACATATGTATATATATATGTCTATATACATGTATATATGTGTGTGTACACATATATATGTGTATATATGTATATATGTGTATATATGTATATAACATAATATAGATATAGAAAATATATATATATATATATATATATATATAGAGAGAGAGAGAGAGAGAGAGAGAGAGAGAGAGAGAGATAAGTGCTTATTAAAATTATCACTCATGCTCTGACGCACAATTTAGTATATTGCACAATCGCCTAAACGTTGATAAACATACTTCTCGTTATTAAATCTAATAATGTACTTCTAGAAAAGATGTTCACATTCCATGTAAATTTCTGCATGTTGATACAGTCGAGGAAACAGGGATCTCAGAGGAAATTCCAACGGCAAGCAGTCCGAAGAAATAATGCATAAGAGTAGAAATGTTTACGCCATCCAGAGACATCTAGAGTTGAAGGGTGGGATTTTGCTGTTTGTTTGGTTGATTGGGGGTATTTACGTTGAGGGGGGGGGCTAGTTAATAAGCTTGTCAAACATGACCTTATGACCTCGTCTTGCAATCACTTGCTTTGGATGTGACAGGCTGTTCAGGTTTCGAATTTAAGCATGGACACACTTGCTTTGTCTAGCTACACTGAAGATTGGTACGCGGCGAAATAGATGTTAGTGAATGACTATATTTTATATATATATATATATATATATATATATATATATATATATGAATAAAATGGACGGATAATTATTTGAAGCTCTTTCAACTAACATCTCATTATGAGAAAATTGTTAGTTTAGATGAATGAAAAATAGTGGCAAAATGAGGAAATGAGGAAATTGAACATGTCATAGAATTGACGGTAAACTAAGAAACAAAAATCTTGTTTAAAAACCAGTAAAAAAGTGAGGAATTTTTTTTAATCGGGGGGGGGGGTGAATGTTCTTAAGTAGATTTAACGATTTAATGAACTCCTTTACAAAAAGCAATCTAGAAATTTTCCAAAGTGTTAAAATAGTTTTTGGGGTCTACGTTATTTACCTTTTTTTCTCACGACAGCAAGATATGACACATGGAGTAAGCCAGCACCCCAGCGGAAAAGCCAGGCTGACCTCTAAAAATAGTCCGGCCAGCCCTGTCGGCATTCTCCAGTAGGGGCCCCTCAGGTAATTGGCAATAAATCCACCCCTTCCCAAAGAGGGGATGCAAGGCTTGTGCAGGGAACTCCTAGGACTATGCAAGACATATACCAGACACCGACAGATAAAGGCCACTGAAATGGCCAGTCTCTGTCGGGCTGATTGTCGAGAACGTAATACTGACAGGTATTTAGGGGGAACAATCATCAGCTGACTTTCGCCGATGGAATCATTTTGAAATCCGCTTTATTTACTTCTTTCCCACTGCAGGAAGATGTGGCACCAGGCCGGAGGTTGGGAGAAAAAGTCAGCGCTCCAGTAGAAGAGCCAGGCTGGCCTTTAAGAACAGCTCGACATTCCCGGTAGGGGCGCCTCGGGCAATTTGCAATAAACAAACCTTTTCCCAAAGCGTAGAGCCTTTGTTTGCCAGTTACTTAAGTCATTCCAATGTAAATTTCTTTATTCTTGGTATCTACACCGGATATGACTTTGGTTTCGTACACTATGGAACAGACTGTGTATCCTCCTCCTAAGTGGTCAACCTCCGCTATTTTTCATGGGCAGCGGGAGTTGAACGGATTGATTGATGCTGTTGGTTTTGAGGCAAGAATAGATCTTACGCTCACAATAACACCTACAGGTATACGAAAGAAAGACCACATTACCACCATAGCAACCACTATATGGAAACTCAAGCGGTCCAACACTCCTTATGAAATAGAATAGAGAATTATCGATAAACCAAAGTCATATAGCCCTACCTCCAGGAATTGCCCACTATGCACCACTAAACAATTCAGGATTCTACAGGTAATCAACACCCCTTCCATAAATTACATGAACATTAAAACTGAGGTCTTGAAATAATGTCTTCACAAAAGAAAATTTCTGCTAGCCAAATTGACTAGCAACGAAAATACATAACTCACTAATAACCCCATAAGACCAATAGTCTCTACATCATAGAAAATATATGACATAGCCACCCACCACAAGACCTTTCCAAAATGTATCATTTTTTTATATACAAGATAACACCCACCGTTATATTGTACATGCCAAAACCACAACCGCATCCCTCTACCAACCCCAATATAACCTACACTCACACCCCCTTTGAACCCATCTATCACAAATATAACATAATTCATTAGATACCCCATCATAGTACATGAATCTCACTAATTAAACGTTTAGAAATATAACTATTAAACCCCATTAAATTAAATAAATTATAGATGACTAAGGCTAAACCCCCTTCTTCTCACACAGACTCTATGATAGACACATAAACATTATTAGATAAAGCCAACAGAATTAACTAAATACAAAACCCAACGAATGCATATTGCAATGAGAGTTAATACATTAGATATCCCTTAGATAAACTCTTTCGTTGATAAAAATATACTCTCCTTTAACATCCAGCCAACACATAGAAATTAATCCACCTAAATATAGAGCCCCCTATAAATATACTTTTAAAAGAAAATACAGAACTATAAACACATAAACAAAAAAATAATAAATAAAACAAAACACCTAATAAAATAAAATGAAACATTTGAAAAGATACAAAATAAATGAATAGACAAATAAAAAAATGAATGAAATAAAACACGTAATAAATCCCACCCAACAAATATATAACTCTCACCCCGGTACTTTCTTCAAAAGGGACGCTTCAGCAATGCAGCGTTTAACGGTGAATCTAAACGCCATCCCCCCCCCCCCCGTTGTTTTCCTTTGGAGACGCTGACTATTCTTTATGGGCTATAGACGATTTTTAAAAAGTTAAAAGTCAGTCCATCTGAATGAAACAGCGGTACTACTCTGACATATGTAACGTATAGTTTTTTTTTAAATAAATCTATAGAAAACCACTCACAAGTGTATTTTTACGTTTTCGAAAATATATGCACATGTTACATGGGTTTTACGATAATCCTAAAATTAAAAGAACAACAACTTTATAACTAACGATTTAGAGAGTTAAAATTAATCAGAATCGGTAATTGTATCGGAATCGGGAACCTATATCAATATCGGTAATCGTATTGGAATCGTGAACAATCTTGGAATCGTCCGATCACTAATATATATATATATATATATATATATATATATATATATATATATATATATATATATATATATATATATATGTGATATATCTTCCTCCCACAGCAGTAAGATGTGACACAAGGACGGGAAAGTGGGATTTGAAAAGCCAGCGCCCGAGAAGGTGAGCACTCTGGCCTACAAAAAATGCCTGGCCAGCCTCGTCGGCATTCCTCGGTAGGGGCGCCTCAGGCAGTAAGCGATAAACTTACTCCACTCCAAAGAGGGGAGGCAAAGCTTGGGAGGGTGGACCTCCTAGAAATATATATATATATATATATATATATATATATATATATATATATATATATATATATATATATATATATAAAAGAACACTTCACTACCACACTGAGGGTCGGATCTTGAATCTCAGCTTGAAAATATAAGCATGTTATGAGTCATAATACTGCGAAAGTGCTGGTATATACAAACTACTAGAGAGAAAAGATGTGTTCACATCGGAGAGAGCATTACATTAAATAAAGAAAGATAATTGACAGGAAAAGTAACGAAGAGAGATGAAGTAGGCAATCAGAAATCAATTTCCCTCTGTTAACACTATTCGCCTTTAACCAAACCCTTTACACAATGTTAAATGTAGAATAGTTTTGCTTTATTTCACGTTCTTTATCATTTCGGGATGCCCGTTTTCTTAATACATTTTCCATCATTTCGTACGCCATAATGCATGTATGAAAAAATATCGGGTCTATTTAGGGTGTGTTACGGATCCCAATATTTCTTTTGGATCTAATGGATTTCGAGATGTTTTTATAGAGAGGTAATCCACACAACCCCATCCGTTAAGATTTCACTTGCATTGTTCGTTGTATGTGGAGTAGAGGCTGATAAGATGAAAGGTGATCAAGGGAGCTCTACTTTATTCTCAGTAAAATATGTTTTATTATATGAATATAGTTTTATGAGAGACAGGTCTCTCTCTCTCTCTCTCTCTCTCTCTCTATATATATATATATATATATATATATATATATATATATATATATATATATATTGATTTTATTCCATTAGTTGCGACAAAACAAGTTTTGTTTCATTGGCGCAAATAGCGACCAACTCATCGGGCTAGCGATGGAATTCAAATGGCGTACGTTTTAACTTCACCTTAACGGGAGATTGAAAATTGAAAATACATTGGAGGGGGGGACAGAGTTGGGGCTTTGTCTATAACGGTGACATGGGACATGAGAGGGGAGAGGGGAGGACCCCAACAAGTCGTGTTTCAAATTATTGCGTGGGAGGTTTTCACGTGTTTGTGCTGTGATGATCTCAATTTCGGCCGGGGTGGGAGGAATCACTGCGACTATCGTAGGTATGATTGGCAGGCGTTATCATTGTTATCATAATCGGTTTTGTTAATGCTAAAACTGGTAACACCATGAAACTTCTCTTATAAAATGATTCCACTAGTATTGATCTCAGTATAATATAATCACAATTTAAAAAAATATATATATATAATCACAACAAAATTCACTACAAATAATAAACAAAACCTTAAAATAAAATAAATAAAATGCAGAAGTAGCAATTAATACCCTAAATTAAAATTATCAAACATTTTTATCCACATGATAATTACTTATTAGAATTAAAATAAAATAGGACTGACGGTTATAATCATAATTTTATTCTCATTTTAAATTTAACTCACTCTGGCCGTCGCCCCATCTCCCTTCCTCCCACCCCGGCCGAAATTGAGATCATAACAGCACAAACACGTGAAAACCTCCCACGCAATAATTTGAAACACGACTTGTTGGGGTCCTCCCCCCTCCCCTCTCATGTCCCATGTCACCGTTATAGACAAAGCCCGACCTCTGTCCCCCTCCCCCTCCAATGTATTTTCAATTTTCAATCTCCCGTTAAGGTGAAGTTAAAACGTATGCCATTTGAATTCCATCGCTAGCCCGATGAGTTGGTCGCTATTTGCGCCAATGAAACAAAACTTGTTTTGTCGCAACTAATGGAATAAAATCAAAAAATATATATTTTGCTCTGAATTTTCATTGAGCACTCTCATAAACCCGGTTTCAACTTCCTTCGGATTCATACCCCCTGGATATTTGTAACAAGTTAATTATATATATATATATATATATATATATATATATATATATATATATATATATATATATATATATATATATATATATACATATATATATATGTGTGTGTGTGTGTGTGTGTGTGTGTTGGTGTAAAGGGGTAAGGCTACTAACATTTGTAAACAGTTTTTTTCTAAATTTATTTATTATTTTATTATTTATCATTTTATAATTTCATGATTTTATAACGCGTTTCGTGCGTATGTGCTCTCTTCAGATATGTAAATCCATTTGAGGAAATTTCCTCAAATGGAAATATAGGTCGTAGAAAGATAACACTACATTATATATATATATATATATATATATATATATATATATATATATATATTACACAAGATCAGAACAACATCGGTACCGTCGGTTTCAAATCCTAACAAAGTAGGCTTATAATAGGCTTGTTTGCCGGACTCTTTTTAGACTTTATTAATGTCGTGGTGCCCGGAAAATGGCGGCTCGCGCGTTGTGTGACTCTTTGGCGATATTTTGATTCTCTATTTTATTTTAATTTTCATCATTTGATCAATTCTGCCGATATTTGACTCATGGCTTGTAAAATGTGTTTTTCTTGATCTGCGAATTTAAATCGAGGTGATGCTGAACACATTCTGACCTTTAATCGCCTCTTCTTTATGTCCGGCGTCAAAGAAATAAAATTTGAAAACTCAAAATGTATAAATTCAAAAATTTTAATTAAAAAAAATAATTAAAGAACCCACCACCGAATAGGGAAAAATGGGGAAAATCAGAATTGAGAAATGTATATGGGTGTCAATAGCCAACGATAAATCATGGAAATAAACTACCCCGTGATAAATAAACAAGAACCGGTAGCCTTTGTTCTCCGTTTTAAAAATATATGATGTAAGCAGGATAACTCTATACCACCGAATAAAAAAAAACTTAGTTTGGTTTAGAATTAAAGAATAAATATATTAATTTTATTAATTCGAAAAAAATAATAAAATATATTACAATATAACAATAAAAAATATAATTTAATTAAAAATAATAAAAACTAATTAAATCTAAAAAGAAAATAAAGTAAGATTTTTAAATTTTAATTTCTAGATCAAATGAAAAAATTATAATTAAATATAATAATAGCAATAATGATAATAACAATAATAATAATAATGATAATAATAATAATTAAAAGAAGAAGAAGAAGAACAACAACAACAAGAAAAAATAATAATAATTATTATTATTATTATTATTATTATTATTATTATTATTTTATTATCATTAATTCAAATATCATAATAATTGTATAGTCTGTTTACGGATAGCTGAATGGATATGGAAGCGTGTACTGGACTACTATTAAACAACGTAATTATATACTTTGAATAAAAAGTATGAAATAACGACTAAAAACGGATAGATTAAAGGCTAGAAGAAAGAAAAAGGGTGAAAACCGACAAAATGACGGTTAGTTCATACCTTTCTCTTCTATTTGTCTGTAATTAAAGGAAAAATCTATATCGATGGCAAACCATAAAAGCAATTATGCTGGACGGTTAAGGAACATGTTACGAAGATTCTACGATTAGTACGGCTGACAACAACCCATTTTAAAAAAATGATATTTTACGGACTGATATATAATGGAACAAAACATAAAGTGAATGCGAAACGCAACACAGTTTTTTTTCCGGTCTAAAGAGTTACCTTCTTTTTAGGAGTACTGACGATAACCTCATCAAAAAAAGAAATGCCTCATACGTTTCAGACATTACATATATCTTGGTGGTAGGTCAAAATAATTGTATGACAATAATTACTTATTTGTTGGTGAATTTGTGAGAATTGGTTCCCTATATTTGATGGGGTTTCTATCATATTAAAACACTTATATTACAGCTCTAGTTCTTACACTATCGAGCTATTAGAAAATGTTGTGTTATAAAGAATGTGTATTTGAGATATATATATATATATATATATATATATATATATATATAGTAATCTAGGTACGGTCAATATCCACGGGGTAGAAATCATAAGAATTTGATCGGGCTTATAAAAAGTGCTCAATATCAAATAGAGCTTTATGTATATGATTGATTTTATTCAAACAGACATGTGCAAAATATTGATAACATCAACATGCCAGTGGCGCAGATTTTGTACATGTCTTTTTTAATAAAAACAATCATATATATATATATATATATATATATATATATATATATATATATATATATATATATATATATATATGTATGTATGTGTGGGTGTATATATATATGTATAGATATATATACATATATATACACACATACACACACATATATATATATATATATATATATATATATATATATATATATATATATATATATATTAACTTAGTTCACCCAAACAAGGCAAGTTGCCACTGTAGACGTAAGGGGCTACTGACAATTACGGTGAAAGTTTTGGGCGTCATCCTAAGTTGGGAGCTGTGCAGCAAGATGCTTGCTCATATTAGTTCAAATTTCTGCATGTCGGTACAGTTGGGGATTCAGGGAGACGGGAGGGAGTTCCAAAGGCCGGTACTTCGAGAAAAAAAATCTATTGGAGTAGAAGGCTCTCTGGCATCTAGGACCTCCACAGTGAAGTGATGGGATTTTGCTGATTTCGGGTTGGTCAAGTGTATTAACGTCGAGGGGTCACCAGAGCAGTAGGTTCCATTAAAGTACTTGTAGAACAAGCACAAAGATGCAACATTGCTGCGATGGGACAGGAGCTAGAGCTTGGTGGATAGTGAGGAACCTATTAGATCAGATACTTTATTGGGGACCTTGTTTAAGAGATGGAGAAGGAGAGAGAGAGAGTAGTGGATGGTGCATCAGACAAGATATTACAATAATACCATATGTATGGTCGGATGGTGGCTTTGTAGAGATATAGGATACTGTAAGATATGAAAAGTTGTCTAGCTCGGTATAGGGAGCCCACTTTCTCTACAGCAGCCTTGGCAATGTATTCTATGTATTTGTTCCAATTCATGTAACCTATGAATGTGTATAAGTTAATAAGATTTAAAATGAGATTAAGAACTTTCAGAAGTAAATATTTCCCAAAATTTGTTTTTATGCACATTTCGAAACAATATTTTTAAGTAGATTAGCCAAAGGCAAAATAATATGTAGACTCTCTCTCTCTCTCTCTCTCTTTCTCTCTCTCTTTCTCTGTCTGTACGTCTGTCTGTCTTTCTCTGTATCTCTCTCTTTGTCTCTCTGTCTCTCTGTCTTTCTTTTCTGTCTGTCTGTTTCTCTCTCCCCCCCTCTCTCTCTCTCTCTCTCTCTCTCTATATATATATATATATATATATATATATATATATATACATAACATAAATTAAACCATATTTTTTCAGGGAAGAACATTCTGTATATGCTTCAAATTTTTTTTGTTGCAAACAATTGTTTCTGCCCATCTCACGAACGTACTCTTTTATGATATACAAAATATCATTAGTTTCATGAGGAGGCTTCTTCGATGCATAAAACCTCACCATTGAAGCTGAAAAAACTGAAATGCATCCAATATTCATCTATATTTTACATATTTCCTCTTACCTCACAATTTCCTTCCAAGGGAAATACTTGTTAACCACGATATAACGCAGTGTTCTTGCTTGATAAGACCTTTTCTTTCTATTTTTCGAATAGTCAATCTCGTATTTCGGTCAAATTGGTGTGTGTGAGTTACATTGGCTTGTTGTTCCATTTTTCTTTCTTTTTTCGCGAGTACTTTCGATTTAATCTATCAAATCATTATCAGGTGATGTTAGTCTTGTTGTGTTTACAAATATGTCTTTACTGTTGAAGTTTTCTTGATTATTCATTATTTATCTCCGATGATACTAAAACTAATTGTTACATCGGTTGCACTACTACAAAGTTGTCCCGAAGAGTCAACTTGCATCTCTCCGGCAATAGATATATTTGTCGAAATCTAAAATAAAATAACCCCCCCCTCTTCTCAATATAGACATATCCTAGTTAATAATAACAAAATGAATACACTGCGATACCACCGTCGAAAGATTTAAAAGTCGTGAAGCGCTTTATATAAAAACCGGATCTCTTACAATCAATAATGTTAATTATGAAACTAGTAACAATATTTTAAAGTGTCCAGCATAGTTATTTACATTAACAAATTCGTAACCGTTAAACAATGATCCTTTTTTTAATTTTGCACGCGCTTAGCACATGATCACGTTCGCATGCAACATATCATCACTACAGACGCTCATTTCGGAGTCGTAAATTACTAGCCGCTGAGAAAAACGCAACAGTAAAGACATAGATGTAAACACACTAAGACTAACGTCGCCTGGTGATGATTTGCTGAATCAAATCGAAAGTACTCACGAAAAAAAGAAAGATAAATGGAACAAAGAAACCCACGGAACGTACATACACCAATTTGACCGAAATACTAAATGGATTATTCGAAAAATTGAAATAAAAAGTCTTATTAAGCAAAAACACTCAGTGTTATTTAATCAAGTTTGCTTAAAGGAAAAATATGTTGCTTAAATATACAGAACTTATATATATATATATATATATATATATATATATATATATATATATATATATTCTCTCTTTTTTGTTTTATTTTACTTCAGTCGAAATTCTCAGAAATAAAGAGGACCCTTTCTGGGGCTAACACTTGATCTCTATATAAGATACATAGATATTTGAATAGTCCATTAAAGTTCTCTTTACGTGTCAAACATTGAGTAAGAAAAGAGGTTAAGAACATTAATTGTCCTCTCCCCAATTGACCAGTAAACTATGTTATAGTGTACTTTTCTAGTGGTCAATTGGTCTTACCGGATTCCAGGATCAGAATTCATTTAGTCTGGTGGAGTATCCAGCTAAGTGCTGTTACTTGAGGTAACATTACTAGGATAAGGTGTACCATTCCTTGTATCGGCCAATGAATAGCCGTGTCGAGGGGAATCTTATTTTGGCTTCGAATGATATGTTATTTTGAATGTTTGGGCAGGGTTTACTTGTAGGGTGAAGTATCCTCATATCAGGTTGTCCTGACATACCCTTGTAAAGAGAGATCGAAGACACTCGAGGATAGTTTTTAGTAAGTGATTCAAGTTCTCCTATATATATATATATATATATATATATATATATATATATATATATATATATATATGTACGTATGTATGTCATGTATAAAGGTACGTCAAAGAAGTTACTAACGTACACTGTATTTCATAGAAAAGAAATTCGAAATTTAAAAAAAACGAGACAACCACGTTGATACTTGTACTCTCTCTCTCTCTCTCTCTTTCTCACTCTCTTTCTCATTTATAAGTATAACATTAGTCTTTCTACAGCCGTAGCCATTAGGAAATATAGACATTATATAGAGGGCAATCTATGTTTTCGTTCATCATTCTGTAATTATTGACGACGTTAATTTTTGTAGGGCGACTCTAAACTTGTAGAGAGAGTAGACAGTGGACCTTGGGTTTACTTTCGGCAGCCTCGTAACTCTCGCTTCCCTTATTTTGTCCTTTAGTTCTCACATTCCATAAGCGATGTTTCTGACAAAGGGGGAAATATTGCTGTTTTCTGGACCGGAATCTATCCATCTAACACTTATCGTTGGCTAGTTTTTTACCTTGAAATGTAATTTATTTAGCTCCTTACATCAAGTGGCTTCATGCCTTGTCTAGAGCAATTTCCATTAAAAAAAAGTTGTCGTCGTCGTCGTCTTCTCCTCCTTCGTACTCATTCTATGAAATACAGCGCCTTTTAATTTTTAATTCCGGATGTTCACCCTTCTAATACTGACCAGGCTTAACGTCGCTTTACTTCGGTGATCTACCGGGAACCGGTGCACCGACGCAATTAATGCCGTATACATTGTGTATCTGCATTACTTAGTATAATAATTCTAATATCTTAGCCCAAATGTTGAAGTTTTAAGTGAGAAGATAAGTTAACGGTCATAACGTCTGGATCATGTAAGAATCCGTAAACATTCATTTCGCTACATTTAACTCGCAGAGAATCCTATCCGATTCGGATACATCGATAAGGAATTGGATTCCTTTATTTAATTAAGATGGCAGAGTATTTAATGAGTTGCGAGTTCAGATTATGCCTTTAATTTAAATATAAGACTGATGGAATTCATATTAAACGTTTGGTAAAGTGATAGTCTGCGTCGAACTGTCTATGTTCCTTCGATCCAAAGAGTAATGATGAAAGAAAACAGTCAAATTGCCGACCGGACCGTCCGCCTGTCGAAATGCTGGAAACTCGAAGGACATATCTGGGGTATTTGTTCGACGGGTTTATATAGCTTTACATGGCATCTTTAAATCCTTATAAGCAAACTTTAAACCGCCATAACGAAACAGCGACTAAGACATACATGCAGTTATATATTTATATAAACGAGTGTGCGTTATGTAATTATTATACGCCTTGATAACTTGTTCAGCTCAATTCAAAAATATAGTCGTTTGTCGGTTTTCGGAAATAATTTTCTCTGAAAATCTGTTCGAAAACAAAATTGTTGAAAAACCGAATCATATTTTCCGATAAAAAAAAAATATATAAAAAGACTGATTCATTAATTCTTGTATACAGACACATTTTTTTATGTATTTAATACAAAATTATTACGCATCGGTTATATTATTGTTTTCAATACTAACTATAATGTATTACATAAAACCTCATTTCGTAAAAAACATATTCTCTGGACTTGAATTAAGACGATTTTTAGTGTTCTATATTTTGACCATTTTACTACACATTTTGTAATATTTTTATATTTTATAAAGTATTTAAAATATATAGTTCTTAAGAAGAAAAAAAACAGATTCAAAAAATAAAAACCCAGATTGATTTTAAAAAGAATCCTGATTTGAATTTAAAAATGGAGGAGTGGCCACCCTGCACAGAACTCTTAACGTTTCATCAGACGTAGTTCGGAAATCAAAATTTTGTTAGAAAAGCGAGGCATTTCCGACTTGGATTTTTTGCTCGAAATCCAAATTGTTCAAATTCCGAGACGTTCACAAACAGAGGCTTCACTGTATTCGAAGATTCTTGGAGAAAGTCTCTTCTTTGATACAATAATAAAATATCCTGCCGTCTTTGGTGATGACCAAGTATATTTTCAGCACCCCAATTATGAAAGCAGCTGACAGAACGGATTTAGCACGACACCATAACCGCCGCCACTTAAGGTCCACTCTTTTTTCGAAGGTAAACAAAACACGTATTTCCAAATTGATTTCGATGTCGAATCTCACAATAATGCTGTTGTTTTTCTTTCATTTGACAAAGTTAATTTAATCAAAATACGATTAATTATGTTTACACAAAATTGTTCTAATGAGAAATGTCTGAAAATAACAGGAAATGCGTTTTCGATAGAAATTTTTAAAAAAATGAATACAGTCCGATTAATAGTTGTAGCATGTTACAATATCATGGTAAATTTATCGATCGAAGACAGCGAAAATGAAGGCGTGTTTTTTGGTTGACTTGTT
Organism: Sepiola atlantica; assembly: GCA_963556195.1. Taxonomy (NCBI): domain Eukaryota; kingdom Metazoa; phylum Mollusca; class Cephalopoda; order Sepiida; family Sepiolidae; genus Sepiola; species Sepiola atlantica. Next base: position 36,389,980 of record OY744531.1, read on the forward strand.
CGGAAATTACTTTGCATATTTTATCCATGTTATGCATTCCGACCATTACTTACATAAAAAGACATTGTATTTTAATAAAAGATACGTAATAATGTACATAAAATTTTCTGTTGATAAATTAATTTGCATCTTACTGATTATTTAGACGTGATGAAAAAGTATGTATATTGCTACTTTAAATTTTACAAACATTACAGGTACTAGTTTTCTGTAAATATATATGTATACTAAAAACACTAAGAATCGGAACAGACACGATTAAGACAGCAGGCCTTGTCTTGAACAAATAAAGAGCTTGATTTTATTTATCTACCTCCCACAGCGGTAAGATGTGACACAAGGTCGGAAAGTGGGATTTGATAAGTCAACACCCTAGAGGAAGAGCACTCTGACCATTAAAAATTGCCTGGGCAGCCCCGTCGGCATTCCCCGGTAGGTGTGCCTCAGGCGATTAGCAATAAACTAACACCTTTTCAAAGGGTGAGAAGGCAAAGCCTGGGATGGTGGACGTCTTAGAACTTCACAGGACAAACCCATAGACCAGCGGAAATCAAGCCCCGAAGGCCAATACGATACCGGTCTATGGGGTGCAGTATCCATCGGAACAGATACTACACTTTGATCTTGACCAAAAGGCCAATTATCAGATAAAGTTATATAAATAATAAATGATAAACTTACTTAGCTTTAACAGTTTACTGCAGTTTCACGGTATCACCGATCATCAAAAGTGTTAAATCTAAATACATGTTATCATCATTTATTAATTTAACATAAAAAGTTATATTGTGGAATTCTCCTCCATCAGACCTAAATAGAATTGCATTTGTCAAATCGATATTTGATCCTGCCTGGCAAGTGAATTACGCAATTTTACAATTCGAGTTATTCACATAATGAAGATCTTTTAACATATTTCGGCGACTACATATTCTCTCCGGTCACATAATTCTTTCAATAGCATAAACTGCGAGAGATTCCCGCTTATTTATTTGTAAATAGCTTCCAAAATTAAATCTCTATATACGTCGTTATATACATATTTCGCATCATTTAAATTTGTACTTCTTTCTACGCAGTAACTTGTTTTTCTTTTCGTTACGTATTACAAATAATATTTGATATAACAGTACTATTAAGATAACCAAATAACCAATTTTTCAACGCCATGTTTGGATTTGGGTTCGTGTATGTACGTAACCAGTTAAGCAGAAATTAAAACGAAATACTAATACTTCGTATTCCTACATACATTTTTTTCAGCTTGAGAGGCATTCATTTAAATTTCCATTAGCTTACTTGTGGTTAACTGATTTACTTTTCAGAAACATACGACAAACCACACAATCGGACTACAATTTTTATTGTCTTTGCGTATGTGTGTGTGTTTGTGTTCATTATATAAATCTTTTTAATTGTTCCACTAAAGTTAGTTATTTGAAGTGAAATGTCACAGGAAATAAAGACAAAATGGTCAAATATATATAATATATATATATATATATATATATATATATATATATATATATATATATATATATATATATATATATATATATATATATATATGCGTGGATACGTGTATCGTATTTTTATCTGCTTATCCATCTATTCACACCCTCATGCCAGGTCACACATGGAATAAATTTATGGTCTACTCGACCATAAGACAGACACCTGCGTGATCATCATTTCACTGTTTTCCCTTTTTTTCTTTCCTACTGCCACCATCCATCTCCCACCGTTCACCCACAATTCATCAGTACACTGACGAAGGCCGAAGGATTACGGCCGAAAATTTTGTTCTCCTTCCTTGGAAAAAAAACTTTTTTCTATATAAGGGAAAATTGATGTTCCTAACGTCAAAATATAGAAAATAAATTGTGAAAATATATAAAAATATATTTTTCACAATGATTTTTTATACACACACACACACACACACACACACACACATATATATATATATATATATATATATATATATATATATATATATATATATATATATATATATATATATATATATATATATCCGGAGAGGTTGAATTAAAAGAAGCTAATTGATATTTAAAAAATATATTTACTTACGATTAAAAGTAGCTATTACATTGCACTGTTATCATCTTTAGTGTCATAAAGATTGCTGAAGCGACAAACCAAAACGAAATTCCCGCGATACGTTTGCTAAGAGGGGGTTAATATGTCGACTTTAATATAACGTTTAATAAAGACAAAACAATCAGAAAGAAATAAAGTATCGGGAAAGATAAATTAAAATAATGTAATTGCCAATTTCTTTCTAATTACAATACGATTGAAATAAGGCTATTAAATGACGTTGTCATCATCATCGTCATAAAAATTGATGAAACGACTAAAATAAAACATGTTCCCCTTAAAAACGTTCGCTAAGAAAGGCAGAAATGTGAAATTTTAATACACGTCTATAAAATCGCTATATCTAAATTTTCTTTTAAGTCTACATGCCGAAAGGAGCTACATTTTAGAATTTATTATTTTTTTTACGCCGAATAATGGACAAATCAGAAAAAAAGTGTTTTCGTTTTCGTGATTTTAAATTCTATACATTATGCAAATACTGTCACTTCCTCTTGTGTGTGTTTGTGTGTGTTTCACGCATCTACGTGACTTACACATGCTTTTTTTATATAGTTTTCATCGATTTTTTATTGAATTCAACTAGCCAATAATGGAAATAGTCATTCCCAGATAGACTGTTCCACTCTATCACAGCGGTTTACTGTAGTTAACAGAGAGCTGTGCTGCAAGTCAGGTAATATGTATTCAACCAGGACAATGCCGCGTATATACAGCTAGTATATATATATATATATATATATATATATATATATATATATATATATTTATTTTGATATTTTCTAATTTCATTTCATGATTGTTTTTAATTCTATTTATTCTATTAGGGCTGTTTTTACGACCTGATATTTAAGTAAATTATATGCATCTTTTCTTAGCTGCGTGGGTATAAGAGACGGTGTTCAATAACTAAAAGAACATTGTGTTGTTTTTTAAGTATAAATTTTATAACAATGTATGTGTTATTTGCTTTTTTCTGATGTTTCTGGGCACGATTTTTGGACTTCTGAAGAGTTGCATGTATGAAACATCCAGGATATATAGCTCTATATCTGGTTGTTTACGTGTAGACGAAACAGGCCGCCAAGTACATGCGTTTTTTGAAAGTTTAATTAAGAAATGGTCACTGGAATCTAGCATTCTACTGTTTATTAATATAATATATATATATATATATATATATATATATATATATATATATATCAGCATAACTTAGAAAAATACTAATAACTAACACCAAAATAATCGATAAAAATAATTGCACACACAGACTTAAAATCCTCGAAGCCTATACATAAAAAAAACCTGCAACCCAACATTAATAAAATTATATTTTATACTGGCACTGACGCACTATCCGTATTCAATAATTTAAAAAAAAACCTATAAAATGACTGACAGCCGAAGACCAACGATAAGACACAACCTCCTTATGACGATCGAGAGATTGAAAGTGCTTGAGAGATGGCCGATGAAACAACGTTCAGAGCCACAGTATTTAAATTAACACCCGAAAACAGAAAACTCGCTCGCCGCGTCGAGAAATTAACAAGAAAAATTACAGAGAGAGAAAGTACCATGGTCTTCAATGAGGCCTGCATTAATAATGATTTGTTGCCTATATATATATATATATATATATATATATATATATGAAGCAATCCAACAAAAGATATAAGCGTCAACTAATATTTTATAATTAGTGAAACATCCGGATAAAAACTGAAGCTCAATATACTGGATAGAGCATTAATATTATAGTATAAAATGAAGTAATAAAATAAGGTGTCAATCAAATTTTATTAGAATTCAAAGTTCAAGCAAAGTATCCTTAAGTCCTTAGCTCATGATTTTTCAAAGATAGTTCTTCTCTTCAGAGGACCATTACCGAAGTTATACTACTACAGGTAATAAAATTACGCTTTGAAAATATATAAAATTATATACACAAATACATAAAATACATAACATCAAACATATCAACCCAAAAACATACTTTTTGTTGAATCCATACAGTCCATCCTGGTCATACAAATTGAGAAGCATAATAAGGAAAGACATTACTCCAAGTTATAAACAACAGTCCATATACGTGAAATTGAAGGGGCCGGCAAATTTATCCAGTCGCGAAATGTGTCAATATTCAATGTTAATGATAAATAAATCAAATAATACAGAAAGTCCAATCAAAGGTCCAAAATCCCGATTTGTGCAACCCAAGTCAAATCAAAGTTCGTTGTTTAATTAGAAAACCCGTTAAATCCGAATTGAGCAAAACAAGACTGAATCCCGGTCGCATCTTGCCAGCAGAGCGAAAAAATAAGTAATCTTCTCTCCCCAGCGATTCAACCAGACATGACAAATCCCTAACGAGCAGAAGCCGATATTAAATTGTCTACATCTCTGAATGACTTTAATAGATCGGAAATAATGTCTGTGTTACTTCCTGTTTAAGCCCGCTTGATGGACTCAACGAAGAAAGCAACATACAACCCCGCCAACCACCCACCCAGATTAGATGTTCCCTGTCTGGGTCGAGTGAGAATATACTATGTCAAAGGGGAAGGGGTTAAGAAGTTAAAAAAAAAGAAAAGGGAGTTAGGAAATATAGGTCAGATCGTGTAATCACGTACACATCCAAAATTATTACTTAAAATCTAGCTTACAGTAAAAACCGATTTCACAAATCTCGCCCTATCAAATAATCTAGAATATTTATGAAATTAAAAATTACGAAGTTATTAAATTCCAATAATTTTATAGTTTAATTTAAGATTTAATTTTATCGGATTAGAAATTATTCGAGTGTTTAATAGTTTAATTTAAGATTCAATCCTATCAGCCCAGGAATTCCAACTCAAAGTTTAACTTTCCCCAATTAAAAAGTTTAACTTGCCTTAAGGTTTAATTTTTCCCAATTCAAGGTTTAATTTTCCCCAATTAAAAAGTTTAGCTTGCCTTAAGGTTTAATTTTTCCCAATTAAGATTTAATTTTCCCAATTACGAAGTTATCAAAATAATTAGAAATTAATAGTTTAATTTAAGATTTAATTTTATCAGATTAGGAAGTTTAATTTAAGGTTTGGTGTGCCCAATCAAGAAGTTTAATCTAAATTAGGGTTTAATTTTTCCTAATTAAGAAGTTGTAAATATATTTAAGGTTTAATTCTTCCTAATTAAGAGATTGTAAAGATATTGTAAAGATATTTAGAAACTGAAAATTTAGGTGTATAAACTTTTACAACCTCAGAGCCTAATATATATATATATATATATATATATATATATATATATATATATATATATATATATATATATATATGTATGTGTGTGTGGGGGGGTGTTTGTGTGTGTACAGTAAATGTAAGTTGTGTTTGCTTTTTAATGGAAAATGGATGTAAATCCTAAACTCAGTCAAGTGAACAGTACATGTGCGATAATGTGTAATGCTTAACGGGTGTCTTTCTTATGTCTCTGAACACAAGGGGAAGTTGATAAAGTGTAGTATCAGAAAAGATACTTCACTTTGCTCCTAGTACAAAGGCCAACGGAAAGTCTTGTCTAGTGCTGCAGTAAGATAGTAATAATCTACTTCGATAAAAATCGACTTCTTGGAAATAATATAACCTGTATACGGGTTAAAAAGTTGGCAAAAAACTGTTTTTATCTATATATGTGCTGATTAGTGAAATAGTTGTATAAAGACTCGACAGCTGAAACCTTGACATGACAACTTATCGTCTAATGAACATTGCTGACATGTCACCTGCGATTACGGTAACATCAGCTGTCTGTACGTGACTGGTCGAGTAATTATCTTAAGAAACTGATCAGTCTCTGGTAGATGATGAAGATGGAGGATGGCTAAAAGATACCAAAGACTCTGATTGGTTAATAAAAATCATCCTTTAGTAGAGAGGAGCACGTTTGAAATAGGCAACAGTTAATTAGTGAGATGATCTTTAGGTGTAGTGACATACAGACCTATGTCCGAGGCTGCTACTTCTCATGGAAAATCAGATAAAGAAAATAATATTCTTACTTATTAATTTCTATAAACAAAAAATGAAGTGAAACGTCGCTTTTCCTTTTGATGGATGTCAAGCACGAACGGAGACTCTACAATAATGTTGTACTGATTTTAGTCAAAATGAAATATACTTATCGAGGCAATGTGAGTCATGTAGTTTCAGAATATATACGGTTATGAGGATCTGATTCCAAAACCATAGAAAGAGTTCGTGAATAAACAAATAGACACGAACAGGAACTACAATTCATGTAAGAAAATGAATGATGTAAACAACTTTAAAGTTACATATTTTACAATAATAATAATTAATCCCCAAATATAAAATGTAGAATATATGTACATATATTGAATGTTATATATATATATTGAATTTATTGAATTTTGACTGTTTCACTCATTTTCTGGACTCCAGTATATTCTTTTTAGGCAATGTATATATATATATATATATATATATATATATATATATATATATATATATATATATATATTATTTTAATACCTGCCGGGCCTCTGAAATACCTGACTAGTATACGGGCGCAGGATTACCCTTCCGGTTCGATGAACACGTACACCTTGTCAGCTCATTCATCTAGAAGAAGGAGAACTCTGATATAAAACTGCGCTACTGATAACTTACGTATTGGCAGGTCTCATTAGTCCTGATCTACAAACTTCTTAGAGCTGGAGTCTCGAACAAAATATCCGGTTTGCAAACCTAAAATGGCTTAAAGAGTAGATTGGATCTGCCTATCGCCCGGCATTTACACTCCTTCTTTATCTATTAGCCAGGCACACAGGTACTAGCGCAGGGACACCTCGAAGACACCAAGTGATTGGCCTTGTTTCCTGACTAAGACAATGAACGGTGTCTCTCTTCCTTTCTATCTTGGCAACTTGGGGAAAAATTTGTCATTAAGTCTCGCATAACTAGTCTGGATCGCTTTTGTTCCGACAGGTTGAGCGTACAGGTTAGACAGTTTGTTGGAATGCTGTTTCCGACTGGTAGTGCAGGGGCCCTAACTCTTAGGTAGTGCTAATGGCGACTGCTCAACAGGTGTAGAACATCGTTGGTGCCATTTCGCGCACAGAAAAGGAACTTTTCCAAGGCTACAACCCCTATGGATATAAAATATTCCTCCCTCATATCTATATACTATTTATATATATATATATATATAAAATATGACCCCCCACACACACATATATATATATATATATATATATATATATATATATATATATATATACATACATATATATGTGTGTGTGCGTATGCGTGTGTGTTTGATTTTACAAAGAATATATATTGAAAAAACATATAGTCCTTATAATATCTGAAATGTCTCCAATTGTAAGCTCAATGAAGCTGTATTACAAGATTTAGAGGATATATGTGTTATATTTGCATTCCATAGATCATAGTGAATTTATCCAAAAGCATAATCGTCATTGGTTTTGACAACTTCTTTATTTCTGTACTTCGATGAGTTTTTTTTTACATCTCTTATTTTACGCACAAAATAATTAATTAAAATTAAATATTCATTCCTACACCCCCCCCCCTTATGCGCTTTTCATTGCGAAATTCGGATAAGTGTATTTTTCTCAATAAGTCTAATTTTGTCAATTTTAATAGGGTTCTAGTATATGTGGTTTTCTGATTTCTGATCAAATTTCGACAACTTGAAGTATATAAGGCAAAACCTTTACTTAGGAAAAAGGTGATCACTTCAGAAAAAAAAGAGACAACAAAAATACCCCTCCCCCATTATGATTTTCACACTCGAGAAAATACACGCATCAGATTTCTCAAACGATGACCCCAATGCTAATATTTACGAAACTATCTCTCTATCTCTTTCTCTCTCTCTCTCTCTCTCTCTCTCTATATATATATATATATATATATATATATATAGAGAGAGAGAGAGAGAGAGAGAGAGAGAGAGAGAAAGAGAGAGAGAGAGAGGGAGAATGAAAAGTCACACTTGGAAGCGTTGATGAAATGGCAATAATAAGGAGAATATTTTGAAAAAATATTTTGAAAACCTGGAAACGCATTTATTTATGTTTTTTTTAAATAAATTATTTATTTACTTTAAAAAATTGAGTACTTTCGGTGATATACACTCTTGTCAAAAGTATAAGCATATTTTTTCCTATTTTGTTTTCGTTTAATCCTTCTTGATTGAGACATATTTATCGCAGTCAAGTTGAATGCCCTTTTCTTTTTAGTAAGTGAAATCGCTAACTGTCACTAGCTTATAATGTTTGTGTAAAAACAATGGAGCTCTCAGACAATTGACAATGTTTATAATGGAGGTTTCGCTTACTCCGAGCAGCTGCCAAATACCAGCTAAGTCGTTAGAAGCGCCGATTGTCGTCTAGACGGTCGAGTTTAGAGGCACCTGCTTGGCTAGCCACACTCAAAACCATTTATACAGTGTAACAGTATCTCTCTCTCTCTCTCTATATATATATATATATATATATATGTATATATATATATATATATATATATATATATATATTTTTTTTTTATTATTTTTTTTTTTTCCTCTCAATCGTTTCCTCCAACTAAATAAGTATTTTCCCCTCATATCTCATTCGACTTTTAGTTTTTAATTTACCATTCTGACGTTTCCTCTCAGAGGGTCAGACGATAAGGCCTTAAGGTAATTTTAACAATTTTCCTTTTATTTATTTTTTTCCACTCGTCTGTTTCATTGATTTTAATAATGCTTCCTCTTAAATTAATCCTACGATTCTGTTGTACACGAATTTTAAACATATATATATATATATATATATATATATATATATATATATATATATATATATATATATATATATATATATATATATATGTATGTATGTATGTATATATGAGAGAGAGAACAGAGAACAGATAAGAGGGGATGTAGATATATTTGTTACGTTTAGCTACACTGATGAGTCGTAAACAGTGAAACATCTCTATCTGGATGACTATATATAATATTGATAGATATTTTTCTCTCTATTTTAGTCGTTCCTTCTCTCTCTATTGTCTAATCCTTTTTGTTTTCTTTGCCCTCCCTCTTTCTCTCTCTACTTCTTTATTTCCTCACTCTTTCTCCCTTTTGCTGATTTCACCACGTCTCCCTCCGTTTCATTCTGTTTCTCCTTTTATTTTAGCCGCTCGTTTACCCCTTTTCTCATCTTTCAGGGCCCCTTTCCCCCTACTCTCTCTATCTCCCTACATATCAGTCGCTGCTTCTTCCTTTTCTAATTTATTTCTCTCCTCTTCCTTCTCCTCTCCATTTCTTTTGTTCTCTATGTTTTTTTTATTTCATTTTAGTCGCTCATTTTCTTTTTTTCTCATCCTTCGAGGCCCCTTTCCCTCTTTTCGTTTTATCTCCCTTTAATATTAGTCACTGCTTCTTCCTTTTCTAATCTATTTCTCTCTCCTTCCTCCTCCTCTCCCTTTTTTTCATTCTCTTTGTCCTATTTTAGTCGCTGATTTCCCCTTTTCTCATCTTTCAGGACGTCTTTCCCCTTTTCTCTTTCTATCTCTATCTGTCTTTTCTCGTCATAATAATCCCTCGAGGGAAAATTTAAATCGCTCATTAAAACTAAATGCCAAATAACGTGGAATATTTTTACAATACGATTCGTTCTTAATTTTCTGTACATTTAAAGCACTATCATCCCAAATGCCACCACCAGCATCATCATCATCAGCAGCAGCAACGCTATCATCATAATTAAACTATCATCATCATCATCATCATCAGCAGCAGCAGCAGCAGCAGCAGCAGCAGCAGCAGCAGCAGCAGCATCATCATCATCATCATCATCATCATCATCATCATCATCATCAACATCATCAACATCATCATCATCATCATCATCATCATCATCATCTGCATCTTTATCTGCCTCCGCATCATCAGCAAAGACATTGGTATCTCCTTCATAAGCATCACTTTTATCAGTTTCACTATCAGCAAATCATTATTAAACGGTTATCATTCAAGTCGGCATCATTCTTTTCAAGGATAACAATCACTATTCTCTTTGTCTTTTTTTCTCAAATTGGATAATCTCCACTAATCCAAGTTGCAAAGCTTTACTTAATTCTCCTAAACGACCGTCTTAGTCCGTATTAGCAATGGACGCTTTTGCCCCTGAAGCCAATCTTTCTCTTTTGGTTCTTGATTTATTTATTTCGTTACCATTTGCTTTAAATCCATAATTAATGACTAAAACGTAATTGATTGTCATAGAAACCAACGCCATTTCGCAACAACACAAAAAGGTACTTTATTCTGGGCGTCGGTCTGCATTTTCATATTCCTCCAAGCACGTAATTTATTTCAATTATCCCCGACGTTTATTCTTTTTGACCCTTTGAAGATTTTCGGGGATTAAGTCACTAGTATGTATTTGAGAATTAAAATTATATTCACACGAATTGTGAAATAAAGTTTGTCGTTAGCGGAGATTGTTTAGATTTCTAGGGCTTGGCGATACATTGTTTTGGGCTGGATTTGCAAGTGTGACCCCACAAGAGGTCAGAAGTCAGCTCGAATGTTGTAGCTGTCATAAGTTGACAAATGTCAACACATGGAGAAATTGAGTGCACGAGTTATCAGGAACAAGGCGAGTGATCGATAAGGAGAGTCAAGCTTCCAGGATGGACCTATGTAAGACAGCGATTAATCGGATCGCTTGTTGGCTGACGCAAGTAGAATTAACGCAGATGACGCCGAGTGACCTTGCCTGGATATATAAAGCGTGACAGAGTGTGAAGATTATTCTTATTAGCAAAAGCCGGTGTAAATTCCACAGTTAATTACAGACAAGGACAGAACTTCCTTAACCGCCTTGGTCTATTGATGGCGTGAAACACTGGGGACCATTATGGATTGACTTGGTTTTACTAGTGCCTTTCCATCGCCATAATTCCTGTGAACACGTTAAGCCTGCTCTCGTCATGCCAAGCCAATAGGTTATCCAATGAAACGTCCTGATGTTTGGAATATAGGATTTTTAAATGAACTTTTATATCTAAATTTAATATTCATATTTTTCAAATATAGATATATGTATTTATTGAATAAATTGTGTCTTTATTACGACTCAGAAAAATAAAATAAATAAGCTGCCCGCGTGATACGTAGCAATTTACAAAAATGAATAAAATCTCCCTGAGACTGAAGAAAAACATAATACTAAAAAAGAATTACGAAAACAAAACAAAAACAAAATTATAAGCATAAATTTACAAGTAAAGACAATAAGTTTTAATTTTATCAATTTACTTACTAAGTGTGGTACTATAGACTGCATTCACCTCACAACCAAGACTACATAAAGAGATTAGCTAGGACATAAATGACAATATGAAAGCAACGGACCCATTGTTCTACACCGACCTCTGACGCCATGACGGTTGTTTGTTAAATTTCTGGGTGACTGGATAGCGATGGAGAAAGTGGAATAGTTTCAGATAGTGAACTGATAGATACTCGAACATCTTGGATTTCCGGTCGACAATGCATATATTAGGAGGACACTGCCTGTTCAGACAACACGGCGATAAGGAGAACCACAAAAGAGTGGCATGTGGAGATTGACGAAGAGATGGGCAGTGAGTGGGTCGGCAGGCAGATACACGATAGAGCTCGACTGAAAGTGTCGAATGACGGAGTAAATCTTAGCTGAAATTCCGAACTTAACAGATGGGACGTTTAGCTCAGACATAGACGCTAGCGTTGGGACCCCAACGTCATACACACCTGTGTTGGTTTTCTTCTTCATCTTCTTATTCTGGCCGTGTCGATTCTAGTATTGGTGGTCGCCAAGCGTAAAGCAAAGTTTACAATTTGCATATATTATAAAAACAACAAACACACGCATAGAAATTGTATACAAGACGTATACAATTTCTATGCCTTTTTTCACTCATACGTTTCGAACATTACATATATCTTCGTGGTAGGCCGAAACAATTGTATGCAAATAAAAACTGATTTTTCAGTTAATTTGTGAGAATTTGTTCCCTACTTTTGATGTAGTTTCTATAATGTCAATATATTTTTGTTACAGCTCTAGTCTAACATTATCGAGCTACCGTAAAACTTTGTTATAAAAATTTATATTTAATATTTAAAATTTAAATATATATATATATATATATATATATATATATGTAAATTCTTCTCTCGCCGTATAGATTAACCATTTCCTCTACCCCTCTTTCTTTCTCTCTCTCTCTCTCTCTCTCTCTCTCTTTCTCTTTCGCTGAATGACTGCTGGTAGTTGTTTCTGAACACTGTCATGGATCTGTTGTTGCGGGAGACTGACTCAGGCATAAAGTGTGAACGAACAAATTGCCGTAATACACGCTTATTAAACTGATATTTTATACTCACCCGTACCTTGAAGAATGTCACAAGTTTAATAAGTTGTTAGATAATAAATAGGGTCTTATAGACACTAAGATGTGATCGAGAGAAATGATTATGCACTAGCTTAGGGTAAATAGATTTAAAATAGCGAGTAAGTTATGTTAACACAGTTGAAGACGAAAGCCGACAAGTGGCAATATAGAAAGCTTTTCCTCGTTGCTAATTGGAACAGAAAATGATACTTGAAGGGCAACTCTGTACATAACGAAGAAGTCTGTGATTTTGAAATGGAGTTAATAAATTAATATTCGAAATATTCTACGTCGGTAGGAGTCATTAATTCAGTACACCTAGAGAGAATGTACAAAGAAGAAAATGATTAATAATATGGCGCCACGATCTACTGCTGGAATGAATATAAAAGAATCGCGCCAAGGGAATGGGCATTGACTTTAAGTAGGATTACGCTAGATAAGTATTCAATATATATATTAAACTCATATAACTAGCCTTTTCCCATATATATATATATATATATATATATATATATATATATATATATATATATATATATATATATATATATATATATATATATAATTACTCTCTTCTCTCCGTGTATATTTCAACCATTCTCCTCTACCCCATTATATAATTTTCATCAATTTGCAAAAAATTGTTATATCCTCATGATTTAATTAAACGTTATTCAGTTATTCTTTTGATAATTAAATTCAACCTTTAAAAAGAACAAAAATATTTAAATCTCAAAATAATGCAGGTCTGTCCACAAGAAATGCTCTCTGCCCTGGTGAATACTTATACAAGTCGAAAGTTTTGATAACAGTACATTTATACATGATGAGGGTGTAAATGCCAAGAACCTCCAAGCAGAGATTGTATTTGTCGAGTTCTCTAAAGCCACAATCGTAGAAAACTTCAAGAGATCACAATGACGTATGGGATCCCGCAATAGAGAGTATCAACAATCAAGATGCTGTATAAAAACCCTCGTTCAATAATCCAATCTCTCGATGAAGATACGGAGTTCTTCAATGTTGTTTTATGAGTCTTGCAGAGAGATACTCTTGTTCCATTCCTTTACATTATCTGCCGAGATTACACCCTGCGAACATCTGTTTCTAAAAACACAGATCTGGGATACACTCTTGAAATAGAAAGAAGTTCACGTCTCCCAGCAAAAACAGTAACAGGCATATAAGCACATGATCTGGTCGTGTTATACACGATTGATAAGGCTAGCAAACTTCCCCATATCACTGCAGAAGTGCCAGTGAGATTGGCATTTACATTAATATTGGTAAAACAGAATTTATCGGCAGGGACAAAGAACGAGAAAATAAGCTTAAAAACAGCAACAACCCCAAGTCCGTCTAGGAATTTTTATACCTCAGCAGCAACATCCAGTCAACAAAAAGAGACATCAACATCCGCAAAGATGAAGCCTATGTGTTCTTGATGGGCTGTACAGTCTGCTCTTTCTGACAAACTTAAGGGAGACATTTTAAAATGTTATGCCTAAAATAAGTCTTAAATTTGAGACATTTTCTAGAATTTAAAACCATGTAATTGATTTTGATCAGAATTGGAATAAGTATTCTAGACATAAGAATATTAGTATAATATGTTACTTTGAATATCCGTAAGGGGACATAAAATTGGGGCAAAAGTGTTCTGTTCGGGGAATTAATTTTACCCGTCCTAGAACAGATATTATTCCAGTATATACGGTATTCTTCCAGCGCGATCGGTAGAGCAATCATTCACCACACGGGTGATTCCCGGAAAAGAATTAAACATACGTGGATAAGAATTTAATAAGATTTATCGTTATATATATATATATATATATATATATATATATATATATATATATATATATACATAATCGTTGATTATTCAATAACCAATTCTTTAGACAAACAGTTAAACTCTAAACATCGTAGCTTAATATGTTCTTCCCACACGCACACACACGCATATATATATATATATATATATATATATATATATATATATATATATATATATATATATATATATATATATATACATACATATATATATATATATATATATATATATATATATATATATATATATATATAATGAAATGGCAGTTGGCTTGAAGCATTGCTAGTAAACAAGTAAATATAAAGGTGAGAATTCCGAGGCAGGAGAAATGCGATGTTGAGAACCGTTCATTTATATTTGAATATGTAAATATAAAGACAATAAATTATAAAATTGGTGGGCTTACTGTTAAATATTTAAAGGTCCGGAATGGTAGCGACTTTAATCGTATCGAGAGTAACAACCTCTCTTTTTCAAAAAGAAAACAAAACAAAAGTTGGACTGGCTGTGTCAGTTGAGGAGATCCAAGTTGACGCTGATATTCAAAGAATAAAAAGATGAGATTCGCAGAAAGACAGACAAGTCATGCAGAAAATGCAATCTTTAAGATATGTAATAGATTACTAAGATTAATTAATTTAATAACATTCAACTCACCCACACAGGCATTAATCTTCGACCACACCTAACTAAACACACAGTGACCACATCTCTGAACCCTGTCCATAGCCAATTGCCCCATTTCCAACTCTGGGATCTGCCTTCGCATTCATACAGTTTATAGACTACAATTTGTTAAGTACTAGAATTTCTACATCGGTAGCACTGTCAGGCCTCTGCACCAACGCATCAAGGAAGGCTTATACACCCGCATTTCTTCTTCCTATAAACACATCTTATTATGTGGCAACACACAACTCATTATCCATGTCCGTATCCTTGCCTCACTTAGAAACATCGGTAATCTAAGGATATCGGAGGCCATTCTGATCTCTAAACATAGACCCTCTTTAAATAGCAGAGCATAGCTTTGTTCCCCCTTCATTCGTTAATCCCATTCCTCTTCCTAGATCATTCCAACTCTACTCACCTTTGACCATGCTTTATACTCCTTTCTCATTTGTTTCTACCCGACCTCAACCATCTATCCACCTAACTCATCTAGATCTCGCCTATCCACACTCTCACTTTCCTTGTTCTCCTTATACCTTTTCATTCAGGCCCTCTTTTTCTATACCCCTCCCCTTTAACCAACACCCATCTTCCCTACGTTTATTTCCTTATACGCCTTTATTGTCTTCTTTCTTGTCGATACACTTTTTCACAACTCCTACAACTTCCTATTCAGGGAATAAGCCACCCACACCATTTAGACTTAATTCCCATATATTATACTTACATTTAATTAGTTTTGTTCACTATGCAATAATTCGTTCACTATGTAATAATTAAATGTTGTTTTTAATTATATATAAACCTTTTTCCCTTCCTTTCTCTTCTAACAACCTCATGTTCCCACACTTTAGGTCCTTGGGTATAATGGAATAGATGAAGGCTTAAGATAGACTAATTCTATCTGACCATGCATTATTTTACTTTACGTAATTATTCCACTTTAACCATCTTAATACTGATCCCTAATTATCCCCCTTAATCACTGCCTGACTGTTGATCCGAACCTATATTTACAATTGCAACACTTTGCATAAATATTAAATATTTAATAAAAATAAAGAAAAAGTACATAATAAATTATTTAAAAAAAATAATAACAAAATAAAAATTTAAAAAACAACAACAGAATAAATTAAATTAAATCTAAATATGATTATTTAAGATTAGCTAATTTAGCTAATCTTAAATAATCATATTTAGATTTAATTTAATTCATTTTGTTGTTGTTTAATTAATCTTAGTAATCTATTACATATCTTAACAACTGCATTTTCTTCATAACTTGTCTTGCTTTTCTGCGTATCTCATGTTTTCATTTTTAATAGCAGCGTCCATTTGGCTCTCTTCAATTGACACAGCAAGTCCAACTTTTGTTTTCTTTTCTTTTTGAAACAGAGAGGTTCTTACTCTCGAAATGATTAAAGTTTCTACCATTCCGGACCTTTAAATATTTAACAGTAAACCCACCAATTTTACAATTTACTGTCTTTATATTTCAATTTTTGAAATATAAAAAAATTGATCAGAGATTTACCGTTTCTTGTCATTTATTTTTGTTCATTCTTATTTAACCTTCCGGTTGTCTACACTGCATTGCACCTGCCTCGGAATTCTCACCTTCATATATATATATATATATATATATATATATATATATATATATATATATATATATATATATATATATATATATAATATGAGACTGAAAGTATAGTTTTAGAGAATTGAACCTATGATGAAATGATTTAAGCTCAATATGCGAGATAGCGCAATTATAAAGATACATGAAAAGAATTGAGATATATATATATACGGATGACAAATCTTTCTTAAATGTTTTCAAATTCAATTATTGCTATTCCCCTGCCAACTTATCCATCTATGTAATACCTATGATGAGTAGATTTTAATCTTTGAAAAGCCTGGCTTAAGGAAAGAAAAATAAACATGTTTTATCGAGTACATCTTGCATTAACCAATCGAAGATGAAATAGATTTGTTATCGGCACATCTTTATCCCTCTTCCTTCATTTATATATATATATATATATATATATATATATATATATATATATATATATATATATATATATATATATATAATATAACAAAGTTATATTCACCACCATCTATATCAATAAGGATACGTTGGCAATATATACATTTTTAAGTTCCATATATATATATATATATATATATATATATATATATATGCTTGTATGTGAAGATGCCCAGGGTATCTTCTTACAAGATTAAGAATTTAGAGATTTTAATTTTATCTTGCTTTTGTGTGCAATATCTTCATTTGATGTTTTATCCTTTTTTAATGGCTTCATATTCTCTGGCATTCCTTTTATTCTTTTTAATTATTTCAAATTTATTCTTAGTTCACACTTCACGCTTCCTTGAACTTGATGCAACTAAATCAAACATTAATTCTTTGGTCCTGATCATTCTGCTTCAACAGTTTTTTGTCCTTTCACTAATGATACGCATTTATGCTAGCACACGTATGATGATAAGAATAGTTATATATATATATATATATATATATATATATATATATATATATATATATATATATATATATATATATATATATATATATGTGTCTGGAATATAACTACGGAATTTTTACGTTTTGTAATTTTCTTAATTACTTTTTCGACGAGGCGAGTAAGTTTTCTCAGATATTAATTGGTGTAGTATGGCTCCGAAGGTTCTTTCGGGTATCTCAAGCGCTTTCGATCGTCGCGATCGTCATCAGTGGTTGGTTTGTTTTTGTTTCCGTGAGGTTGTTGTCGTTTTTGTGTTGTTAATATTTCCGTGCCGTTTCAAGAAAGTAATTAAGAAAATTACACAACGTTAACATTTCGTGGTTTTCAGCCAGACATGTATCACTATATATATATATATATATATATATATATATATATATATATATATATATATAGTCAGCAAGTCGTTATTGATACATGTCTGGCTGAAAACCACGAAATGTTAACGTTGTGTAATTTTCTTATATATATATATATATATATATATATATATATATATATATATATATATATATATAAATGAATATTAATTATTTTTTACCTACAGACGTCGATGTGTCATGCTTACGCAATCTTCAGTGCAGGATATTAATTCCCGACGGTCGGCGGGTGCGAACTCCGATCACAAATCGCCACTGATTCGCAGTCAAGAAACTTACCCGCCGGCCACCAGAAATTAGCTTGAAACTTAGGGGGAATTTAACTTTGTAAATGTCAAGTCGGCAGGTATTCACAGCAAGCAGCGAAGAGTGATCAACAACAATGAAGCTAGTAGTACTGCTTGTTATTAAATTCACTCAGAGTGTCCAGCCTTAGTAAAGGGGGGCTATATAATAATAATATTTATAAATAAATATTAATTATTTATTACCTACAGACATCAATGTTTCATGCTTACGCAATCTTTAGTGCAGTATATATATATATATATATATATATATATATATATATATATATATATATATATATATATATATATATATATATATTAATTCACGGGGTGTTAAAGACCACGGCACTTTGTCCTTTAGGAATTTTTCGTGATGTAGTGTCCTGGAATTTTTCGTGATGTAGTGTCCTGCTGTCGTGAAAGTTTTCTGGTGTCGGGTCCAGATGATAAATGAAGGACCCTAATCGTGGATCGTTGTCATGGTTTAATTATTTTTTTATTTCATGGGTTTATTGTATATTTATAAAATATTCGTGCGTGAGGAAATGTTTTAGGATTTTTTCATAAAGATCTAGAGGAGGTAATGTTAATTATTGAAGAGATGTAGTGTGTTCACGCCGGCATTGAATCCGATTGTCTTTTATATTAGGTTTTTGAGTTTTAACATTAATAGCTTCAAGGATTGTTTATTTTTCATTTAATTTTGTAAATATATTCGGGATCCCGGCATCAGAAAACTTGCACAACAGTGAGGGAATTCCTCACGAAAAAATATGAAAAGACAAAGTTATATTCACCACCATCTATATCAATAAGGATACGTTGGCAATATATACATTTTTAAGTTCCATATCATAAATTCGATCGGACTTTTCAAATCAGACCTAAATAACAATCCATCTACATGAAAGTATTTGATTCTGAATAGCCAGTCCTTTTTGAAAATTATAACTGTGGTTTTTTTTATAAAAAAGTTGTAATTAAAATCGCAGTTTATCAATTACATATCTATTCGGACCGATCACTCTTTCAGTTGTATACGCTCTGCGGGATTTACGGTTTAGCTGGAAAAAATGCATATAGCACTGAGAATCTGTGCGGTGAAGAAGTGTGAAGAAGTTCATCAGAGCACATTTCCTGGAAGTACTTGTAAAACATTAATGTTATTGTTTTCCTTCGTTTCCATTGACAAAACTCAATCATGTTCTGCAAAGTCTAAAACAAAAACAACATTTGTCCTCTACAAAACAACCAAACCAAACACTATGAATAAATGCTTGAACATATATAGATCTTGAAACATAAAATCTTTTGTCAAAATGACCGGATTCGGCATTAAATAACCCGAAAATGGTTGATATGCCGTAAAACAAAACAACTAAACTTGTAAAAAAACAAATGCATTATTATTTAATATTAAAATCAACGTTACGCCTAATCAATTGAAAGATTATACAGACTTTCGTATGTGGTCCCCGCAAAGTACGCAAGTAGGCGAGTGTTCTTTATATATAGATTGATGAAAATTAAGGAATATTTCTTGTCATTTTGGACAATATTTATGCTGGGACCTTTATTTGTATAGAGATGTGTGCAGTATGCAACATGAGTAAAACAGAAGTTCTCGAAATTTTGCTC
Source organism: Sepiola atlantica (assembly GCA_963556195.1). NCBI lineage: Eukaryota > Metazoa > Mollusca > Cephalopoda > Sepiida > Sepiolidae > Sepiola > Sepiola atlantica. The sequence continues at coordinate 36,409,948 of OY744531.1, forward strand.
AATAACCTCGATTAGTTGTCCTTGTGCTTCTATGATTGTTATTAAAAATGTTCATGCGAAAAAGGAACGGAAACCTTTTAAATTGGAATGATGGTATCATGGAATTATGGTATCTTCATCTTTCTTGTTCCCAATGATTATTGCATCTTCAATAACGTGTTACGTAATTGTCTTGGCAATCAATCTGGTGCTATTGTGTTAGATAACGAGTAGAAATTCTTGTCAGTGATTTTTTCCATGGTTGATAGGGTTATTCCGTGTGTGGTTGTTGATTTCATCTCTCCGGATATTGCGTTGTTTCTCCTGGAACATTCTTAACCCGTTCCAAGTAGAATTTATTTCTCGTTTTGCCTTTTTCCGTTTTTACGGCATATCAACTCTTTCTGGGTTATTTTATCGGTATAACTCTTAATCGGTTTACTCTTAATCTGAATACTACTCTTAAAATAATACATGTATTTAAGGTTTAATAATATACAGAAAAAACATTGTATCTTTCTTCTTCCGTAAAAGTAATTTTCATTTTCAATTAAAACTTTTAATTTATTTGTGTAACACTGTAACATTAAGATGTGTATGAAAATAACATTATAGTACAGAGAATACAAATCGTAGTTTTTAAGTTAAAACGGGACAACTGAAATTGGATTTTTGAACAATTCATTTTAAAATGTGTAAAATCGTAACTATTACCTCAACAACACTAGTACAGTTTCAATTAATTTTTGGCGTCGCATTTCATCTTTTGCAATCTGACAATCTCATTAAAATTAATGGATGTGGAAGATGATAATGTACGTACGAACAGGAAATGTCTCAGCGTATTATGAAATAAATATATAAATATAAAAATATATATTTAACTAACGGAGAAATGTAAAAAAAAATGTACAAAGTGTATGCCGAATATTTTACAAGAATTAATGTGAGGAAGGATTACATCAGCTAGTATGGATTTGATATCTGGGTGGACCGGTGGAAGTTGGCTTGACACGAGGGTCTAAGAAACATGTCCGCTTTCTAAACTAACATGAACTGTGGGTTAGATTGAAGTTGGGAGTTCATGGAAAGGTCAGACCGGGATGTGTTGTTACAAATCAAGTGTTCCCTTGAAGAGTGACGTCATGATACCATGTGAAAGAAAGAAAGGTGTTTTAGTTAGTCAGTTTTTGAAAGCGATGACGAGCTGACTCAAATTTGGGATGTGATTAAAACAAAGAAAAATTAGAATGTAATTCCTTAAAACGTTGATGGCGCCACTTGTTGTAACTAAGTAGTAAAGTTAAGAAGAACAATTTTGGTCTCTCTCCATTTAATGTTAATGCGTGACTTTTATTCGTATGACGAAAATTTCTATCGAAAATAAAGAAACAGCTTAAATTCTCCGTCGATCTCGCCTGTTCCTTTTTGTTCACAAAAATAGAAATACAGAAAACGTGTTTTAATAAACCACCAATAACACATGTAACTGATATATCTAGTTTATAATTGTTTGTAACTATTTCCTTGTTTTTAATATTTTATATAGTTTTACAAAAGTTTATTTTACAGAAAATTGTTTGTGTGGGTCTTTAATTATTGATATGTACTTTGGCAACTATTTCTGTTTCACTGGTGTGGTTTAATAATAAGTATTAAATTAATAGACTTAGTAATTACTGGTTAAAATTTCTAATTAGCTGGTTTGAATATAAATTAATTTATTAACCCACAGTTAACTGCAGTAGATAGATAATTCTAATTTAGTAAATAGATGATTTAGAAAACTGTACCATTTTGGATAAGAAAGATAGATTTCCCAGTTTATTAGCTTGGCTTTATAATAAGTATTAAATTCAAAGGTTTAGTAATTACCGATCGGACTTTATCAGTAACTGGTTTGAGTATAGATTGATTTATTAACCACCAGTTCACTATTATAGATAGATTATTCTAATTGAGTAAATAGAGCTTTTAGAAAATTGTAGAATTTTAAATAAGAAAGATAAAAAATTTCTGACCGCTTTTTTATAATTATATAATTCAGATTAATGTATGTAGAAGTTGCTATTCAGAAGTATTATTGCAAGTAAAATGAATAAGTTTGTGTGTGTGAGCTATTGCAATTTGGTTTGGTAGTTTGGTAGTTTTGTTTTACGGCATATCAACCCTTTTTGGGTTATTTAATGCCGAATCTGGTCTTGTTTTCTTCTCTTTTTTGTTTCTTTCCCCTTTTAATATCTGTTTCTATTTAACCCATAGTTGGGACCCTAACAGGTACTACCACTCCGGGTCAGGGTGGACCTGGGAGCAATGGTAATTAAGAGGAGGCTCCACATTCCCCAAAGTCCGTATTGCAATTTGTTCTTCCCTGCAAACTGTGCATGTTAATATATAATATACGGTGATATGGTTGTGTGTGCAGACGTTAATTTTAACCATGTCTAGACGACAGTAGTAGTGTGTATACATATCTAAGCTGGGCTTCTTTGTTATGTTATCAACACTTATGCGTTTGAGTGTACGTTCTGTCTGTATGTGTATGTATAAGTGGTAAGAATTGTTATGCGAATATACGGATGTATCATGACCTGTATGTGTGTACATATATTCTGGTTACGTACATGTGCAAATAACACCTATAATTCTCCAATTGTAAATGTGTAGGCGAAGATGCGACTTAAATTTAGCTAATCGGTGATGATAATATCTGACGCACATAAATTCTTCGCTCTCATTAGTCATAACCTTGGAAAGAACGTCATTCATTTTGCTAATCTAAATTTCGGTGCTTCTTGCTTAAAAGTCCGAAAAAAAGATTTCTTTGTCTTTTACTGTTTAAGAGGTAAATAAGGGGCAGTAACTCTTATCAACTGTTGTTATTACATGTAACGTAATTTACAGAAAATTAATTAGTAATAAATGAACAACAAAGTATACAGCAATGGAAAATTTAAGAATTTATTGTGTTTATACTTGGGTTTTATACTGAATAAAATTCAGCAATTTGTTTGCAAATTTGGGCAATTTCTGCCGCCACATGAATTCTGCGAGATAGGAATCCACCATTTGCGTGTGGGTGCCACATTCAATTTTATTTATTTCTTTTTTGCTTCACACCACATACGTTCAATGTGGTTGGTGGTGGCCCCGGTTTGTGGATCAACAAAATTGTACTTGTGATTCACACGCAAATGATGGAATCCTTCGTCACCAAGGCGATCGTATGCTCGTAAAATCTGGCTCAAAATTACAATTAAGAGTTACTGCCCCTTATTTACCTCTTAAACAGTAAAAGACAAAGAAATCTTTTTTTCGGACTTTTAAGCAAGAAGCACCTAAATTTCTATACTTTAAATTTCTTTTGATAAACTTAGCTACTGGTGAGGCAGTAAGCCCTGAATGGTGTGGGCTTGGCATAAAGACACAAATAAATTATTGCAGGCTGATTTAATATATATATATATATATATATATATATATATATATATATATATATATATATATATATATATATATAGTCTCGGAAGTTTCTCAACCATTAAAACTATATAAAAAAATATATATATAAAAAAACAAAAAAAAACAACTTATAGTCTCAAGTCTTCCAGTGGAAAATCACTCATGTAAGTCAATTTATTTTTTACAGTTATTATATTAGTTAGTTTCTAACACTATTTTAAGGGATCATCAGTTGTTTACCATGAAAAACTGTTTCGGGAATTTAATATATATTAATATATATATACAGGGTGAGTAATAAGTCTCTTCACTTCGCTATTTAAAATGATTACCATATGAAGCACAAACATAATATAACCTTTTGATAATTGTTATCTTACCCTCTAATTACTGCTATTTGTTATTTTAAATTTGTTCGTTTATATATTTGTTTCTATATATATTTATTCCATAATCAATCAAATATGCTACAAAGAGTCGTAAATTCCTTGCAAAAACGAATGGATCTGTGCATGCAGAATCAAGGTGCAAATTTTGAAATTTGCTGTAATTTTAAACTCCCATAAATGAATTTGTTGAATAAACTTTCTGTTTTGTATTACCGTATTTTCTAACTTAAGAATTTCAAAAATAAATAGCTAAGTGACTTATGAATCACCCTGTATATATATATATATATATATATATATATATATATATATATATATATATATATATATATATATATATATATATATATATGAGTAAGAAAGGATGATAGTAATCCGACGTAATGGAAAATGAAAAAGGAAAAAAACCAAGAGATATTTTTTATACATTCATCAACGTTTCGTCTTTATTGTAAGACTTCCTCAGGATGATAATTTGAATGAAAAATGTCATGCAAGTACATAGAAATTTTGGGTGGACATGATGGAGAGATGATGGAAATCCTAAACTCCCATAAATGACTGTTGAATAAACTTTCTTTTTTGTATTACCGTATTTTCTAACTTAAGAATTTCAAAAATAAATAGCTAAGTGACTTATGAATCACCCTGTATATATATATATATATATATATATATATATATATATATATATATATATATATATATATATATATATATATATATATATATAAGAGAGAGTTTAAAGGTTAAAAACATGAAATATACACAATACCATGCCGTGACTATGATGAAGTCGCTCAATGCTCTTCTAAAGAAAAGAATATACGAACACAATGGGGTCATTAAGTTGGGGGCCATTTTGAACTTGCGAGTTACACACATGCTTTCTAATGGGCATTGTTTCGATACGAAAAAAAACAGCAACCATCAAACCCACAAACAACATGAAATTAAGACGCTGGATTTAATCCTGCTTTATTTCACGATCAAAACATGATATTTCTCAACTACTTGGGCTAATAAACCTCTTTATATCATGGCAAAAAACGATACTCCTCGAACAAAACTTTTAAAAAATCGATAATGAATGAATTCAACTGTAGTCTACATGCTTTTATTTTTCCCACGTTTTTCCTCCTCCCATCGTCCTCTCCCCTTCTTGTATATCCGTCTTCCCACTGAAGAGTTCGAATGCAAAACGCGATAAATCCAATTTGTCTAAATTGAGATGTTGAACAATACAAGGACAAATATATTTAATCTAAACTTCGCCTAAAATCTTATTTTAATTAAAAGTCAAAAGAAATTATGCTGGTATCATATTAGGTAAAACATAATATTGATATTAAATCCAGTGTTGAGATACAACACTTTTTTGTAGCGATAGCTTCGTAATTTTGAAAATGACGTTTATCGCGTTTTGCATTCGAAAACGGTTCACACTAACACCAACTACCTGCCTTCCATTCTTTTTTCACCATCTCCTCTTCTCACATACAAAATCCTCCGACATGCGACTCACAATAAATCCACCTATAATTCTATAACTCTCTCTTCGCATCACATCTCATTCCTTCCCTTGATTACTTTCCCCGCTTCGCTGTATATAAGGCTCCGTTTTCTTTTCAAAAAAGCTTATTATATACCGAATGAAATATGCAAAATCCGGCTCTTGATTTGAATAATAATTGACATCTAAATTAGATTTAAATATATGCACAAAAAATAGAGATTTAATGTCTAAAAGAGAAATTCATAAACACTGGAAAGAAAGTTATAAAAGGTCTACTTTTCTACTTTGTATTGAGCACGTTTGAAAAAATATTGGTTTTAAGTACATTTTATCAATATATTTGAACTTAAATAATTAATATATATATATATATATATATATATATATATATATATATATATATATATATATATTTTTTTTTTTTTTAAACCATAACAATGTAATTTGTTTAAATAAATAAATAATATTTATTTATTTTAAACTAAGCTTTCGAATATAAAATATTCCTCGTCAGAGCAAAGTGTTTTTTTTTTCTTCATAGGCTGGTGTTATTGACTTGGTGAGAAAGAAAATGTCCGGTGTTATCGACTTGTTGGTGAGAAAGAAAAATGTCCGGTGTCTGTGAGCGTGGTTACGCCAGTTTATAATGTGTCTACTTCTTTCTACTTTATATACTTTTCTTTATATATATATATATATATATATATATATATATATATATATATATATATATATATATATATATATATATATATATATTTCATATCATATCTCAGTTTTCTCATACTAAACTATCTATCTATCTATCTATCTATCTATCAAATCCAGCGTCATCATATATATATATATATATATATATATATATATATATATATATATATATATATATTCTAGGTAAACAGTTCCCAGTTGAGACTCCTTCAGAGAGAATAGAAACAAACAAATGGCTCATAAACACCTGAGACTTTTTGAATTACCGTATTCCTTCGTGGTTCAACGTTATCTTTTTTTAGATGCCTGCTTGTACCAAAATACATATTGGAAAAGAAGGGTGTGTACCGTCCTTCGCTCAGATATTCCTAATAAATGTCATATGTGCCATACATCTGAGGAAAGTCGTTTTTACAAGTACCGGAATAGCCGCCCCAGCCGGTTTCAATATATTGAAACACCTTTGAGATTTTTAATAACACACAAAACTAAGACCCATGAATACTCGACAAATTATATTGATAATAGAGCTTATACGACTGAAGTTATGGGCTCAAAAAAGGTTTATTTCTTAAGTTAAGCGCCCATCATTAGATAGGCTTAAAATAATCTAAATTTTCTCAAATGCCAAGAAACGGCACAATTTTGTGTTTTTTAACAATGGTTAAAATTTCATTAAAGTTAGTGGTTAAATTTTAACCTCCGATTTTACTAAACTGTTTCTAGCCATATTCCACCTCATCATTTCTAAATTCTTGGTACCACCATGTGTTGATGTATAATTCTTTTCATTTAAAAAGTGAACGCCGTTTTATCTAAAGTTTACAACGCTAATAGTTTGTTTTAAACAAGCTTAAACGGAACCTGGCATTGATGAAAATATAAAAATAGAAATAAAGAAAATATATTTGAAGTTCTGAGTAATAAATTAATAAGAAATATGAATAAAAGAAGAAACATTAAGTACTATTAAAATAATAATAATGATAATGATAATAAAGTACTATTAAAATAATCATAATTAGTATGATAATAAAGTAGTATTAAAATAATAATAATGATAATTATAATAAAGTACTATTAAAATAATCATAATGATAATGATAATAAAGTACTATTAAAATAATCATAATGATAATGATAATAAAGTACTATTAAAATAATCATAATGATAATGATAATAAAGTACTATTAAAATAATAATAATGATAATGATAATAAAGTACTATTAAAATAATGATAATGATAATGATAATAAAGTACTATTAAAATAATGATAATGATAATGGTAATAAAGTACTATTAAAATAATAATGATGAAAAATATGATAATAAAAGAGTATTCACAGATGATAAAGATAGAAAATTTCTACATTAAAATTCCTAAAAAGTTAAATATATAAAGTTTTAACACGTACCTCCTCAATCGCGCTTATTTGCCACCGTCGTAAAAACCAACCACCTCTTATGAAGCGTACGTCCCGCATTAGGAACCACTGTGTTTAATATTTCATTAGCAACAATAGTCATTCTCTCCCAGGAAAGTTTAAAATATTTTAAGATGTTGGACCATCAAATATTTCAATGAAGCTTTTTAAAAACATGCTGCTATTATGAAACTTTGTGGAAATACAACTGACATGGCTGAAGTTGTGGATGTATTTTGGGGGTTAAAAGGCCCTGAAATGATCGAAATTTGTTTCGCTCTTAAGTATCGGCATATCTATGATATAAATTACATTAAATTCTAAGAGAAAATGTCCGGATGTATTTTATGCCCAGTCAGGGGCCCCCTAATAAGACAAATTTAAATATGATAAACTTACTACAGTTGTAAAGTCTTTTTTGATGAGAAAAATCTTTTAAAAGTTTACTCAAAACTTCCGTAATTATTACCATAGGTGTCCCTATTTACTTGAATATTTAGACACAATTTCGGTTTTTAATGTTGGGAAAATCCAGCTCTGGATTCGGACAGAAAGTAAAATTCCCTCACTCTGACAGAGCACAGAAAGGATTATTGCTAGTATCAAAACAGATACTACACTTTACTCCTAGCCAAAAGGCCAAAGGTATATTTTTCTCAAATTTGACAATAAAAATAAATTGATTTCTTTATATAAAACATGAGGCTCTGGCACAAGGTCAAAATTGTGTGGGTGAGATGGGGGTCAGCTTTCGCCCTCTTGGTCTATTCTCTAAACTAGTCTCAGTCACCAAAATACCAAATTCACTCTATGGGCAAACCTACTTAACATTATCCCCTGCTGTTTGACATTTTTTTTATTCACAAATGTATATGTACAATTTCATCAGTTTGGGGTGAAGTGTATTAAAAAAAACTATCAGTAATTACAGAAAAAGAAATGAAACAAAATAAAATGCTACGTGTGGTGGTTAGTAAGACCCTCCCAAATCTATCTAGGTATGAGTTGTTCACTGTTTTCCGGGTTCTTTCAAGAACCAAAAATGCGCCCTATATGTGAAGAACGTCGTAGAATGTATCAGTCCTTGAGCAGTAGCGACACGAAGCGGCGGCTTGCATATACCGTGGTTCACCTCAGCACAAGAACAGCTATATACCCTATATAACAACAAATGAATCTTCCAGTTACCTGACTGTTAAAAAATCTGTGTAGCTGATTGAAAGTGTGTTAGCGTAAAGTGTGGTCTTTAAAATACTGGAATTTAAGAAGAATTTTAATCGTTCCCCCCCCCCCCCATAAAACTTAATTTACAGAAACAAGGACGAAAACGGTAGTAGAAAAAACGTAAATTAAACACTAACTGAATCATTTATCTAAACTTACATTATCACTATGAAAACAACAAACCAATAAGTAGACAAAACACTAAAATGGCAGCCACTTTGGCTTGGTTCTATTTGAAAACAATTCAGCTGTGTAGCTTAATACGGGGTGCGTTATTGGTCAAATGGATACCGTCGCAGATGTTTGAATCGATTACACCGGGTTCAAATCCTATCGAATTTAGTGTTGTCATTGGTGCTGTAGAAGAAGGTATGACACCTCAATTTCCCTCTTGATCTTTGTAAATATAGAAACTTGTGTGTAATTAATAGTTTACAAAAGGTTAATTTGCCTCAACATCAAATCAACGAAAAATGTCTGATATGCCGCAAAATAATAAAAACCATAACTCGTGTTTGCTATTTTAAGGCTTTGTTCAGGGTGACCCTTAAAATGACACTCATAATAAAATAAATTTCACCATCATTTTTGCAATTCATCCATATTTGATGCAAATAAACTTTAGTTTATGTTTTACTTATCCACCGATTGTTGGTCATAAATACCCAACGGTTTTTGTTTCATCTCTGTTCAATGATATGCGGGGACACTTTGGTGATCGTCTTAGCAGTAGATTGTGTAATTCTGAATGATCTAGTCCTGAGGTGAAGAGAGCCATCAAACAAAATGAGGGCAATGTCAAGAGTCAAGAGTGTGACGCCAGAGTTATTGACTATTTTGTACGTCGTATGTGTACGTGTGATTATCATTGAAGGGAGAAAAAACAAAGACTGTTGGACATTCATGACTGAAACTTGGTGGACAAGTCAATGATTGTGAATTTTATTGATAATTTGTATGATTTGGTTTATTCGGACTACTGTTCTCATCTTGAGTGTTATTCTCACAACGTTTCGGTCGATATAACCTCCGACCTGCTCCAGGTGTATTTTGTCGAAATACCGGAATATTTCTGTCGAACTCGGAAATCTATACGAAATTTCCGTAAGGATCTGTGGCGTAATGGATAAAGTACTAAGTGACATTCTTCTGGGGGTTGAAGGTTCTATCCTCAGTGCAGACGATACTAAGAATACAATTACAAATTACTTAAGACTTTAACCCGTTCATGTCTGACGGAACGAGAGCATGCTACCCAGTGGATGAACCAAAGGGTTTCGTTCGAAATTCCGTACAGATTCCAGAGTTCAACAAGATACACCTGAAGAAGGTCGGAGGTTCCATCGGCCGAAACGTTGTGAGAATAACATTCAAGATGAGAAAAGTAGTCCGAATCATCCAAATAATCCAAATTCCATAAGTGTTATCTTTGGAGAGAGAGAGAGAGAGAGAGAGAGAGACAGACAGACAGACAGACAGACAGAGAGAGAGAGCAACCAGTACTTATCAATTGTTTTCTTTTCTTTTTAAAGCTATGAAAAGACAAATAATAAAATGGTTTAGCGCGTATGTTTAAACGTGGAAATAATTATTTTTCTTCATCTGATTTTGAACTTGATTTTTTTTTTGTCTATTTCCTGTCTTGTCTGTCTGTTATGCAAGATTAGCGAAGGAGACAAGAAGAACACTAACAAGAATGGCACCTACGTAACAAGAAACAATGTTTTTCTACTTTATAGAAAAACCAAGGAACGCTGGGAATTATAAAACGTTACTTTACAAGCATGTTTGGCATCACGTTTCTTTTTATCATAAGAATATTATACTGAAAGTTAACTTTGTCAATTTCTTTAAATTGCAAAGGCAACTTCGTCAATACGAACACCTGCTATTTTGGAAGCATTAGCATTATGATTACATACAGAGTGTTACAACAAAATCCGACACTTGACAAAAAGAGAACGAAATAGGCAATCAAAACAAAAGCTGTATATGCAAGGACGCAACAGTTTGAGTTACGTACTACATTATTTTTCAATGTAACAACCGCTGGCGGAGACGACCATCTCAAGGCGGGCGCGAAATAGGTCACATGCTTTGGCGAACATGTCCTTGTCTATAGTGGCGAACGTTTCTACGATGTCAGCCTTCATAGAGTCGACCTTGTTGTGGAAGTGCTTCTTGGTCTTGGCCTCGATCACGGCCTAGAAGAAATAGTCAAATAAGTTGCAGTCGGATGAGGAGGGCGGCGACAAGTCCGACGACCAGTCTTAAGAAGATTGTTGATCTGCCACGTCTGGGTCGTCTTGACCTTCTGTTAGAAGACGTAGGGGCGTCCGGCGGCGATCTCGTCCATCCAGGGCTTCACCACGCTCCTGAGCACATCCTTGTATTTCGTTTACTTTTTGTAAAGTGTCAGATTTTGCTGAAACACATTATATATATATATATATATACACACACATATATATATATATATATATATATATATATATATATATATATATATATATATATAATTATTTCCACAATCAGACAACGCCGCAGCCCACAACCTATGAAAAGAAACAAACCGGAAGTCCTAGACTCGAGTTTCGCCCTCCTTTGGGCTCATCAGTAGAACACATCCGAACTCAGGATTCGAAACCCGAGTCACTTGCATGGTAAGCGAGTACTCTGCCACTGAGCTACCTCGCCACATACAAGAATGTCTATTAATTTACACAGATTAAGCGAACCGCGGCGATGACCGACTGTGGAATTTACCTACTCTTTTCAACAAGGGGTGTAGTCATCCAACTACTATGAACCCAGGCCGATGTCTCACAAGTAGGATTTTATACTCGCTAGGACGATGTCATCCAACAAGCTAACCAAGCGAGCAAATAAATATTAGATTTCTTGAATGTGAGATGATATATATAATTATTTCCACAATCTGTGTAAATTAATAGACATTCTTGTATGTGGCGAGGTAGCTCAGTGGCAGAGTACTCGCTTACCATGCAAGTGACTCGGGTTTCGAATCCTGAGTTCGGATGTGTTCTACTGATGAGCCCAAAGGAGGGCGAAACTCGAGTCTAGGACTTCCGGTTTGTTTCTTTTCATAGGTTGTGGGCTGCGGCGTTGTCTGATTGTGGAAATAATTATATATATCATCTCACATTCAAGAAATCTAATATATATATATATATATATATATATATATATATATATATAATGTGTTGCAGCAAAATCTGACACTTTACAAAAAGTAAACGAATATCAAATAAACATTTTATATATATAATTATTTTTATTTATACAGACATGTACAAAATCTGCGACACTTGCATGTCGATGTTATCGATAAACAGCTGTTAGAAACCGAGATCTCATAAAGCAAAATGAAAATCCGATCCTTACCTCAGATCATACTTGGAAAGAATGAAATGGGAAAGAAAAGAAAGGAAAAAATCAAATAAAATATGAAATAAACTCGTTGATTATAGAGAAAAGAGAAAAGAGGGAAGGTGGAGGGAGGGGAAGAAAAAGAAATGGGCCACGAGATTCTTGAACCTTGTTTTAAATTTGTGACCACCAGTGTAGTAATTTACCGTATGGATATATTGAACGCATTGCATGATTTAACAGTTTTATGAAAAAAAAATTGAGGTTTCTGAAGAACAGTGTTTAATTGCTTTTGAATAAACAATCTTGCACGTTGCGGAAGTGATCTGATGGTCTTCTGATGAGCTGCATGAATGAAAGATCCTGGTAAGTAAATGTGCATTCCTGATTGTTCGTTTCTGCGCAAAACAATTGTCAATAGTTACATTGATCATTTTTATTTTAAATTAAGCAAGTAAAAATATGAATAAAGACTTGGTCATTGGAATTTAAAATACCATTGTTTACTTATATATATATATATATATATATATATATATATATATATATATATATATATATATATATATATATATGGTAGTAGTATAAACATGTAAGTTACACAGAAATGTCCATGTTTTGTTCCCGAAGGGAATCATCACGCTAAATGAATTAGTCATAGTGATTCCTTTCATGAATGAAACATGAATGGTTCTGTGTAGCTTACTTGCAATTTATTTTCATACTTCTACTGAGCTATACTCACGTATTCAGCACTGTTGAAGTAAATACTGAAAATATACATACGTAATATATTATATTATCTTGTTGGGTATATACTTGAAATAATAATAATAATAATAATAATAATAATAACATTATATGTGTGTTAGTGTGTGTGTTGTACTATTTCCATCTTTCTCGACTTTGTGTTGTTTTTGTTTTTGTAATTACCTGAATTGCTTGAATTAAAATTGCTAAAAAAATATGTCAAGTTTTACCCCTGGTGTAAAAGTGATAATAAAATTGAATTCATGAAACGCTTGTACACATGGAGAAATATTGTTTACTGTTGGATTTTTTCGAGCATGAGTACGAAATATTAATGATGTCATAAATGTTGTATTCTACTGAATTAATATATATATATATATATATATATATATATATATATATATATATATATATAATAAGTTATGAAAATATATGCATGGCAATTAAGCTAGTCAGAGGCTCTCGTGTTCTATCCCCGTAGGGGATAGTCAAGCCAAAATGCATGGAATTTGTGTTACCGAATGTGTTTATATATACATGTGGTGTTTAGTCGAGTAAGCTAACCAATCAGATTTATTGAGCAATGTCAAGGGTTATCCCAAACAAAGGTCCTGCTGATATTTACTTATTCTTCTTTTGTTCTGCTTTGTATAGGGGGTGAACTTATTTTAACACGTGCGTATTTGGGCAAGTTTTTCTATTTTATGTGTTTATTTGGTTTATATATATATATATATATATATATATATATATATATATATATATATATATATATATATATATATATATATATATATATATTATATATATATATCGTCAGCAATCTAGAAATTTACCTATAGACGTTGAAGAAGTTCTAGAAGATTGTGTCAGACTCAGTCAAAATCCTTTTTAATGAACTGTTCCCAGAACAATGACGGAAATCGTATGCAAGTACATGTTCGCAAACAAGTTTTTGCTTGATAACATGAAAAGAATATGAAAGAGTTTCCGAGATTGACTTTCATCATAACACACTAAAAAACGTTTTTGATCAAGAAAAAACCAATTTCAAATAAGCTATCATTGGAAAATGCTATCAAAGAGTGAAATGCATGAATGACTTATTTTAACTGTATCTTTGGGGCATATAAGGGCAGTACTTTATGTGGCTTCGTGAGAATATGAGTGTCATCGTGTGTATTTACTGTAGTTTTAAATCTCTCCCACTCGTTTCCTGCTCCCTCTCTCCCTCTCTCCCTCTCTCTCTCTCTCTCTCTCTCTGTCTCTCCCTCTCTTTGTATATATATATATATATATATATATATATATATATATATATATATATATATTAAGTTATGTTATTTTGTAGTTGTTTATATTGATGATAGTTGCGTTCAGTTCTCTTTCCTTTGTTTTTCACTTCCTAAGGTATAAAGAGTAATGCAAAAGGTTGCATTTTTTAGTATCCCTTAACTTTATAGGACATATTTATCGATGATATATATTTTTATTAATTTTATACGTACATAAAAGTAATTCATGGACACGTGTTTCTGGCTATCAGGCGTCATCAGCATGGCAGACTTGGACATGGATCGAACTTTCGATATGATTGTTTATAGTCTTAAGTTTTACCACCGGACCATTACGCCTTGCTCGGAAAAATGTACCATTTTTATCAACTACATATTTGAAGTTATGTAATTTTGTAATTGTTTTTTATTATTGCAAAAATACATAACTTAAAATATTAACGTGATAAAAATCGCACATATTTCGGGGCAAATCGTCAGAAACTACAGACTATAGACAATGATATGTGGTGGTAAAACTACAGACTATAGACAATGATATCGAAGGTTCGATCCTTGTCCAAGTTAGTCGTGCTGATGACGGCTGATAGCCAGAAATAAATGTCCATGGATAACTTTTATGTACGCATAAAAATTTATATATATATATATATATATATATATATATATATATATATATATATATATATATATATATATATATATATATATATATAAGTAAATTTTGCGTACAACAACATCGTGGGATAGATTTCAGAGAAAACATTTTTTTAATCAATGAAACGGACGGGTGGAAAAAATAAAAAAAGGAAGTTGCTAAAATTGTCCTTATCGTCTGACCCTCTAAGAGGAAACGTCAGAATGATAAATTAAAAACTAAGAAAATCGAATGAGATATGAGGGGAAAATTGTTTCAGTTGGAGAAAACGATTAATAGAAAAAAAAAAGACAAAGTAAATCTTTCAACGATATATATATATATATATATATATATATATATATATATATATATATATATATATATAAACGAAGAAAGAGAGAGGATCAAGGGAATAATATATATATATATATATATATATATATATATATATATATATATATATATATATATATATATATATATATATATATACGAAAATTGACTTATGGTAAGTGACCTACACAGAAACCTTTATGTTTCATTTATTGAAAAAATAATAGATTACAAATTGTTTTAAGCTAAACACCTGCTTAGTTTGTAACTATAGAAAAATGTAGTATTCGATTCATTGTCATTTATTTAGTTTTTGAACTGTTTACATATATTTCTACTAGAAATCCTGTGAATTCGAATTAATAAAGAATAGATGCTGACAGGGGAAAATCATTAATTCGTCAAATTTTATTCTGGTGTAATAATTAAAGAGATTTTCTGAAACACGTGTACACGTGGAGAAATATTTTTTCATGTTGATTTTTAAGCATGGTTACAAAATATTAATTATGACATGAATTTTGTATTCTGTTTTGTATCAAAATATATATATATATATATATATATATATATATAATTATTTTTTAATAAAAAATATTCTTTTTAATTTTATTATTTTTATATATATATATAATTTTTTTACTGAAAACTTACAACTTATTACGGCAAGGAACCACTGGAGGATAAGGATTAATTTCTTATGAGGGTAAAGATTTATTGTCATTCGGTTTGAAGAGAATCATGCCTTAACCTTCAGGGCAGCAATTTTGTGCCAACAGATTTTACAAATGGGAGGTTCTTTGAAAGAAACGATGTTCATTGAAATTTCGTTTGATATTCGGCACACGGAGGATTCTTTGCATAATATAGTCGTACCAGACTCACAGAATTCTGGAGATAGAACTGACCCTCAGAATTATCGCTGTATTAGCTGCATTTTTTATCATGTTTGTTCTATTGGCAGTATAAGTATCAGTATATCCACGCTTCGCTAAACTATTTGAATCCTTAAGCAATCTAGCGAATGTCCGTCATCTCTTTCATGCTAAACTTCTTTCCGACCATCAGTATGGATTTAGGCCACCACAGTCTACTGCGAATATCCTAACGGTAATCTCTGAACGCATCTACCATACACTGAGCAGGGCAGGTGAAGCTAGGGCGGTAGCGCTTGATATATCCAAAGTCTTTGACAAGGTCTTACATAAAGATCTTATCATAAAAATTAATTCATATGGTATTTCTGGACGAATATTTAATATAATTAGATCCTTCCTATCCAACAGAAATATTCAGGTTGTCCTCGATTACCGTTCATCCAAACAACACGACATAATTGCAAGTGTAGACCTTTATTGTTCCTGATTATCATAAACGATCTCCCTGATGACATTGTGTCTGAGATGGGCATATTTACTGACGACACCACGCCCTACTGCCGTCATGTGGGTAAAACGGACACGTACATATCCGAGGCAATGATTGAATCTTAAGAAAGTGCCCTCCAGTCTGTAGTTGAATAAAGACATAAATAGATGGTAACTTTTAATGCTGCTAAAACAAAACTACTAACATAGGAAAAACCCAAGAAAAAAGAAGATAACTGGGTGGAAACAAAAAATAAAGCTAGAGGATATAGGTCTTAATTTTAAGAAATCTTTTGGATTAATACTTAAAGTAAATCGGAAATGATTAAAGATATTAAATATTTATCGATTTAAAAATTGAAGAGTTGGCATACTTCCGGTAATTCGGGCAAAACGGAAGTCAGCTAAACTCACTGATGAAAACGTATAATATAAAAAAGGAAAGGAAAAATTGGAATAAGATAATTGAAAACCTAAAGAAAAAAGGAAAAAAAGGAAAAATAGGATGAAAATAATATAGGTGATTAGTAAAAAAATATTTGTCTTAATTTAGGAATATTTAGAATAATAATTATAGCAGATATTGAATGATTAAGAATATTAATTATTAATCGGCTTCAAAATAGAATAGTCGGCATACTTCCGGTGATACGGGCATAGTAGAAGTCCCTTAAATTTACCGACATAGCACGTGCAGGAAAAAAAGGATAACAAAAAGGCAAAAGGAAAATTATAACCAAAAAAGACTAAATAAAAAAGAAAATAACTGGACGAAAATAACAAAGACGGTCAGTTAAAATATATACCCTTATATTATGAATAGTTAGATTAATAATGATAGCTGATGATGAATGATTAGAAATATAAAAAATAGGATACGTACATGTTATTTAGAAAGATTTAATATGACCATAATTCCATGTATAATATATATATATATATATATATATATATATATATATATATAAAGGTAGAAGAAATAAGAGTGATAAACATGTACGAATGTCCAGATTCATTTCAAACTTAGATTGTTCGATGCGAGGTATATTATTTAATAAACTAATGTTTATTGTTCTTTCCTTAAGTCAAGGCCTTTCAAAGATCGAAATCTTATCATCAGAGGAGATATACAGATAGATAAGTTGACTGTGGAAAAGCCAAAGTTCAAACATTTGAAAAAGTATTATTATTAAAAATGGAGTTCTATCTACTAAAAGTTTACTTTTAGTTTATATTTGATTATATATATATATATATATATATATATATATATATATATATATATATATATATATATATATAATACATGGAATTATTGTCCCATTACATCTTTCTAAATAACATGTACGTATCTTATATATATATATATATATATATATATATATATAGTTAAGCAGAACATTTCTTTATTACTATTACGGGTATAAGATCAGGCCCAAATCCTTTTGAGGTTGTTCATGGTGTACTGGACATCAGATGGTGTTATGAACAGGTCATCAAGTGTAGCTTCAGTCCGCAATGGAAAATTAAGGAGAGAGTAGTTAGCGGAGTTCAAAGTAGGAGTTTGAGGCCAAACGCTGAGAAAGTAGTTCAGCTTTGTCAGTTGCCGTTCAAACGACACCATTGGGGTTTGATAGCGGAGGAATTGTTGATTTCCCATTATATTCACCACATCATTGAAGATTTTTCAGAAATCGATAGTACCTAATTTCTGTGACTCAAGGAGTTTTCTGGTCATTTATGTATACCTACATATGTAGCAATACTGTTTGTATAAATGAAAATAATTATACTATAATACAGCTCTACCTGTTATTAAGCACTATCTTATGAACACTTTAGTTTCATATATTTACATCTAGGAAACAACTATACAAGTACTATCTATTTATCAAGATATATATATATATATATATGTTACATAATGGCCCTATGGGAATGGACGTATCTGTTGGGAATCGTCGATTTGACTTGCGCGAATTAACGCGGGGCAGTCGAGTGCAGAACAAGGCTTGTTCTCACAGTCAGAGCTGGCAGACGTGACACGGTTACATGTGACGAGACCCCAGATCAAGGGTCAGTGTACACCTGCGAGAGGCTCAGTGACTTCGCGGACCTTGCGTGGGAAACAAAGGGATCTGTGACGTCACTCGTTCTCGTGAGAAGCGAGTTTTTAGTCAGTCTGTTTCGGAAAGCGAACTGAGAGGACGTGTGATTCACAATGTAAAGATACGGAATATTTCCCTTTAGGGAAGACAAGCGCGAGAATCCTCCCCCCCCCCATTCTCTAGGAATAGTTAAGAAAACATTAATAACTAACTACGATAACGTGAGATTTGCTCTCTTAGTCTCTCTCGACGTGGTGAATTTCCCCCAGATGAAATAACAACGCTTGAATAAAATGAATTAAATTTAAAAGCAGAGTTTGTCTTCGGGGGCGACATGGCTTTTATTGCAGACAACAGACGACGACAAGGAAGAAAGAATTCATCTACTAGACGACCACTCACTGGACAACACGACCAACCCTCAAGCGCGACGAGTATACGAAACGCGTACTGCCGCGGTCCAGACAGGAGAGGGGCTATGCCACACATATATATATATATATATATATATATATATATATATATATATATATATATATATATATATATATATGTATATACTAGAATAAATACTCGTTCGTGCATGATTATATATTAACCTTTACAGTTGTTATTATAGCTTCACTAAACCAAATATTTACATTAGTTTCTGACTACGACAAAAGACAATCAAAAAAGGCCGGGGAGTACAATGGTTGACACGTTATTAAAATTACAACATCGAAGATGAAAAAAAGCGCGTAAAACGTGTAAATAATGTAAATATAAGCAATGGCTTTTTATATATAATCGATTTAAATAAAAACTGCATTTTAAAAACGTAACAAAATAATTCTATATTTTCTAAATTCAGTCGTACTCGTTCGTAACGAAACAAAAATAAAAACAAGCAGTAGCAACAACAACTTAAGTGATTTCTCGACTTTCAAGTTCATTGTAAAAAGCAAACTCAAGGGAAAGATTAATGAAGTTATATAAATTGAAAAAGTTCAAAAAGCTGTTTTTTTTTTAATTTAAGTAACAGAATTTGTACCATATTTTTCTTAACTCTGCCAAGTCGTCTAATCGTAAGTGTTCCAATTATTTATCGAGTCGAACGGGTTTCAATTTACTACTCATGAAAAAAGAAGCAGTACTTTCGAAATTCCCTTTTTTAAATAGCTTCATTACTGGAAAAACATTTCGAAAAGTTATGCTGCTAAACTACACTATACATACATATCATATTTTGTGTGAGAGGTATATTATTTAGAAAGTGAATATTGACAAAATGTATAGATATAAAATGGAAAAAGGATATAAGCAGAAAGACGAACAATTTAGAACAAAAAGAGATTAACACAGAGACATGATTTGGTTTCAATATAGTTCGTCTATTTGGAGACTTTATATTGGTTTCTTGATGAAGTCTTCACATAGACGAAATATTCAATCAGCGCATGTCTCTGCGTTAATCTACTTGAAAACCAGTAATTTTTTTTTTCGACATTCTTAGCTTGTATGCAGAGCGCCATCATCAAAAACCACGACGAACAAAAATCTTGCCGTTTTTATAAAAAAATATAATTCGTCTAAGAGTGCTCTATCTGCTTTATATATATATATATATATATATATATATATATATATATATATATATATATATATCACAGTTAACATAAATGCATAGATTTTCAAAAGAATAAAGCACTTAAGGTAGCCGATAATTCAAAATATTTAAGAATGTATAAGGTTTCTTTACAAGTGGCGGTTACTGATAATGGGAGGAGGTTTCGAATCACAGTCTGAATCACATTCTGAATCATTTCAACATCTCTACCAGATGTATCTGCTAGTTGTTCTCTCTCTCTCTCTCTCTGTCTCTCTGTCTCTCTCTCTCTCTCTCTTTCTCTCTTTCTCTCTCTTTCTATGCGTGTGTATATATACAGAACTTTATTGGTTTAATCATTACTGTAAGCTACATGTCACGATCGTTTCCCCATTTCTTTAATTGTCATCGAATTGTTTTTTAATTTTAATATTTATTATTGCCTTAACATATACAAAAAATATTTTCAAAAGCATTGTTCACCGAAACGAATGGTGATTTTTTATTGTTACCGCTTTTTAAATGGTCCTCCTTTTATCGTCTAAAACTTTTAACCTATTAAAATTGTTTCATTTCGTTTCTTCTTTTATTTAATTTGTGTTTCCTAAGCTCACATCTTCATGAAAAATGTCCTCATTTCAATAAACAATCGATCAAGAGTGAAAATAAAAATAAAACACAGAATAATCTATAGGTCACGTAGAAACGAGAAATACACACGAGAAGTCTTAGACGTTGCGGGATAACATCATAATAGATATGGCGTTGCCTCGGATGATAGCTAGGGAGAAACGGTGGAATATCCAAGCAATCATAATCATAATCATAATCATAATATAATAATCGTAATCATAATCATAATCATAATCATAATAATAATCATATAATAATCATAATCATAATATAATATCATAATCATATAATAATATAATGAATCATATAATAATCATATCATAATCATGTCATAATCATAATATAATATAATGAATCATAATCATAATAATCATAATAATCATAATCATAATAGATATGGCGTTGCCTCGGATGATAGCTAGGGAAAACGGTGGAATATCCAAGCAATCTATCGGGGCTCATTCCTATAATGGGCTATCATCCGTCCAATGTCTCGTACGAAACGTGAATTATCGGAGCCGAGGACCCTCTGACGTTTCCACTGAGAAAATAAAACTGTCACTTATACTTAGCTTAGTAAAACTAATTTTGACATTCTTGCTAAGAACTACCACATCAACAGCGTTTAAGTCCTAACAGGACTCAGGTTTATCTTCTGTGATTGGTAATTCCAGATCTGCTGATCGATAGTACAAAAATCAACATTAGCTAATAAATCAAATTTGGTATAGATCGAAGTTTATCTTATCTACAGTTACGTATTATTTGCGTAAACCTTGAGCAAAATGTTTCACAGCTCAGAGACTAAATTATTTACCGGTATTTTCCGAATAACGCGCTAAATTTAAATCGGTTCCTTCAGCAGAAATGGTTTTAGCATAAAAATTTCATGGCACCTATTTTAATACAGACATGAAATAAATAAATAGACACACTACACAAATAATTCATGCATATTGAAAGTTATGTTTCAGATATTTTGTTGATGAGGATTGATAATTTGTATTATTTGGATTATTCGGATTACTGTCCTCATCTTGGATGTTATTCTTAGAACGTTTTGGTCGATGTAACTTCCGACCATCTTCATGTGCGTCTTGTCGAACTCGGGAATCTTTATGTCAAACTCGGAAATCTGTACAGAATTTCGAACGGAACGGCTCCTAAAATTCATACTAGAATTGTCCACAGAGACTCGTGGCGCAACAGATATAAGTGGTAAGCAATAACCAGTTCTAAGTAACAGTCTTCTGGGGGTTGAAGGTTCAATCCTCAGTACGGGCGATGCAAAGAATATAATTACCAATTCTATCCGGCCATGGCTGATGGAACGAGTGCAAGCTACCCCAGTTGATTTAATATAAGATTCCATTTGAAATTTCTTACAGATTCCCGAGTTCAACGAGACGCACCTGAATCTGTACAGCATTTTGAACGGAACCCTTTATTTAATCCGCGGGGGTAACTTGCTCTCGTTCCATCAGTCATGATCGTGTAGAAGTCTTAAGTAATTCGTAAATATATATTTTAGTATCACCTGTACTGAGGATTGAACCTTTAACCTCCAGAAGATTGTCACTTAGAACTGATTAAGCTTAGCACTTTTATCCATTGCGCCACAAGTTATTATTGCATTGTTAGTATCGTCCAACCTCAAGAAAGCCTGTAACTTAGAACTGATTACACTTAGCACTTTTATTCGTTGCGCCACAGGTCATTATTGAAAGTGTATGTTTCCATTTGCCGACAGCTTAACTCGGAGCCGAACAAAGCAGAAGTAAAAGTTTGAAATATCGACATTTTATACTAATTAACATTAACATTGTTTCGGTGAACAAAAGTTAAATAATAAAAAAATAAATAAAAATTAAAAAATCTTTCCTGATCCACTAATAACCTCGTTCACCAGTCAACTAACAATCATTCCATCCCATTTACCCTTTTTCTTCGAGTGGCCTTTGACTTTGATTGGTGATTATCCCTTAGTAAAAACAAACTATATTTGTCGATTTTGTATGAACGTAAACGTATAATTAATATCCGTATGTTTAATAAGTTTTTTCTTTAAATTCATAGGCACTGCCAGGAAATCTGTAAAAGTTCCTCTCCGCAGACATTTAGAAGTTCTAATGCTTCCCAGATAATTATGGGAAAAATTGTTTTCTGAAAATGACCCCCCCCCCCCCAACTAAGAGTTTTATGGTCGTAGCCTACCATTATACCATCTCCTGTAATTATCAGTTTCTAACTGACGAAGCGTAGTGCAAATCTGTGGCAAATACAAACACAAGCCAGTCGCAAACGTATTTGTCCAATGAAATATCAATATCTCCTCACCACGCATGCGCGGCCGGAATTCAAGATGTGTGGATATGAATGGACGTCAAATCAGAATAACGATAGAACGCAAAAAATAATAAACGAGACGAAATGCAGTCGATATACTAACAGACAGCAATCGATGATGACAAACCGATGAAATAGAGAGGCGCTAAGAAATGTGCTTAAAAGAAGTCGATCTACTAACGCAGCAAGCGAGAATTAAGACGAGAGGAAGAATTAATATAGGGAAGAGAAGAAGACAACAAATTAGTCGATATATTGAGACAACAAAGGGATGTGGGTGAATGAGTGAGAGAAAGGGAAGAGATGAGAGGGAATACGTAGACAAAATAAGTAAGACAGAAATGTGTAACCAAGCTAGGAATCTACGCGTAACGAAAGAAGCAAGAGTAAGAAAGAAACGATGAAAAAACGAAGATCCAAGTCGAAGACCTCCAAGAGTAAAACATAATCTTATTAAGCATCGGCTTGGTAAACCTGTTCAAAAAACTTTCGGAGTATCACCAAAAGATAAGATGCCAGTCAACATTCTTTGGAAATCATTACCGCCATTTCCTGCCGTCTCATAGACTTGTTTACTTTTTATTATTGCTTTTAGAATTTTGGATGTGCGTCTGTTTGTTTACGCTCCCATTTTTCTCTTCACCATCTCTATCGCTCTCTCTCTCTCTCTCTCTCTCTCTCTCTCCCTATATATATATATATATATATATATATATATATATATATATATATATATATATATATATATATATATATATATATATATAGTCTTGGACGTTTCTCAACCATTAAAATTTAAAAATTTAAACAAACAAAAAAAACCCTTAAGTCCCAAATCGTTCAGTGGAAAATCACTCATGTAAGTCAATTTAGTGTTTACAGTTATTATATTAGTTTGCTTCTAACATTATTTAAGGGATCATCAGTATATTACCATGAAAAACTGTTTCGGGAATTTAATACATAATATAAATAATAATAATATATATATATATATATATACAATAATATTTTAATAAATAAATATTAATTATTTAAATCCCTAGAGACATCGATGTTTCATGCTAACGCAATCTTCAATCTAGGAACTAATTCCCGACGGTCGGTATGTGCGAATCCCGAACACAAACTGCCACTGATTCGTAGTCGGTGATCTTATCCAAACGGCCATCGTCAATTAGTTAGTAAATATAGAGTAACTTTAACTGTAAATAGCGACAAGCGGCTGCTATTTACCTGGCAGATAGAGTTATCTTACGAAACGGTGTTCGGATCGCGCATATAGCTATTTATACTGCTTGTTATTAAAGCTACTCGAAAGTGCCTAGCCCTTGTGGGGAGGGGGGCTGATAAACAATAATATTTTAATAAATAAATATTAATTATTTAAATATCAATATATATTAAATAACAATATATATATATATATATATATATATATATATATTTAAATATTTTCTTTGTCGTACAAAACTTTAAAATGGCATTGAAGAGATAATATTTAGTACTCATAATGAATTAAGGAATTAAAAAGATGAAAGGGCAGCTGACCGGTTTCGTACCTCGCTCAACGGACCTCGATATTTGGCTCTGTTGAGCGAGGTACGAAACCGGTCAGCTGCCCTTTCATCTTTTTTAATTTCTTAATTCATTATGAGTAATAAATATTGTCTCTTCAATGCCATATATATATATATATATATATATATATATATATATATATCTTGCTTCCTATCTACCTCTATGTCTATTCTCCCTCTGTCCATCTCGCGCATAGCAGTAACATATATTATACCTAGCAGGCTGGAAACAATAATCAGCAGTCATAACAGTGTTCAACAGGAAAGAACATTGATTTATAGCTATAATTTGAGACTCATTTTTAATTGTGCCTTTTTATTTATTATATTTAACTAGCTTTGAAAACTCACTTTATCTAATTAGGTTACAAAACAGTTTGGAAGAAACCCCGTGGATACATGGCGAGGTAAATAAAACAAACAATATTGAAAGGTTTTAATCATTTTCGATAATAATTTTATTTACCAACGTTGTTGAGTTCTTTGAATTTTCGATGTATACTTCATCTTCAGAAAGAGAAGAATAAAATGTGTAATCTCGGATGAGATGTACTTTGAACGGAAATCGGAAGTTAATGGCGGATTATTGCATTAGATCCGCAGAAATCGCTTATTATCATCAGAGAAACTAGATTGTGAGCTAGAATATATACGTATATATATATATATATATATATATATATATATATATATATATATATATATATATATATATATATATTTATATATATATTTATATATATATATTTATATTTATATAAATATATATATATGTATATATATATATATATATATATATATATATATATATAAATATATATATATATATATGTGTGTGTGTTGAAATTCTTATAATTAATGTTGTAATATTTTATCGGTAATAGTTCTATTATTATTTTGTATTTCCATTTTATTCTAATTTATTTATTTTATTATTTTCAGAAAATGAGCATATATATATAATATTTAAGTCAGATGAAGGGGACACAACTCATATATGAGGATCCCTGGGTCATGTAGAGTTGCCTTCTCTGAAAACAATTATATTAAATATGTAATAATATTTTTCTTTCTTTTCTTCTATTCTAAAATATATATTGTTATTTCTTTATTTATGGTTCATTTATTTTAATTAATATTTGTTTATTTATCATGTTTTATACGCATATACATACACACACATATATATATATATGCATACATACATGTATTCTTTTGTTGTTTTACATAGGTGGGTCCCAGTATTGCGTTCAGGCGCATTACACGGTGCTACTGAGAGCATACAACCATAATCAATGAGTGTCCGTTGACGTTCATACACACATGCACAGACTAATATATTGTTTGGTACTGGATATCATACATTAGTTATCACATCTGTGCACATGTGTCTGTTGTGCACGGTTATACCAAAATGTGCAATTGAGTTTAGCTCTGTTGTTTATTTTGGGATTTAATTTTCTTATTAATAGAGATTACCTAAGGTTACCTAAGTTCCTTTCGGTGGCTAATATTGTTATTTGTATGTCTTCAGTGGGGTTGTGATTTCTTGATATATGTTTTTTTAATGCAGTGCGCCGGAACGCAATACTGGGACTCACCTATGTAAGATAAAAATGTGTGTATATATATATATATATATATATATATATATATATATATATATATATATATATATATATATATATATATATGCGTGTGTATGTATATATGTATATGTGTATAAAACATAATAAATAAACAAATAATAAATAAAATAAATAAACAATGAATAAACAAGTAACAATATATATTTTAAAAATAGAAAGAAGTGAGAATAAAAAAAAGATATATTAACCCCTATTTTTGTATGTCTCTTTATATCTATCTATCTATCTATCTATATATATATATATTTATCTTACTCTCTCCTTGCCTATTCAACTACGAGTTAATAATATTACTACTTAATGAGATATTCTCTTCTGTTGATTATTTACTACTCCAGTCTTTTAATTCCCTTGTTTCCCTTTACCCCCTCTCCATTCCCTTCTCACAACTCTCTCCCTACCCTTTTTCTTTTGCCCCTTTCTCGTGTCTCTCCCCACTTTTACCCTCTCCCCTCTCCCTTCCCCACTCTCCTTCTTGCCTCTTTCTCCCTCCCCCTCTCAACATTTCTTCTCTTCGCCTATTTCTCCTCTTTCTCTCTTCCACTCCCTACCTTCTTCTCTCTCTCTCTCCCTCTCTCTCTCTCTCTCTCTCTCTCTCTTTAATATCGTTATATCCAATCTGTTGTGCGTTTTCACTGTGTATTTCATAGTTACATGAGTCCGTTGTTATTTGCTTATGCGTCGTTGATAGGGACGAATGCGCCAGACCAAGAAACATAAATATAAACCGCGTAGACACAGATATCAAAATTTCCTTTTTACTCCATCGATGTCCATCTATACCTTGTATATATAATTGTGTGTATGTGATTGTGTATGTTTGTGTGAGCACACGCGCCTCGTGTGTTCAGAGCAACTTATTATTACTAGATATAAAGATGGCATAACTTATATTTTATTCCAGACGCTTTTCTTTCTGTACCTACAGAGTGTCGACTTCCGGACCTATGTGTAGTATATGTGCGCTAAAACAATTTTAGTTTGCATTCGGTTGTCTTTCTTTTGGAGTCATTTGAAGCCGAACACACAATACCGATGGTAAACAATTCATCGTCACTGATTCATATGTGAATGTAAAAAGATGTGATTACTTAGTCCTTGCCTGTTACCATCAAGCCAACTCTGAATCATTTTTCTCGTAAAACATATTCAGAGCCGGAGATGGAATGTTAGATTTTTTTTATGGAACTCGCCCCAGACAAGGCATGAAGCCACTTGATGTAAGGAGCTAAAGAAAAAAAACTACTTCAAGGTAAAAAAAATAGCCAACACTAAGTGTTAGATGGGTATATTCTAACCCAGAAAACAGCAATTTTCCGCTTTTGTCAGAAACATTGCTCATGGAATCTGAGGACTAGACTAAAGGATAAAATAAGGATAGCGATGGTTACGAGGCTGCCGAAAGTAAACCCAAGGTCCACTTTCTACTCTCCTGCTTTGCTTTAAGGTACATCCTATATACATAAAGCAAATGGTATTAAACCAAAAAGGAAATTTATTACTATATCACATGTATTCTATGTGTTATATGTATATAAATAAATCTATATATTTTTTTTCTTTTAACATAGTTCACCCCAAACAAGGCAGGCCGCCACTGTAGACGTAAGGGGCTACTGAGAAAAAAGAAAAGGGAAGAAGGTTGGGGGGAATCAACCTACATTGGGATTTGCGCAGCGAGATGTCTGTTTACATTAGTTTTAAATTTCTGCATGTCAGTACTGTCGGGGAAATAGGGGGAGGGAGGGAGTTCCAGAGGCCAACAGCACGAGGGAAGAAGCTATTTGAGTAGAAAGCTCTCCGGTATCTGGGGACCTCCACAGTGAATGAATGAGATTTAGTTGATTGTCGAGTTAGTCTACTGAAAATATTATGCATGTCCGTTTGTCGTCTTTTCATATCTCCATATTAAACGCAGACCCCGACCCTATATCGATTATAATTTACCGTATGGTTTAAAGCAACACAAATGATCTCCGTTAGTGTTATTAATCGATTTTCAATCTAAACATTGGACCCTGAACTTCAGACCATTCAACTGATGCTACTAGATCAGGCTGTCTTAAGATACCGGCTTCCTGACCAAAAATGCACCAAACATTAATGTTATTGTTTTTTCATTTCCCTTTGCAAAACTCAATCATGTTCTGCAAAGCTAAAAGCCAAATTGACATTTTCTCTTGCGAAACAACCAAACACAACACCATGAATAAATACTTGAACATGTAAAGAACTTGAAGCATAAAAACTTTTACTAAAATAACCGCATTCGGTATTAAATAACTCGAAGATGGTTGATATGCCGTAAAACAAAACAACCAATCAGACTATTAAATAATAAAGGAAACAAATATCTCTACAAAACTCTACATATGTTATACAATTATTTTTTATTGTATTATGTAACCAATACTGGAATTAAATCAACTAACTACACTTTGTGGTTACGATGTGTCTCGGTCTATAAGATAAATAAAATTCCTTGTTGTTTTGGGAGGTTTTGTTTTGAGGGAGCTTAAATTGTGTACATCACAACAAACTTTACTTATGGATAAACGTTACTTATTTAATGATAAAAAGTCCATCAATACTTGTTTTTATTCTAATCAGATTTGTATTGATTAATAGAAACATGTCTTTATTTCCAATTCGGTTGTACGAGCAGAAATAAACATTTGAGAGGCCCTACGTGAGTGAATACTTCAGCTAGTACAATTCCAACTGATGTACTCAGTCGAGGTTTTCCCCCATCCCCAAACGGTACCGTCAACTCAATGACGAAAACTTATTTCGACCTAACGGACCAAATGACAATATCCGGACGCTGAGCCGTTAACGTCATTTCAGTTGGAACTACAAGCTTGCTTTCACAATTGGATACAACGTGTCACTCCCTGCAGCCATCAAACAATGATGATATATGCTTATTTTCACGCGAAAGTTTCAAACTATGTCTTTCTTATTAAGTAACGGCATTTCAACTTTGCTGTATATATATATATATATATATATATATATATATATATATATATATATATATATATATATATATATATATATATATATATATATATATATATATATATATATATATATATTACAGAAGATGACCATCCCTACAAAATTGCATTGTTTGGATGTGGTCATGCAGATTCTTCAGCGGGCCTGACTTATTTTTACAAGTCTTTATCGCCGTAGGTATTGTAAGAATATCTATACGTGTAGATAGCCATGCTATGTACTTGTACGACACGCATAGCACACGCTTCTTCTATAAAGCCTGATTTCAGTTACAAGTCGTAGCAAGATAACTGGGCGAAGATGTAGAGCGCAGGTTTTATATCAGAGATTCCGTCTCCTAGGTGCATGATCTAACAAAACCTACGGGTCCATCTCGCCGAGTAGGGTAGCATCGCGACTGGGTACCATACCAGGTATTTCTACGCCCCGCTAATAATAATAATAATAATAATAATAATAATAATAATAATAATAATAATAATAATAAGAAGAAGAAGAAGAAGAAGAAGAAGAAGAAGAAGAAGAAGAAGAAGAAGAAGAAGAAGAAGAAGATCACAGGGACGAAAAACGAAGCAAATACACGGAACTTTCCAGAGAACTGAAAGGAATATTGCACATGAAGAAAGTTAATATATTACCAATAATCGTAAGAGCACTCGCAACAGTCCCGTAAAACCTAGAAAAAACTACTGGAAATTGGAATCAAAGAGAACACTGAGACTATACAACGAGCAGCAATGATGGGAACAGCTGAAATCTTAAGGAAAATACTCGAATGCGGAAATCAACCCACATAAACTACGAACACTAAGCAGCCACATGGAAATTGCTACAGAAGTTAAACAAAAACATGGAAGAAAAGCCACGTAAGACCAAGGGAATTGAAACTGCTAGAAAGATTATAAACTGTGCCCCCCACAAAATAATTATGAATGGTGAGGAAGGTTGGAAAGAATGAAGAGGGAGATCACTAACTAGACATCCACTTGAAGAGTGTGATGAGTACTGGGACCTTGGTCAGGCGTATTGCCATCCGAATCCCAGATAAGACAATTGTCGTTTTCAGCGATAAATCAATGGTAAGCGGCTGTTGCGATAACGCAAAGTCATATATAATGTTATGGAAAGAGATGAAGATTACTGAAAACCTGGGAAGACTTGTTGTCACTCAGACTCTAAGGAAACCACCGGTTATTATCAGTGAATAATCACTGATGATTACCTGTGTGGGAATTACTAGTTAGTAGTAATAATAGTTATAACTCAGAGAGAAATAGTAATTACCCAAATATAAATAAAGTTTATTAACTTTATTTATATTTGGGGAGTTAAACTGTAACTGCAAAATTCGCGCACATTGTGCTTTGATGAATAATTGCTTAACTAAATGTATCGTTTACCAATCCACAATATTTATACATCAAAACACGAATAACAAAAAATATTACATAGAAGAAACCACCCCAGAATTTAAAAACATGTATTATAATCACAAAAGCACATTCAAGAACAGAAATTACAGATAAAGTACATTATTATCGAACCATTATTGGAATCTCAAAGAAAGCAGAAGGTCGGCTATAACTGAATGAAAATGTTACGATTGGCCAAGACATGCAGATATTGAGAATATCTATGAGTGTGTAAAAATCTAGTATTCTTTTTATTTTTAAAGATGCTCTAGAATTACTAAATGTTAGGAGCGAAATAGCATCTAATTGTAGACACAGAATAAACTTTACTTTAGAATAATTTTTTCAAGTTTTTAATTAAAAAAAAACTAAATAAATACAAACACCGTAACTCAAAAACAAACTTAAAATGGCGATAAGTAACTAAAATACAACAGCTATACAAAAGTCGAACTAAACTAATAAGTTTAGTTCGACTTTTGTTAATTTGACCCATTTAAAAGTGGGGTACGCCAAAACTCCTTACAAACAAATGACTTGACACTCATTGACTGATGAAAATACATAACCTGGGTAACAAAACCAATTAATCTGATTAGTCATTTAAGTACGCTTGCATAAAAAACAGTCACGAACCATGCATCTAAAAAATTTACCTGTGTACATTACTTGGAGTAAATACATTTTTATACAACTACTACACTTTACTCACGCATTGAGTGCGTTTGAAGTAGATACTAAAAATATGTATGTACGTAATATATATATAAATATTTTCTCTATATATATAACGTTAAGTATGTGTATATATTTATATATATTACAGGGTAATTTCTTAAACTAATGAACGGATCATTATGAATTTTGGAATATATATTCTCGGCAACATGTGGGCACCATATTTCTTTTGTAAATGTTAACATTTAAGAAGTGCATATATATATATATATATATATATATATATATATATATATATATATATATATATATATGATAATTTTTTTTAATTATGACCCGGTCATTATGAACTTGGGAATACGGGGAGTAGTATGGGTACATTATTTTTCTTTGTAAACTTTACCATTTAGCGGCTGCACCCATCAAAACTCGCACCAGCTCCTGAAAAACTTTTAAGATATGTTAATAATTTAATAATGAAAGAAATTGCTCTACTTCAGAGTTTGAGTTATATCAAATAATACATTTTTTTAAATATAAATTGCGTGCGTGAGAGTCAATAATATGATGTGTTTTGTAAACTCCTAAACTATTGAATTATCATTATGAATTCTGGAATATGTATTCTAGGCAACAGGGTGAAAACGTTGGCACATTATTATTTTTTTTGTAAACTTTACCATTTAGAGGGGTGCAACTGAAACCGTACCAAGAAAGATAAAAACATTATAATTTAAAACTAAAGCTGTATTTATTGTTTATCCCCGTCCTAAGACGGGTATTCTACTAGTTGCTTTAGGATATATATATATATATATATATATATATATATATATATATATATATATATGTATATACATGAAATATTTAATTATATGTATGTGTGTGTCTATAATGTACTTATTTTTCTCTTTCTGATTTTTCTCACGTCTGAAGAGCCCGATTTTAGGCGAAATAAATTATCATGTCAAACTGAAATAGTGTTGGAGTTGTTTCAATTCTAACTTTATTTTTGCTCTGTAGTTACATTGAGTTTTCTTACAGAAGGTATTCGTGTCAAAGACAATACATCGAACTTAGATCTACTATGCGTTCTCTCTCGTTTTCTCTCTCTCTCTCTCTCTTATATATATATATATATATACCATATTTCTTTATAACTCAACTCTATCGCCCTCTGCTTTCTTTTTCACGTGATTACGGCCGTTATACTAATTTCATCTCATTGTTCAGTCTATCTATTTCATTCTTTCCCACTCTTTCCCTCTCTTTCCGTCTGTGTCCCTTCTCTCTCTCCCTCTCTCCCCTCTCTCTCTCTCTCTCTTACACACACACTCTCTCTTTCTGTCTCTCTCTTTATATATATATATATATATATATATATATATATATATATATATATATATATATATATATATATATATATGACTTATTTATTACTCGTTTTCCCCGCATTCCACTATATTTTTCCAATAACTTCTGATCGTTAATCCAATTCCATGCTCACAAAAGGTTAGGCTGGCTGTCATTGGCAAATGTAAGAGGCAAGGGGATCTGTTCTCTTCCGGAATCATCGGTAAATGGCATAAAAATATTTAACGCTCTCATAGTCCGAATCGTTTTTGCTGGACAAAACGTGTAATAAAACAGTAGAAGAGAATCATCCAAGGACAACGGTTCCCATGTTTCCGTTGATTTATATGCATCGCCATATAAATATGCATCGTCATTAGATAAATAGAAACATGACTTATCCTTTCATGGCAACTACATCATCCATTTTCCCTCCGGATACTTCAGAATACAATCTATCATATCTGAACTGCCTCCAAGCTCCCTTCCCCTCGTACTAGATTGTTTACCTGATTGATTGATCTGGAAGTTCAGGGACATACCGTATCACTGTTACCGTTTCTGCACACTTCCACCATGCTTTCTAGACATACTTTGCTCACACCAAATGCCAATTGTTTTATGTGTACGTAGAGTCCTATCACTTTCCAGATAGTATAGCCGCAAGTTTCGTCTTTACTAAAAGATCCTATATTCTAATGTGATCCATTAAGTTCACTACCCACACTTCTCACGTTGTGGTATTTTTTTAAGACTACTTTTTTATTGGTAATTTAGTTATCATCTTATTTCAATTCGCTTTTTCGCATTTTATTATTCACTAACCATTGATATAAAAACAAACTCCTCTTAACATCAACATCAACGGCCAATACATCGAACAAGTTACAGAGTTTGTTTAACTTGGGCACAAGATGTTTTCATCTAACGGCGGGAAACCAACTGTAAATAACAGAATCGGCTTAGGTTGGTCCGATTTCACAAGAAATAAAACCGCCCTAACTTCTAAACGCATACCATACAAAATGAAAATCTTCTTATTGGCCTTTTGGCTGCGATCGAAGTGTATTATCTGTTCCGATGGATACTACACCTTATAGACCGGTATCGTCTTGGCCTTCGGGTCTTGATTCCGCCAGTTTGTGGGTTTGTCGTGTGCAGTTCTAGGATGTCCACCCTCCCAGGCTTTGCCTCCCCTCTTTGGGGTGGAGTAAGTTTATCGCTTACTGCCCGAGGCGCCCCTACCGTGGAATGCCGACGGGGCTGCCCAGGCATTTTTTGTAGGCCAGCGTGCTCACCTTCTCGGGCGCTGGCTTTTCAAATCTCACTTTTCCGACCTTGTGTCACATCTTACCGCTGTGGGAGGAAGATAAATAAAAATGAAAATCTATAACGCATATGTCTTTCCTGTAGCCTTATACGGACTTAAATATGTCAACTGGACTGTAAAATGACGTCAGAAAGTAGAAACATTCCAACGCCACATCATGCGCTTCATTACTGATTGTAAACTAGCTGATCACATCAGCATCGCAGAGTTGTGAAAACTTACTGGCATCCCATCCATATCGTCTGTCATCAAATGTAAAGTCTTGAGATTGTTTGGTCGTGTTAAGCTTCCAAGTGTAGGGTTATGCAAAATATGCGTTAAAGGCATAATACAACGAAGCCGGTCGAACGATAGCCCAAAGAAAAGATGGAATAGACAACCTTCGTGAATGGACGAATATGAACATAAACTAAGCGAACAGCTTGGTCCAAGATTGCAAGGCTTGGAGGACACTCAGCCATGTTCTGCAGCTAGCGTAGAAAGCGTTTCATAATAACAACCATAGTAATCATAGATCTGCTGACTTCATCGCTTGTTATGAATTTTTCAACATCATTCTCGTTCAACCAGTTACCCACTCGGTGTTGTGTTTATCGGAAAAAAAACCCACACATAAAACTAACAAAATCAGAGATGGCGACTTTTGCGTCTGGGACTGTTAGTGAAATATATTTCAGTAAATTTGTGTTTTTCTCCTTGGTGGAAAATGGTGGTCAAGTTTTGCTTCAGTTGAAATGAGTGGCTCGCTCCTAGATAAACTTCTAAGGGTGACTTTCACTCAAGATTGAAATTGAAAACTTAGAAAATCTTAGCTGAAACATGTATGCACATGTGTAGCCAAAACTGTTTGTATAATTATAAATTTATACTAAAATGCAGCATTACTTGTTATTAAGCACTAGCTTATAAATACAGTAGCTTCACTAGATTAACATCTATGATCTAACAACCCGAAAAACACAATACATATAAACAAATATATATATATATATGTGTGTGTGTGTGTGCTAAATGTTTTCAGTATAGAGTTAAAAACTGCTGAAATCTATACTTGCATGCCTTTTCAGAAAGAGCGCTATGATAATTAACAAATGTCATGCTTTAATTAGTCATAAACAATGATTTCACGCCTCACGAGATATTCAAACGACCCAAAACTCGTTCCTGTAGATGCTTTCTTTAAACCGGAAGTAAACAAAGCATCTACAAGAACGTGTGATCGCGCAAGACATGAAACCACATCACATGACCAGTTAAAAAACATCAAATCTAGTCAGCTATTATTACGTTAATTTATAGCAATAATTTAGTAGCAGAAATAACGGTGTCTTCTTAGCGTAAAGCAATGTAAACAAACAGAGTAGATATTACGATAGAATTTCTTCTACTGTCAGTAGTGCGTTTGTTAGCGCAGCGATTCTAGGCACTTGGCTGCATTTCGGGTTTCAAATCTCAGCATGGATACACATGGTACATTTCTCTCTTTCTCTCTCTCTCTATATATATATATAGAGAGAGAGATGTACCATGTGTATCTATATATATATATATATATATATATATATATATATATGTATTACTATTTTATGTATCCACATAAAATGTTATAAGGATATATAATTTTTTAACCTTTGTTCGTGAGAAAC
Source organism: Sepiola atlantica (assembly GCA_963556195.1). NCBI lineage: Eukaryota > Metazoa > Mollusca > Cephalopoda > Sepiida > Sepiolidae > Sepiola > Sepiola atlantica. The sequence goes on from OY744531.1 coordinate 36,445,778, forward strand.
CCAACGATTGGCTAAGAGAACAACAAAGAATCTGATTCGTTAACTAGCTAGTCGTGTATATAAAAACACGTGGCAAAACTAACTCCATGCATTTTAGCCTGACTATTCCCCTCGGGGTTGAAACGCGGGAGCCTCTGTATAGCTTAATTGTCATAAATATATTTTCATAACTTACTATATATATATATATATATTTGGTATAAATTTTTTTATTCATACCAACATGTTTTGCTACATATTTGCAAGCATGTTTCGGTTCTAGCTGGAAACCAACTAAACTTCCTCATGCCACGATTTGAAAAGATACAGAGATGGAAACGAAAGAGCAATTCTTTCCATCAGTAATACGTGATTAGTCTCATAATCGATACAATTATATAGTATTTGCATTACATTGCTAAACGTCAAAATGTCTCGACTATTTTTCATTTTTTATAAATTTCCTATTTTTATTTTATTTTCCCATCTACGAAAGCCGATCTTTTAGAAATCAGGTCAGCTCTTCGATTTGATGACGCTTACAGCTTTCTGAATAAACTCTCGTATCCTCCCTCATTACCTTGATAATGTGACGAATGTATTTCCTGCCAATTAGACATACACAAAAACATGTACGCACTCGTACATAAACACATATACGGGTACGTCGGAATATGCAAAATGGTGCACACACACATATATAAACACATATATACATACACACAATTAGAATATCCAATTCCGCAATGGAAAAAGAAAGAAGAAATAAAACTATATATCATACTTCTAAAAACTAGTTCAATAAAACTGTAGGTATTTATTTATTTATCTACCTCGCACAGCAGTAAGATGTGACACAAGGTCGGAAAGTGGGACTTGATAAGTCAGTACCCTAGAGAAAGAGCGCTTATGACCCTCAAAAATTGCCTGAGCAGCCCCGTCGGCATTCCCCGGTAGGGGCGCCCCAGGCGATTAGCAATAAACTACGTCCTTCTCAAAGTGTGAGAAGGCAAAGCCTAGAGAGTAGACTTCCTAGAACTGCGCATGACAATGTAGTATCCATCGGAACAGATACTACACTTTGATCTTAGCAAAAAAGCCCTGGGTATTTAGTAAACAAATAAACTTGTTTTTGTGATTTATTTCCTACAATGACATATTAAAACGGAATCGTAGTCGAGCATTCATATATTTTTTTCGTACGAAATTTTATTATGTTTATAAACAAACCATATTTATTTTAAACATGATGAATTAAAAAATAAAAAGAATGAAAGACTAGCTAACCGGTTAAGATTAAGAGAGAGAAAATAATACTATGAAAATGATAACGGTGGAAAGGGGGGAAATAGTCAAATAGAAAGTACATTAGGTCCGAGAAGATGTTCTCTTTGCTTACAAAGAGAAGGTCACAAGGACTTAATATCATTGGTTTCTAGAATCTTGAGATGAAAGGGAGAGTGTGACTTACTTTAAATGGAGAATAAGTCAACACTAAAATTAGAGGCACAGGTACGGTTTATTTATATGATGTTCAGCAATAAATGACCCGTATGTATCATTCAGAACATCCGATTGTAAATAATTTGCCTGGCGATTTATTATGGGCACGTGCTGTTTGACCCGGATGTTGAATTTTTGCGACGTATTCCCAACGTAGTGCAAACTAAAACTACATTTAAATAAATAAATAATAGAATTATTATCGTGGGGTGAGAACATCTTTCCGAATAGACGTTAATATTGGCCTGGTAGAAAGAACAAATCGTGTATTCGAGGCAAAGTAACATTGTTTTACATACAAAGAGATTTGTTTGACGAAACTATCATTATATTACCTCGCGAAAGTAGGCGAAGGTAAATGGGGCATCTGTCAACAGAAAGTGTTTTAATTTTATAGAAATTCTAAATTTTACTTTAGATAGTAGATTAAACAATGTCTGATGGGTATCCATTGTTGTAGAAGGCCTTAATGATGAATTTAATTTCATCATCCAGCTTAGTCTTAGAACAAATCATTAAGGCTCTATGGGTAAAGGTCTTAATCAAATTGAACTTTTGTTTTGTAGAACAAAATGAGTTCGAACGAGTATAGATACCAGTGAAAGTTGGTTTCCCGTACACTGACGTAAGAAAACTGGAGGAAGCTTTGCAACCGACTGAAGAATTAGTTTACATACTGATGATTACATTAGGATGAAACGTATATGTATGTGGATATTAATTAAAAAGTATTTATTATTAGATAATTAAGTATATATATATATATATATATATATATATATATATATATATATATATATATATATATATATATATATATATATATATATAATAATGGTAATGGCCCCCTTTAAGAAATAAATCTTCCTTGTTGAGCACTGTCTGAAATTATACAAATCTGATGTCGTTAAGCTATGGAAGTAAAGCTTACACGTCCGCGTGTTTAAGCACTCTTTGCTCTGAGAATGTTTTAACCCTGCCGTTGGCTTTAAATGTATCTCAGTAATGTATGTGGTGATTTTCGTTGGTCTAATGGATTGGGGCGTAGGATTGTGATTCTCTTCTGAATCTACGAACTGCGTTCGGGCCTTTCTGACCGCCTGAAACCACCACGTCCTGCACTGATGAGGACGTAAGTCAGAGGCAACGTTGTCTGTAAGTAAATACACTTTAATATTTTTTTTTTTTTAATATTTATATTATATATATATATATATATATATATACGGGTCTAAATTCTCGTATATATTATATATTAAATAGTTTTTAACGCCAATACGTAGTTAAAGCAAATAAATTGTGTTGAACTATTAAAACAATAATCAACGCTATTGATAATGTTTACCCATTCATTTATGTATTTTTATGATCGCTTATTTTTTTAATTAATGTTTTGAAACATGACGTAAATCATAAACCTATGACGTAACGTCAAAGCTATAATTATTTTGTTAGGGTAATATTTTAAGAATCATTTATAAGAAAATCTAAATATCTCAGTTCGTAGAACATCAGACTGACGACCTCAAGGTTTCGGTTTCGATTTCCGGTCATGACATCCGCTTTTATTTGTTGGGAATTTATAATTTATTAGTTAGTATGAATGCAATATGTTCCAAGTTAAGTTAAGATATTTCTTTTAAAAACATTGACTGACTGACAGACACAAACACACACACACAGAAAATGCTCCTTATATTATGAGTGAATTAAATATTGCCGAGTATTATTGATTTTTAATTCTATTGCTTTATTTTCTATACAACCAATACCATAATGTGTAAGGAAGTAGTTAGTATAGAAGTAGCTGTAATATTTAATATGTATTTATAAAAGTATCCCGTATCGATATAGGGAAGACGAATTTATTTTGCAGTAATGTTATCAATATTTTAGATACAAACTGTTTCATTTGCTTTTCGTTTGGTATTTTTTTAAATATCAATATCAAACTAGGCTGCGGCGCCGGGTTAGGGTTAGGGTTAGGGTTAGGGTTAGATTGATAGTAGATTGCGCAAACCTTGATGACATGAAAAGACGTCCCATATACGTTACTTTCTGACTCGAAAAGCAAATGAGTGTCATAGCGACTATCGCCTCTGTTTAGACCGACAAGCTCGAGAATTGGCGCAAACCCGGCAAAATCGACACCTCGCTTGACTACGTCATTCTTCTTCTTCTTCTTCTTCTTCTTCTTCTTTCGTGTGAATCAGATGATTCTCGTGTTGGCATTAGTTTCCCCGATGTTTTTCTAGTTAGAAATGTTTCTGGGAAGACATCGGGTACTTACGGGAAGGACCACGAAGAGGTTGCCAACATCCTTAAGTGAAAGTGGTACTGTGTGACCGACTGGATTCGAAATTGGAACATCCAGGTCTTCAGTCCGTGTCATTATCAACTTGACCACCGTCACCTCCCACTACGTCATTGAATGCGGTGTGGTAAAGCAGACGACTGGCGCTAAATCTGCAGAAGATAGGGTATAAGACAAACTCATTAACAGACCGCAGCGGAATCAGTATAGAACTCCAGCCGTTGGGAGACGGTTTCATAAATTTAGATCACTTTATGAGAATTTAGTTCTCAAAAAAAGCTACACATGTTAATAAACCGGATGTGGGTATAGTTTCTATCATTTCACACGTCAAACCTGAAAAGAAGATGAGAGCTGTCGTATTTTTCGTCTGTGACGTCATAGCCACGCAAGATCTGCCTTTACATGCAACAAGTCGTTACTTCTTGTTGTTGGCCATTTTATTTATCTACCTCTAACAAGGTAAGATGTGACACAAGGTCGGGAAAGTGGGATTAGATAAGCTAGCGCTCGAGAGGTGAGCACTCTGGCCATTTAAAAATTGCCTGGGCAGCCCCGTCGGCATTCCCCGGTAGAGGCGCATCAGAAAGTAAGCAATAAACGTACTCCTCCCCAAAGAGGGGAGGCAAAGCCTGGGAGGGTGCACCTCCGAGAACTGCACAGGACCGGCAATCCCCAATAGACCGGCATAAATCCAGACCCAAATGCCCGAACAATACCAGTCTATTAGGCGGGGTAAAAACCCCTGGTTGTTGACCATCTCTCAATTGCGTTCCTTCGAAAGATTAGTGGCTTTGCATCTCAGGTAAAGCATGAGCCTCGCGAGACGGAGTGACGATTGCAGCGTATCCTTCTGGTAGTGGTGCAGTGAAATGCTTTCCCCCATCAACAGGAGATATCCTCATGAACCGAAAAACAAACGTTCTGTCTTTAAGAATTGCTTTTATATAAAAAATGGTTTCACTGGTTTTTTTTTCAGAACATCAACATCATTATGTAGTTGAAATATATTTTGTTTTCTCTTACATTTTTACTTGCAGTTATTTATATAGTGGTAAATCTTTCTGATTACACTGATTTTTGTTTCGAAGAAATATAAGCTTGTATGAAAAAAGAGTAGATTGTCACATAAAATCGATTAACCGTCTTTGTCTATTGTGTCAATAAATTACCACTTGTCTTCTAAATAGTCCATTTAGTTGGATCAATCGTTAGGAACATTGTTTGGTGGGAAAAGGGCGAAAATTCCCACATGTAGTACTACAAAAACTTACAATATCAGATAAGTTGGTCTTTTAATTAAGTTGTAAGCACACTCTGTTTGTTTGCAAGGCAGTTCTTGTAATATGATTTTAATATATATATATATTTATTTATATATATATATATATATATATATATATATATATATATATATATATCCAAGACAATGTAATAATATATATATATATATATATATATATATATATATATATATATATATATATATATATATAAATAAATATATATATCTAATATATAAAGTAGAGACGTTTTTTTCCCCTGTACCTTCTCGGAGTATAGGAAAATAACCACATACATCACAGGCTACTAAACTCACCGCTATACTACACTTATTCACTCGAGTGTGTTTTAGTAAAGTTGTTATTATTTTTTCCAACCTTACACTAAATATTATATTTGGCCCACCCTCAACGTCTCTCCGAAAAACCAACTCCATATAGGTGGTAGCAAAGACTTTTCCCCCTAACAATTGTGTACTGTGACTACACTCATCGACACCGGGTACTAATAAACACAGTTTACTTTTCACAAAACAGTCCGTCCTTATTTATCATTTGCCTGGTATTAATTAAATACATAATATAAAGCAATACGCAAACAAATAATGACCGCTCCCGTTGAATCCGATGATATTCCGCGAATATCAGATTACGTTTTTCCTATTTCTAACTATGATTTCCACCTTTACATTCATTCCGGAATTAAGCGAATGACATTAACGAACACAGTTCCTGCAACATTTATTCTTCTAAACATGACGCCTACAATTCCTTCGTTAAATCGACTTCCTACTTAATTCAATAGCCGCCAAAATACTGTTAGACCCCGACACATTTATATTTTCAAATACTTAATTCAATAGCCACCAAGATACTGTTAGACCCCGACACATTCATATTTTCAAAATCATATACCTTTAACCCTTCTCAAATAAATGACCTAAAACGTCTGCCAGTAAACAAGCTTAGCTTAAGTGGCCTATTTTGACAATTATTTTTCAAGTTGTAACTGTGGCGCAATGGTTAAGAATGGAGGTTTCATTATCGCCAGTATCGGCGTTGGATCCGATTCTGCTTTATTTTACTTTTCTTTTTTTTTAATTTAAGACATTCACCAACACGGTAGAGGGGGCAGGGGAAGAACAATAGGCGGTTTCTTTTTTATGCAATAGGTAGTACTTTCTCCCGCGCAACGCCGGGCGACGGGTTCCGCTAGTATATATATATATATATATATATATATATATATATATATATATATATATATATATTATAATATAAAATGAAATAATAAAATAAGGTGTCAATCAAATTTTATTAAAATTCAAAGTTCAAGCAAACTGAGGAGAAGAATTATCTTTAAAAACTCATGAGTTAAGGACGTTAAGATACTTTGCTTGAACTTTGAATTTCAATAAAATTTGATTGACACCTTATTTTATTATTTCATTTTATATTATGATATTAAAGCTCTATCCAGTATATTGAGCTTCAGTTTTTATCCGGATGTTTTCACTAATTATAAGATATTAGTTGACGCTTATATCTTTTGTTGGATTACTTTATATATATATATATATATATATATATATATATATATATATATATATATATATATATATATATATATATATATGGGAAATGAAAAAGGAAAAACTAAGAGATATTTTTTTTATATATTAATCAACGTTTCGTCTGTATTTGTAAGACTTCCTTAGGAGTATAATTTTAAGAAAAATGTCATGCAAATACATCAAAATATTGGGTAGACATTACCTTCATTTCTTCAAACTCTTTTCTAAAACTATGACACTACCTACATACCAAAGACACAGAGTTTCCCCCTCCCTTCCCCTCCTCTTTCCCCAGCCCCTCCAAATCCATGCTACACCTACCCACGACAAAAACCTCAGCACCCCCTCCCCTCTCTTCCACCCTAAGACAAATTCACTAACACTCCCACCCCTCTACCTTTTCCACTCACAGCCATCCACATTCATTTCACTCCCTGCCACTGACTTCTGGGATATATTGTAATGACCATTGAGGAGATTGTTGGCCAAAATGTAATCACCGCGTAATCCTCGGCGCCTAAGGGAGAAAAATATTTCAGGAGTGAGTTTGCAGAAATAACGTCGAATAAGAAATAAAGTGCTCCTTGCTTTGTTTGCAGCCAGAGTGCAATGTTCAGATGGCTTGAAGGACGAGTCGACAACAAGGCCAAGATCTTTTGTCTCGTTAGCATGCTGGTCACTGCTGAGAGTAAGAGCCGAGTCAGAAGGAGATCCGACTGTAATATGGCAGAATTTTACGGCATTAAGGTATAAGTCCCATTCAATTGATCCTTTCCGGGCACGTGGAAGGCTAAACTTGAGATTGTCAATTTCACTTCTCCGAATTACTAAGTACACTTTCGTGGGTGTCTAATCACACCAAAGCACTATATCACTACGTACTGTATTGAGGTAAGGGTCTTATTCGCATCAAACCGCAATATATCTAAATATAGTCTTTTTCAGTACTTCATGTACATTGTGGTCAAAATAAGATAATCAATAATGACTACAGTCCCTTCGACGTTCATCCCATCAGAAAGGAAGGCCATCTGGGACAAGGTCTTATTTTCAAAAACGGTAATTAGTAGCAAAATGCATTATTATGTTTTGGTTGCGCCTGATCTATGTTTATATTATTTAATCGTTTTCACGTTTTTATTAAACAAAATTTTGCAATTCCGAATTTACAATTAAAACACATTGTGGTAAACAAAATATATATATATACGCTAGGTAGTACCAGCTAGTATATATATATATATATATATATATATATATATATATATATATATATATATATATATATATGATTATTTTTATTTACACAGACATGTACAAAATCTGCGACACTGGCATGTCGATGTTATCGATCAACAACTATTATAAACTGAGATCTCATCAGGCAGAGTTAGAATCTGATCTTAACCTTAGATCATATTTGGAAAGACCCTATATATATATATATATATATATATATATATATATATATATATATATATATATATATTAATTTAGGTCAAGTTACCACAAGATAAAAACCCACAGAATGTCAATGTACAAAAAGCCGCTACACTGGCATGTCGATGTTACCGAGCAATACTTATTATTTTCCCCTCAATATGAACATCTGAGTGAAAGATCAGAGTTTTTCCGCCTGGTGCGATTTTAGTTTCTAATAAATATTGATCGATAACATCAACATGCAAGTGTAGCGGCTTTTTGTACATGTTTGTATAAATAAAAATAATTAGATATATACATATATATATATATATATATATATATATATATATATATATATATATATATAGAGAGAGAGAGAGAGAGAGAGAGAGAGAGAGAGAGAGAGAGAGAGAGAAAGAAAGAGAGAGGGGAGACATGGTTGAATTACTTTGGTTTTACTTAGGATTGATTAGCTAGTGATACGCAAATTGTGATATTTATATAAATATGTATAATGTTACGTCCTTAGGTTCAGCTAACGGAGGATTATGCCCTGTTAACTTCAAGTGATAGTTCAAGTAGAAACAGATTAGCATTAATAAAGCCTGTGCATGAGTTAGACAATTGGTATAACGGATAGGAAGTGATCTTTCTGAAATAATACATTTAAGGAGTTAGGATTGATATAGCAAGCGAAAGCGATCTGAACGTGACACGATCCTTAATAATCGAAGATTCGAGGGGGAATTGATCTCCACTTCCAGCTCTTGGGGATTTTCAGATAATGCGGACAGTTCAAAGAAAGCGAAAATTAATTCAAGTATACTTGGATTCTAGTTTCAACCAGAGTTGATGGACTTGTTTACTGTTTATTATAAGAACTAGTGTACCCATGACGTCAAAAATTACGGCATGCTTTTTTCTTTCTTTTTGAACTTACCTATGACTGTAATAATCAAAGTCAGTTAGAAAAACAACAGTTTTATATATTAAATGTTAGTTGTTTCAACTAGTTTTAAATAATGGCTATTTTCCGTGTTGGAGTTCGGATGTGTGGGCAAGTTCATTGATTCGCCGCATATGGAATGTTAACATTTTTGTTAGAAACGACAATAGATGGGAATTATATTTTGGGCTTTTAATACCGAAAAGAAGGAATTTATTCAAAGTTCTCTAATTTTCACTCGGAAATAGTACTTCTTATTTGGGATCTACTTCAAACGCGGTGCGTGATTGTGTCTTTAAAGACCCGGATGAAAATTATGATTGACAGTAATTGACAGAAACAGTCCTCGTTCTACAGATAGATTCATTGATCAACACATAGATAAATACATAGGATATCTATTGTAAAATAAATAGAGAATATATATATATATATATATATATATATATATATATATATATATATATATATATATATATAATATTTGTTATTGTTTATTATCTATGTACGTGTACGTTTCGTCCTTTTTTAATCGGACTCATCAGCAGAGAGATATGAGTATTCACTACCGGTCATGCGATCCGAAACCCCGGATCACAAGTATTTTTCAACTCAAATCCGACGTCTTTAACCACTCGGGCAATTTTAAATAGCGAATAAACGGTGATAATTTTAACACTTTATCGGCGGGCTTAACGTCCAGAGCGTTCTACTTCTTTTTTAAGGGAAGGAACGAGGCATTTTAAAGCTAGTGACGTCAAGCTGTGTTAATACTACACTTACAGTGCTCTACTTTTTCGAGCGACAAATAACAATAAATATTTGTTATTGTTTATTATCTATGTACGTGTACATTTCGTCCTTTTTTAATCGGGACTCATATATATATATATATATATATATATATATATATATATATATATATATATATATATATATATATATATATATATATATATATTGCTTTAAACCCCGACAAAATGTAATAAAGGGAAAATCCACATCTTTTTAGAAAATTATTTTTATTATTTTCGGCATACAATTGTTTCCGCTGATACCAGGAATAATAAAATATTCATAAAATACTCTTAAAAATTCAAGTGAACCTAGTCACTTAGAAAACTAGCGTTATATATTAAATGTTGGTTATTTTAACTAGTTTCAAATAATAGTTGTTTTCCGTGAGTGTAATTAGAATTATTCCAAGACGTCAGAACGGAGGGATGTGGAGATGTTATAAAGTGAGATATGTGCGTGAGTGTGTATGTATGTATGTATGTATGTATGTATGTATGTATGTATGTATGTATGTATGTATGTATGTATGTATGTAGGTAGGTAGGTAGGTAGGTAGGTAGGTAAGTAGGTAGGTTAAATTAACTACTATTGAGAAATTAATAATAATAATAATAATAATAATAATAATAATAATAATAATAATAATAATAATAATAATAATAATAATAATAATAATAGTGCTTTCGTAAAACATAATCTCAATACCGTATAGACAACAATACATACTTTAGTTAAACTTGAAAATACATTTGAATAGTAAATAACCTTGCTAAATTATATATATATATATATATATATATATATATATATAGTGTGTAGATTTCAATTTTGTGTAGAGAATCTGAATAACAGAGCTCAATGTAATTTAAACAGAGCAAAATAGAATTATAAAAAGAAAAACTATATTCCGAATTCAAATTCCTGAGAGAGCTCAACTCACAATTAGTGGGGAGCCGATATAGTGTGTAGATTTCAATTTTGTGTAGAGAATCTGAATAATATATATATATATATATATATATATATATATATATATATAATAATCTGAATCTGAATATATATATATATATATATATATATATATATATATATATAATATATATATATATATATACATGTGTGTGTGCATTTGTGTGTGAAGAGCGGGATAAAGATATCGATAGATAGACAGAAAAGAGATTTAGAGGATCATATAAAGAAAGTGAAAGGTAAGAAAAGTTTGGAACGAATGGAGGAAAACATAGAAAGAGAAAATAGAAAGAAAGAAAAGAGTGACAAAAAGTAATAAGGAAAGAATAGATAGATAGATAGATAGATAGATAGATAGATAGATAGATAGATAGATAGATAGATAGATAGATAGATAGAGAAAGACAGGATATGCGATAGAGACGGGACGAAGTAGAAATAAATTAAGAAATAAAGGAAGGGAGGATAAAAAGTAAATATATAAGGAAGGCATAATGAAAGAGAGAGAGAGAGAGGGGGGGAGAGAGATGAGGAAAACAGAAATTAATAAAGAACCAGAATAAGAAAGGAAAAAGGAATGATAGAGTGAAGCGTAATGAAAGAAGACGCAGAAGTAAAGAGAGATGTCGAAACACGAATGGTGATTGAAGGAAAGCGAACGTGAAAGTCAATAAACGTATGAAACAAGAACAAGTAAATGTCTCTCACTCCTCCAAGAGTCTTTCAAGTCAGCAAAGTTGGGAATTGAGGAATAAAAAAAAGAAGATACCTGAATATACGAATATAAATAAAATAACAAAGTAATTCCGTTTGAAATTCTTATCACAAATAAATAGTGACAAGAAGTTGACTAGTGTTCTCCTCTTGTCTATGGGGAAGCTCTCAGGCAAGATTGTTTTCAATTGGAATTTCCTTCTTCGATGTGGTGCGACCAGAAATTGGCTTTTGGTGTCAGGGGAGAATGCGATGACACTTGGCGTTTCGGGTCGAGGGCGAGGGGCGGGAAAGAGGCGGGGTCTAGTTTTCCGATGAGTAACGGGCGAGGAAGACAGATTCTTGGAGGGGTGGATTGAGGTGATTTGAAATTGGTGTGGTCAACAATCCCAAGAGACAAATAAAAAAGAAAGGAAGGAAAGAGTAGACTACATCATTGAAAGAGAAAGAAAGAATAGAAGAAATCATTTAAACAAAAGAAAGAGAAAAAGACAAAAAGAGAGCATTGTAGAGAAAAACTCCAAGAAAGAAAAGAATGAGGCATTTAAAAAGAAGAAAGAAAGAATAATAATAACAATAATAATAATAATAATAATAATAATAATAATAAGAAGAAGAAGAAGAAGAAGAAGAAGAAGAAGAAGAAGAAGAAGAAGAAGAAGAAGAAGAAAAAATTGGACATATAAAAGAAAAAAAAAGAAAGAATAGAAGTAAGCGTTAAAAAAAAGAAGATTGATAATTTGTATTATTTAGATTATTCGAACTACTGTTCTCATCTTGGGTGTTATTCCCACAATGTTTCGACCGATTTAACTCTCGATCTACGTCAGGTGCATCTTGTCGTACTCGAGAATCTTTATGTCGAACTCGGGAATCTTCATGTCGAATTCAGTAAATGTATAATCTAATTGGAAACACCTACTTCGGATCAAAATTTTAATTTGGGTTTTGATTTTGTCAATTGCATTTTTGAATCAGCCTGATCATTGGACGTATTCTTCTCTCACTCTTAGAGTATTCAATCATATATAATCTGATATTGTTGAATTTCATATAAAGCTTGCCGGTTTTATATTTTAAATTAGATATTATATCTTCGTTTTCGTTGCATGTCTTTGAAGCATGTGGTCAAACAACAGTTTCCCACTTTTTATGCAGTCCTTTGCATTATTGTTGTACTCTGCAAGATCTTCCAAGCTGCACCGGTTGGGCAACAGAGTGCAGAAAATGCAGTGGTGCATCGCATTGTCCTTCTCTCCACATTCGCAGATGTTGAGTCAGTTTTGTGGCCCTATTTAGTCATAGCAATTTTTGATCGCTCCATTCCCGTTCTCAGGCGGTTGAGTGTTTTCCACTGGAGTCAGGGTGCTTCTGAGCCGAGAGGGCCTCAAAATTCCCATGTCAGTAGGAGAGGAGCCATACATAGCCGTCTGGTCTACAGCTGTAGTCTGGTCTACAGCTGTAGTCTGGTCTCTTCTTGGGATGTTGTTAGGGATTCGACATGTCTGGGGAAGCTTCTCCTTGACTGTAGTCGTTGGACAATGTTATATCTAAAATAACATTTTTCGAGTCATTTTATTTGTATATCAAAACTTAAGTTTTAAATAATTGTATTATTTTTTTATCTCAACTTCTGCAAAATGATGTGACCATCATCCCTGTAGATACCAATATTTCTCTTTTTGATTATAGATGAAAGCTTATTCATTATATGTTTCTCTCCCTTTCTCTCTCTCACACACACTCTCTCTCTCTTTCTTTCTCTCTTTTTCTCTCTCACATTCTTTCTCTTTCTCTCTCTTTCTCTCTCTCTCACACACACACTCTCTCTCTTTCTCTATCTCTCTCTCTCTCGCTCTCGTTCTTTCATTATTGCTATTTGTTTCTTTTAAATTCTTATTCTCTCCATCTCTCAGCTATCCCTCTGTCTTTCTATCTCTTCCTTTTCCTATATGTTTCTATCTCTATTTCTCTCTCGCTCTCTCTCTCTCTCTCACACACACACACACACACACTCTCTCTCTCTCTTTCTTTCTCTCTCTTTCGCTCTCTCTCTCTTTCTCCCCCACACACACTCTCTCTCTTTCTCTATCTCACATACACACTCTCTCTCTCCTTTTCTCTCTCATTTGCTCTCTCTCTCTTTCTCTCTCACACACTCTCTCCCTTTCTCTCTCTCTCGCACACACACTCTCTATATATATATTTTTTTCTTTTTCTCTCTCTCTCTCTTTCTCTCTCTTTCTCTCTTTCCAACGTAAACCTCCTTCCCTTTCCCTTCTTCTCGGTCTTTCACTTCTTCCAACGTTATCACATTCAATTATCGTGTGCATTTACATATACAGGGCTGATTGTGTTCGACCCTAAGGCTGGTAAGTGGTTGTGCGCCGCCCGATCTCTTGCCGGCTCCACTGACTGCTTAACAAACCTTGCAAACATGCCACATTAATCACCTCGTATTTTCCAACGGGCCAATTTACCTGTCCATAGAATTTAGAAGCAAACGATACTCGAACGTTACTTGCATAAAGATGAACCCAAACATCAAACGGGCCTTCTTCCTCATTCTTACCCTATAACGACATTGAAACAATGTCGTTCGAGGGTGACTAAAATTCCTTTTACCAAAGTTCGCAGGTTTCAACTACGAAGAAAAATTGTCCATACCGAGATCATTTCCAATCGAATCTATTTGGGTCATTTTATGCACAAATAATGTTGGGGAAAAGGCACGAAACCGCAATTACCCTGTTTTGTACTAATGGGTCACAGCTTATCAAGGCCCAAGAGCTACTCGGGAATAAGATGTAATGAGTTTGTCAAGAAGTTTGGGAAGAGACTGTTTAAGGGCAAAATAATTATTTTCTGGTATGTGCTAAGTTTCTGCTACTCTCAACTCAATTGTAAATATATATATATATATATTTATATATATATATATATATATATATATATAATATTATTTATTTAAACATTAATATTGTTATATATATATATATATATATATATATATATATATATATATATATATATATAATATATATAACAATATCAATTTTTAACTAAATAAAATTATTTTTACCTACATACGCTAGCGTTTCAAGCTTTCGCTCTTCTGGACGAGTGATATAAATATCAGAGTTCGACTTAAGTAATTTCGCAGTTTCAAAATGATTTTTCTGCCAAATACAATCGCTAGATTTAGTACGTATAAGCCACCATAACGTTGAGAGATTTACCCTTTTTTTTTTCTCTTAATCGTTTCCTCCAACTGAAATAAGTTTGTTTTTTTCCCCTCATTTCTCATTCGACTTTTAGTTTTTAATTTACCATTCTGACGTTTCCTCTCAGAGGGTCAGACGACAAGGCCTTAAGGTAATTTTAACAATTTTCCTTTTTTTTCCACTCGTCTGTTTCATTGATTATAATAATGCTTCCTCTAAAATATATATATATATATATATATATATATATATATATAAAGATAGATGAGAGAAGAGGGATAAACATGTACGAATGACAAATTTATGTTAACTTCGATTGTTCAATGCAACGTGTACTCGGTAAAAAAAATATGTTTATTATTCTTTCCTTAAGCCTCTGATGATAAAATTTTAATCTTTGAAAAGCCTTGGCTTAAGGAAAGAATAATAAACATATTTTTTACCGAGTACACGTTGCATTGAACAATCGAAGTTAACATAAATTTGTCATTCGTACATGTTTATCCCTCTTCTCTCATCTATCTTTATAATTGCTCTCTCTCTCTCTCTCTCTCTCTCTCTCTCTCTCTCTCTCTCTCTCTCGTATATTGAGCTTCAACCATTTCACTATAAGTTCTATCTACTAAAAGTATACTTTTAGTTTCATATTTTATTTTATATATATATATATATATATATATATATATATATATATATATATATATATGAGAGAGATGGGGTAGAGAGACTAATGTTGGCAATAAAAGTTTATTTATGTGTACATGAACACCTGCTGGTGATAATCTTTGCTAAAATCTTGTTTATTTTTCAAGATTCATTTATTTTCGGATTGATATCTTTTCATTTGAAAAGGGAAGTTTGTTTTTGTTTTGTTTTGTTTTGTTTTTAGCTCTGTTTTGCTGATAGGCAATTTATATTCAAACTTTACGCAAAGCGTCACTTCAATGACTTATCATCGAACTGTTTCGTCCGCCTCCACGTTGGAAGCGCTTTCATTAAAACTTCCGTAAAAATAAACAGCGGATAACTTAGGAGCAGTCGGAACTGGATATTTTTACCCCCCCCCCTCCCCGCTCTCCCCGCAAAAGTTATATATATATATATATATATATATATATATATATATATATATATATATATATATATATATATAATTTATAGCGTATAAATCTCAGACAATTTAGGAGCGGAAATGGACTTTCTTTTTCTAATCATAATTATTTATTTATTTATTAGAGGAAACATTTACTTCGAATTCATTTCCGCGTTCTTTTATGCGAATATTTTGGTAAAAAAAAATAAGCTTACGGGTAAAGGACAAAACTATTGATGATGTACATTAGATTTTGAACTGAATTATAAATTCTGATATCATTGGTTTTATCGGTAAGATAAATAAGAAAAAAAATACTAACCCGCACCTGCTCGCTAAATATTTAGAAAATAGGGATATTAATTTGTAAATATTATTTTCGCTTAAATTATACGATGAAAAAAAACAGCACAAAGCGACATTTTAGCTTAGCTCCTGTGGAGCAGTGTTCAGTCTTGATTTAAATTCCTAGTTAATTGTATCACATCCGTCATTCCAAAGTCCCTTTATGCGAAATTTCGTGCAATTATACCCAATAGTTTTGGAACCTATAAGTGTTTATAAGACTGTTTATTATGTCCTCACTAAGAGTTTTTAAAATAAGTCACTACCAGTGAGTGCTCACTAAAAATAACCAGTTGTTTTCTTTGGAGTTTAAGTGACAACAAGTCTTCTCAGATTTCCAGCTCTCTTCACTTCTTTACATTTCCAAAAACATAACATTTCTGTGAGATATATTTTTTACGGTCCGTTTCATAAGTCTTGTGTCAAACAACATTTTTATATCAATATCGTCTCTGCAACATTACAAAACCATCAGAAAAATTCACAAAGAGTAAAAAGTTCTTGGATTAAAGTGTCTTGAACAAAAATACACTATACAATTAGTTATTCTTGGGTGAAACCAAACAAAAATTAAAGAAAAGGCAAACTCACACGGGGGGGCGGGACCACTTATATTTGCTCTGTTGTCAGTAATTGACAATCATCGAGATGAATCTTTTAAGGAGACTGCAAAATAAAAGGGCACTGATAATATATTCTAATACATATATTGTCATTAATAATTATATATATATATATATATATATATATATATATATATATATATATATATATATATGCTGGTAGAATAAATATGACATTAGTTTGTTTTTTTTTCTTTATGTTGTTTTCTTCTTTTTTCTTTTTTTGGTGACTCCACCCCTACCCAAATGATAAGGTTTACAATTAAAATAATATGACCACGTTACTCTCTCTCTATCTCTCTCTCTATATACATATACATACATATATATATATATATATATATATATATATATATATATATATATATGCATATATATATAAGTATTAAAACCTACAGACGCTAGCGTTTCAAGCTTATTGCTCTCATCACTGCAGGAAAGTAACAATTACAGACTGTCGGGAGGTGCGAACCCGATTCACAGAGTCAGCCTAGAATCTGCAAGCAGTCGCCATATCCACTCGGCCAACGGAAACTGTCACGTAATTAAGGGAAATTAAGATCTATATGTACCTAGAAGCGGGCACAGATAGTAGACTAGTCGAGAGTGTATAAACTTAACATTATATATATATATGTAAGGTCAGTGAAAGAGAACCCCAACAGAGTGCTCAATTATTTTTTTTAAATTCAAAAATAAGAGCGTAATATTCATCTATATGTGTAATTACAGAAGATTAAGACAACATCGGTACAGTCAGTTTCAAATCCAAACAAAGGGGCATTTTTAGGAGAGATATAAACAGAGACTGAAGACAGTCCGGCATAGGAGGTCAACTATAGTCTTCTTTGTTTGGGTTTGAAATCGACTTAATCTTCTGTAATTACATATGTATGCATATATATTGACAAAGTTCAAATATATTGATACAATGAACTGAAAGCAAATATTTTCAAACGTGATCAATACAAGGTAGAGATTTATAAATATACATTATATAAACATTTAAAATTGCCTATATATATATATATATATATATATATATATATATATAATATATATATAGATATATATATAGAGAGAGAGAGAGTGAGACAGACAGACAGACAGACAGTGAGAGAGAGAGAGAAAGATATAGAGAGAGAGGGGGATATATGATATGATAACTAATATATTAATACCGTTGTATCTAACAAAATCATGACCTATCTGTCAATGTCATTATGTACCTACAGGGTGGTTCATTACGCCTACCAAAAAGTAACTAAATAGATGAACGAGTAATACTGCAATATAAATAACATGTCCTGAATTAAGTTGATGTACACTGAGGACAGTAAAATATAATAAAAACACTAGAAGAATAGAAGAAAATAAAATGTAATGAATTCAGTTTATTCACTTTCATTGACACTGACACACATCGAGAAGGTCTATATGAACATCATAATTTTTACTTGTGGCAAAAGATTATGCGTTGCAATTACCTGCGTAATATTTGACAAAGCTGTGCTTTGGGGATTGTGCCTTTATTGTTGCTACTTTTTGGTAAGAGTAACAAGACTTTCACACCACTCTGTGCGTTACATGTCACGGTAAGTATTGAAGCAATCTACTATTTGATTTCATATTGCCTTCTTTTCAAGCTGAACTGATCGATATATATAAAACATCAAGTAATCATATGTAAAAAAAAGAAAATGGCGTCGATTCTCGCCATAATTAAACCACGACTCACTGATCTACAACCGTTGTGTTTATTGTATTATATTGAATTAATATTACATTTTAAAATAAGAAAAATAAAACGTGAGCAAAACAGAATTTCAAAGAAAAAGCTGTCATGTTTAAACTACAGAAATTAATATTACGCCGGGCGCCATGAATGTAGTTTGGTTAGTAAAAAGTGCATCGCCAGAACGACTTCGTTGATCTAACAAAAATGAAGTTTATGTATGAATGAAAACGAGACTGTTCGTCTTTTATTAATAATCAAGGGATGCGCGAGAGCGCTCTATCCCTTAATAAACGCCACGAATGGCCTATGCTGGAAATCTCATTTCTTTGATCAATCATAACTCAAAAATCAATAAACCAAATTAGTTAAAACTGTGCACAAAATTTTTATTTGATAGGTTCTATAAGTGTGTAGAATTTCAGCATCCTTAGTCAAGGTAACCCAGAGATCCAGAAAGTTCAATCATGAAATCATGTTATCTGTGTGTACGTACGTACGTATGTGCCACACTGTATCTCATCAACTATTTGATGGATTACGCTGATTTTTGGCAGAGATAGAGGTTCTAGGGTCTACTTGATGGCATTTTAATTTCAGTTTATCATATACCTTAGTTTCCCAGAAAATTCCAAAAAAACTTTTAAATGACCAGTATTCATACACTTTATTCTATATCTTATCGACCATTTGATGGATTCAGCTGATTTTTGGCAAATATAGAGGTTCTAGTGTCTAGTTGATGGCATTTTAAGTTTACCATATACCTTGATTAGTCAAACTACCAACTATATCAGTTATAAGAAGACATTGCATAGCCTTTACAAAAGTATGACATTCCATGAAAAATGCCAGTATACTGAAATCATATGCCCTTAATAGGGTTAAGATGAAAATTCATATACACTAAATGCGAGCACAACAGGGCTATGTATTTTACTGGTAGGAATTTTTCTTCAGCGCACCTCACACATTCATCCACTCATGCATAGAGATTTATACTGTAGTGATGTGATAATGAAATGGTTTGGTTGATATGTAGTAATACCCTTAATGACAATAATAGTGTAAAAATTTGGGAATTTTCTTGCTTTTGTACATTTAGTGTATATGAATTTTCATCTTAACCCTATTAAGGGCATATGATTTCAGTATACTGGCATTTTTCATGGAATTTGATTATGAATTTAGAAAAATGTTTCGTTATTTGTGAGATAGAGAATAATGGATGGATTAGTTATATTTTGTGTGTGTTATGCTTCTACATATTGATGTGTATGTATGTTCGGCGTTTGAAAACTAAGAGTAGGATATGATTAATATAAACGTAACAGAACACATGATAATCTTATTAAAATTTAAACTAAACTATATATTTAAATATAACGCTTCAAGTAAAGTGTTTACAATAATCGGAATATTAGATAATAAGTAAATAATAATAATAAAAAAGATGTTCAGTTTACATAAAGTTTTCTTTATAATAAAAGTATATATATATATATATATATATATATATATATATATATATATATCCCGTGTGGGATGAGCAATAAATATAACATTAGTTTTTAATTTTAATGTTTTTTTTCCTTTCTTTGGGGTATATGGTACGATTTCGGTGTCCGCTAAATGGCAAAGTTTACAAAAAAAATAATGTGCCCACGTTACACACCCTGTTGCCTAAAATACATATTCCATAATTCATAATGATAAGTTCGGTAGTTTAGGATTTTACTAAGCACATACATATTATTGACGTCCACGCTCGCACACAAATCCTTTTTAAAATATAGTACTTAATATAACTCAAAATTTGTTGTAGAGCGCTTAGACTAAAGAAAGCATTGTTTGTTTTAATAAGATAAAAAAATATCCCGAGAAGGATGTATAGCCATGCATTTTTGTTCTTTACTAAAGGTCGAAAGCCACAAGAGGATAAGGGTTAATCGAATGGATGAACTGTCTATTTTTCTGTTAATTATTTTAGACAATCACCGGATATATTTAGTTTTATCTACAAGCATTTATTTATGAAAATCGGACTGTTTACCTAATTACCTATAATCCTGTACGTTAGTATTATCTCCTTAGTATTATCACATTCTAACAAGTTAAACCAGCTGATATTTGTTCGCAAGATTACTGTCTAAGAGAATAACAGACGAGTTTCATTTATTGAGATTTATTCACCAACTTGTGTCAGTTTGTCTTCATGACTTGTTCTGTCGGTTTCACTTGATGAACCCGCCATTGGCTTTTGTGACAGTCGAGAGACAGCCTTGGAACCGCCCACAAATCTCCGTCACTGTTCTTCGACTTAGTCCCCCACAAAAAAAACTCTCTTTATCCTTGCACTTAGCTGGTCCTTTTTGCTGCAGCTTTAGTTGGTGCTGTCTCATTCCACCGCGCCCTAAACAAAGAAGTCGAAGGGGCTGAAATTAGGTGAGCTAAATTGTAATCGAGAAAGTTTTCTTTCAGTTATGCGTTTTTTTTCGGATGATATGTAACGGCAATGAGTCTTTATGTCACATGTACGGCCTACCTGTCGCTACCTGATCGCTCAAAGATTTCCCTACCGCTCTCAGAATGCAGATGTAGCGACCAGTGTTCAACCTGAGGCCCTCAGGGAAGAAGTTGAATAACATGACGTCACCTTCACTGCTGAAAACACCAAAGACTATGATTTATGGTTGGAAAGTTTGACTGCATGACTCTGCGCGCATCTTTGGAATAGACAGCGAGTTGCCAATAATGTTGGAAGTTTATTCTGATGTCTGACTTTAATGGGTGTAGATCAGCTTCTTTGAGTGCTTCACTCGCGTTTCTTGCATCGCCTTTAACATAAATTGTCATTTCCTCATCTTGTATGAAACGTAGTGACTGTCCTCATACACCAATAGCCTGATAATTGGCTTTTCCTTTAATAATGGGATTTTCATCTAATAATGAGCTTTCCATCTCTACTATTCTCCCTTGCAATGGCGCGCATCGACTTGCTGGGTTAATTATCAATGATCTCCTGGACTTCAACAGTGCACTCTGGCGTTCTTACGGCGTCACATTGTCGATCAAGCGTTTATCCCTCTGATATCGCCTCGTAGTAGAATCCTAAATATTTCAATTCCTTTCTGACATTTGTCACAATCCACCTGCTGACGTCGATGAAGTCTGAAACCTTTTTATGAGTCTTTCCGATGCAGATTCCAATGAGAACTCCGATTCTTTACCACAAAATTGTTCACAATCAATTATGCTGTAAATAAATGGACATATAGTCAGTGTTTTCGTGAAGACACAACTAACAACGAAAATGAAAAATATGCTTTAATTTAGCAGTTAAAAATTGCAAACTATGTCGCACCCTACATGCATAGACTCATTAGAAACTGTGGTAGCAACTACTAAACAATAATATTCAAATTACCCTTCTCCTAAAATTTACTTTTTCAAAATCGTTTTTGAGAAATATTTTATTTACGAAATTAAACATCTACCTCTACTTCCCCAACTACAAATAGTTTTGTTTAATCCTATTTTAAATAAATGATTAATATATTGATTTCATCTCTTATAAAATTGAGAGGTTCAACACACTTAAATTGACATTAAAAAACCCTTTTGGTGTGCCGTCTCCTCAGGCCATCCAGCGCGTCCCTCCGATTGCGGATGAAGTACCACTCTTTTTTAGGATAGCTTTGAATAACCAATTAAAATCCGTGGGCAAAGAGAAAGAAAACATGAAAAGCTGAATAAATCAAAACATACAAACTGGCAGACCGGCACCCAGGATAAAAAGGGCCCCTCAACTCGTTTATGCACCAGGTGGGAAGAGGTATGCAATGGTACAAACCTTTTTTTCCTCTGAAAATGTCACTATGGACATGTCAGAGGCCAGACAGGGACAGCCACCAGGCCTTGATGAAAAAGACCCTGGCACCCAGACTCCACCACAAGCAACGACCAAAACAAGGAATACAAGGGGCCTAAAATCCCAAAAGTGGTCAGTTGCACAAAAAAGGATATTACTGCACTGCTACCATTACTCGATGTTCGAGAAATGGAGCAGTAGCTCAAAAGAGATTCTAACCGAGAGAATCAGAGAGTCTGACCTCCCTGAAGAAAAAAAATAGACACAATACAGAAAAATGCATCTTCCTAATATACTCCTTAGCTTACATGTGCGGCATGATCGCGTTGACACACCGGTTCTCGTTAGATCACCGAAGTTAAGCTACATGGATCCTGGCCAGTACCAGATGGGTGACCATTTGGGAATGCTAGGTGTAGTATGTTATCGTCCCATCACCGGGAATACATGCGGATGAGAACCGCTTGTGAATTCAGAGGAAGCCGGCGTTGCTCGCTCAGAGCTAATACAACACCAGGCATTACCGGTTCGTTTTACACATGATCAACGTCCTAATTTAAACTAATTTGCACATGTATTTAATAATGGACATCATTTTGTTTATTGTTGCTTTTAAATTCAGTGGTTGGTCTGAGATTAATAATATACACACTTCCTCTTAGGAATACTGTTTTATTTCCTGCAGCAGTCCTCACAATTTGTATTCAAGGTTTTATTCCGACACACTTGCCTTGCTGCTACCAGATTGTGAAAGGTATAAATAAAGAATTCTTTCCTACATCCCTATCACAAACACGCCATCGACCAGGCAAAAAGGCATTCATGAATACATCCAGGAACTCCCAGACTAGTGTCTCTGCTATAGAGGAAGATTTATTAGCGAAAGAGTCCTGTGAGAAAGCTCACGTGAACTGAAAATATTACAAGCCGTAATTATTATGTGTCGACAGTCATTGTGTAAAGAACATGGTGAAATGAATAGAATAAAAATTGGCTAGGTAGAATCAAATATCGAGTTGTCAGATCCAAGGCTATCGATGATACACTCTGAGAAATAGACTGACTTGATTTTAGATATGTATAATACATTATTGTATGTGCGTGGGGGTAGCGTGTACATGTGTGTGTCTGTGTTTGTGTGAGTGGAAGGGGGCGCGAAAGAGATTTCCCATGATAGTAAGAAAAGGCCCTAAAATTATTTCCATTACAGCCATTAATAATCATTAAACAAGTTTTCATTTGTGCATACAGAAACAGCGCCACTTAGCGGACAGAACATAACAGGGTCGGTAATCAGGCAACTGATGACCTAGAAGCTGAGGCTGGCTAATTGTATTAATTCACTTCCTAAGCAAACTAATTATCGACGTTTAGTGCATTTTATTCGAGACAAACTTACAGCACGTCAGTGTCCTTTGAGGTTTGGTTGTTTTATGATATAGTCACCGTTTTGTGGAGTATTTAATGCCGAACAAAACTACACAAATAACACATACTTGGTTATCTTGAACATTTCAACTTTGTAATGGCTTCTAAATGTTTCGTCTCATATTGCGATCAGTTTAAAGGCAACAATAATAAGCAATTTTGTGTTTTTGTTGCTTTTTTGCAAATTTTTTGTTTTCTAATTTTTGTCGTAACAAATAATACAATAAAAAAAGGAATTGAAATATATTACAAAGTTTCCATTCTTCATATTTATTTTGAAAATATTGATTCATTAACAAATAATAAAATAAAACTGTTTTTTTTAATGAATGGGCTTGAAATCTATTACAACTTTACAAATTATACTAATATACTATTTATATTATTTGGCTTAACGTGAGATGCGATCCTAGAAAGAAGGACACAAATCGCGTATTCGTTACACGACACCATTTCTGCAAGCCCAGCAATAGTCATCAATGTACTATGTTCATCAATAGTCATCAATGTACTATGTTCATCAATAGTCATCAATGAACTATGTTCCTTTTTCTGGCTTTGGAATGGCATTGGCCGTTGGTATTTATGTCTTATAGTTCTTAAAGGAAAGAAGATTTGTTTAGTTAGCATTAAATGTAACCATCCAATTTGGGTCTAGAAGGAAACTGTTACTTATTATAAAAGACGGAACAGTTCCAGATTGCAGTCTGTCATGAGAAGACAGGGGTGGTTTTGATTTGGTTTGGTTGTTCTGTTTTACGGCATATCAACATTTTTTCGGGTTTTTTAATGCCGAGTCTAGTCATTTCCGAAAAAATCTTAATATCTTCAAATATTTATTTTTCGGATTTTGTTGACTACTAATCTCATATTTGTTGTTATATACACAACGTTTCCATCGATGTAACCTCTGACTTTACCTATTTTACTCTCTCAATTGTTTGTGTTAGTTTTTCTCTACTTCTTTCTCTCTTTTTTCACGTTCTGTCTATGTTTCTGTCTCTGTCCCTGTCTCTGTCCCCCCCTCTCTCTCTCTCTCTCTCTCTCTCTCTCTCTCTCTCTCTCTCTCTCTCTCTCTCTCTCTCTCTCTCTCTCTGTATATATAATCCTAACCCTAACCTTCTTTCTCTCTTTTTTTCACGTTCTGTCCCTGTTTCTGTCTCTGTCTTGTCTCTCCCCCCTCTATCTCTCTCTTTATATATATATATATATATATATATATATATATATATATATATATATATATATCCTCTCTCCACCTCTTTGATTCTTTCCATTCTTGATTTTCTTACTCTACATTCTTTCTCTCTCTCTCTCTCTCTCTCTCTCTCTCTCTCTCTCTCTCTCTCTCTCTCTCTCTCTCTCTGTCTATATATATATATATATATATATATTATTAATTATATATTTATATATATTTATTATATATTTTTAATATAAAGTTAAGAGCGACTTAAATGCAATCTTCTGCATTACTCTCTATCACTTAGGAAGTAAAAAACATAACAGATAAATGATGATCATAAATAAAAACAATTACATAAAATATTTAGGTAATAAAAATCGTACATATTTCCAGGCAAGGCGTAATGGTCTAAAGGTAAAACTCCAGACTATAGACATTGATATCGAAGGGACGATCCTTGTCCAAATTAGCCATGCTGATGACGGTTGAGAGCCAGAAACACGCGTCCATGGATTACTTTTATGTACCTATAAAATTAATAATATATATATAACTCAGTTTCTTTCTCTTTATTTTCTCTTCTATCCCCCCCTCTCACTCTCTCTCTCTCTCTCTCTCTCTCTCTCTCTCTCTCTCTCTCTCTCTCTCTCTGTATATGCGCATTCCACAGAACTTTAGTCATTTTCTTTAGTTCTTTTTTTAAAACTTCAACTGTTCACATTTAAAATGATGTTATTTTTATAAAATTCTGTGTTGCCATCGGCAAACTGTCTGCTCGGTTGTCTAGTGAATTGCGATGCAGTTAACAGCCTGTTTTCACTTGTTTATTTACTTTCGTTATTCAATTCTTATTGCAAGAAAATGTCATGTGACTGATGTTCCCATGAATGGCGTCATGACTTAAGACGTTCGGTGTCGAATTCATCATTTTATGGTTCAAACTAGATGCACATACTTTAGCGCAATTATCAATTATCAATATAATAAAAAGCTGAGGCCTTTCATGTTCGTACGTACATTATCGAACGTGAAACTCAAACTAGAATACACTTTCTTTCTTTCGGACTAAGATCAAAGTGTAGTATCTGTTCTGTCCAAAGATGCAATAATAATATCGTCGGGTCTCCGTTCGCGCCAGACGTCCATTGAATGGAAATGTGTCACGGCCTCCAACAAGGCTTTTAGAGATATATTCTGAAACTACATTAACCAAAGTATTTAGAAAAGTATGTTTTAGTTTGAACAAGGGTGGTACAATAATTTTGTGGGGCCTGCGTTCGCGCCGAACGTTCATTGAATGCACGGCAGTAATTTACAACAGATGAAGCATACAACTGTTGAATCTCCACGTTGTTATTATTATTATTATTATTATTATTATTATTATTATTATTATTATTATTATTATTATTATTATATGAAAAAATATGCAACCGGAGGGAGCATATTTTGCTGGTATATATAATGTAGGTGTTGAGCTTGCTAATGAACAGCCGATTCTGAAAATTTCTTGTTGACGTACGCTACACCTCCAAGGCGGAGGTAATACTTAGGAGGATGCTCTCATGACAGTCGAACAGATAGTACACTAACCTCAGAAAGCAGGAGGCGGTAATGCCTGGAAGAATGGTATAATGACAACAGAACACCTACTCCCCTCCAAAAAAAGAAGATACAGAACAGATACTATACTACACTCCTACACTTACACTCCATACTTACCTGGCACAGACTGAGTAGATGTATTCTTACCAGTCGGAGATACATCCTCGACATCAGTCCGACAGTCCACCCTCTCAGGCTTTACCTTTTCTTTGAGAAGGAGTTAATTTATTGCTAATCGCCTGAGGCACCCCTACCAGAGAATGCTGACGGGGATGCTCAGGCATTTTTGTAGGCCAGAGCGCACTAATCCTAGTGCGCTGACTGTCCACGTCTGACCTTGTGCCTAGCCTCCTGGAGAGGAGATAAATACAAATACTTTGACCTGGTGTCTAACCTCCTGGAGAAGAGGGGAAATAAAATACTACACTCCCACAAAAAAGGTGGTAATAACTGGGAAGATATTATCATGACGAACGAACATATGCCACATTACCCCCCCCACCTCCACCCCTCTGCCCAAAAGGCGGAGATAGTGTCTGGGAGGATGGTTTCATGACAACAGAACATATACTACACTACTCCCCACCTGGATTGAGCATTGAAAGATTGCGCAATAGAACAATTAATGTCCGTAATAGCATAGTTTTGGAGTCAGACAGACGTATATCAGATCTCCAGTAGTAGTAGTAGTAGTCGTAGTAGTCGTAGTAGTAGTAGTAGTAGTAGTAGTAGTAGTAGTAGTAGTAGTAGTAGTATAAAAATTTACAAACTGTGAGATATAATTGCAAAATATGTTGGCATAAGTAGCATTTTTGATGCCGGATGTAACGAAATAAAGAATACGAATTAATATGCTTAAATACAGTATTTTACTGCCCACTGCAGGTGCTAGATTAAGTGCTATTATTTGGGCGTTTTATTGGAGGGGGGGGGGGGCAAGTTACTGTAAATAAAGTATTAAAAAAAGTAATGGCTGCTTTCCGAGAAAAGGACAGCAACGTCACACACTCTCCTCCTGTCGACTCTAGTTATGTCACATGAAGAAAAAAAGAGAAATTAAACAAAAAACACAACAAAAGGAAAATAAGTTAATGGCACGAGATGGTTTGCTTAATCGAATGAAAATGTTGATGAATTGGACTGGGAACTTCACAGAATCCATGGAGTCAAACCGATTCACGGATATATCCAACCTTTTCCCGTTCATCCTATGATTATTTTAATTAAAATTTCTGCTTGGTTTGTTCAAATTAGATTAATTTATATCGTTATTTCAATTACATATTAATAAATTACGTTTATTTAAATCTATAATAAGATGAGAGACGTCTGTCTGTCTGACCGTCTTCGTGTAGGTCCGCTATCTATAATTAGCCTATAAAACATATGAACGCGACCTTTGTCAGGTATAATTCCCTATCTATCCAAATGGTCCTCATATTGCTGACAACTCAGAGGTCAAATTATTTAAACTACTTAACCCCCCCCCCAAAAAAAAAAAACACACCCATACACACATATATAAACAGACATGAAAGAAGTAAATATACACTAAAAAAAATAATTCATACATGTTTGAATTTTTTGCTTCCTTCGCCCTCGGATAGCACTCGGAGCCGTACAAAGCAGAAGTAAAAGTTTAAAATATCGATATCTTATATTAATTGATATTTATTGTGCTTCAGATTTTAATATATCTATCATGTTTCACCATTTTAGTATGACACCGGTCAAAGAAGCTTTAGCATTTTGATAGTTTTAGAGGAGCCATATTATATGTTAATATAAAAGTGGATTTAATCAGCGTTAAATTCATCGGCAAGGAAAAATAATCAATATTATTTTTCTTATGTCCGTCAGCACTCTCTGATAGTAGTCGTCATTATTAATGATAATTAGGGTGTCTTTTTACTTCTTCTTCGTGTCTATATATATGTATATATATATATATATATATATATATATATATATATAATAATAATAATAATAATAATAATAATAATAATAATAATAATAATAATAATAGAATTAACGATAAGTGAAGTATCGTTAAAGTGATCTATCATGATAAAGTAAAGCTCGATACGTTGAGTAGAGCAATCAATTTAAAGAAGGAAAGATGAAGATAAAAAATTGCATAAAATTACATAAATTTGATACAAATTTTATTACATCGAAGGTTCAGATACAACGAGTTACACTAATCCTTAAACCATGGTTTTTCAAAGATAAAACTCTTCTCGTCAGAGGATAAAATCTGGTAATATGGTATTTATAACAATTAAATATTACCTGTTCCATTTCACTTTGAAAATTGAAAAAGAAATAACAGGAAAGGTTGGGGATAAATAAATAACTGAAATAAAGAAATAAAGAAACTTTCGATGTAATAAAATTTGTATCAATTTTATGTAATTTTATGTAATTTTATGCAATTTTTTATCTTCATCTTTCCTTCTTTATATATATATATATATGTGTGTGTGTGTGTGTGTGTGTGTGTATTTGGGCAGCATTTTTTCTCATTTATGCAAATATTGTTAAAAATAACAGAATTCGTTTGTTTAATTATACCTTTTTTATTTTTTTTCAATTTTTCTGATGGTCTTTTTTGTATTAAAATTTTAAAAATAGTTTATCAGGTTTCACGAACGTTTTCGATTCTTCGTTGAATCATCCTCAGGTATCAAAAACAAATGAACAAAAAAGCTGGAGAAGGAAGAGAATTTAAAAGACGGCGGAGAAACGCGCATATAACGTTTTTCGCAGTGTTCCAGGCAGTCGTTTACGTTGTAAATTCAGCAACGCTGAATGGCATCACAGAACAAAATCGCATTACGTTAAGCATTTAAAAATGTTACCACTGGTTTCATATGTGATGTTGTTAATTTTAGGTTGTTGTGATTTTATGTAGATAGCTTCCAGTATTTTTTTAAAAAAATTAATTGTTTTTCGGAATGTATAATTTTAGTGTTATTAAATATAATTTTTCATCAGAGGGAGGGCAGTTATGCTTTTGTAGATCTTGGTAAATTGTGCTAGAGTTTACAAGATGCATCGAGAGGCGGTGGGATAGGGTAGTGCTTGTAAAACCAATGTAGCTATTAGCTTTATTATTATTGAGAGTGTAACTCCCATAATAATAATAAAGCAAATAGCTTTGACACCTGAAGATAGTTCGACGAAGAATCAAAAAAGTTCGTGAAACCTAT
Organism: Sepiola atlantica; assembly: GCA_963556195.1. Classification (NCBI taxonomy): domain Eukaryota; kingdom Metazoa; phylum Mollusca; class Cephalopoda; order Sepiida; family Sepiolidae; genus Sepiola; species Sepiola atlantica. The sequence continues at coordinate 36,475,605 of OY744531.1, forward strand.
GGAACATTTTTTTTATTTTAATACAAAAAAGACCATCATAAAAATTGAAAAAATAAAAAAAGTATGATTAACCAGACGAATAATTAACCAGACGAATTCTGTTATTTTTACTATATATATATATATATATATATATATATATATATATATATATAGAGAGAGAGAGAGAGAGAGAGAGAGATAGAGAGAGAGAGAGAGAGAGAGAGAGAACGACCCGCATTTCCGTGACATCGCGTCGTTAACGTTCGGACAGGTCTTGAAAACACCCGAGAGTTGACGAGCCGAAGTCTGTCAGACGATAAATTCAAGAAAAGTTGCAAATAACGAAAGTTAGACGAACAAAATAAAGTTGAAATACATATATAAAATTAAAGAACATACAAACCATAGTTAAACAACTATTATTAATTAGATTTTTTTCTCAAAGGAACTATTGTTAAGCAAATGTTTTCAAATAAAATGTTTTTTGTGCAACGAAAAGTTTCAAAAGATGTTTTTTTTTATATAACAAACAACAAAACAACTGTTCTTAAGCACTTTTCCTGTTTTCCATTTTTTTTCAATGTTTTTTTTTCTTTTTAACATTTTTTGTATTAACGTTTAGGGTTTAGGGTTTAGGGTTAGAGTTAGTCTTTCGCTAGAAGTGACCGTTGCTGACTCAACTCGATAATTCCTTCGGAAGATTCGACGCGCTGACACAGATCGTAGAAATTCATTTTTTTTTAACTTGCTGCAAATCGTAAAAATTAATTTCTTCCAAAAGTTATCGTCTGCTTGCTTCAACCTGATTGTCTAATGCCCGCTGCAATCTGATTGGTTAAAAGTTTCGTCAACTCTCGGGCGTTTCCGAGACCTGTCCGAACGTTAACGACGCGAAGTCACAGAAACGGGGGTCGTTTTCTATAAGAATATATATATATATATATATATATATATATATATATATATAGAGAGAGAGAGAGAGAGAGAGAGAGAGAGAGAGAGAGAGAGAGCGCGAGAGAGAGAGAGAGAGATAGAGATAGAGAGAAAGATAGATAGATAGATAGATAGATAGATAGATAGATAGATAGATAGATAGATAGATAGATAGATAGATAGAAAGGATACCCGTTTCAGGACGGGTATAAGTAATATGTATAGGATTTCGAGCTACAAATGTTCATACATATATAAGAGAGTTTGAATTAGCTACTAGACACCATGTTCGAATGGTTTCGGTCTCTTTGGACAAGGGTTTGTCAGGACAACCTGATATGAGGATACTTCACCTTACAAGTAAACCCTGACCAAATATTCAAAATAACATAGTATTCGAAACTTTAAAAAGAACTCCTAAACACGGTTATACACTGGCTCATACGTGGAATATTGAACCTTTTTCTAGTAATGCTACCTCAAGTAACAGCACTTAGCAGGATACTCCACCAGACTAGATGAATTTTAGTCCTAGAATTCGGTAAGACCAAGAGACCAAGAGAAAAATATAATATAACATAGTGTACTGGTCAATTTGGGAGAGGAAAAATAATGTTTTTCATTCTTTTCTAACTCAATGTTTGAGAGTTAGAAAAAATCTTGATTGACACTCGGATATCTATGTATCTCATATAGAAATCGAGTGGTAGCCCCGGAAAAGGGCCCCTTGATTTCTGAGAACTTACTGAAGTAAAATGAAAACAATATTGAAAGAGATACAGGTGTACTTCATTCATCCCGTAAGCGACAAAACGTAATTTATTTTTGAGAGCTTAGGTAATTAAACGTTATTTATTTTGTAGGTAGTCGTATTTCACTTATTTAATTTAAGTGGGGGTGCGGTTTCGGGGTCATATTCCCTCACTAGCCAAGATCAAAGTGTAGTATCTGTTCCGATGGATACTGCACCCCATAAACTGGTATTGTCTTGGCATCGGGGCTTGATTTACGCCTGTCTATGGGTCTGTCCTGTGCAGTTATAGGAGGTCCACCCTCCCAGGCTTTGCCTCCCCTCTTTGGGGAGGAGTAAGTTTATTGCTTACTGCCTGAGGCGCCTCTACTGGGGAATGCCGACGGGGCTGCCCAGGCAATTTTTAATGGCCAGAGTGCTCACTTTCTCGGGCGCTGGCTTTTCAAATCCCACTTTCCGACCTTGTGTCACATACTCATATTGTGGGTAGGTGTTGAATAAAGACTCCCTCACTAGTAAAGTTTACAAAAAAACTGCGTCCACGTTACTCGCCCTGTTGCCGAGAATACGCATCGTTTTCAAGTCCAATGCAAACACATTCTTGTTGAGTTGTCCTCCTAAATAATCAAATTCTGCCCAGTCTCAACCATCGTTACTAATCCTCCCGGTGTTATCTAACCGTCCACTTGACCAACTCATTAACACTTATCCTGTATCAAAAATGTTTATATAAATACAAACATGTTTATATCAAATATCAAATTGTTCTACCAAATGAATACACAGTTCTATTCATTATTAAGCACTTCTATATAAACACCATAAGGATTCACTAGATTAGACCCCGTAGACATTAATCCACCGCAATTATATGTATACAATATTTTATTCTGTATTTTATTGTACATATAATATTATAAAGTAATATAATATATTACGTATATATATTTCAGTATTTACTTCAACAGTGCTTAATACGTGAGCAGAGCTTAGTATTAGTATGAAAATGTATTTATGGCAAGTAAGCTACACAGAAACGTTTATGTTTTATTCCCGGGGAAAATTATGATAGTTTCCCCGGGAATGACATATAAACGTGTCTGTGTAGCCATAAATATATTTTTATACTTTATACTATATATATATATATATATATATATATATATATATATATAATTTTTTTTCAAAATAAACCTATATACATATGTGTTTCATGCCAAACCTGCAATCGTCAGTATGGAAGGAGACAATCCCTGTCGGTCACGCGGTTCGAACCCCGATATGCAAGTCATGTTTGACTCAGTTCGCTAAATAGCAAACACGGCGGCTATCCAGCAAGCAGTCGACAGTACTTAAATATGCGGGTCCCAGAGTTATGCATTACGCAGAATGACGACTTGTTGTCAATTTAACTTAAAGTGATCTCTCTCTCTCTCTCTCCCTCTCTCTCTCTTTCTATCTATCTATCTATCTATCCATCTACATATATAGTAAGTTATGAAAATATATTTATGGCAATTAAGCTACACAGAGGCTCCCGCGTTTCATCCTTACTACCTAGCTCTACTTACGTATCGAGCACTCTTGAAGTAAATACTGAAAATTGATACATAAAAAATTATATCCCCTTATAAAATGTTATGTGGATTCATAAAATAGTAATATCTACATATATATATATATATATATATATATATATATATATATATATATATATATATATATATATATATATGTGGGGGGAGCGGGTACTCAAAATCGGAATAGAACCGAATTAAGACAGAAGACCTTGGACACACTGACTGACATTATCATTATTGTTAGCTTTTTTTCAATAATCTATTTAAACGATTATGTGTTATGTTCTTATTTTTTGTTTTATAATGTTTGTTTGATTTTGTTTTTGTTTTAAATCAGTTCATGTATCTTATTTAATTTTGATCTCGACGTATTAAAGGGCCTTTTTTGCAATTTCCTGCGATTTCATTCAATTAATTTATATACCTTTGTTCCGATCGCTTCATTTTAATTATTATCAAATTTCCACATGTTTTTATTTTAATTATATTTCTATATCATTAAATAATCTATTGTTGTTTATTTTATCATACGCTATTCTATTTTTTATATATCATTTACTTATTTCCTATTCGTGCTATACACGCTACACGTCTATATAATTGATAAGTAATCATGGCCGCGCGTTATTTATAGCAATTATATTAATCTATTTCATGTCCCATCATTTAACCTATTAATGATCAACCGAGTGGATGTCTGTCTGTTTGTCTCTCTTCTTCTGCGGTCAAAGCTGAGATTTTTATGACAGATTTTTTAAGGTCTTCCTACGAAGTTTCTAAACTATATTTGAGCAGGACTTATTATATCCATCCGCCCTTATAGTTGTCCCCGTGTGTACTAAATTTTCAATTTTAACTTTACTTTTGGTGAAATTATAATAATTGTAAGACCCTATAATAGTCCCTATTATAGGGTCCCGGAAGTCCACAAAATTAAAACTTTTCTCGGTCCATGAGCTCTATTTTTGCATAATGTTCGCCATAGGAGTGTGCTTTTTTATTGCATTACATTGCAAAGTGCTCGACTGAGCTTCAATCTCAAGTTCCTCCTTGTAAAACATTCACAGCAAGAACTCGTCCTCTAGCATCACTGCTACAAACTTACCCTTCTTTGTTCCTGTTCCTAACATCAAACAGAATTTCCATGAACAGGGTTTCATTTCAAGAACTTCACATCTGTGGAACACATTGCCGTAAGATTACTTCCTATAGAGTTACAACATGGCCTTCTTCAAATCTAATATCAATAAGCACTTGTCATAAACCGTCCTCATGAATCAGTAATTTTAGCCTTGATAAGTAGTGACTCATCAATAAAAATGTTGTTGTTTTTTAATATTGTAGACCCCGATTTTTTTTTGCCTCTGATTTGAATGAAAGTTCAACCATAATAAACAAACAAATAATGATAGGTATTTAAAAAAAACAATTTACCCATTAAGGACCCCTATAATGGGATCTTAACTACATAAAATTAAAACTTTTCTTTCATCCATAACTTCAGTTATGTAATCTGTATTTTAAAACATTTAGCATGTTTTTGTTGCTTCTTTTTTTTTTGCTTTAAAGCCATGTTCAGCCTCTTTACTTGCGCTTATTCAAGAGTTAAAGTGGCTCTCATGACTAGCATTACGATAGACCAATTCTTTGATCCCAGACAACAACAAAATATCTTTGGGCGCCGCCTCCTCTGAATTCTTGTTCAGTTTAAACGTCGTAAATTGTTACTCAATGGGTAGTGACTTCTTTCTCTTTTTCTTCTTGTTGCGGTAGCCTCTTTCTTAATAACACCGGTTGTAAAAGTTATGAAAAATTACCATACAAAATCATTGAGGTTTAACCATATTTTAGGGTTATTCTTTTTTTCTTTTATAGTATACGGTATACAAAGATAATAGTAGGATGGGGACTGCTGTTCAAAATCACGGGCGATCTCTCTCGCTGTCTAAAAAAAAAAAAATAGAAAGATCTCGTCAGCCTATCCGATACGTGTCACTGCTGAGTGCTGACTTCGTGTTTGTGACGTCATATTCTGACATGTACCGCTAACTCTAACTTGACTTCTTATGGAATTTCCTATAGTTCTAACCTTGTATCTACGTTAACCATATTAGGATAATACCGTTTTTGACAGTATTGTTACATCTTATTATTATGAACCCCTCCTTTGACGTATATTTCGGCTAGTATTAGTATAGATTAGTAGTAAGCAAGCCCTATTGATGAGAGGACTGGGTGCGTGATTGGCCTAATAAATACCGCCGCGGACAATAGTAAATCTGTGAAGTCAAATCCTATCAGATTAATTGTGATCATTTACGTACCAATACTGCTGGGAAAAGGATGTGCCCGCAGTTTCCCCCAAAACATATTAACGGGACCCGAGGAAATTCATTTGTATATATATATATATAGAGAGAGAGAGAGTAAGAGATAGAGAGAGAGAGAACAGATATTTATTATATTCCAATAACCATGGTTAGTTTTATTACTTTTATTTTTGTTTTTATTTTTTTCACATTTCCACAAATTCCAAATTTCTGTGAGATATATTTAACGGTCCGTTTCATTTGTTTTGTGCCAAACAACATTTGTATGTCAATATCGTCTCTGCAACACTACAAAATCATCAGAAAAAGTTCACAAATAATAAGAGTTCTTAGATTAGAGTGTCTTGAAAAAACACCCACATCATACATCAGTTTCATTTTAAGGTGAAAATAAACAAAAGAACAAACGAAAATTACAGAGCAGACACTCACGTGTGTACTATCAAGTTAATCAGCCATTTTTCATTTTTCTATATATATATATATATATATATATATATATATATTTCTAGAGATGAAAGACGAAAATAAAAAATTCTAAAGATACAATATTTATTAGAACATCAAAAGTTCAGAGCAAGGAGCTTCATGTCTTTAATCCATGGATTTTCAAAGATAAGCTCTTTCATCAGAGGATAGAGAAAACCGACAATGTAATTAGAAATATTTATATGCACCTCGTTTGTGCATCATTGCTCCTGTTGGTTCAAACCAGTTCAGTGATATGCGGTCAGTTTCCTCACCAGTCTTTCATTGAAATAGCTTTCCTAAAATATACACGCTTTTCTACAATAAATTAAGGGAAACTTCTAAAATGGGTCAGCGTCAATTGTAACATCGTCCCCTTGTTCTTTACTTGGTCCCCAACTCGAAAAGCGTTGCAGCAGAAATGAAGAAATTGAAAACAAGCATGTAGAATGTCGACATTCTTTTTATCACACTCTGTGTAGGGTTACAATACAAAACTGGCGGAGTAAAACGTAAAACGTCAACTCGCTTCGATCGTGAAGTCTTTTTTTTTGTTGTTGTTGTTGTTTCCCGATTTTCTGTCGATCGGTGACGTACTTCTGCAATTGTTTTTATATATTCCTGAAGCAGCATAATTCAAAATGCAAACAAAACACGTTTACAATTTAAATTTTAGGCTCAAACTTGCGATAATCAAAACAATCGCAGTCGCATTCTAAACTAGACGCCCACTCACAGTCCTACATACACAAGGTTACCATCTATTATTTCTATTAACTATCCTGATTTTTGCCGATCACCCCGGGGTAATCTTGTTACAGAATGAGCAAAACAAAAATAAAAGTAAAATGACTCCCGGGCAACGCAGTAGGTACAGTACAGACCGACCATGTTCCCGATCCTGGGTATTACGTTTAATTACACTTAATGGTTGATGCCTCAATTTGTGAGCTTTGTGGAGTTAGGGGTGACTGCCTATTTGCCACTAGTTTCAAATGTACTTTGGTCGGGGATAGGTAGTATCTGTCAGGGTCCTATTTACGAGTGAAATAGACTCTGTCTTAGATGTAGCATGCATCCAGTAATGAGGACCGAATTTTAGAGTTTTAGGGAATGTAGAACGGCCCCTTAGTCATCGTTACTCACAGGTCCGCTCTGACCCGGAGGAGTGGTAGTACCTGTCAGGGTCCCATCTTTTAGGTTACATAGAATATATCATTTGCAGACGATCTATCCACAAAATATATGTCCGTAAAACAAATGATTTTATCAATATTTGAAGATATTAAGAACTTGAAGCATGAGAACTGTTACCAAAATGCCTGAATTTGGCATTAAATGACCCCAAGAAAAGTTGATATGCCGTAAAACAAAACAATCAAACCGACAGTGGAAATTTCCGTGTTAATTAAAATTAAAAAAATATAATTAGTTACGTAATTGCTTCTTTGGTTTCACATCTGTTTACATGTTATTCTTAAAAGTTATTAACATTTAAATAACCTCATTATTTATACATGCTAAAACATTGCAAACGTTGCAACAGTACACCGTTATATATGCTGTGCATGTTGTATAGTACGCTTTGTGGATATGACGTTTTTCTTTTCGTTTTTCTTTATGTAACAATAATACTCAGATTTTTGTGTCAGCGACAAAATACGGTGAACTTGTAATATGGTTAACTAATGTTAATAAAGGCAAAGGAAAAGATTAAAGTGATGTAAACATGTTTCATCAACTAGTTTATACCCGCTCTTTAAGCAGGGTGCGTACAATACCTGGGTATCTCAATTTCACTGTTTATCTAGCTTTTACGGATTTATACCTAATACAAAAAAAATGTGAAATGTATTCGAAAAAAATACGCTACTTTATATTTACATAAGAGAGTAAGTAACGCCGATAAATGTATTGTTTTTTGGAAAAACATTAGAAATTATGTTTTTAAGCAAAAATAATTCGCTTCCAACTAATACCGAATACCCTTTACGCCTACCTTTTTTGCGGATTATCATAAAAAAGGGGCATTTTGTTTTAAAAAATATTTTATTTATTTTAATTTTTTAAATTTATCAAATACGTATCCAGTTTTTAAAACATCCTTTAGGCTTACGTGAGATTCGAATAAGGTAAATGACATCGTAAAACCTACTTCCTTGGTAATGTGTACTCTGCCTATTTCTTTTTTGTCAACAACTCATATGTTTCTATTTTCGTACGAACAGGCAAACTCCAAAAACACCATAACTTTTAAAAGGTATATAGATGAATATATTACCTCGGACTTCAAATAATCGTAGACCCGTTTTGTTTTACATACGTAACTTTTGAATCATCATCATCATCATCATCATCATCATCATCATCATCATCATCATCATCATCATCATCATCATCATCCAGTCGTGCTAATGTCACTGATCGTAAGTCTCTCTGACACCATCTCGCTCCATCCTCCATCACACCAGGTAGGTCTTCCTAGGTGCATCGCATGTACTCTGGCAGTTGCTAGACGTAAGTTCTGTGCGGTCTCCCCACTCAATTACATTCCTGTTTTGACATCCAAATAAGAATATCATTGATTATTTTATCTTCAGCTCCCTAACAATGACCAGCAAATCTGATTCTTCTCTCTCTAATCAAGTCTGAGAGCTGAGGAAAGTGTCGGTGGAGTTTCTTCTTTGTAGGAATGTATCTCCATGAGATGTTAAGAGAGGCTATTAGCATTCTGGTGTTCACACCGTCAAGTTTCCTTTCGAATAGTTTGGTAAGAGTCCACATGCCACCTGTGTTTAACAGAACTGATGTAAGGATCGTTTCAAAGAAGTCACGTTTCATCTTAGTAAGACGATTCGACTTGTTATGTGAAATATAACTTAACTAAATTCAACATGTTAGAATGTCGTGTTTAATCGGTGACTAACTGGCCCCTCCTCCCGCCGGCGTTACCCGGAATTCAGATATGTTAAATATGAATTTAATTTAAACCAACAATTTCATGTTAAAACATCTACCGCTTTCCCCCTACACTAACCCTAACCCTAACCCTAATCCTCTCACCTACACTACTACCTCGCATTCTGGATTATATATATATATATATATATATATATATATATATATATATATATATATATATATATATATATATATATATATATATAAAATTATTATTACCTCTAGCGTTTCAAGCTTATTGTCGTCATCAGTGTAGGAAGTGACAGTTTCAGACGGTTGGAAGGCACAACCCCAGTTCACAGAGTCAGCCTAGCCTCCGCAAGTTATCTCTCTATCCCCACAGCCACCGGAAATTATCACATGATAAAGGGGAAATTAAGTTCTATTTGTGTATGGAGAAAGCGGACAGCAGACCGAAAACTATTGAGACGGTTCAACGAGCGTATTCGGAACTTTGCTTTAAAGCTAAGTTATAGTCGTTTTCAACATCCCAGAGTGCTCAACTTTAATTTCTTAAAAGTGATTCATAACAATATATATATATATATATATATATATATATATATATATATATATATATATATATATATATATATATATATATATATATATACTGTGCGACCAGTGATTATAACTTTCTAAAAAATATAGTTATTGCTCAATTTTCCATAACTCATATTTTGACATTTTTCACAGAAAATCTAGCATTCTGTTATAAAAGTGTTGTTAGAAAATTAGTATAAACTCATAGCTAGTATTTGCAAAATAAAATATTTGTTGAAATCCTTGAATTTGTTCCGACTAATGGTAATAGTTTTTTAATTAAAACAACCAAAATAAACGTTTATAAGTGAAGATTAGGAATAAATAAATAAAATAATGATGAATCACGATTATATTTAACAATTAATTGACACGATTAAATATATATAATAATATATAGTTCAATACATATAATGAACAAAAACCTTATTTACCCGCATAACCACCATGAACCTTAATAACTTCACAAAAATGGCGTCTATTGGCATAAACATCTTGTTTGATGATCGACCAAAAGTTTTCTATTGAGTTTAAATCTGGGGAGCATGGAGGTCAGATCATCAGCTTTGTGTCATGTTCTGGAGTGACATGGGCAGAGTGAGAAGAAGCATTGTCGTTCATAAAAACAAAGTCTTTTAGTAGAGCAAGATTTATGTCATCTAGCCAAAGTACCAGATATGCTCTCTACCGATTGCAGCGGACGTAATTTGTACTCCTTTTGGCACTCTTAATGGACGTCATTTTTTTGTCTAAAACGGACGTATGTCACTAGCCACTATTAAAAAATTGATTAACAAGTCTATCTCCAATGATACCCGTCCATATAATGATTCCTCCACCATTTTTTTACCGTGTCAAACGATGGTGATTCTCATCTCCGGAATAAACCCATCTTTTTGCCCAGCAATCACATTCATCAAGAGTTACCCGGGTCTCATCAATGAAAAAAGTTTATCATATCAATGTTTATATATTTCTTTACCCATTCCATTCCCAAATTTTTGTGTCTTGGTGTAAGAAGAGGCTTTGTAAGTAAAACGGTCACAAAAGCCATTGTTCGAAGAATTGTATTCCTTGTTTCTTTGGGTACGTCAGGACACCAAGTTGCTGTGAAGATTGATTTGCTTGATTGTCTTCCAGGTGTTCCACGGTTTGTCGACCGATATTCTTCAAATCCCTGTAAGTCACAGTCTTTTGAATATTTCAGCATCTGACCGTTTCTTACTTGGGGAATGGTCTTTCAGGAATTCATTTACCGTATCAACATGACGATGTCTTTTTCGGGTAATTACACAAGCCGTTTCCTTTATTATAATTTCTTTTTCTCCCTCGGTGATTTTGAACGTGTTCTTGTTGTTAAGAAGTAAAAAAGCTATTATATCTGGCCATCCTGAAATAAGAACGAACGTTAATGACTGCACAAACAATTCAGAACAATATGTAAATCCATTAAATAATGTTATCATAAGGTGCCAGAATTTCCGTAAAACAATTGCTGAAATTGGTTGACAGATGAGCAAATTTAATGTTCATTAGAAACCTATCATCGCTGGTCGCAATATATATATATATATATATATATATATATATATATATATATATATATATATATATGTGTGTGTGTGTGTGTGTGTGTGTGTTTAAAATAGACTTCAAAAAGCTCTAATGCAAAGTTCCGAATACGTTCGTCGAACACTCTCGGCAAGTCTTCTATCTGTGCCTGCTTCTAGGTACATATAGATCTTAATTTCCCTTAATTACGTGACAGTTTCCGTTCTCCGAGTGGATGTGGCTACTGCTTGCAGATTCTAGGCTGATTCTGTGAACCGGGTTCGCGCCTCTCGACCGTCTGAAATTATTACTTTCCTGCACTGATGAGAGCAATAAGATTGAAACGCTAGCAATTTGTAAATTTTAAAATAACATGAAATCCTCCAACCTTCTTTATTTTAATTTTTTTTTAGCAATATTGCCACTGAAACGTAAGAAGTAACTGTGATAGAGGCCCGATTTATAAGGAGCAACTTAAATATGGAGCTACATAGCAAGATGTTTGTTCACATTACATTTACATTTCTGCATGGTCTTAGAGTCTGGGAATCAGAAAGCATAGAAAAGATTACAAACAAAAGCTGCTCGATTAAACAAGCTATTAGAGTAGAACGTTTTTCGTAATCTAGGGATATCTATGATGAAGGGGTATGGTTTTGCTGTATAAGTGACACTAGTTCATCAGAGGATATTCTGTTGAAATGCTTGTAAAACAAGTAAAGGGCTCCAACATTCCGGCGATGGGACAGGGGCTGAAGCTTGGTAAACAGTGTGGGACCTATTAGGTTAAAGACTCTTTTTGTACCCAGTCCAAGAGAGATAGGCTAGTGGTTGGTGAACCAACCCAGATGCGGCAACAGTACTCAATGGATTGACGAATTGTGATTTTATAAATATATAAGATACTGACAGGTGTGAGAAGTTTTCTAGTCCGGTAAAGGAAAATCACTTTCTTTGCAGCAGATTTGGCAGTATCTTCTTTGTATTTATTCTAATTCATGTTGCATTAAAATGTTAAGCTGAGGTGTTTGAACGTTGGAATCTCGGGATGCCGATCGGTGGTTGTAACGGTTTCTTATAATTATTAAAAGAAAGGGCCCTTTTGTTGGTAGCATTAAATGTGACCATCCATCTACCTCTCGTCTTCTATCTCTCTAGTTTAGCTTCGGTTCTCCCCTTCCTTTAACTCTCACCCCTATTGTATTTGTAAAAATCTTTTTATATATTCACTCATATCTGACGAAGACTTTTGATAATAAAAACGAAACATGCGAGATTCTCTTCTAATGAACTTCTATATTTTGAAAAAAAAAGCTGTTGCCTTATTTGACTTAAAATAAACATTGTTTTGAAACAGCTGTAAACAATTTGTATTCCTTTGTGTATACTTTTTATTTGGGCATGATTTGAAAATGGTTTACATCATCAATATATATATATATATATATATATATATATATATATATATATATATATATATATATATATATAATATATGTATATATATATATATATATATATATATATATATATATATATATATATGTGTGTGTGTGTGTGTGTGACAATGTTAGACGAAATGCTTAAATGTTGTATCTTCTAGGTTCCAGTATTGTGCGCATGTGTGTGAATATATTATTATTTTTATTTTTATTATTATTATTATTATTATTATTATTATTTTTATTATTATTATTATTATTATTATTATTATTATTATTATTATTATTATTATTATTATTATTATCATTATTATTATTATTATTTCACTACTAAGAGTTTTCACACTAGTTATTATCTGTGTTTTTTCACTGGCATTAACAAGTTGTGTTCCCTGGAGTGTGAGTGACAAGTCTCAAGAGATTTCCACAGAACATTCCGCTTCTTTCGATAACTGTTGCAAATAATTTTGCGTTATCGTATCAGCCGTTTACCCTTTATTTGGTCTTCTATGGAATTTAAATTTCAATAAATCTCTCCAATGTACCAGTACCTTTCGCAACCTTACAGTGGATTAATATTTGGTGCTTTCTTTCCTCGGTTTTTCAATCCTCCTTGACCTTTCATGACCTTTTTGTGTGGTACCTGTCGAGACTAGTGCCACCATATTCGTGCGTGTGTATACTTTGAGGGTAGTTTATGAAATTTCTGGCATTTTCAGTTTCCTTGGGATCGTATGATGTTTTTTTTATGTTTTTTCTATGTTTTTTTCTATGTTTTTCTGTGTTTTTCTGGTGTTTTTTCTGATGTTTTTCTGATGATGTTTTATCTGATGTTTCGTGTTGTTTTTGTTTGTTTCTGATGTTTCTGATGTTTCTTTTTGTTTCTGATGTTTCGTTTTTTTTCTATGTTTTTTTCTGTGTTTTTCTGATGTCTTTTCTGATGTTTTTTCTGATGATGTTTTTTCTGATGTTTCGTGTGATGTTTTTTCTATGTTTTTTCTATGTTTTTTTCTATGTTTTTTTCTATGTTTTTCTGATGTTTTTCTATGTTTTTTCTATGTTTTTGTTTTATTTCTATTTCAACATACGTGTGACTGGTTACCGTTCGTAGTGTATGGTGGTTGGTTTTCGCATTCGACTATTCTCCTTAAGATTTCGGTGTCTTTATCATTGTCGTCCGTAGAACATCTTCAATCTCCTCTTTGATTCGAATTTCTTTTCGTCTTTTTTCAAGTTTTTTTCGGGAGTGTTCCTAGTGCTCCTACAATTATTGGTATGTTGACTTTCTTTATGTTCCATATTATTTTCGGTTCTCTGGCAAGTGTATTTGTTAAATTATTCTGTCTATTTGATCTTCACTCTCTGTAAGCTGCTGGGACAGAGAAATCTTTGATTTGGCAGGATTTTTTCTTTCCTGTTGACTATTATGACATCCGGTCTCCTTGCTTGCATGAGTGTGTTTGTGTTTACGTCCATGTCAGAGAGGATTTTGTGATTTTCGTTTTCCAATAGTGTCTCTAGTTTGTGCCTGTACCATTAGTCTATATGTTCAAAAAGAAGTCGTTTGAAAAGTTCTCAGTGGACTGATTTTCCCAAGTAGTCGTGTCTGCTTTTTTGGATTCTTTTACTACATTAACTTATTATGTGATTTACCGTTTCGTCTATTTGTCTACAGCGCATATATTTACTGTTTCCTATGTTTTATCTATTTAAGCGTTGATATAGTTAGTCTTAATCGCATTATTCTGTGCCGCTGTCAGTAGCGATTCCGTTACTCTGTCCCAGTTTCCTTTGCGTTACTATATTCACGTGTTTTCGTTAGTTTCTTCTCATGTTATTCTTATAAATCGTCCATGTAGCTGTTTTTTCCCCGCTTTGCTTTTCTTGTCTTTTAGTTTCTCGTTTTGCTGCTCCCTGTATTATTTATGTTGACGGTGTCTCTTGCTGCAGTTATCAGCCTTTTTCTTTTCTGGGTTACGTATTTTTCCTATTATGTTTTGTGTCCTCTATATAGTCTTCTACACTTACCAGTCCTCTTCCCCCTTTCCCCTTTTCACGTAGAGTTGGTCAATTTTATCCTTCGGGTGTCGTACATTGTACATGGTCATTAGTTTCCTGGTCATGATGTCTAAATTTTCTTTTGTCCAGCCTATGATTGGACCAGAATATCTTACTAATGATACTGCCCAGGTGTTTCTTATTTTAACTAAATTTCTACTATATAATTTTTTATAACAGTGTTCTTATTCTTCTCAGGTATTTTCCCCAATCTTCTCTTTCATTCCTGTTTATTTAATGTTGTCTGCTTCCAGAACATCTGAATATTTATAAGCATGATATTCGTCAAGTGTCCTCATCTTCTCTTGGTTGTCCAGTTCCATACCCCCTGCTGTATCTAGTTTTCCCCCTTTTTATCTCTAACAGTGTACACTTTCCATTTCTAATTCCATTTGAATTCCCTGGCTGAAGATTCTGGTCGTGTTCATCAGTTTTTCCAGTTTCTTGTTGCTTTTTGCAAAAAACCGTCAGATCGTCCATATACATGAAGTGGTTTATTCTCTGTTCTACGCCAGTAAACTTGTATCCGGCATGACGCATCTAAAATGTTATTTTAAACTTAAGCGTGCCAGAACGCCCGATAGACAGAGCCTCTTACAGAGATGCTTAGACGCTTTTAAAATAAATGTTCGAATTGTTCGAATTGTGCGATGGGAATTCTTTTTTCGAACCTTAAGCTGACAGATTAATGAATGGATAAATCTTCTCAAAGACTCCACTAAAAATGGCATTTCGAACTTCAGTGTGACAGACCGATTGGCAGACTTATTAATGGATGAGTAGAGCTTCTTATGGTTTATTAAAAAACAGTTCTGATACTGATTCTGGGAACTTTGGAATCTTTAATGGCCGGTTTGCAAGGAGATTGTGCGGACTCCTTTGTTTTACACTACCGTGTCCATCTACATTGTTATGGTGCATGACGAAACCGGTCGGTATTTATGGGGTCTCTCGTGATAACACGACAACGCTATTCTTCCAAATATGATAGACAACACACAACACGAATTTCATCAATAAGAAGACGGAATTTATGAGGCGAGCTGTCTCTATTTCCTTTCTGCCATTTATCCCAAAACTTAATTTGTTTTATGAAAAGTGAATTAAAGATCAAAATAAATTGGAGAAGCTGTAGCATGGAATCATTTTCTGTTATTCATGCGAGGAAGCCAATAGACAAAAACTCAAAATGGATATTCTGTAGATACGTCCATTCGTTCTGGGCGTTTAGCGATGAAAATCATATTTAAAACTTAAGCATGACAGACCGACGGATGGACAGACCTTCTTCTAGAAAACGCATCTACAGATGCTATTTCGAACTTGGGTGTGATAGAGCAACGAAAATCCTATTTCAAACGTAAGCGTAACAGTCTAACAAAAATATCATTTCGATATGAAGCGTAACAGACTAAAGAAAATGCTATTTAAAACTTAAGCGTGACAGTGTAATGAAAATGTTATTTTAAACTGGAGTTACACAATCTAACGAAAATTCTATTTAAACTTGAGCGTGACAGATTAACGAAAATGTTATTTCAAACTTAAGCGTGACAGATTAACGAAAATGATATTTCAAACATAAGCGTAACAGTCTAACTAAAATGTCATTTCGAAATTAAACGTAACAGACTAAAGAAAATGCTATTTAAAACTTAAGCGTGACAGTGTAATGAAAATGTTATTTTAAACTGGAGTTACACAATCTAACGAAAATTCTATTTAAACTTGAGCGTGACAGATTAACGAAAATGTTATTTCAAACTTAAGCGTGACAGATTAACGAAAATGTTATTTCAAACTTAAGCGTGACAGATTAACGAAAATGTTATTTCAAACTTAAGCGTGACAGATTAACGAAAATGTTATTTCAAACTTAAGCGTGACAGATTAACGAAAATGCTATTTCAAACTTAAGCGTGACAGATTAACGAAAATGCTATTTCAAACTTAAGCGTGACAGATTAACGAAAATTTTATTTCAAACTAGCGTGGCAGAGCAACAAAAATGCTATTTAAAGCTCAAATCCTTTAGACTCTTCTCAAAATATATTGATCAATCGACTTCGATGATTTCTTTATTTTTAAGTAGGTCAGTTATCTCCCCTTTTTAGAACTCTCGATCAGAAAAAGATCAAATACAATTATGTAAAAATACTACTATTGCGAAACACTCACCTACGCATATGTCTGTGTGTTTATTTCTTTAGTTAACCTCATTTTTTTATCATAATTCCTTCTAAAACGGCTTCGTGCTCTAATTATGAGATATATCGTGCGTGACTTTTGTTAGCATCACAACATAATCAATTTTTTCATGAGACAGCCATCTTTAATAAAGACGGCTATCTTTACTAAAGACAGCAATCTTTAGCTGCTAAATTAAATCCCCTGGCGAAAGTCTAATCACGCTATCCAATTTAGAAGTCTATTCCATAGTTTTATTTCGATGAAAGAGTCGTTTTTTTTTTATTAATGGCTAAAGTAAAATTGATTACCCGGCGCAATACCGATGTGTTTTTGCAAAGATGTGGATGCTAGTAAAATAAATAAAAAATAAGGACTAATCTTATATAGATATATTTTTGAAAATATCATTTCTCACTCATATTTGCTGAAGAAGTATTTGGATAATGAAGACGAAATATATAATTTCACCATATGAGTAGAGTTGAATGTATCATTCGGTCTATGTGTTTCTCTTCCTCTCTCTTCCTCTCTCTCTATCTCTTTCTCTCTTTCTCTCTCTCCTCCTCTCTCTCTGTATTTGAATCTCGCTATGTCTAACCACCATTCAGTCATGAAAAAACGAAACATCTTTCTGTGGATAATTATATGTGTGTGTATGTGTGTGTGCATGCGCGTGTTTGTATTTATATAATATTGAAGTTAATTGCGAAACTAGACAGTAATTCTTTTGAAATTGGTTTAAGAAATTCTAAGCATCCCAGTGAATATATATATATATATATATATATATATATATATATATATATATATATATATATATATATATGTGTGTGTGTGTGTGTGTGTGTGTGTGTGTATATATATATATATATATATAGAGAGAGAGAGAGAGAGAGAGAGGGAGAGAGAAAGAGAAAGAGAGAGAGACAGAGACAGAGACAGACAGACAGAGACAGAGAGAGATAGAGAGAATGCAAGAGAGAAAGAAAGAGAGAGAGAAAGAGAGAGAGAAAGAGACAGACAGACAGACAGTCAGAGACAGAAAGAAAGTTTAAGTTAAAGAACTAAAGTAATTTAAGAGTTTTACCGGGTAAGATATTTTTTTGTAAAAATAGATATTATTAAGTTTACAGGATAGGTTTACACTGCAGAGAAAAATACGCTCGATGATAAATAGGTTATATAAATCCGAGCTTCCATACCTTAATTAGGTAGATTATAAGATTTAAAACATACCAATTAAAATTTCAAATATGATTGGACCAGAATATCTTACTAGTGATACTGCCCAGGTGTTTCTTATTTTAACTAAATTTCTACTATATAATTTTTATAAGAGTGTTCTTATTCTTCTCAGGTATTTTCCCCAATCTTCTCTTTCATTTCTGTTTATTTAATGTTGTCTGCTTCCAGTCCCGGGAATCAACCCTTAACAATGTTAATCCATATGTACGTGCGTGTCAGAAAAACACTTTATTACCAAAATTAAATTTAAGTAAGGTTTAGAAAACGTATATAGCTTTCATCCTCAGCAGATTAGATTGTATCAATAACAATTCCAAACATAAGTGTTCCTTACACGAGCTTGTAGGTAATTTGAAAAGTTAGAAAGAGCATATCTAAAGATGCAATTCATGAAAGCTATGAACTGGAACTCATATAAATTTATTCTGAATCGGTAA
Source organism: Sepiola atlantica (assembly GCA_963556195.1). NCBI lineage: Eukaryota > Metazoa > Mollusca > Cephalopoda > Sepiida > Sepiolidae > Sepiola > Sepiola atlantica. The sequence goes on from OY744531.1 coordinate 36,494,076, forward strand.
TTATTCTATAACTCTATTCCCATTTCGATAAAAACAAATTTAAGTAAAGAATCGACTTGAACAAAATTTGAAAATAATCGGCCATCTTTCGATGTTAGACTTGACCATTTGATGTTTGTTTTTTTATCATATGCTTTGCCTATCCTCATTATTGAATAAAAAAGGTAGCAAAACGAAATAAAAAGAAGAATTTTTTTTAATATTCTACTTTTAACAAGATACAATCAGACGGGAGCTCAAGCCGAAAACATTAGTCATTTGTGTCTCATGACTATGGGTCAAATTTTATTTAAATCTGAAATATTTAAATTTTTAAATGAGAGGTTGGTTGTGCCCATATTATGATCCCTAAAACTCTTTTAAAATACTTCAAAGAAACTAAAATTTGGGGAACATTTATTAATTGATATCTAATACTTATTGTCAAAATAGTACGTGAGAATATTGGGTTGACATGATAGGTTGATGAGAAAAAGTAGTAGCCACTACTGGGTGCGCAGGACCGAGGTCCATGCTTAGTGAAGTCAGTTCAACCAATCATGTCAACCCAATATTCTCACGTACTTGCATGACATTTTTCTTAGAATTATCATCCTGAAGAAGTCTTACAAATAAAGACGAAACGTTGATGAATATATAAAAAAAACATCCTTTTCGGTGTTCCTTTTTCATTTCCCATATGTGTGTGTGTGTGCGTGTGTGTGTGTGTGTGTGTGTGTGTGTGTGTGGTTTGTGGGTGTGTGTGTGTGTAGGGGGTGCGTGTGTGTTTGTTTGTGTATTTTATATAAATTTTTATGTTCACACAAAAGTTTATACAGTAACTCAATAGTGTATAATACCACTAGAGCTCATAATTAATATATATATATATATATATATATATATATATATATATATATATATATATATATATATATATATATATATATTTATATACAAATTTTGGAAAATTCATTTTTTTTAATTTTTTATTATTATTTTTATTTTTATTTATTCTTATTTTTTTAAGCATCTTAGAATTTAAAACGTAAAGAAAGATGCAAAATGACTTCAGAAAAACATTTGTTAGACGCGTATATTATTTTATTAAAATCAAAACAAATATTTTCATTTTGACATTTTATTTTTTTACTAATATTGCACTCAATATAACGAGTATCATCAGAGCTTTAAACAAATAAAAGGTATTAACCTTATTTTTTATGTATACATAAGAATCCATTCCTGGTGGTGATGAAAGACTGGCGTTCGGTTGTTGTGTGGACTAACGGGGAAAATGTCTCTTTTTAAATCTGAACTAAAAACGCGAATGGCTCGCAAGTAGATATAAATTTGGGAAAGTTCATTTTTTTTTTCATTTTTTAAGCATCTTAAAATTTAAATCGTAACAAAAGAGGTAAAATGCCTTCAGAAAACCATTTGTTAGAGGAGTATATTATTTTATTAAAATCAAAACAAATATTTTAATTTTTACTTATATATATATATATATGGGAAGAGAAGGATGAAGGTAATCCGACGTGATGGGAAAATGAAAAAGGAAAACCAAAAAATGGATGTTTTTTATGTGTACATCAACGTTTCGTCTTTATTTATAAGACTTCATCAGGATGATAATATAGAGAAAAAATGTCATGCAAGTACAGATACATGTAGGGTAGACATATTGGGAGGAAAAATAAAATAAAATAATGGCCACTACTGGGTGGACGTCCGTACTTGTTGGAGAATAAAAATGAATGTTGAAGAAAATGAGTGGGGAAAAAATGGAAAGATGGGGTGAGCAAGGACTACTGTGGCTGGTGGTAAGAGAACGAGGGGGGATGAGCAGGGGTAAAGTGGATGGCAGAGAGGGAGTGGAGGAGAGGGAGGAGGGAGGTGTTTGACCAGATGGCTGCGGTCAAACGTTGATGTACACATAAAAAACATCCATTTTTTGGGTTTCCTTTTTCATTTTCCCATATATATATATATATATATATATATATATATATATATATATATATATATATATATATATATATATATATATATATATATCCAGAACTTTTAAATAATTCCGGTTACAACTATAAACAAGCAATGAACTTTAACCAATAATACAATCTAGGGACACCACAACAAATCTAAAATAAATAAATAAAACCCTGTTGATTAACAAACACAGCTTTTTCTAACAATCTTAATTGCTGATAAATCTCCCACTTCACGAGATGGAAAACAAGACAACGGATATGAAGCAACAAACAAAATATTGAAATAATTAACTAAAATATTTTTAAAACAGAGCATCAATGATACCACCAAACAAACAAATAAGATAAACAAAAATTAAATAAATAATTGTAACCCTTAAATGAATACTTAACCCCCATCAAACTTGGTCCAAAATATTCACTTTGTAACAATAATTATTAGAATTAAGGCTGAACAATATTCGCTATATAAGAATAATAAATCTTTAACATCAATGTTAAAGTAAGTACAGGGTGGGCCAAAATAAGGGTCCTATCTTTAAATTTGAATAACTTGAATTTGAATAACTTCCACAAAATAAAAGTTAAACTCACCAAATTTTATGTGTGTGTAGACTGACCCTTCCGAGATTTTTTGAAATAAACAAAACAAATTTTAGCCGAAAAACACTTCTTAAAACTTACAAAAACTAAAGTATTGTTTTTTACACTGTTTTGAGTTTTTTAAGCAAAAATAATGTTTTCTAAATGAGGGTACGTTCCTTAGGGCTAATACGGCTCATGCTTGCTTCGGAAGGGGTCCTTTACTTATTCTAAAAAAAAATTTTTTTTAAATCAATAAATAAAAAAGTTATGAATTTTTAAAAATAGGACCCTTATTTTGCCCACCCTGTATTATTCTTATGAAGCGAATAAATAAAAATAAAATAAAATAAAATAATAAATTAATAAATTAATAAATATGGAGGCTATCCGCCGGGGATAGCCTCAATATTTATTAATTTATTAAACAAAACATTAGGCCTGGAATATTTTAAAAACTTTGACCATACTTTATTTTTAAAAAATCAGACCTGTATAGTTACGGATGACTCAAATATTTTATAACTTTTCCATCTCTCCTGAACACGGACCCAATCTAATAATACTAAACCAGCAGTGACAATGTGGTATAGGCATAGAATATAAGATATAGATTTAAGTAAGTGATGCCAAAACAAGCGTTCGTAGATGCGTTAGATAGGAAAATGGTAAAAGAAAAAACAGTGAGTGTCGAGAAGGAGCTGGGTAGCAATATTTAGATGTGGATGTGAAAAAGTAGTGTTAAAAAACGGAATTTTTCTTATACGGTTAAATTAGGCAGAGGATTGAACAATTCAGCTAAAATTCCGTTCTATTAGAGATAGAAGTACGTGGCAGGATATGACGTCACGAACAGGAAGTCCGAGATAGAAGTACGTGTCAGGAATCCGAAATAAGGTAGTCTAAAGAAGGGGAAAGATCTTTCGCTTTGGCTTGAGAGCTAACTGTGTGCGGGCGTTTTTCTTTTCAAAACTATGTCTTCGTTTGAGGCAGCGGTCGAGAGGAATGTGTAAAATTATAAAGCATCAAGAGCGTGTTGCCATTAGGAAAAGATGCTGTTAGCGTTTTTTTTTTTTGTTTGGTACATTTTTGCAGCTACGAGAATGAAGGAAGACATACAAACCTCGGCTGCTATATCACCTTTAAAACTAGACGTCACTATTCAATAACCCAACTACTTAATTGTGATGGATACGAACAGCTGTTTCTATCGACAATACAAAACGACAGGCAATCTATGAGGATAGAACTCCCTACAGTAATATTACATCCGGACGCAAAAGAAAGGACGAAGATAAAACTAGTGTGAAAAGAAACGAGTGAAGAAGACTATAAGAAGACATTATGAATATACGTACATGTCATTATCTCTGCAGTTTTATATTATCAGATTGGGCTGGTGTTCAAGCGATCTGGAGAAATGTATAACTTCTAAATAAAACTAAATCAATATTATTGGCAAATATATAGCAAAGTGCAACAAGCCATGTAAAATTGGCAATTAGAATATGTGTGCATCTATATACAGTCTGAAGGTTTGTCCAAGTCGACTTTAAACCTGAGTATGATAGTCATCGTCACTACCTCTTCTAGTAGACTATTCCACGGAGCAGAAACACGGACAGAGGATGTTGCTTGTCTTCTATTTAGATGAAGGAAGGTGACGGTGGCTAAGTGGTTAACGACACGAACTGACGACCTGGGTGTGTCAAGTTCGAATCCAGTTCGTTCCACAGAAACATTTTCACTTAGGATGTTGGCAACTTTCCTTTGGTCCCTCCTGTGAGTACCCGATATCTTTCTGCAAAGAATTATAACTAGGGGAAACCAATTTCAACAATAGAATCATCTATGATAAGTACATAGAAGATGCTGCAAAATATGCCGCAAAGAAGGTAATCTCCCTCTACCGGGCTAGAAAACTTTTCACACCTGCCAGTATCCTATATCTCTATGGAGCTCCGTGCATGGAGTATTGTTGCCACTTCTGCGTCTTGAACATAACATATAATAAAAATATGCGCAAAACGGAACTTCTAACCTAATAAGTCTCGCACTGTCTGCCAAGCTCCATCCTCTGTCGCACTACCACACTGTTTAATCCCTGTTCTTTTTTTACAAGTACTTCAGTAATGTGCTCCGATTAATTTACTGCAGTTTTACCCCCCCCCCCCCCCATGTAAATCCCCAAATCCCCCTTCACTGTAGAGGTCCTTAGATGCCGGACGATTTTCTTCTTTTCTCGGACCTCTTGTCTTTAGAATTCTTTTCTGATTTCCCTGCCCGTACGTACATGCAAAAAAATTGCTGTTCAACTCCCCACCCAGATATATAAATCAGTTATTCGGGCCTTTTGTAACGAAATAAAAGACTGATTTTCTTTCATGCTTGGAAGTTAAACAATTTTTGAAAACACTACTCTTACTTCAAGACGCTTCATCCAGAGACACTTATCTAAACCCGAAAAATGGGGGCCAATATACGGACGGCCCTTTAAATATTATTTAAAAGTTTTAAGCAATTTAATAGACAATAATATTTTTTAACCTCCTGCCTTTTCCAGAAAAGGGGTTTGTTTTTGTTCTATTTTATTATTTCAGCCGATATTACATTTGCACGCTATCGGTCAGCATGTAATAACGATCCGTGGTTACCCTTTTACCAGCTAAACTTGACTTCCCCGCACTACTCCAGATTTGAGAAAGCCACCTTTCGATTCTTATCTGGACAAATTATATTACTAAATATATAATAAAAACATTGAAATACCGTGTTTTTTGTTTGTTTGTTTGTTTGTTTGTTTGTTTGTTTGTTTGTTTGTTTGTTTGTTTGGTTGGTTGGTTGGTTGGTTGGTTGGTTGGTTGGTTAGTTGGTTGGTTGGTTGGTGGGGGGGGGGGCATTTCCCGTGACAAATATTGAAGATTCTAAATAGTTTATTTTGCTGGGTTGGGTGTCTATACTTTACGACATATTAATACTTTGGGCGTTGTGTAATGCTAAGAACCGATACCTATTACCAACGATTTACTGTATAAAATGAGTCGAACACAAGTCACTATTTTACCTATACATGTGAAAAATACTTTGTTGTCCTTTCCCTACAACAACCCCGAAAACCAGCAATAGAGGACACGTGGTAGTGGGCACGTGATAGTTGACAGAGTTGAGGTGTAAATGCGCACGAATGAGACATTCGGTCGTTGCGGTCTTCAGTGGTTTGAAACCGATACAGTTTGCCTTGAGCAATGAGCGAATCGTCCATCACGGCAGCAAGGGAGATAAGCGGTGTGTCTTAATGATCAAAACTGATGATCATCACGTAGGCGTTGATAAGTGGCCAGCGATTTCCAAATTAACTTTTTATCGAGTTGATCAGAAATCGTCTCCTCAGAGTAGAGGAGATGGTCGCCAAATAAGATGTGATTATCACTTAAGAAAGTGGATAGATATGAATAGACTGGGATAGATAGATAGATAGATAGATAGATAGATAGATAGATAGATAGATAGATAGATAGATAGATAGATAGATAGATAGATAGATATTATCCTCCTGTTTACTTGCCTCTAAACAAGAGCAGAGTTAGGTTTTTAGGTAGAGAAAATCCAGTTTTAGGTAGAGAAAATCCAGAGAGAGAGAGAGACAGACACAGACACAGACACAGACACAGACAGTGGTGTGCATATATATATATATATATATATATATATATATATATATATATATATATATATATATATATATATATATATACATGATTATTTGTATTTATCCAGATATGTACAAAATCTGCGACACTAGCATGTCGATGTTATCAATCAACAGCTATTATAAACTGATATCTTATCAGGCAGAGTTAGGAAGAAAAGAAAAAAAGAAGAATTTAAGATTTGGAAAGTCACGTGGTTGGATTTGAGACCGTTGTAAGTCAAATATAAAATAAAATAAAATAAAATGAAATGTAGTAAAAGAAAAGGACACTTTAACAGAGAAACTGAATCTTTACTGATGGCTGCACAGAATAATGCAATTAAGACAAACTACATTAAAGCTAAAATAGATAAAACCCTGGAAAACAGTAAATGCAGATTGTGTGGACAAAGTGGCGAAACAGTAAATCATATAATAAGTGAATGTAGCAAACTAGCTCAAAAAGAATACAAGAACAGACATGACTGTGTGGGGAAAACAGTACACCGGGAACTGTGCAAACAATTGAATTTTGAATACGCAGACAAATGATACAAACATACACCAGAAACAGTACTGGAAAACGAAAAACACAAAATCATCTGGGATATGGGTATACAAACAGACAAACTCATACAAGGAGACCGGATGTTATAATAATTAACAAGAAGGAAAAATCTTGCAAAATTGTAGACTTCGCCGTTCCAGCAGACCACAGAGTGAAGATCAAAGAAATGGAAAAACGAAGCAAATACACGGAACTATCCAGAGAACTGAAAGGAATATATAGCAAGAAAGTCAGTATAATACCAATAATCGTACGGACACTAGGAACAATTCCCCAAAACCTGGAAAAAGACTGGGAGAAATTGGAATCAAAGGGATCATTGAACCAATACAAAGGACGACAATGATCAAAAAAGATACAATCTTAAGAAAAATCATTGAATGCGGAAACAAACCCGCATAAGCTACGAAGGGTCACATGGAATTTACTACAGGAAGAAAACAAAACCACAGAAAGAACACATCACAAACAAAGGAACAGAACATGCAAGAAACATCACTTCATAAGCCCCCACCCCCACCCCAATAAATTACACCGGCCTCAACTGACACGACACAAAAATGAACCAATGAACAGAAATAGCAAGAAACACACAAAAAAATGGTAACAGCCTAGGCTGACACCACACAAAATATTTGCATAGGGTCAAGGAGGATGAGAAGACTGAGTTGGGACAGCACAAACCAGACCTCCACTGGAAAGGCAGAGACTGCTGGGACCTTGGGGAGGCTTATTGCCACCCAAATCCCAGAGAATACCAATGGTCCTTACCAGCGAGAAATCAATGGTAAACGGCTGTTGTGATACTGCAAATTTATTTGCGGTGGCTATCGAGAAAAGGTGGAGAATACTGGAAATCTGAGGAAACTTGTTGTCACTCAGACTTCAGGGAATACCACCGGTTGTCGGTGAGCAATCACTGATGACCTGTATGAGAACTCCTAGTGAGTACATAATAATAATAATAATAATAATAATAATAATAATAATAATAATAATAATAATAATAATAATAATAATAATAATAATAATAATAATTCTCAATTGATAATAATGTTACTGGTAATAATATTAATAGTTTTGATAGTCACATTAATAATGTATTTTCATTATAATTTAATGGAGGATTGGATATAATAATGATACCGAGCATATTATAATATATCATATATAAATGAATAACTATGTTGTCTAGTTTTTGTTTATGAATTTAGTAGATACTGTAGAATGATGGTTTAGTTAGGGTTTTAAAAATTGTTTTTTTTTGTTTTTAATCTATTTTCAGATGGTTATATGAAAGTTAATAAGAAGGTGCGATCTATTGTGCCTATAGTTAATTGAGGTTTCTTGTTTTTTTGTTTAGATATTAACGTCTATCACTAAATCTAACTATCTCAACTTTTTCAGTTTGACATAAGTAACAGGGTGAGTTCAAGGAACTACATGTACTGGTTTTTCTAATCGTTTTCCAAATTACTGTTGGTGATTGATTATTGCCAGTTAGTCTCCAGTGGTATATAGATAGTGAAGTTCTTTTTTGTATTCAGAATTATTGAATGAGCATTTATGGCCGATATATCTTTCTTTGAAAGTATTACCAGCCATGCCTATGTAGTATTTTTTCTGGGTTGAGGTTTATTTGGTTGAAATTGTGGCCTGGTATACTATTTGGTTGGTTAAGCGATTTTGTTGTATGGGGCATTCTGTTTTGTTTATGGAATTGCAAGTCTTAATTTCTGTTGTTTTTCTTTCGTATTTTTGTTGCAATTTAAAATTTTATTGTTATGTTTCTTAATTATTTTTTTCTAAGTTCTCGCCACAACTTTAGCCTAATTTAAGGGTTTTTTTATTAAAGAGTCTATGTAGAATGTTATTAGTAGGGAAGTGTAAATTAATTAAATCTAGGAATATTTGACCAAGTTTTGTTTTAACCATGTGATTAAATGGGAGAGTGAACCAAATAATTTTCCTACTTCTATTTTTATATATATTTTTGAGTATTGTAGGTTTAATATATTTACCTTGGGTGTTTTTGTATCCGCTCTCTTTTTGGTACTTTATTGTAAAAGGCCTTATGTGTGTTAAAGATTGATTCATTAGAGGAACTATCGCTGCTTCTCTTTTCAATTGATTTGGGGATATGTTTGATTATAGTTTTCGGATGGTTAGAAAGTAGATGGACATAGATGTGATTATCATTATCTTTAGTATAGGATTCGTACGTTTCTTTATTTAAGTTAAGTGCTACATCTAAGAAGTTAACTAGTTTAATATTTGATGTTATCTCCACCTTATCATATAAAAGCTCTATTTGATATTGAGCACTTTTATAAGCCGGGTTGAAATTCTTTGGATTCCTATCCTGTGTGTGTTTACCTTGCCTGTAGTATATATGTATATATATATATATATATATATATAAGTTTTTAAGATAAATAATTTATTTTAAAAAACATAAAGAAATACGTTGTCTAGGTTTTTCTAAATATTATTCAAAATAGTATCCCTATTATTGCCATTTCATCAACGCTTCCAAGTGTGACTTTTAATACTACCATATTCACATAACCGCATGCTACACACACCGGCATATCAACATTAATCGTCGATAACATCAAGACGAATTTACACTTGACTGCAATAAATATGTCTCAATAATGAAGGATAAAACAAAAGAAGAAGAGGATAAAAAAGTATGCTTATACTCTTGACAAGTGTTTATATCACCGAAACTGCTCAAGTTTTTAAGATAAATAAATAATTTATTTAAAAAAAAAACATAAAGAAATGCGTTGTCCAGGTTTTTCTAAATATTTCTTTCAAAATATTCTCCTTGTTATTGCCATTTCATCAACGCCTTTTCATTATATATCTATATATATATATATATATATATATATATATATATATATATATATATATATATATATATATATATATTTAGGCAAACATTATTAAATAACACGGAGTGGTTTTGTTTGAGGCGACTTTTTTTTTTTTTCAATTTTCCGAATTGTCAATCTAATGTTTCGGTCAAATTGATGTAAATATGATCCATGGGTTTCTTGTTCCATTCTTTTTTCTTTTTTGCAAGTACTTTCGATTTGAATCGTCAAATCATCTTCAGGCGGTATTAGTTCTAGTGTCTTTACAAATTATGACTTTACTGTTGTGCTCATTTTTTAATTATAACGGCAAGTAGTTTATAACTTGAAAAAGCGTCTTTTTTATGCCTACTATATAAGCGTATTATGATATATATGTTATATATATAATGCATATATATATATATATATATATATATATATATATATATATATATATATATATATATATATGATAATCTTTATTTACACAAACATGTACAAAATTTGCGACACTGGCATGTCGATGTTATCGATCAACAGTTACTATAAACTGAGATCTCATCAAGAAGAGTTAGAATCCGATCTTAACCTCAGATCATATTTGGTTCTCTCCAAATATGATCTGAGGTTAAGATCGGATTCTAACTCTGCCTGATGAGATCTCAGTTTATAGTAACTGTTGATCGATAACATCGACATACCAGTGTCGCAGATTTTGTACATGTCTGTGTAAATAAAAATTATCATATATAAAGCTCTATTTTGATATTGAGCACTTTTTATAAACCTGGTAAAAATTCTCTGGATTACCACCCTGTGAATATTTTTTACCTGGATTATTACCATTATATATATATATATATATATAAACAATAATATTTTTTAAATAAATATTAAATATTTAAATACCTAGAGACATCGATGTTTCATGCTAACGCAATCTTCAGTCTAGGAAACTAATTTTTCAACGGTCGGTGGGCGCGAACCCCGAACACAAATCGCCACTGATTCGTAGTCGGTGATCTTAACCAAAGGGCCATCGCAAATTAATTAGTAAATGTAGAATAACTTTAACTGTAAATATCGACACGTGGCCGTCATTTACCAGGCAGCTCAGAGTGACCTTCGAACCGGTGTTCGGATCTCGCATATAGCTATTAGTACTGCTTGTTATTAAAGCTATTCGATAGTGCCCAGCCCTTGTGGGAAGGGGGGCTGATAAACAATAATATTTTTTAAATAAATATTAAATATTTAAATACCTAGAGACATCGATGTTTCATGCTAACGCAATCTTCAGTCTAGGAAACTAATTTTTCAACGGTCGGTGGGCGCGAACCCCGAACACAAATCGCCATATATATATATATATATATATATATATATATTTATAGAGAGAGAGAGAGACACACACAGACACAGACACAGACACAGACACAGAGAGTGGTGTGCATATATATATATATATATATATATATATATATATATATATATATATATATATATATATATATATATGATTATTTTTATTTATCCAGATATGTAAAAAATCTGCGACACTAGCATGTCGATGTTATCAATCAACAGCTATTATAAACTGATATCTTATCAGGCAGAGTTAGGAAGAAAAGAAAAAAAAGAAGAATTTAAGATTTGGAAAGTCACGTGGTTGGATTTGAGACCGTTGTAAGTCAAATATAAAATAAAATAAAATAAAAGGAAATGTAGTAAAAGAAAAGGACACTTTAACAGAGAAACTGAATCTTTACTGATGGCTGCACAGAATAATGCAATTAAGATAAACTACATTAAAGCTAAAATAGATAAAACCCTGGAAAACAGTAAATGCAGATTGTGTGGACAAAGTGGCGAAACAGTAAATCATATAATAAGTGAATGTAGCAAACTAGCTCAAAAAGAATACAAGAACAGACATGACTGTGTGGGGAAAACAGTACACCGGGAACTGTGCAAACAATTGAATTTTGAATACGCAGACAAATGATACAAACATACACCAGAAACAGTACTGGAAAACGAAAAACACAAAATCATCTGGGATATGGATATACAAACAGACAAACTCATACAAGGAGACCGGATGTTATAATAATTAACAAGAAGGAAAAATCTTGCAAAATTGTAGACTTCGCCGTTCCAGCAGACCACAGAGTGAAGATCAAAGAAATGGAAAAACAAAGCAAATACACGGAACTATCCAGAGAACTGAAAGGAATATATAGCAAGAAAGTCAGTATAATACCAATAATCGTACGGGCACTAGGAACAATCCCCAAAAACCTGGAAAAAGACTGGGAGAAATTGGAATCAAAGGGATCATTGAACCAATACAAAGGACGGCAATGATCAAAAAAGATACAATCTTAAGAAAAATCATTGAATGCGGAAACCAACCCGCATAAGCTACGAAGGGGCACATGGAATGTACTACAGGAAGAAAACAAAACCACAGAAAGAACACATCACAAACAAAGGAACAGAACATGCAAGAAACATCACTTCATAAGCCCCCACCCCCACCCAAATAAATTACACCGGCCTCAACTGACACGACACAAAAATGAACCAATGAACAGAAATTGCAAGAAACACAAAAAAAAATGGTAACAGCCTAGGCTGACACCACACAAAATATTTGCATAGGGTCAAGGAGGATGAGAAGACTGAGTTGGGACAGCACAAACCAGACCTCCACTGGAAAGGCAGAGACTGCTGGGACCTTGGGGAGGCTTATTACCACCCAAATCCCAGAGAATACCAATGGTCCTTACCAGCGAGAAATCAATGGTAAACGGCTGTTGTGATACTGCAAGTTTATTTGCGGTGGCTATCGAAAAGAGGTGGAGAATACTGGAAATCTGATGAAACTTGTTGTCACTCAGACTTCAGGGAATACCACCGGTTGTCGGTGAGCAATCACTGATGACCTGTATGAGAACTCCTAGTGAGTACATAATAATAATAATAGTAATAATAGTAATAATTATGATAATTATAATAATTCTCAATTGATAATAATGTTACTGGTAATAATACTAATAGTTTTGATAGTCACATTAATAATGTATTTTCATTATAATTTAATGGAGGATTGGATATAATAATGATACCGAGCATGTTATAATATATTATATATAAATGAATAACTATGTTGTCTAGTTTTTGTTTATGAATTTAGTAGATACTGTAGAATGATGGTTTAGTTAGGGTTTTAAAAATTGTTGTTTTTTTGTTTTTAATCTATTTTCAGATGGTTATATGAAAGTTATTAAGAAGGTGCGATCTATTGTGCCTATGGTTAATTGAGGTTTCTTGGTTTTTTTAGTTTAGATATTAACGTCTATCACTAAATCTAACTATCTTAACTTTTTCAGTTTGACATAAGTAACAGGGTGAGTTCAAGGAACTACATGTACTGGTTTTTCTAATCGTTTTCCAAATTACTGTTGGTGATTGATTATTGCCAGTTAGTCTCCAGTGGTATATAGATAGTGAAGTTCTTTTTTGTATTCAGAATTATTGAATGAGCATTTATGGCCGATATATCTTTCTTTGAAAGTATTACCAGCCATGCCTATGTAGTATTTTTCTGGGTTGGGGTTTCTTTGGTTGAAATTGTGGCCTGGTATACTATTTGGTTGGTTAGGCTATTTTGTTGCATGGGGCATTCTGTTTTGTTTATGGAATTGCAAGTCTTAATTTGTGTTGTTTTTCTTTCGTATTTTTGTTGCAATTTAAAATGTTATTGTTATGTTTATTAATTATTTTTTTCTAAGTTCTCGCCACAACTTTAGCCTAATTTAAATTGGGTTTTTTTATTAAAGAGTCTATGTAGAATGTTATTAGTAGGGAAGTGTAAATTAATTAAATCTAGGAATAGTTGACCAAGTTTTGTTTTAACCATGTGATTAAATGGGAGAGTGAACCAAATAATTTTCCTACTTCTATTTTTATATATATTTTTGAGTATTGTAGGTTTAATATATTTACCTTGGGTGTTTTTGTTGCTTTATTGTAAAAGGCCTTATGTGGATTAAATATTGATTCATTAGAGGAATTATCGCTGCTTCTCTTTTCAATTGATTTGGGGATATATTTGATTATAGTTTTCGGATGGTTAGAAAGTAGATGGACATAGATGTGATTATCATTATCTTTAGTATAGGGTTCGTACGTTTCTTTATTTAAGTTAAGTGCTACATCTAAGAAGTTAACTAGTTTAATATTTGATGTTATATCCACCTTATCATATAAAAGCTCTATTTGATATTGAGCACGTTTATAAGCCTGGTTGAAATTCTTTGGATTCCTATCCTGTGTGTGTTTACCTTGCATGTAGTATATATGTATATATATATATATAAGTTTTTAAGATAAATAATTTTTTTTTATTTTTAAAAACATAAAGAAATACGTTGTCCAGGTTTTTCTAAATATTATTCAAAATAGTATCCCTATTATTGCCATTTCATCAACGCTTCCAAGTGTGACTTTTAATACTACCCTATTCACGTAACCGCATGCTACACACACCGGCATATCAACATTAATCGTCGATAACATCAAGACGAATTTACACTTGACTGCAATAAATATGTCTCAATAATGAAGGATAACACGAAAGAAGAAGAGGATAACAAAGTATGCTTATACTCTTAACAAGTGTTTATATCATCCAAACTGCTCAAGTTTTTAAGATAAATAAATAATTTATTTTAAAAAAAACATAAAGAAATGCGTTGTCCAGGTTTTTCTAAATATTTCTTTCAAAATATTCTCCTTGTTATTGCCATTTCATCAACGCCTTTTCAATATATATATATATATATATATATATATATATATATATATATATATATTTAGGCAAACATTATTAAATAACACGGAGTGGTTTTGTTTGATGCGACTTTTTTTATTTTTTCAATTTTCCGAATTGTCCATCTAATGTTTCGGTCAAATTGATGTAAATATGATCCATGGGTTTCTTGTTCCATTCTTTTTTCTTTTTTGCAAGTACTTTCGATTTGAATCGTCAAATCATCTTCAGGCGGTATTAGTTTTAGTGTCTTTACAAATTATGACTTTACTGTTGTGCTCATTTTTGAATTATAACGGCAAGTAGTTTATAACTTGAAAAAGCGTCTTTTTATGTCTACTATATAAGCGTATTATGATATATATGTTATATATATAATGCATATATATATATATATATATATATATATATATATATATATATATATATATATATATGATAATTTTTATTTACACAGATATGTACAAAATCTGCGACACTGGCATGTCGATGTTATCGATCAATAGTTACTATAAACTGAGATCTCATCAGAAAGAGTTAGAATCCGATCTTAACCTCAGATCATATTTGGTTCTCTCCAAATATGATCTGAGGTTAAGATCGGATTCTAACTCTGCCCGATGAGATCTCAGTTGATAGTAACTGTTGATCGATAACATCGACATGCCAGTGTCGCAGATTTTGTACATGTCTGTGTAAATAAAAATTATCATACATAAAGCTCTATTTTGATATTGAGCACTTTTTATAAACCTGGTTAAAATTCTCTGGATTACCACCCTGTGGATATTTTTTACCTGGATTATTACCATTATATATATATATATATATATATATATATATATATATATATATATATATATATATTATAATAAATATTTAATTATTATCCACATACGTATATGTTTCATCATAACGAAATGTTCAGTATGGAGGTAACTGTTAAAACCTGTCGTATGATTCGAACACCGGAATACGGGTCACTTTTAAACCAATTCCGAGGACTCTAACCGATGGGGCCAATTCAATACGACAAGTAGAGAAATAGATCCTATTTTTGTCAACTTAAGCGGGTTACACAAATCACGTATATAGAAACTTAAATTAGGCAGACATAGGTTACCTGTCATATGCAACAACATTTGTATATATATATATATGTATATGTATATATATATATATATATATATATACATATATATATATATATGTGTGTGTATATATATGTGTAAGTTATGCTTTGTTGTTGTTGTTTTGCGATAGTGACAGTGTATGAACGCTATCTTGTTTTTACTCACTTCCTAAGTTATAAGAGAATTAGCTCGACTATTAAAACGGTGTACTGTTATTTAAATCAATGATACAATATAATATTTAAAAATACTTTATATATAGTACCGACGCACAACCCAAAGACAACAATTTGGATGTTTATTTTTTAAACAGTTCATAATAAATTAATGTTTGGCGTTATACATTTGTAATTTAATTGTCTTGTTTGAACTATATATATATCTAATATTTTCGTCGATATTAACAACAATTAATTAAAATGACTTTCTGAAAAATTAATAATTACTAAAAATCCTTTTTCTAACATCGCTCCCTATAATTCTTACCGACAAGTGAAAAGAGAAAATGGAAGTGGGCGGGTGGTTGGATGATTGATTGGCTAAATGTCTTACTCGGGTTCTCTCTCTCCATCTCTCTCAATCTCTCTCCTTCTCTCTCTCTCTCTCTCCCTCTCTCTTCACACTTCTACTCTCCTGTTAACGACACCGTATTTATCTCAAACGAATTGACTTCTTTCTTTTAGGATTTTCTTTAAAAGATAAATAAATTTAATCAACATTACTTAGATGTCAATGTTTATCTATTTATAAAAATAAGCGCCATACTTTAGTATTGTGTTTGCGAGAAACTTATGAATGAAATGTTTATTATTTAAAATTTTAGTTTAGAATATTTCAAGTAGCGTACTTTGCGAAGCGATAACAAGCTGACAAAGCCAGCTAGTATAGACATAAAAGTTATCCATGAATTTTGGCTATTCCACTGCCAACTTATCAATCTATGTAATTCCTCTGATGATAAGATTTCAATCTTTGAAAAGCCTTGGCTTAAGGAAAGAATAATAAAGATGTTTTCATCGAGTACACCTGGCATTAAACAATCGAAGATGAAATAGATTTGTCATCCATACATCTTTATCTCTCTTCCTTCATTTATCTTTATATATATATATATATATATATATGTATATATATATATATATATATATATATATACATGTGTAAATTTTTCTCTCTCACGCATATTTTCTTTCTCAGTATTTCTCTACCTCACTCACTCTTATTCTCTCTTTCCCCGATCTGTTTATCCTCTCTCTCTCTCTCTCTCTCTCTCTCTCTCTCTCTCTCTCTGTCTCTCTCTCCCTCTCTCTCTCTCTCTCTCTATCTATCTCTCTCTGTCTCTCTCTCTCTATCTATCTATCTTTCTCTCTTTTTCGTAATTCCTTTTATTTCGAATACTCGAGAGTCAGTTTCTTCCATGTCATTTCCTTATTAATTTATATCGAACTGATTATTTCGCAAAATATCTCATTTGTCCCCACAGCAGGAAACGCCTGCAGCAATTTCGAAAGGTCAATAATAAATAAAACAAGAACGCATATTTTAAATGTTTTATAACTGAGGCGTGACTGACAAACGGATATTCTTCTTCAAGCTGAAGTGTGACGGACCAACGCTATGAACAAGACCACTTATCAATCTGCGCTCTCAGCGATGAAAATGCTATTTCAGACTGAAGCGTGTGGTCAACCGACGGACACGAACTCCCTTGAAAATGCTAGAACGCATCGAATAAACAAGCCGACAATTAAAGAAAGAAATCAAAGATGGCCGCCGAATTTGACACGTTCGTGCCACGGTCACATTGAATTTCCTCCTTTTGAACACGCTTCAAAAATCCTATCCTGATATTGAGAATAACAGAATTGCTTCCAAATAAATAGATGAAGATTCCACAGGATTATTTACTCTGTGATAAACGCACGAGTATCCGTTTAGGCCGGAGTAAGTAGTTATAACAAGTTCTATTCTTTCTCAGTAATATACTTTTTAAGTTAAGTGTAGACACAATTCTCCAAGTGCAGATGTGTACTCTGGATATGTATATTTATTTATTCCATGAAAAATGCTAGTATACTGAAATCATATGCCCTTAATAGGGTTAAGATGAAAATTCATATACACTAAATGTACAAAAGCAAGAAAATTCCCAAATTTTTACACTTTTATTGTCATTAAGGGTATGACTACATATCAAGCAAACCCTTTTCATTATCACATCACTACAGTATAAATCTCTATGCATGAGTGGATGAAGTGTGTGAGGTGCACTGAAGAACAATTCCTACTAGTAAAATACATAGCCCTGTTGTTAATGACAATAAAAGTGTAAAAATTTGGGAATTTCCTTGCTTTTGTACATTTAGTGTTTATGAATTTTCATCTTACCCATATTAAGGGCATATGATTTCAGTATACTAGCATTTTTCATGGAATGTCACTACTTTTGTAAAGGCTATGCCTCAATACAATGCGTTCTCATAACTGATATAGTTGGTCGTTTGACTAATCAAGGTATATGGTAAACTGAAATTAAAATGCCATCAACTAGACACTACAACCTCTATCTCTGCCAAAAATGAGCTGAATCCATCAATTGGTCGATAAGATATAGAATAAAGTGTATGAATACTGGTCATTTTTAAGGTTTTTTTGAATTTTCTGGAAAACTAAGGTATATGGGAAACTGAAATTAAAATGCTATCAACTAGACCCTAGAACCTCTATCACTGCCAAAAATCAGCTAGATCCATCAAATAGTTGATGAGATACAGGGTGGAACATATGAACGTACGTACACACAGATAACATGATTTCATGATTGAACTTTCTGGATCTCTTGGTTGCCTTGACTAATGATGCTGAAATTCTACACACTTATAGAACCTATCAAATAAAAATGTTGTGCAAAGTTTTAACAAATTTGGTTTATTGGTTTTTGAGTTATGATTGATCAAAGAAATGAGATTTCCAGCATAGGCCATTCGTGCGGTTTATTAAGGGATAGAGTGTTCTTGCGCCTCCCTTGATTTATTTATTCCAATTGACTTCCTTTGGTTTCACAGAAACACTGAAAACTCAGCCTGCAAAATAAAAGCTACTAAATGTAACTCATTCCTCACGCTCTTGCACAAGTAACTGAGCACTCTTGTTGTTCTCCTATAACACGAAATGACACTATATTTTCTTCTTCTTGAGTAACCCGACACCAGTAGACATACGTGAAACGTTGACAAATTCTGAGCTCCAGAGCTTTTGATCGGTCATTGACGACAGCAAATCGGTTCCTGACAGACCAGTTCCCCCTCCCCTCGATGATCGCTATCAGTATGACATACGGGCGATCAGCTCTTCTCTTTGCATTCGGAGACCAAAATATAAGTCTTCCTGCAGGTTCATCATGAAGGGTGACATGCCCTGCAGTACTACGCGTCTCCTCCTGACAATCGCTGACACACGAGGCAAGGATCCATACAGTGATTTCTTCGTGGGATGTTCTAACCAGGAGATGTTATAAGCTACTCGTAGCATTCCTTTTCTTGGCCTTTTGGCTAAGATCAAAGTGTGGTATCTGTTCCGATGGATACTGCACTTCATAGATAGGTATTGTCTTGGCCTTCGGGACTTGATTTCCGCCGGTCTATGGGTCTGATCTGTCCTGTGCAGTTCTAGGAGGTTCACCCTCGCAGGCTTTACCTCCCCTCTTTGGGGAGGAGTAAGTTTATTGCTTACTGCCTGAGGCGCCCCTACCGGGGAATGCCGACGGGCTGCTCAGGCAATTTTTAAACCCCACTTTCCCGACCCGACCTTGGGTCACATCTTACTTGTGGGAGTAAGATAAAAACTGGCCTTGTGCCTAACTCCTGGAGAGGAGTAAATCAATACTCGTAGCATTCTGGTATGCGTGCCATCTAACCGCTTTGTACGCACCACGTACACAAAAAACCACGCACACACATATATTCATTTTTAAACGTACTTGGACTTGTTTATTCATCTTTTATTCCTATGTAATTTTATATACTGACTACCATATCGCAAAATGGTTCTTAAGTCTAGTGTTTTAATAGTATTATTATCATTATTATTATTATTATTATTATTATTATTATTATTATTATTATTATACACTCACAAGGAGTTTTCACACAGGCAGTAATTAGTGATGACTCACTGATCATCACCAGTGGTGTTCGCTGGAGTCTGAGTGACGACAAGTCTCTTCAGATTTCCAGTGCTCTCCACCTCTTTCGATAACTAGTGCAAATGAATTTGCGTTATCACAAAAGACGTTTACCATCGATTTCTCGTTGGTAACCACCATTGCCTTCTCTGAGATTTGGATGGCAATAAGCGTCCCCAATGTTCCAGTGTTCTTCGCACTCTTCCAGCGGAGGTCTGGTTAGTGCTATTCCTCCTCGGTCTTTCTATCCTCCTTGACCATTCACGGCTGTTATTATTATTATTATTATTATTATTATTATTATTATTATTATTATTATTATTATTATTATTATTATTATTTCTACACTTGTTATTGGGGAAGTTGTCATTTGACCAGTACCACTGGAGTGTCATGAATTTTATAACCGTTCTGTTTTTAAATCTCCGAAACAGTTACATGGTAAACAGCTAATGATTTCCGTTTGATATTTCGCAATTTAAGTTAAGGTACCCTTTTTTGTTTCACTGTTATATAGTTGAATCTCCTTGTGTATTTTTTAATTTTCCAGGGGATAGTGTGCTTATGCAAGTGCTAAGTCTGCGATATTTGTGATTTAGTTAGTATCCCTGTGAATTTAAACTGCATTTTCTTTCTTTGTTTAAAATGACTCAAAGCTTCTTTAGATTATATATATATATATATATATATATATATATATATATATATATATATATATATATATATATATATATATATATATATATATATATATATATATATTGTTACGAAACTAAAACTTTTTTCTATTATTCAAATATTCCATTCAATTTTGAAATAAAAGCTTCTTTTAATATGTTAGGTCTATATACAGGATAACACCTAAATGCCCCCATGGAATCGTTTATAAAGTTCATAATCTGTTCTGCAATTCAACCATTTTGGGTAGAAATAAACTTCACATGCTTGACGTGTCCACCAAGTTTCAGTCATGAATATTCAACAACTTTTCTGTTATGGCTGCTCAATGATATACGGGGAAAGTTTGGTGATCATCTCAACAGTGGGAGGTTTATTTTTACCAAATATGGTAGAATTGTAAATTTTATTAATGATTTTTAGTGGTATTGTTTCTTTTTTTAATGAAGGGGGTGGCATCCTGTACAATTTTAAAGGGCAAAAATGCCCTCTTTATTTTCTGTTATACGGTTGAAAATTCAGCCGTGGAATCGTGCCTCACCCACCTTATTCGCCAAACATCTCACCCACTGACTATTACTTCTTTAATCATTTCGGCCACTTCTTGCGGGATAACATCTTAACAAATAAAGATGTAGTCGAATCAATGTGCGCTATCATTGAACGACTATAAAAGAAAGGTTTGTTGAATATTCATGGCTCAAACTTCGTGAGCAAGTAATACATAGACCAAAGTTTATTTTTTTACCAAATATGGCTGTATTCTTGAAAGGATTGTGAATTTTATTAACAGGTTCATGGTCGTATCTTTTTTGTACAATTATAGAGTGCAAAACATCTTTATTTGTAAAGATGTTTTCCCGCAAGAAGTGGTCGAGATGATTAATAAGAAGTAATCAGTGAGGGAGAGGAGGGCATCCTGTACAATGTTAAAATGCAAAAAAAATCCTCTATATTTCTTTGTTGTTTAATGTGCTTCAAATGTTGTATTGTTGAAAATTCAGACACGTGGAATAGTGCCTCACTCACCAGCCATTTAGTATTTCTTCTTTAATAACCTCGGCCACTTCTTGCCTTACAAGATAACATCTTCACATATAAATCCTTTCGAGCGTTTGCTGAATCACGAAAATCGACATTTTATGCACCTGAAATACATAAATGTGTTAAAATGTTGCTGTTTTTATTTCGGTTAATAAAGATGTATTTAAACTGATTTATAAGGTGTATTAGTTAAATTAGTTGGACTACTATTCTCATCTTGGTTGTTATTTTCACAGCGGATAAAGGTGTTGATTAACAATCCGTTCTAACGGTTGAAGGTTCAATCCTTACTACAGGCGGTAATATTAACTAAGAATAACATAGTAATTAACACTTCTATCCAGTCAGAGCTGACGGAACGAGAACAATCTACCCACGTGGATTAAATAAAGGGTTCCGTTGGAAATTATGTATAGGTTCTCGAGTTCAATATAAAGATTTCCAAGTTCGAACAAATGCCCTTGAAGAAGGTCGGAGAGTACATCGTCCGAAACGTTGTGAAAATTACAACCAAGATAAGAATAGTAATCCAAATAATAAAAATAATGCAAATTTTCAAACCTCATCTAAAAAATGTCCGCAACGTTTTGAACTAATAAACATTTTGATTAATAAACATTTGGATCAATAAACATTTGGATCAATAAACATTTGGATTAATAAACATTTGATTTAATAAACATTTGGATCAATAAACATTTGGATTAATAAACATTTGGATTAATAAACATTTGATCAATAAACATTGAATCAATAAACATTTGGATTAATAAACATTTATTTTAATAAACATTTGAATCAATAAACATTTTGATTAATAAATATTTGGATCAATAAACATTTGAAGCTAGAAGTTACAAACCGACATTATTTTCTTACCAACCTAATAGTTTCTTGTATTTATGAAACCAAGCAAATTAATTTGATGACCATGATTTGTTTTCTTCTTTTTATCTTACCATCAGGTCGATCATGATGAAATCAATACCTGTTGCCGGACTAGTGGTGCTCCTGCTCGCTTGCTTCATCTTCCCATCATGCCAAGCCGACCAGTCAAACGAGTCCGATTTCATGACACGTTTGCCGTTGATCGTCGAACGGATCCGTGCCAGGCGACAACAAGACAGGCTTAGCCCAGCCGATTTGGGTTACTTGTATCGCACGTACAAGGCCATCAAAGTCGGACCCCGACAGGACGGTGACATCGAGTTCGAGAAACGACAGGCCAGCGCTCATCCAAAGATGTCCTTCAACGGTGACCTCCTCGCTCTTGCCGAGATGATGAAATACCACCAAATGCAACAGAACGGCATGAACAACCGATGGTTGAATAGATTGCACAGCCTCGGAAAATAAGGCTTCTCTTACTTCCGGTTCCTGTTTGTTGGTTTTTTTTTGTTTTTTTTTATTTATTTGTTTTTTATTGTTTTAATCATTTAAAAAGTTTTTGTTTGTGTTTTGGACGGACATTCCAAATGTAGCAACCTATTCGTGAACACTGAACACCAACAGCAAAACATTTAAAACCTCATCTAAATGTTCGCTGTAACGAGTCACGTCCAGCCCATCAGATAATAAAGATCGTTTTTATTAAGTTGCATTTCTACCGTCTTATATTCATTTTGTTACATTTTATCATTATAATAGAGATTCGGTGTCTGTTTGTAACGAAGGCTACGTCATATTTATTTATTATCTTTTGCATATGTAAATTCTTCGCGGGTTCTTATTCTGCTGCTTGTCGACTCTTCTGATCTGGCATAGATAGTTTGTTCATGGGGCAGCTTCCGTTGCAGTATCATCGTTGCCAATAATGATTAAATCGCGGAGACATTTGAAAGAAAAAGTGTCTCCGGTCCGTCTGAAGTTATTATGCAAATAACACAAACCCAAATAATTCCAATCCGCTTTGAATATTGTCAAATTGAAAAAAGTTCAAACAAAATGAGTAAAAATTTTCAAAATGATTTACTAAAGTTTTGGGATTTATTATGAAAAAACTGCAATCGAAAGTTATTATGAAAAAGGAGAAAATCACGTTTTTACTTAAAAAAAAAAAAAAAAAAAAAAAAAAAATAATAATAATAATAATAATAATAATAATAATAATAATAATAATAATAATAATAATAATAATAATAATAATAATAATAATGTAAAAAAATCAGCAACGATTGATGAATTGACCTATAATAAAACAAATAACAAATCCACATAATAAATATTTAAAGCATTTTTATATTAACACGAGAAGAATACCCGTCCCAGGAAGGATGAAATAACTCCCCTGAACAGTACAGTTTTGCACCACTTTTATGTCGCCTTACAAATATTTAAATCATGATGTAATGCTACTCAAACTCATGTCACTAATCCTTATTCAATTTTTTATCAAAATCCATTCTATGTTACTATTCTAGAAAATATTTTAAATTAAAGATTTAAACTTAAGGGGTCTTAAGAAGGAATTAAAATTCAGGGAATCTGGCTTAGTGTCCAATGTATATGGATCAAATTTCATGCTAATCTGAAATAATTAAATTTTCAAGTAGGGTATTGTGTCTATACTGTTCCCTCTAAAACAGTTTTAAAATACTCAAAAGAAACTGAAATTTAGGAAATATTTATTAATTGATGCATAATAATTGTTGTTAAAATTTCACAAAAATCAGAGATAGCTGAATTTTCGCGAGGCGTTTCTAAACTCTTTTCCCCCTTTACATAAAACTAAATTAAACTTAATATAACTCACATTATCCACCTTTACGCATAATAGCTATGTGAAAGAATGTATAGAATATGGTTTATTAGTTTAGAAGTAAATCTGTACATGGATATATATATATATATATATATATATATATATATATATATATATATATATATATAAACATATACATGTGTATACGTTTATATATTCTTATGTAATAGATTCACTAAAGCTAACTTTCAATACGTACATTAATGAAACCTAAACTTTATATGAATAAATTCATTAAAACTAACTTTATATAAATAGATTCAATAAAGCTAACTTTATATAAATAGATTCACTTAACCAAGCTTTGTTAAATAGTGTCACTAAACAAAACTTTGTATAAATATTTTCACTAAACCAAACTTTGTATAAATATATTCACTAAACCAAACCTTGTATGAATATATTCATTAAACCAAATTTTGTATAAATATATTCACTAAACCAAACTTTGTATGAATATATTCACTAAACCAAACTTTGTATGAATATATTCACTAAACCAAACTTTGTATAAATATATTCACTAAACCAAACTTTGTATGAATATATTCACTAAACCAAACTTTGTATAAATATATTCACTAAACCAAACTTTGTATGAATATATTCACTAAACCAAACTTTGTATAAATATATTCACTAAACCAAACTTTGTATGAATATATTCACTAAACCAAACTTTGTATGAATATATTCACTAAACCAAACTTTGTATAAATATATTCACTAAACCAAACTTTGTATGAATATATTCACTAAACCAAACTTTGTATAAATATATTCACTAAACCAAACTTTGTATGAATATATTCACTAAACCAAACTTTGTATAAATATATTCACTAAACCAAACTTTGTATGAATATATTCACTAAAGCTAACTTTATAGAAATAGTTTCATTAAAACTAACTTTATACAAATAGATTCAATAAAGCTAACTTTATATAAATAGATTCAATAAAGCTAACTTTATAAAAATAGATTCACAAAACCAAGCCTCATATAAATACATTCACTAAAGCTAACTTTGTATAAATAGATTCACAAAACCAATCTTTGTATGAATAGATTCGCTAAAGCTTTATATAAATAGATTCACTAAACCGAACTTGTTATGAATAGATTCACTAAACCTACATTTTTATAAATAGATTCACTAAAGCTAAGTTTGTATAAATAGATTTACTGAACCAATCTCTGTATAAATAGATTCACTAAAGCAACATTTATATAAATAGATCCACTAAACCATCCCTTGTATAAATATATTCACTAAAGCTAATTTTATTTAAATAGTTTCACTAAACCAAATTTTATATAGATTCACTAAAGCTAACTTTATATAAATAGATTCACTCAAGCTTATTTTATATGAATAGATTCACTAAACCAAACTTTATATAAATAGATTCACTGAAGCTTACTTTGTATAAATAGATTCACAAAAATAATCTTTATATGAATAGATTCGCTAAAGCTTTATATAAATAGATTCACTAAACCGAACTTGTTATGAATAGATTCACTAAACCAAACTTTATATAAATAGATTCACTGAAGCTAACTTTATATAAATAGATTCACTAAAGCTAATTTTATATAAATAGATTCACTAAACTAAACTTTATATAAATAGATTCACTAAAGCTAACTTTATATAAATAGATTCACTCAAGCTAATTTTATATAAATAGATTCACTAAACCAAACTTTATATAAATAGATTCACTAAAGCTAACTTTATATAAATAGATTAACTCAAGCTAATTTTATATAAATAGATTCACTAAACCAAACTTTATATAAATAGATTCACTAAAGCTAACTTTATATAAATAGATTCACTCAAGCTAATTTTATATAAATAGATTCACTAAACCAAGCTTTATATAAATAGATTCACTAAAGCTAACTTTATATAAATAGATTCACTAAAGCTAATTTTATATAAATAGATTCACTAAACTAAACTTTATATAAATAGATTCACTAAAGCTAACTTTATATAAATAGATTCACTCAAGCTAATTTTATATAAATAGATTCACTAAACCAAACTTTATATAAATAGATTCACTAAAGCTAACTTTATGTAAATAGATTCACTCAAGTTAATTTTATATAAATAGATTCACTAAACCAAGCTTTATATAAATAGATTCACTAAAGCTAACTTTATATAAATAGATTCACTAAAGCTAATTTTATATAAATAGATTCACTAAACCAAACTTTATATAAATAGATTCACTAAAGCTAACTTTATATAAATAGATTAACTCAAGCTAATTTTATATAAATAGATTCACTAAACTAAACTTTATATAAATAGATTCACTAAAGCTAACTTTATATAAATAGATTCACTCAAGCTAATTTTATATAAATAGATTCACTAAACCAAGCTTTATATAAATAGATTCACTAAAGCTAACTTTATATAAATAGATTCACTAAAGCTAACTTTATATAAATAGATTAATTAAACAAAACTTTATATAAATAGTTTCACTAAAGCTAACTTTATATAAATAGTTTCACTAACCCAAACTTTATATAAATAGATTCATAAAATCAAACTTTATATAAATAGATTCACTAAAGCTAACTTTATATAAATAGTTTCACTGACCCAAACTTTATATAAATAGATTCATAAAACCAAACTTTGTATAAATATATTCACTAAACGAAGCTGTTTATAAATAGAGTGTCATTCAACCAAATTTTGTAAAAATAGATTTACGAAACCGACACTTTATATAAATGGATATAATAATTTTTATTCTAAATAACAACGTGCAATCAATTTATCATTTCATTTTTGATATTTTTACTTCATTAGTTTCTATTACAATCATCGTGGTGTATATTGTTCCCGTATATCTGTTTTGCTGTCATATTCTTTACTTCGTTCAAATAATTTAATCTTTAAAAATTACCATTAATTTTTGTTCGGATTCAGATCGGAACCATTTAGTGGGTATTCGATTTTTTTTCTTTTTTGTAATATCTTAAAACTTGTACATATAAACTTAAATATATGAGATTGAGCATTTAGACTAAAGATATGAGATTGGGCATTGGGATTATATATATTGACAATGAGCATTGACAATAAATATATGTTATTGAGCATTGAGATTAAGTAAATGAAATTTAGCTTTATTGATAAATGTATTATATTGAGCATTGAAATTTAATATATGATATTTGGCATTGGGATTAAACATATTAAATTGGGCATTGAAATTAAATGTATGAGGTTGAAAATTGAGATAAAATATATAGGATGAGTATTGACAGTAAATATATCAGATTTAGCATTGAAGTCTAAAAATATGAGATTGAGCAGTGAGATTAAATATATGAGGTTAGACATTGAGAATAAATATATGAGATAAAATATATAGGATGAGTATTGACAGTAAATATGTGAGACTGAACTTTGAGATTAAATATAAAAAAATAAGCTCTGAGATTAAATATATGCGATTGAAAGTTGAGTATAAATATATGAGATTAAGCATTGAGATTAAAGATATGATAGTGAGAATTGGAATTACACATATATAAATATATATATATATGAGATTGAGCATTGAGATTAAATATATGAGATTGATCATTGCGATCAAATATATGGGAGTGGGCAGTGAGAGTACATATATTAAATTAAGCTTTGAGATTATATATATGAAATTGAGTTTTGAGATTAAATGTATGAGATTGAAAGTTGCGATAAAATATATGGGGTTCAACATTGAGAGTAAACACATGAGATTGTGCATTGAGATTAAATATATGAGATTGAGCATTGAGATTAAATAAATGAGATTAAGTATCAAGAGTAAATATATGAGATTGAGTATTGAGATTTAATATATAAGATTGAGCATTGAGATTTAATATATGAGATTTCGCATTGAGATTAAATATATGCGATTTCGCATTGAGTGTAAATATATGAGATATAGCATTAAGACTTAATATATGAGATTTCGCATTGAGATTAAATATATGTGATTGACCATTTAGATTAAATATATGAGATTTAGTATTGAGATTAAATATATGAGATTTAGCATTGAGATTTAATATATGAGGTTTGCTATTGAGATTAAATATATGAGATTTGGCATTGAGTGTAAATATATGAGATTTGGCATTGAGATTAAATATATGTGATTGACCATTTAGATTGAATATCTGAGATTTCGTATTGAGAGTAAATATATGAGATTGAGTAATGAGATTCAATATTCAGATTAAATATATTTCATTGAGCATTGAGATTATATATATATATATATTTATATATATATATATATATATATATATATATATATATATATATATATGTATAAGATTGAGCATTAAGATTAAATGTATGAGATTGAGCATTGAGATTAAATAAATTAGATTGAGAATTGAGATTGGGTATTCAGATTAAATATATGAGATTGAACATTGAGATTAAATATATAAGATTTCGCATTGAGATTAAATATATGTGATTTACCATTTAGATTGAATATCTGAGCTTTCGTATTGAGAGTAAATATATGAGATTGAGCATTGAGATTATATATATATATATATATATATATATATATATATGTGTGTGTGTGTGTGTGTGTGTGTGTGTGTGTGTGTGTGTGTGTGTGTGTGTGTGTGTGTAAGATTGAGCATTAAGACTAAATGTATGAGATTGAGATTGAGCATTCAGATTAAATATATAGGATTAAACATTGAGATTAAATATATGAGATTGAGCACTGTTGATCATGAATATGAATACACACTTTTCTTTGGGACTGTGAAGCTGGAACTTGTACAATTCAAACAACATATCGTCTATAAAATCGCAATGGATAGTACTGCTTACTCTTATTCATCGACTTTGACTGATCAAATAATGGTTAAATCGGCAACAATTTCTGCACTTAATATTACACTTAAACCTACTTGTTACACTGATATCATCTTGATTCCATTCCTATACTCACAGTTACATCTAAATCAGAGAGAATCCATACGCTAACCCCCACATCATGTCAACTGAGTGTTAACTGAGATTCGTCTATTAAAATTACTTTGGAAGAGTCAGATTTCATGTTTTCTATGATTCAGTTTTGATGCTTTAAAGTATTTGCTTTACAGAAAAGAGCAAGATTAAGACATTTAGGACAGATTCCAATTTGCAAAGGATTCTGCCCTTCTTGACTTCCGCAATTGCAGTCTGTTCAAATATCTGATCATTGGTCAAAATGAGTTGTTTGGCTTTAATCCACTTTAATGTATGCTCATTTAGTGGTAGCAAATCCTTGCAGCCTCCCCCTTTTAACATTTTTAATTATTTACACTTTCAACACTTATCGTTATCATTCTGTGATCTCTGCGAAGATCCTTTGAAACTTACAAAGTTCACATTCCATTATTACATTACCTTGGTATTTTTTGTTTTACAGTATGTGTTAGGTTATTTTAACTGGGCATGTTTAAATATGTATATATATATATCTATATATATATATATATATATATATATATATATATATATATATATATATATATATATCGTACATGTATTGGTTTCTGTAAATGTAAATCCGTAGAAACTCAAGTGTTTATAAAAAGTGCTCAATACCAAGTAGAGCTGTTTATAAGTATAAATTTTTATTTATACAAACATTATTGGTTACATATGTGCATACATGTTTCGGTTGAACTTTCCCAAGAAAGTCAACCTCATCAGACCGAAAATCTTTCAGGAATGGATGGATTTGAAGAATTTTCTATCTTAAATAACTCTTTTTTGGGATCTAGCATCTTCTATTTCTAGCATCTTCTACCTCTTATGAACTAGTGTCGGATTACTAATTTTCCTATCTTGACCTTTTTGCCAGTGGTTGTCCACTCCTTCATTTTTTATTTTTTATTACCCCCTATGGCGTTTCCATTGCCCATTCTTGTCCTTATTTTATTGCTCTCGCTTGTCCGCTTAACAGATTAATTCAAGTATAAATATCTCATCTATACATCAAGAATCATACATATATAAACAAACCCAGACACACCTAAATAAACACACATATAAAAAACGGACATTGATATACATACACATCTAAACATGGACACTTACACAGATTCACTATCAATCAAGCATATATTCAGAATACATACGTGCCCGTGTGTGTGTGTATACGTGTGCATGTGTGTACGTATTTTTAGGAACTATTTTTAGGATCTATTTATGCTAAAAGTGTATGGGTGGGTGTAAGTGTATACCTAGGTTACGAATATGCGCATGTACGGTTTGTGTATTGGTGTATATGTATATATATATATGTATATGTGTGTATATGTGTATATGTATATGTGTGTATGTATGTATATATCGGCGTATGTGTATATATATATGTATCTGTGTGTGTGTCTGTATGTATGTGCATGTATATGTATGTATGCGTATGTATGCATGTATCGGTATGTATATGTATATATATATATATATATATATATATATATATATATGTGTGTGTGTGTGTATGTGTATATGTATATATATTTGTGTGTGTGGGTGTTGACCCTGTATAGGCGTATGGATGTGTGTATTGAATATATTTCTAGAATATTCTTATTTCTTTATTTTTTATTGAATATACATCTAGAATATATTTACGGGCACGTATGTATTCTGAAGAAGAGAGAGGTGTTTTAAGCATCGAATGGATTCCGTTTCACTCAGAGTAAAATCACATTATTACATGGTCCACGCCGTCTGTTTTCTCTGACTATCTCGTGAAACAGCCTCCTTATATAGACGATTCCAGTGTACATATACTGTAACGTAGCTGGAGTGTGTTGACTCAGAATCAGCTGATCAAATTTGTGCAGTCACAGTTGTGATGGGGCAGCTGGGTTTTCCATCTTATCTTTTCTCTGTCATTGTATGCTTCTTTACAATCAGAGGTTTCATAAACGTTACTAATAAAGAAACATCACAAATTCAATTGATGTTGAAAAAATTATTCGGGGTGTTATTCTTTCTTTACAGCATACATGTATACGCATAAAACACTCAACCTATTGGAAGCGGTAGAAGCTATCCAAACACCCTGTTTTCTATTTCTTTCTCTCTTTCCATATATATATATATATATACATATATATATATATATATATATATATCTTTCTTTCTTTCTCTCTCCTGATTCAGTCGAAAGAGAAAGATATCCTCTCCCTATTCGCCACGTCAGCTTAACGACTTCCTGTTCCTGTGACACCACGTAGCTTCTAATCGACTTGTAACCGGAACATTACACTCTGCTTAGTGTTACCATTAGGTGTGAATTTATCATTCTAATTTAATTTTGACACACCCGCCACCGATCGTGCTATAATATTGTAATTTATGATAATCTTTTATTCATCGATTCTCTCATACATCGCAGTGTTGACATTTGATGATAAGCATCTACGAAATCGACTGTGTACTCGCCAAATTTACGTTTAGCACAAGGTCCAGCTATAACGTAACTTTTGTCAGTAAGAGCAACTACATCAGATTTTATTATATTCTCGAATATGTGTTTAGGATTATTCGTTGTCTACTTTACCAATTCTACCATTCATTACAGAATTTTCCAAGTTAAAAAGGCCAGTAATCAATATATATTTAAGCCACCAAAATATTAATACGTTCTGTATGAATCACTTATTTAGTTGCCTTTTGTGAGAATAGACCTGTGAAATTTTGTCTATCAGCTGAATTTTAGAAAGATAAAAGCGAATAAAAATTCAAAGCAATTCTAAATGAAACGAGAATACTGCCGATTGTTATAAAGATAATCAATACATAATAGATTAATATTGATTAATGTTCAATTCAATATCGACTACTAAAAATACAAATAAAACTAAAAAATGTCAGATAACAAAGCCAGATGTCAGAATCATCACAGTTTCTCTATCTGTTTCCTCAAATTATGGATTGTTTTTGGTGACATCATATACAAGTGGTTATTTGATAA
>OY744531.1:36528932-36758932 GCA_963556195.1 Sepiola atlantica
ATATATATATATATACAGATGAGAGAGGAAGGTTGAAGGTAATCTGACGTAATGGGAAATAGAAAAGGAAATCAAAAAAGAATGTTTTTTTTATATATTCATCAACGTTTCGTCTTTATTTGTAAGACTTCCTCAAATAAAGACGAAACGTTGATGAATATATAAAAAACATCCTTTTTGGTTTTCCTTTTCATTTCTCATATATATATATATATATATATATATATATATATATATATATATATATATATATATATGTATATATATATATATGTATATATATATGTATATATATATATATATATATGTATATATATATATATGTATATATATATGTATATATATATATATATATATATATATATATATATATATATATATATATGTATATATATAGAAATAGAATACCTTCTTTTAAGTTCAAAAGTTCAACAAAAACGAAATATTCTTACCCTAATTAAAAAATTAAAAAAACACGTGTGCATCAAAAACAGTAAAACATGTTTGATTTTCTACGACAACTATGTAATACATCGGTAGTTTCCGTTTAAGATCGAAGATCAAAAATAGAATGAAAGAAATATGACAGCATGGGATGCAATATAAGAATATTTTTGGTATCTTAGATGGTGAAATATACAAAGATTATTGTTTATTGTGAAGGTAATCGAACTTGAATTTCCGAAAACGTTTTACCCTTACAAGAATGTGTTCAATAATATGAATATATTTTGATATCTTAGATCGTGAAACGTACAAATATTATTGTTCGTTTATAGGCCTAGAATTTTCAACGGCAAAGTTTACCTCAACGAAAATAAGTTCTATAATATGAACATATTTTGATATCTTAGATCGTGAAACGTACAAATGGTTTTGTTCGCTAATAGGCCTAGAATTTTCAACGGCAAAGTTTACCTCAACGAAAATGAGTTCTATAATATAACCATATTTTTATATCTTAGATCGTGAAACGTTCAAATATTATTGTTCGTTAATAGGCCTAGAATTTTCAACGGCAAAGTTTACCTCAACGAAAATGAGTTCTATAATATAACCATATTTTGATACCTTAGATCATGAAACATACAAATATTTTTGTTCGTTAATAGGTCTAGAATTTTCAACGGCAAAGTTTACCTCAACGAAAATAAGTTCTATAACATAATCATATTTTGATACCTTAGATCGTAAAACGTTCAAATATTATTGTTCGTCAATAGGCCTAGAATTTTCAACGGCAAAGTTTACCTCAACGAAAATAAGTTCTATAATATAACCATATTTTTATATCTTAGATCGTAAAACGTTCAAATGTTATTGTTCGTTAATAGGCCTAGAATTTTTAACGGCAAAGTTTACCTCAACGAAAATAAGTTCTATAACATAACCATATTTTTATATCTTAGATCGTAAAACGTTCAAATATTATTGTTCGTTAATAGGCCTAGAATTTTCAACGGCAAAGTTTACCTCAACGAAAATAAGTTCTATAATATAACCATATTTTGATACCTTAGATCATGAAACATACAAATATTTTTGTTCGTTAATAGGTCTAGAATTTTCAACGGCAAAGTTTACCTCAACGAAAATAAGTTCTATAACATAATCATATTTTGATACCTTAGATCGTAAAACGTTCAAATATTTTTGTTCGTTAATAGGCCTAGAATTTTTAACGGCAAAGTTTACCTCAACGAAAATAAGTTCTATAATATAACCATATTTTGATACCTTAGATCGTGAAACGTTCAAATATTATTGTTCGTTAATAGGTCTAGAATTTTCAACGGCAAAGTATACCTCAACGAAAATAAGTTCTATAATATAAACTTATTTTGATACCTTAGATCGTGAAACGTTCAAATGTTATTGTTCGTTAATTGGTCTAGAATTTTCAACGGCAAAGTTTACCTCAACGAAAATAAGTTCTATAATATGAACTTATTTTGATACCTTAGATCGTGAAACGTTCAAATGTTATTGTTCGTTAATTGGTCTAGAATTTTCAACGGCAAAGTTTACCTCAACGAAAATAAGTTCTATAATATGAACTAATTTTGATAATTTAGATCGTGAAACGTACAAATATTATTGTTCGTTAATAGGCCTAGAATTTTCAACGGCAAAGTTTACCTCAACGAAAATAAGTTCTATAATATGAACTAATTTTGATAATTTAGATCGTGAAACGTACAAATATTATTGTTCGTTAATAGGCCTAGAATTTTCTAACGGTAAAGTTTACCTCAACGAAAATAAGTTCTATAATATGAACTAATTTTGATAATTTAGATCGTGAAACGTACAAATATTATTGTTCGTTAATAGGTCTAGAATTTTCAACGGCAAAGTTTACCTCAACGAAAATAAGTTCTATAATATAACCATATTTTGATACCTTAGATCGTGAAACGTTCAAATGTTATTGTTCGTTTATAGGCCTAGAATTTTCAACGGCAAAGTTTACCTCAACGAAAATAAGTTCTATAATATAACAATATTTTGATACCTTTGATCGTGAAACGTTCAAATATTATTGTTCGTTAATTGGTCTAGAATTTTCAAAGGCAAAGTTTACCTCAACGAAAATAAGTTCTATAATATAACCATATTTTTATATCTTAGATCGTGAAACGTTCAAATATTATTGTTTGTTAATAGGCCTAGAATTTTCAATGGCAAAGTTTACCTCAACTAAAATTAGATCAGTAATATAACCATATTTTGATATCTTAGATCGTTAAACATACAAAGATTATTTTTTGTTAATAGGCCTAGAATTTTCAACGGCGAAGTTTTACGTCAAGGAAAATGATTTCAATAATATAACCATATTTGTATACCTTAGCGTATGTGTGTGTAATTACGACGTATAATATTTAGTGTGCAAATGTAAATGTATGAATATCTGTGTATATATGTTGGGGTGCAGCAAGCCTCCATTAATACATTGATCTAGATAGAATGCAAGTCTTTCATATTCTTTTCAAAACGAATGACATTCAAGAACTAAGCTTTCAGCCATTGTATATATATAGAGAGAGAGAGAGAGAAAGATTCAAACCCGTTTTTCTTTACTTCCTGGAGTCTCAGATCCAGATTTACTGTTTGAAAGTACCACCAAAAGCATCAAAGATCAAAAATGAAGTTGTTTCTGCAGCTAAGCCGTTATCTCTTGACTGGATGTCAAACCATACAAAATAAGCTATCGAGAGCAGGCATAAGAGAGAACGGATTTTCTTCCAAAGAATACAAGTTAGTAAAAGCTGAGCAGAGGAAGCTTATAAGGAGAGACAAAATATTTGAAATATATGAATAGGCAGACTTAATCAGTACACTGCATCATCAAAAGCAGTACTATGCTGCTTTAAAAAAATCAAAGCAAAGCCAAGAAACATAAGTTGGTGATTTGATAAATACAGAAAAATCCTATATGACAGAGATGAGATTTTGTAACGGTGGCAGCAATTTTATGAAGAGTTATATATGGATGACTCAATTGACAACCGTCAAGTTGATGAGGATGCAGAAGACTATACTATTTATTTTGAAAGGCGACACAGAGCATGCTATTCTATCTTTGAAGAAGGATAAAAGTCCAAGGTTTGATAATATTCACACTGGGTTTATCTAAGGTGCTGGAGAACCACTCCTAAATATTCTTTAGAAATTTATCAACATGATATTCAACGAGTAATGTACCGCAAGCTTTCAAAACTGCACTGATCGTTCTACTGCATAAGAAAATCAGTCGCCATGATTGTGGAAATTATCGCTCAATCAGCCTTTTAAGAAATGTTCACAAATGGTTTGTCACAGTAATTGTAGAACTTATCAAAAGAGATTATTATGTATCATTCCCAACTTCTCAAGCTGCGTACCAACCAAGGAGAGAAACTATAGAGCAAATCATCGCCTTATAGCAGATTATAAAGAAATCCATAGAATTCAATAATCCTGTGTTCATTGCCTTTATTGATTTTACTAAAGAGTTTGATAGCATCAAGCTTCTATTTCTTTGGGAACTTTTGGAAGAAACAAATCTGAAGAAACAGTATATACACCTCTTGACGATGGCCTATGCTAATTCAACTGCTGCATTTAAAACTGATATAAGCACATCACGCCCAAATCCGAAACCTAAAGAGTATAAATGCTTTATGTCCTTTCAGCGCTCCTATTCTGCATCATTATGACATTAGTTATTTGGAAAAAAGAACAACAATGCATATCTGCTTGTTCAATTAGTGGACATATTTTGTCTGATCTGAGCTATGCTGATGACATATCTGCTACCAGTAACTCCAGCTCTTATTTGCCGTTATTTCTGGATAACCTTGTGAAATACTTGAAAAATGTTGGTCTTTCTATTAACACGCCTAAGACTAAATGCATGGCCACTGATAAAATAACAAACTCTTCTCAACATCAACTCTAATGGCCAACAAGTTATAGAGTTTGTTTACCTTGGACACAAGCTGTCTTCATCTAACGACGGGCAAACAGCTGTAAATCACAGAATCGGCTTGGGTTATACCGCCTTCACAAAAAATAAAACAGTCCTAACTTCTAAACGCATACCATACAAAATCAAAGCGAAATTCTATAACGCATATGTTCTTCCTGTAGTCTTATACGAACTTTAATGTGTCAACTGTAACTTTACATCAGAAAGTAGAAACCTTCTAAAGTCACATCGTGTGCTTCATTAATGATGCATGAACTATCTGATCACATCAGTATTGCAGAGTTGCAAAACTCACTGGCATCATCCTCTGTCATCGAATTAAAGTCTTGAGATTGTTTGGTCACGTTAAGCGTTCCCGTATAGGGCTATGCAAAATATGCGTTGAAGGCATAATACAACGAAGCCAGTCGAAAGGTAGACAAAAGAAAAGATGGAATAGACAACGTTTGTTAATGGACGAACATAAATATCAACCAGCGGAAACCTTGGCCCAATATCGTAAGGCTTGGAGGACACTCAGCCATGTTAGTTCGTATTCTGTAGCTCGCGGAGAAAACGTTTAATAATAAATACCTATTGTTAAAATTGAACAAAATAGGAGGTATCTAAATTTTCACGAGGGGCTTCAATCCACCTCTTTGCCTTCTTGTTCATAAAACTAAATTAAGCTAAATATGTGACAATATTATCGAACGGAAAACAGTTGATTCGAAACCAGACCCTGGGGTTATCTAGGAAGGCTTATTTTGCATCAAAAGAAAAGAAGACGAAAATTGACATAAAAAGACAGGAAAGAGGAAAAAGGAAAATTGTTTTCCTTTCTCGGTACTTTGGAAGATAAGAAATCCTCAAATAAAGCGATAATATTCGTCATCAGTCATCTGGGTTACGTATGTAGCAAAACAATAGGTGTTGTTGCCGAGATAATGTTGACTAGTCACAACATTGTCGGATTGAGAGAATCAAACTGAGAATGGAGTTTGTTTACTTAGATTATGAACACGTGAAAGGAATTTAAAAAAATGTTTTCTTTGCCTCGAGGGTTGAGATACGAAAGGGGATTACAACTCAGTGCACAGCTGCTTTTCAGCCTCGGCGTTGAGTCTACATTGACATATTGAGATAGCCCGCGCCCGGGAATTCAAAATCCTTTGCAAGAGACAAAAATTAAATTGTGTTTTCTGTGTGGGGCGATGGATGGGGTGGGGTGTCTGCTGAAGGACATTTCCCCATGTTTTATAAATGAATACATTTTTCTTCTGTGAATAAGTTTCGAGGGAGGATTCCTCCTCCCCCACTCAGGTAACAGTGGGAGATAGAAACGGATGAAGAAGAATAGAGGGGCAGGATAAAAATACGATTAGCCTATCCAGAATTAGAATGGGCGGACTGGAAATATCAAATATAATAATGAGAATATTTTTTTTTATTATTAATTTTATTGGGAGAATGGGTGGAGTGACACCCAGTCTCAAACCATCTAGATCTTAATATAAACGAGCGCAAATTGAAATTTGAGGACTCTGTTTTGCTCGCCACCTGGGTCCACGTCGTTAAAATACTTGGAGTTCGTGTCGCCAGATCAGGATCGCCTAAAGCGTGTTGGGGCTTTGCCGGTCCGAGACGCAGAGTTAGAAGAAGATTCCATTTTGCTCACTATCAGAATCCACGTCGTTAAGAGCCGGACCCCCCAGACTTAGGGTTGATATCGCCAAACTAAGATCGGCCAGAACGTGTTAAGATTTCGAATTATTTTATTTTGTTCATTGTTCTGCTTCAAATAACCCTTCGCTTCGCAGTGGTACCAAGTTGCTGACCAGCACCGGACAATTGCTCTCCAACGTGGGAAAGCGGTGATTGACGGACTGGACCCTTCGACATCTTCGGCCTTCATCAGTGCACCAACTTCTTCCCGAGCAGTATCAGGTGGCCAACCGAACTCAATGAACGGCCAGATTGATTACGTCATTTGGTTAGTAGTCGAGAGTACAAATATAGCCCACATTACTCACCATTACGCCTAGCGGCTGTATTCCAAAATTCATAATGATCCGTTAATTAGTGAATCCTTTACATACAGATATAAAAACATATAGAGTTACCTAAATTTATAGAGAAATACAGATTTATATGTTGAACGTCATAATAATTTTTTTAGCAAATGTAAAAGTATCAATTTCTGATATTTCTAACATTACAACCAAAATAAATGAGGTTTTATTTTCATTCGCGTTGTTTAGCTTTTAATTTTCCTCTAAAATGAATCTCAACTGCTGAGATCATCTGAACTTAATTTGATATATTCTCATGCTTAGAAGCGTACAACACGGCCTACGATGAGCTGATTACGATTATCGGCTGCATGACTCACCCACACCTAATGAATGCTGAAATAAGAAATAACGAACTAATGATTTCTCGATTATATTGATTAGAACAAGATGACAATTAAATTCCAACGCCACATTTGCAATTAGCAGACATTTTGGATAAACAATGATCTGTTAACACCGGGAACATTATTCATTCATTTTCTTTCTTTTTTTTTCATTTCTTCATTGTTATTTTTTGCATATTCATTTTTATTTTAGATCAGTGTTAGCCATCTGCAATCTTTCATTTATGAAAATGATACTTCTTTAATTACAGAATAAGCTTAACTAGTCTATACAATTGCAAAACTATAATAATCTTGCTTACTGTCTTGATTGGTTGGTTGGTTGGTTGCATATTGAATGTTTTAGATGGTGGTAAGAAAGGCGAATGAGACGAGAAGTAACAAGTTGGTTGTTTTTTTACGGCATATCAACCTTTTTCGGGTTATTTAATGCCGAATCGGGTCATTTTGATAAAAGTTTGTTATGCTTCAAGTTCTTTATATGTCCAAGTATTTATTCATGGTGTTTGGTTGAGTGAAATTGGGTAAAGTAGGGGTAGGAGTAAGGGTGATAGGGAGGGGGAATAATTGTTGTTTTTTTTGTATTTGGTTTTGCAGAACATGATTGAGTTTTGCAAAAAGAAACAATAAAACATCAATGTTTGGTGCATTTTGGGTATGGAAGCCGATATCTTCAGTCAGTCTGATCTGGTAGCACTAGGAGAAGTGACAAGAGAGAGTATTATTATTATTATTATTATTAGTAGTAGTAGTAGTAGTAGTAGTAGTAGTAGTAGTAGTAGTAGTAGCGTAAAACAGAAGGGTAAAATAGGTGAATGGTAAATGACGCAAATAAAGAAGAATTCGAAAAGAAGAATAGCAGCAGCAGCAGCTTATATTTGGCGGTTACGGGTGAATGGGTCGAGAAGTGGAGGGATGAGGTGAATAGAAATAGTGGCAGTAGTAGTTATTTGTATAGTAGTAGGAGTAGCGTAAGAAGACGGAGGTTAAGACTGACGTAAATAAATAAATGACTTAAATAAAGAAGAAAATGAAAAGAAGAGAGACTAAAGTGAAACAAAGAGTAACAAGAGAAAGAAGAGAAAAAATATACAATGTACCAAGGTTTGCCTAATGAGTCACGGGTCGTCTATTACCCAACAATTGTGTATGTTTCTGTAGCTCTCCTGCACACTAAAAAAGTCTAAAAATACAAAACCATCAGTGACAATCGTATATATGTATACTCTCAGTGAACTATTCTAGTCTTGGTCACTCGTTCTTTTTCACATTCTTTTATTGCTCGTTCATTCTTCTGCTGTATTCTTTTTGTCTTATTACAGTCTTTTCAACTCGTTCTTTTTCGCATTGTTTTCTCTTCGACCTTTCATCGTAATTTGTTTTGTTTTTCTATCAAACACATCTCCATACGCCTGTTTTAATATATTTGTAGACAACTTTTGGGGGCTGTGATCTCCCTAAAGACGTTGAGCCATGTTACACTAGGATAGTTTTCAAGTGAGCTGCACAAGGATATAAAGTTTATAGGTTCTTTCAGTTTTCCTACAACACTAGTTACTTCCAATAATACAAAACCTGCAGTGACAATCGAATATACGTATACTCAAAATAAGTCTTTTTCGCTCGTACCTTTTCGCACTATTTTACTTCACGTTCATTCTTCTGTTGTTTTTTGTCTACACTCTTTCTTTTCATTGTGTTTATATCTGATACAGTCACGGACGTCTCGAAGCGGCACATATTAAAATCCATATTTCATATCCCACGCTCAGTCTAATGATACTGTAATCCGATAATGGAATTAAATTAAATTTACTTCGGAAAAATATCAATCTCCACTTTTCACTGTCAACTGTTCACTGTTTACTCTCTGCTGCCCAGAAATCAACGGAGCTCTTCAATACCAAAAGATTAGTTTTCATAGTAATAAACCCACCAACTACGCAAATTGCCTACTAAAACCCACGACTAATGAGAATCGACTGCCAGTCAGAGCCACCTATGTCCATAGACTCAAAACAGCCAATTTGCAAAGGGGAGATAACCCAATTGACAGATATTGTCACCAAGACGAATTATCACAGTATCTTAAACCACAGATATTAAAACAGCAATGACAAACATATATGCGCAGTCACTCTCAATATCCTATTATAGTCTTTTTTGCCTATTTATTTTTGCAGCGTTCGTGTCAGCTTAGGTTATCTTGAATATCAGATGTTACATGCGATGTTCAAACCTGACCCTTATGACTTGAGGAAAGATTTTTTACTTTGGTTTCATCTCTCTGTTTACGGCATTTCAAACAATTTTAAATTAAAAGAAAAACTGTTTTATTATTGAAATGCAACGTGATTCTAAGAGTGTATTGCTGTTAAAGTAGCCACACCATCATTCTGGACTATTACAAAAATAATTTAGCTTCTTGTTTCATGTCGGGATTATCTAAATATATAAAATTATCAAACCTATGTTTATTCATCATTTGGATTATCCGGACTACTGTTCTTATCCTGGATGTTAATCTCACAACGTTTCGGTCGAGGTAATATTCGATCTTTTTCATATGCATCTTGTTGAACTCGGGAATGTTTATGTCGAACCCAGGAATCTGAACGAAGCAGTTGCACAACGGATAAAGTGCCAAGTAATAAGCAGTTTCAAATGACAGTTTTCTGGGGGTTAATGGTTCGATTCTCAGTACAAGCGATACTAAGAATATAATAAAAAGTATTTAAGACTACTACCCGGTCATGGGTGACGGAACGTGAACACTTTATCATCATGTAGATTTAATAAAGAGTTTTTCTTGGATAAGCGTAAATTTTACTTATAATGGACTGAGTAATCCCCGCGACATAAACGACAAAAAATAGCCTGTGCCATGCATAAAATTTGCATAGGGTCCTGGTGAATTGATAAAAAGAAGATTTAGAAATGAAATCAGAATTAACTGGAAAGCGTCAGGAACGACGATTGATTGTTAGACGATTGTTCCGGATTTTTCGTTTTGTTTTCTGCGTTGCTTTCTTACAAGCTATCTTGGCGTCGTGATGGGAGACAAGATTGATCTGAAGCTTATACCAGAGTTTAGTGGTTCGGACCCCAGCCAATCTATTATTGCATGGATTGAGAAGGCTGAGCTTGTGTGTTAGTAGTGCTCTGTAAAGAAAATAGAATGCATAATCTCTATGCGTTTGACAGGCGGTGCCTTAGCGAAGAAATGTGTTCTCTCTCTCTATCTCTCCCTCTCTCTCTCTCTCTCTCTCTCTCTTTAGAAAGCTTGTTGGGCATCTCCTAGTGTGCGACTGGCTGCGAGTAGCGGCTAGTGCCATAAAGCAAAGGGCAATGACGAAGACACCAGGATGGGACGATCAAACTAAGGATGTCCCATTAAGACGTGTGCTAATTGAAACTGTTAATAGAGTGAGTCATGCCTACCCATGCAAAGGTAAATGGTGCCCCAATGGCGAGGAGCTTGATGTGTCGGTTGCCGCAAGTTCTTTGGCAACAGTGATCGAATCGCAAGGGACCGCGATTGAAGATGGGTGTTAGATGCGATCAGAATCGGACACACGACACATAAACTTCGCGGAGTTTGAT
The DNA here is from genome assembly GCA_963556195.1 of Sepiola atlantica. Taxonomy (NCBI): domain Eukaryota; kingdom Metazoa; phylum Mollusca; class Cephalopoda; order Sepiida; family Sepiolidae; genus Sepiola; species Sepiola atlantica. The sequence continues at coordinate 36,539,408 of OY744531.1, forward strand.
GCCATTCTAAAAGGACTACATCGGCTATACATTGGGAGGCCAAATCCTTAGATTTGAAGACCGACTCCTTATATGTTTACCGATGGCTTACTAACACGTTGACTTACAAATCTAGAGTGAGCACTAAGGCTGCTAATGAAATGCTTATCAGAAGACGGTTGCAAACCTTTTCAGAACGTGTCAAAATAAAGCTGATAAAAGCACTAGAGTCCCACATAAGTGACTGGAGGCAATAAGGAAGGAAACAGAACCTGTGTCGTAGATATGTGCCGCCGCCGATAACAGCGTGGAGCCGAGCCAAATACGACATATCCATTTGAAAAGCGCTCATCCTGAAGTGAAACGAACAACCTACTTCCTCAGGAGTATCGCCCCTCGTACAAAAAGAGGGCTGTGAAATCTGCAATTGCATCCCGTCACGAATGTCTGTCTATTGCTCATGCACCGATACAATGGCAACATGCGAAGCTTCAATCATTAGCGTATGGTAAAGGTTGGGTATGGATGTTACTCACTACCTAACGCTCATCGATTGCAGGCCTACCAGATTTGTTATATGGCGACTCTTGCGGCGAGAGGATTCAGTCGCTGTTATGAAGTGACTCAGCTCTGTTTTCTTTAGGAGGTTTCACCCGAAGAAATTGTGACCCACAACGTTATAGTTTTCAGAAGCAATTGGTTCAGAATGTTTTTTGAAAGCTGGGGTGTTCGATTGCGTTTTCGATGTGCATATGAACCGTCAGGAAATGGTATTGCCGCGAGATCCCATAGATTTATAAAACGGATTGCCGCAAGGAAGGGATGCACTGCTGAAGAGGTAGTTTATGGTATAATATCACGCCAAAAGACGATATCAATAGTTCTTTTTCTCCATATAAAATGTCCGTTAAGCCAAATCGGAGTATTCAACTTTAGAAATTACACCCATGCCTTTTAAAGGTTCTAATTGTTAGTTTACTGGCTTCAGACGATTGAGAAGGGGGATAAATACCACAGCCTAAATTCTAAGTTATCACCCTTGCTTACGTAAGTCGGTTATCTATAGTAAAATATGCAACACTATAATAAAACACATTAAAGTTCTTGGTCCAAGGCATTCTTAGTTCTCTTGCAGGTGCGTGTAAACGACGCGTTGGTCGGGTGTAATAACTTTAATGTGTTTTGTTATAGTGTTGCATACTAAACAAGATACTTGGTCTTGCTAGATGTATTACATTTGATGAGTGATATACGTTAATCAAAAACGTGCTCAATATCCTTGATAGAGCATATGTATTTAAACGCAACGTTGCCCGGGAGCAATAACTTCTATGTGTGTGTGTTTTTTATAGTGTTGTATACTCGGTGTTGGCTGGGAGTAGTAACAATAATAACACAGTATAAAATTTAGTAAGTGCTATATATTGATCCAAAACTTCTAAATAACCTTAGAAAATTAAATTGGATTTGCCCGGGAGAAATAAAAATAATAATAATAAAGTCTTACATTTAGTAAGAGGTATATGTTAATCCAAAAGTGCTAAATGTTCTTGTTAGAGCAAGTCTGTTTTGACCCCGCGTTCCTCGAGAGCAATAACATCAATGTATTTTGTCATAGTGTTTTTTTACTAGACAAGATACGCGGCGTTGGCCAGAAGTTTGGTAGTTTGGTAGTTTTGTTTTACGGCATATCAACCCTTTTTGGGTTATTTAATGCCGAATCTGGTCATTATAGTGAAAGTTTTTATGCTTCAAGTTCTTTATATCTTCAAATGTTTAATCATGGTTTTTGGTTTGGTAGTTTTGTTTTACGGCATATCAACCCTTTTTGGGTTATTTAATGCCGAATCTGGTCATTATAGTGAAAGTTTTTATGCTTCAAGTTCTTTATATCTTCAAATGTTTAATCAGGGTTTTTGGTTTGGTAGTTTTGTTTTACGGCATATCAACCCTTTTTGGGTTATTTAATGCCGGATCTGGTCATTATAGTGAAAGTTTTTATGCTTCAAGTTCTTTATATCTTCAAATGTTTAATCAGGGTTTTTGGTTTGGTAGTTTTGTTTTACGGCATATCAACCCTTTTTGGGTTATTTAATGCCGGATCTGGTCATTATAGTGAAAGTTTTTATGCTTCAAGTTCTTTATATCTTCAAATGTTTAATCAGGGTTTTTGGTTTGGTAGTTTTGTTTTACGGCATATCAACCCTTTTTGGGTTATTTAATGCCGAATCTGGTCTTGTTTTCTTCTCTTTTTTGTTTCTTTCCCCTTTTAATATCTGTTTCTATTTAACCCATAGTTGGGACTCTAACAGGTACTACCACTCCGGGTCAGGGTGGACCTGGGAGCAATGGTAATTAAGAGGAGGCTCCACATTCCCCAAAGTCCGTAAGCCGGATCTCACCATCGGATGTAGTTTAAGGTCATATCCAGGACCGGGAGTAGGGTAGGAAAAATAAAAATAAAAAAAGGGGAGGGAGAAAGGGAGAGGGGCTGTTGTTTTTGTTTTTGGTTTTGTAGAACATAATTAAGTTTTACAAACAAAAAAAAACAAAAAAACGTCAATGTAGGTGAATTTCGTCTCAGGGAGCCACAGGGCAGCCTGATCTGGTATCACCAGGTTGGCCAGAAGTAATGATAGTAAAGATACAGTATTGCATTTAGTAAGTGGAATATGTTAATCTAAAAATGCTCAATCAAGAAGAGATGAGGGCGCTTGGCGTATGATCCCTACAAATATTTAGAAGTTCTGGGAGCAGGTATCATAAAATCTACAGAAATGAAAGAAAAGATTGGGAAAGAATACTTGAGAAGAACAAGGAAACTTTTAGAAACAAAACTATATAGCAGAAATCTAGTTAAAAGAATAAACATTGGGCAGTATCACTAATAAGATGCTCTGGACCATTTATAGGCTGGACCAAAGAAGAACTTAGACATCTTTATCAGAAGACGAAGAAACTAATGACCATGCATAATGCATTACACCCAAAAGATGATACTGACCAGTGACCAACTCTACGTGAAAAAGAACGAACAGGAGAAAAGACTGGTAAGTATAGAAGACTGTGTGGAAGACACAAAAAAGACCTGGAAAATATACACAACTCAGAACACAGAAAGACTGATCACCGCAGCAATAGATACCGTCAAAATGAACAATACAGGAAACAGCGAAACAAAATGACAAGAAAAGAAAAGTTGGAAGGGAAATAGCTACATGGACGATTCATAAGAATGACAAGAGAAGAGAATCATGAAAACACCTGCACAGAACAATGCGATTAGAACTAACTACATTAAAGCTAAAATAGATAGAAGCCAGGAAAACAGTAAATGTAGACTCTGTGAACAAAGAGACGAAACTGTAAATCACATAAGTGAATGCAGCAAGCTAACCCAAAAAAATATAAGAACAAACACGACTGCGTGGGAAAAGCAGTACACTGGTAACTATGCAAACGACTGCATTTTGAACATGCCGACAAATGGTAGAAACACAAACAGGAGAAATTACTGGAGAAAGAAAACCACAATAGGTTCTGGGGCATAGGGGTACAGACAGATAAACTAATCCAAGCAAGTAGACCGGACGTAATAATAGTTACCAAGAAGGAAGGAAACTACAAAATTGTGGAATTTGCCCTCTTAGCAGACGACAGGTTAAAGATCAAAGATACATAAAAAAGAAACAAATAAACGGAGTTTGCCAGTCGGCTTAAAGGAATACGGAACATGAAGAAAGTCAAGATAATACCAGTAATTGTAGGAGCATTAGGAGCAGTCCCGAAAAAACTGGAAAAAAGACTATGATAATTGGAATCAAAGAGAAGACTGAAACTATACAACGGACAGCAATGATGAAAACAGCTGAAAGCTTAAGAAAAATTCTTGAATACGCAACAAACCCACATAAACGCCGAGCACTAACCAGCCACATGGAAATTACAACAGAAGTAAAACAAAACATGAAAGGAACACAACATGGACCCAAAAGAACTGAAACTGCAAGAAATCGTATAAACTGTGTCCCTCCCCTCCACCGAAAAAAGGCATCAGTCATGGCTGATACCACATGATATAACTGTGAAGAGTCAATGAGGATGGAAAGACCGAGGAGGGAGAGTATTAACCGGACCTCCACTGGTAGAGTGCAGAGAGTACTGGGACTTGGGGAGGCTTATTACCACCGAAATCCTAGTGAAGACCAATGGTCGCAGCCAGCGAGAAAGAAATAGTAAGCGGCTGTTGCGATAACGCAAAGTCATTTGCAATGGTTGTTGAAGGAGGTGGAGAGTACTGGAAATCCGGGGAGACCTGTTTTCACCCTAGACTCCATAGAACACCACCGATTATTATCAGTGAGTAATCTCTAGTGATAACCCGTGTGAGAACTCTTAGTGAGTACAGATAATAACAATACGTTGACACACCGGTTCTTGTTAGATCATGTTGAGCCTAGTCAGTACTAAATGGGTGACCATTTAAGAATAGCAGGTGTTGTATGTGCTTTCCCTTTATCTCAGCATTGTTTCCAGTCGTCCTGGATTTCTCCTTGCCACTGGAATAAAGCAGTGCCGAGTCAGGAGAAGTGTGGTTGAAATTGCGCAATCCTTGCTTCACAAATACACGTGCAGCCTCCCTTACTCATTGTCTCTCAAGAATGAAAGGAGACCATGAAGAAGAAGAAGAAGAAGAAGAAGAAGAAGAATAATAATAATAATAATAATAATAATAATAATAATAATAATAATAATAATAAGTATAATAATAATAATAATAATAAGTATAATAATAATAATAATAATAATAATAATAATAATAATAATAATAATAATAATAATAATAATAATAATAATAATAATAATAGTAATAATAATAATAATAATAATAATAATAATAATAATAATAATAATAATAATAATAATAATAATAATAATAATAATAATAATACATTATTACATTTGGTAAGTGGTTTATGTTAATTCAAAAGTGCTCACTCCCCTACATAGAGCAGGTGTGATAAAACGCCGCGTTGCCCGGGGCCAATAACTTCATTTTGTTTCATTATAATGGTGTATACTAGACAAGAAACATGGTGTGGCTCTGACGTAATAATAGTAATAATACTGTATGATACTTGATAAATGGTTTATACTAAATCCAATAGTGCTCAATACTCTGGATAGAGCATATGTAGGTAAAAATACAGTAGGACACTTGATGCTGAATCCGAATGTGCTCAATATCCTTGATTATTGATATTATAATACAGTATGACACTTAGTAAGTGGTATTTGTTTTCAAACAAAATGTGGTCAATACCCTAGATAGAGCATGTGAGTAACAGTATAATATTACACTTTGTAAAAGATTTATGCTGGATCTGAAAGTGCTCCATATCATAAGTAGAGCAGGTGTGTAAGAATACATTGTTAACCTTGGTAAGTGGTATATGCTGAATCATAAGTGATCTATAACCTGTATAGCGTAGGTGTGTATAATAATACAGTGGTACACTGGTTAAGTAATATATGTAAAACAAATATAGATGTCATTATATTATTAAGGGAAGCAGGGAGGAGACAATAAACTCGGCGTTACGCGAAAATACATAACAACAAATATAAGTTTATTATTAAGCGAGGGGGAGACAAGACACTCGGTGTTGCCTAGGAGCAATAACTTTAAAACTTAAAACTCAGGTGAATCATTATCCATTATGAAAAGAGAGAGAAATTTGCTGGGTGGAGTAGAAACAATGGGCTGGTGAAAATGGCGAAAGGGGAAGGGAGAGGGAAAGAAAGATGGAGAGATGGTTATAGGAGGTAAAGAGATAAAAAGTTTTAAAATAAAAATGTTACACACATTTCATAACCTCTTCTATTTTGTTGTTTCATTCAATTCCGGGTAACCCTGCTAGTATATATATATATATATATATATATATATATATATATGTGTGTATCGAGGCAGCATTTTTTCTTTAAGACACGTATTATTAAAAATAACCGACAATTTTTGTCTGGCTATTTTAGTGTTGATCCCTTCAATTTTCCGGATTAAAATCTTAATCTCGGAAGGAAATTGGCTGATGAAACTGCCATAGTGTACATGTTGGTCCAGAGTACTTTCTGACCCGTCTGGGTCCATCGTCAGTGGAATAACGACAAACAGGTAAAGACCTGGAGTGAGATTTATAATTAATTATGGCGGGAAAATTTAACTATGTTTATTAGGTATTATAAGCATTTGAGTATATTAGTGCTTCCGAGATTAAGATTTTAATCCGGAAAATTGAAGGGATCAACACTAAAATAGCCAGACAAAAATTGTCGGTTATTTTTAATAATATATATATATATATATATACTAGCAGGGCTACCCGGAATTGAATGAAACAACATGATACTTAGAAGGCAATACAATGTAGAGGTGTGACGGACAGACACAAGTTGAAGCAAATAAGACATATAATTGTGGAAAAAATTAAATAGTTTCACCCTTAATACAATGTATACATACACATGTACATATATATTTTTTTCACAAACACAGAGATATCTGTTTACCTACACAATGTTACAATGTTATGTAATACCTGTATCAAGATGGTCTGGTGGTAACTCCGTATGATATAATATTTCGGGAACCCTTCACTTCTTCAGAACCGTGCTCAACTCAAGTTCAAGCGTGCATATGAAGGAAGCTGGCTTCCTTGTATTGCCTTCTAAGTATCACATGTCTATATATGCAAATAAACAATGTTTCAAGCAAACTACATAAACGGCTTTTATATATATATATATATATATATATATATATATATATATATATATATATATATATATATATATATATATAGTCTCGGAAGTTTCTCAACCATTAAAACTATATTTAAAAAAAAACAAAAAAACTTATAGTCCCAAGTCTCTCAGTGGAAAATCACTCATGTAAGTCAATTTATTTTTTACAGTTATTATATTAGTTTGTTTCTAACACTATTTTAAGGGATCATCAGTTGTTTACCATGAAAAACTGTTTCGGGAATTTAATATATATATATATATATATATATATATATATATATATATATATATATATATATATATATTATGATCATTATTTCATGTATTCACATGAAATGTTATAAGGAGATATAATATTTTATGTAAGCATTTTAGCCTGATTATTCTCTACGGGGATGAAATGCGGAAGCCTCTGTGTAGCTTAATTGCCATAAATATATTTTCATAACTTACTATATATATATACATATATACATATATATATATATATATATTTATTATGGTACAGAAAAATTAGTACAACATTCGTACCGTCGGTTTCAAGCACGGAAGGTCTTACCCATCCGGCTCTCTTCAGCTTCTGTTGTCCTACCATTTTACAAAGAAGTTATATATATATATATATATATATATGTGTGTGTGTGTGTGTGTGTGTGTGTATAGTAAGTTATGAAAAATATATATATATATATACACATATATATATATATATATATATATATAATAGCCTATAAATATGATTTATTTAATTATTTATCTAACTGCAGCTATAATCTTTTCACTGATATATGTGAACTGAATCGACATAATTGCCATTTTTGCCCTTTAACTTATTACAACATCCACTAACTATGAAAATATAATTTTGTATAATATTCACATAATGACTAATGAACCTTTCTTTAATGAAAAGGGAGTTGTATAAAATAAAGGTAATGCGGTTTTCTATTAATTTTAAATCTGATTTCAAATGATTTGAACAGACTTGTTTTCATCCCTAATTAAATAAGAATCCCCAATAACTATGTCAGCATGATAATACATTATGGTTTCTTTACGAACCCCTAAATAGATATGTTAAATTTTAATATATTGAGTAGAAAGGTTTCAGCCAAGCCTTGGATTACTGACATCACCTAGATTCCAAAATAATTACTGAAATTTAATATTTCCTTCGTTAAGTATTTATATAATATATAGTTTATCGCTTCCCATATAAATGTTGATTACCTCACACCATAGCTCTATAGATGGAATTAAAAGGTTTGACGGCAATTAATTGGATTCAAAATTCCTGTAAGTAATTAAGGATATATTTTATATCTCATAATAGCTAATTAGAATAATGGAAAGTAATAAAATTGCTGTTTATATTTAATCTTATTATTATTATTATTAAAAGGATTTTAATAAGTATTGATCGTCTTCATATTCTCTGTCAGGTACATTAAATTCAGATTGATTGATTTTAACCCCAAGATATTAATTAGTGGCCATGTTTTTGTTTGCCTTTCTCTTAAAATAGAATAAGTCAAAGTTCTCACCCTTACAATTTAAAAATTTATTATTACAATTTTTATATATATATATATATATATATATATATATATATATATATACAGGGTGGGCCAAAATAAGGGTCATATCTTTAAATTTGAATAACTTGAATTTGAATAACTTCCATAAAATAAAAGTTAAACTCACCAAACTTTATGTGTGTGTAGACTGACCCTTCCGAGATTTTTTGAAATAAACAAAACAAATTTTAGCCGAAAAATACTTCTTAAAACTTACAAAAACTAAAGTATTGTTTTTTACACTGTTTTGAGTTTTTTAAGCAAAAATAATGTTTTCTAAATGAGGGTACGTTCCTTAGGGCTAATACGGCTCATGCTTGCTTCGGAAGGAGTCCTTTACTTATTCTAAAAAAAAACATTTTTTAAATCAATAAATAAAAAAGTTATGAATTTTTAAAAATAGGACCCTTATTTTTGCCCACCCTGTATATATATATATATATATATATATCTTTCATTGCGATTATCTGGCCTGAAAATCAAACACTTTACATTCAAACCGGTTATAGAACGGGGAACCGGCATTTTCAAACTTTAGAGTTTGAAAATGCCGGTTCCCCGTTCTAATTATAACCAAAATTCTTGTATATATTTTAAACATTATTTGTATTTATTAAGTTTCTAATATTTACTATATATTTTTATAATTATAATATTGCGTATTTTTACCCTTAAAATGTTTTTCTTGTTAACAACCCTAACAGAAAAGACTGACCAATAAACACTAATTTCTGAAGCTGGATGTCTTCACGTACTTTGTAGTTAAATTATTACTAAATTATAAACAACATTAAACTCCTTGAAACGTACGTATAATTCTTGTACGTCTCAAGTATTTTCATTCCAAAATAGAGTTTATATAACATATTGTATTATTTATCATGCTATAAATACTCCAATATATATTTTAAGCTCTATTTAATATATAAGGGATAATGAGTTTCTAAACGGCATTTTTTGTAGTTTACCCTAAATATTTCTTCTTATATAAATCCATATTTAACTATATAAAATCCGTTTTATATTATTAATATGTTTTTATTTATAAATAGATAATCAGATAGATCTTGATGATTAGTGCTATTCGAAGTGTTGCCATAGATGACTGTGCGATCTGCATAAATGTCGACGAATGATCTTAGAATGTGTTTATGGAGATCATTGATAGATATCAGGAAAAGGGTTGGGCCTAGAATGGATACCTGAGACACGCCGGAATTAATACGATGTGTTTCATCAACAACTACTTTTTATAAACTTATCAGAGAGAAACGATTTAATAGTTGAGAGGACATTTTCAGATATGCCATAGCTAGCAAGCCTGTGAATTAGATCTTTATGCCAAACCCTATATGCCTTTGATATTTCAAGAGCTATTGCTCTAGAAGCGAAACCTCCGTCTATAGCTTCACTGATCCTGTGCCATATTATAGTCAGCTCGTCAGCTGTTTATCTTGCAGGACGAAATCCGTATTGCTTGTAACTAAGGAGGATTTTTCTCCTGAGAGGATTGACAACTTCTTGATTCATCATAAATTGAAGCAACTTACTCATGGCACACAGGAGACTGATTCGTCTGTACTGAGACGCAGAAGACTGATTTCCAGTATTTGTAAATACTAGTAAGACTGACGGGGTTTTCTAAGGTGATGGTAAGCATTTCACCTTAAAGCAACGATCAAAAAGCTTCGTAAGAATAGAAGCTAGTTCCGGTTGCAGTTTTTTTAGTACTTTGATTCGAATGTTGTCAGGATCAGTTGCCTTGCTGGCATCAAGGTTCTTGATAAGTTTGACGACATCCTCAACAGATATATGGATGTCGCTCAGAGTGTGTTCAGCCATAGGGGGATTCAGGTAGTAAGCGGCCCCGATCACAAAGAATGGGATTTGATGCAAAGTTCTTTGCAAAAAATTTTGCTTTATCGGATGCTAAGAAAATCACATTTGATCCATTGATAATAGTTAGAATAGAGGTCACACATCTGTCTCGGACTTTGTTATTCGCCAAAACTCGTGGAAACCAAGCGTCTGTTCAGTCATATTAGATTTAACGGAATGTTCATATGATTCTCTTGGGGTTTCAATAACCCTTTTGCAGTGGTTGCTGGCAGTTGTAAAGGCGGTGTGTGTTTCAACACATCTATTTTGTTGAAAGCAATTGAAATAGTGGCTTCTGTGAGCAATGCGGTTGCACATTCTGGGGTATACCACGGCTGGCAGTTTGGTTTCTGTTGGAATTTCTTGGAGGATATAAAGTTCCTAATACCAGTGGTTAACCGATCAGTTAAATCGGATGCAATACAGAACACAACTTTTTTTTTATTTTAACACAAAAAAAATCATTAGAAATATTTAAAAAAATAAAAGGTGTAATTAAACAGGAATTCTGTTATTTTTAACAATGTGTGCATATATATATATATATATATATATATATATATATATATATAGTTCAATTGTTACATGCGCGAAGTGGGCTCGGCATGCTGAGTTCGAATTCTGTCGGAGCTAGTGCATCACTTTTACTAATATCCTTGGGAAATATGTGAATCTATGTATCTTCCCGTCAGTTATGGGTTAAATAGTGGAGTAGACAAGACTCTCAAGCGTTGGTTGTGCAACAAGTTTATCAGAAGGAAAACTTCGAAATAACACCCGTCTTTCTCTGCTAATCCCAACATTGTTTTTATTCATCCTGCAATGCCAATTCACGTGATTGCACAACACTTTGTTTAACTATAGACACTTCGCGCAGGCACCCGTACATGGGATATGCATTGTCTTGTAATATTAGGAAGGAACGAAATCCGCCAGGCCATCAATAGAGGAAAAGAAAGAAATAACTAAACAAATAAAAAAGAAAAGAAGCCGTCAATAAAGGAAAAAAAAGATAAAAAGAAAGAAAGAAAGAAAGAAAGAAAGAAAGAAAGAAAGAGAAGTGGCAAATAGTCAATACAGCGAGAAAGAAAAAGAAAGAATTAAACAAATAAAGAAAGGGGAAGCAGTATATAGATGAAGGAAAAAGAAAGAAAGGAATTAAACAAAGAATGAAAGGGTGGAAACAATCAATAGAAGAAAAAAAGGAAAGCAAAAAACAAAGAAAGAAATACACAAAGAAAGAAAGTAAGGAAGCAGTCAATAGAGGAAGAAGAAAAAAGAAAAAAAGGAATTTACCAAAGAAAGAAAGTGATGAAGCAATCAATAGAGGAAGAAAAAGAAAGAAAGAAAGAAAGAACTAAAAAAGAAAAAAAAGAAAGGAAGTAGTCAATAGATAAATAAAAGATAGAATTAAATTAAACAAAGAATGAAAGGGTGGAAACAATAAATAGAAGAAGAAAAAGGAAAGAAAGAAACAAAGAAAGAAACAAAGAAAAAAATACACAGACAAAGAAAGTAAGGAAGCCGTCAATAGAGGAAGAAAAAAAAAGAAAAAAGGAATTAAGCAAAGAAAGAAAGTGATGAAGCAGTGAATAGCGGAATAAAAAGAAAAAAAGTGTTCACTCATGATGCGAACAGTTCTCTTGTTTCTGCCCACAGATCTCTTCCTATGTTTCCTGCAGGCTAAATAACTTGTATGGCCCAAATAATTTCTTTTTCATTTCCAATCTAAACAAATCTCGCCATTCGCTCTCTATCAATGGCGCCCGACTACGATAGAAGATTAGACCATTTCAGAAACTGGCCATCAACAATAAAAATAGGAAATAATCTTTTCGCGACACAGATTGCGCGTGTAAATTAAATAACAACATTTTGTGAAAGATGTTTGTAATTTTCTACCGATTTCTACAATGTGAAGTGACAGTGGGGAAAGATCAACATTTCCGGTGTTGTGGTCACTGAATTATGACAATCATAATTACACACACACACACACACACACACGCACATACACACACACATATATATATATATATTTATATGAAGCAATCCAACAAAAGATATAAGCGTCAACTAATATCTTATAATTAGTGAAACATCCGGATAAAAAAACATCCGGATAAAAAAAACTGAAGCTCAATATACTGGATAGAGCATTAATATTATAATATAAAATGAAGTAATAAAATAAGGTGTCAATCAAATTTTATTAGAATTCAAAGTTCATGCAAAGCATCCTTAAGTCCTTAGCTCATGAGTTTTCAAAGATAATTCTTCTCTTCAGAGGACCATTACCGCAGTTATACTACTACAGGCAATAAAATTACGCTTTGAAAATATATAAAAAAATTATATACACAAATATATAAAAATACATAACATCAAACATATCAATCCAAAAACATACTTTTGTTGAATCCATACAGTCCATCCAGGTCATACAAGTTGAGAAGCATAATCAGGAAGGACATTACTCCAAGATAGAAACAGCAGTCCAAATATGTGAAATTGATATGTGATATATATTTATATATATATATATGTGTGTGTGTGTTTCTGTATATACATGCTAGACGCAGCCCCCACGTTGTTATAATAAAAAAAAAACTACGAAACTAGTGACACCATTAAATCAATTATAAAAAAATGATTATTATAAAGTTATTTCTAAACGTGTTTAATATCAGATATGTGTTTGCTTATATTTCTTTATATTATTTCGTATATGTGTGTGTGTATTTGTGAGCGAGCATGTGCGTTCGTAATTTTGAAAAAAAAAACACACGCTACAAGTGATAGACGTTAGATGAGATGATTATATCAACAATTTTTTGAGAGTTTGTTTTTCCATTTATTGGATATCATTTTATTCAATTGGATTCTCGTTGTGATATCCACTGTGTCGAAACGGAAGGGGGGGCTGCAATGTTTATTTTTGTGCGTTTTATGGAGTTGTTTGGATAATAATTCATTTTATATTGAATATACTTATGTGTATTTATTTAATTTAATAAACCAATGCATGCAACTATAGCCACAGAAAATATAATTGTTTCGAACAAAACCTTCATATGAGGTTAGACCTGGTTCTGTGACCGAAACGAAATAATATATATATATATATATATATATATATATATATATATATTGTTGAATATAAGAGACAACTCGTGTCTAGATATCCTTTGGTAGATCCTTTCAATAGTCTGAATTAGGATCTTAGTTTCGGAGGGGAATTGGCTGATGAATTTGCCATAATTTGCATCTCTCTTCCAAGTACTTTCAGACCCATCTGAGTCCATCTTCAGGGGGAATGAGGTTAATCAGGTCTAGACCATGTGTAGTATTTATAGAAGGTTTTTGGCGGGAATTATGTACTAAGTACGAAATTATATTGGAGTTATAAACATTTTAGAATATTATTACTGATATTAAAGTTTATTCTATTAATTAGGTTTTTTTTTGGTTTTTATATATAGGGCTTCTAATATATGGAGTTTTTGTTTGTTAGTACTAAATTCTAAGATTTTGGTATTTTCTACTAAGAGTTTTCTGAATTCCGATCGGGGGCAGGAGTGGTCGTTAGTTAAATGTTCGGCTATGGCGCTAGTATCAGACAAATGCATCGTCAATCTTCTCGACAAAGTCGTGGTAGTCAAACCTATGTATATTTTTTTTCTGAAGATGGACCCAGATGGGTCCGAAAGTACTTGGAAGACAGATGCAAATTATGGCAAATTCATCAGCCAATTCCCCTCCGAAACTAAGATCCTAATTCGGACTATTGAAAGGATCTACCAAAGGATATCTAGACACGAGTTGTCTCTTATATTCAACAATACTTGCCTGCAAGAGAAGATGCTGTCTAGATATACATATATATATACTACTTAACATATATTGTAATTTTGTCATTTAGCAGTCAAAATTGCATTTTTATAATTTAAACTGAATAAATGGGGATCGTTGACTGAAAAATGGCGTTTTCTTTTTTAAGATTTCTATACAATTAAAAAACGATATATTACATTTTATCGATTTCAAAAGCAGAAAAGAATCGCGAATGCATCTCTAGGGTAGGTGTGGCCAAAATTGCACGTATTTCTAACCCCACGAATTAAAATTTCAGAAAATTACTCCATAAATTTAATTTAAACTTAGTGTAATTTCCAATCTACTATCAAAAGGAATGATTGAACAAAATCATTTTCATGCATAGTGTATGTTTTTCAATAACGGTTGTGAACGTGGTTATGACGTATCTACTCCTGATTGGACAAGAGCTCAAATCAGTGATTTCTTTCGACCAATAGTTTTAGTTTCTAGATTTAGTCTACTATTAAAAGTAATGATTTGAAAAAATCATTTGCATGCATATTGTATGTTTCTTACAAATGTTTGTAGTGTTTATGTTAGAAGCAGCTACGATAGCGAACGTGGTTATTACGTATTGACTCGCGATTGGACAAGTGCTAAATTTCTTTCGACCAATAGTTTTAGCTTTTAGTTTTAGTCTACTATTAAAAGAAATGATTGGGAAACATCGTTAGCATGTATATTGTATGTTTTTCAGTAACAAAAACAGTCCGCAATAATTTTATCAAACAACTTCACCAAGTTGCGTGCAGCTATAATGAAAGGACAAATTGACCCAGATGGCCCTCCCGGGATCCTGCGTTTAACATGACTGCATTAATGGGCTATACAACATGTACAACAGGTAATCATCTATATATTAATACTCTAAGACATTTCATGTTAGTACTATGTTATCACCTTTCACACACTTTTATAAAAATGTGATCAGATGATCAGCAAAGATAGTGACGGGTCATTAATCTGATGTCGCTAATAATAATTTCCGATTTCACAAATTTTAAAATAGATCGTTTCAAAATCGTACACATTTAAAGTAATACATTTGAAAAAGTTGACATTCGTTTTATTGAGTTGAAGAATGTTTAGTTGACAATTAGTTTTACATGAAGATAAATATTCGTTTTATTTATTTAAAGAATATTTATCTGGCAATGACAATTATTTTTATGAAAGAAGAAAGAGTAATCTTTAGGCATTAATAACGACAGCTAACAGAACGAAAAAGGGGTACAAAAAGGGTAAAAAAACAAAACAAATATACAACAAATAAATGTTATCATAGCCAATAAAAGTTACTTTTCTATCTTCCTGAGTCATTTGTTTTTGTTTTTCAGTATTTTAAATGCTTTTTAGTACATGTCAAAAGTTCAATCCGTTTAAGAGCTGTTGAATGTTTTTAGGCAAGATGGCCGCTGACAACACGAGTCGCACTTTTTTCGTCGTTTTCTTTCCAATTCGCTTTTTTTTAGTGCACTTTTCAAAACTTTTGAGAATTATATTCTATTTCGACCTTATAGCGAAAACAAGAAAGTGTGGCTCATGTTGTTGGCGGCCAGCTTGTATTAAAAAAAGTTCAACAGACGAATTGAACTTTTGACATGTAATAAAAAACATTTGAAAATACTTAGAAACACAAACAAATGATCCAGGTAGGTGAAAAAGTAACTTTTATTGGCTATGGTAACATTTATTTGTTGTATATTTGTTTTCATACCCCTTTTTCGTTCTTTTAGATGTCGTTAAAATGCCCTAATTGTTTTCTAAATAGTTTGACCGGGTAGACATTCATTATTTCAAAAGTAATATTATTAACAGTATATTATACGGATTGGTATTTCCACGGGTTCCTGGTAGTTTATTATTTTTATTGTTTATTCTAGTTTATTTTATAATACTAGGTTGATGAAACATTTGTGCACCATGTTAAGATAACTGGATGGAAATTTTGCCGAATGCAGGCGATAGTTCTAACGTTGCTCCATCTGATTGCGGTCTATTCCGATCAATGCAACAATTTGAGTTTTTCAATTAAGTTGAAGAATCCTGTCAATAATTTTTCGATTCCAAAACGAAACATTGATACGAAATCTGAACGTTTCCAGATCACCCAACTAGAAGCAAAGTCACATCCCTTTTATGTGGGGGTTCGTAGACGCCGGAATATTTTATTCTATAATAGCTTTTTTCCTTGGACCGCTTGCCATTGGAATCCCCTACCTGTTCCCTGTTTTCGCAACTGTACCAACATACAGCAATTTAAATGTAATGTGAGCAAACATCTTGCTGCCCAACTACCCGCCCAGGTTGTCCCCTATAAATGTGGCCCCTATCACAGTAGTATCACGCTTCAATGACAATATTCCTTTGTTTTGAGTGAACAAAATTAATATATATGTATGTGTATGTATTATAACTCAGTAGAATACAAAATGGATGACAGAATCAATAATTTGTATTCATGCTCCAAAACTTGAACATCAACAAATATTATTGTGTAGATATGTTTCCGATATTTTTAATAATCTCTTCTTCATCACACAAAAGAAATATTAATCAGTTCGTCACAGGTCAAGCTGACAATCGAATTTTTAAATGACACTCAAACATAAAACAAAAACACCCAACAAAATCCAGAAACCTTATTTTCCTTTTTTTATACTTTTTCCTTTTCATGGCAGACTATAATAATTAATAATTGGATTTAAGAGTCCAATGTATATATATTTTTCAAAAGAAGACTTGACTTTTTTGTGATATATATATATATATATATATATATATATATATATATATATATATATATATATATATATATATATATATATATATATTAAACAAGGTGGGGAACAAAATAAAATATATAGACAATTAAATCAGGCAATTACTCGCCATCCTGACGCCTTTAAGTCATATCAAATTAATCAAAATAAATTGATAGAGCACATCCAATACTATCTAAATAAAAATAATGTAGAATATGTATAAACGTATATATATAACACATATAGTGGGAAAAACACATGTATATATATATATATATATATATATATATATATATATATATATAACTTTTAAATATTTTGAATATAAAACTAAATATAATAAAAGAATAAAGATACATAAAACTATAAATCACCTAAAACGTAGTGTAATGGATTCGTCCGAACACTTTAAAATACAGCAACATTTTTTGTAAATAACAAATACATTTTCTTAGACACAGACGAACAACACAGGTAAGGAGGACATTTTTTATTAGCTAAACATTTATCTGAAACAAAATAGATCTAATATACGGAACGTTTTCGTTCTTGTCTTTTAAGGGAAGTGGTGTCTGACCAACTCTGCTGGGAAGCCATGAGATAAAATACTGTCTTGTTTTTAAATTCCCGAAAGAGTTGTTCATGGTAAACAACTGATGATCTCTTAAATAATGTTAAGACTAGCGTAAATTCTTGGCAGTAAACTAATATAGTGACTGTAAAAAGTAAATTGACTTACAAGAAAAGTGATTTCCACGACTTGAGACTAAAATGTTTTTTTGTTTTTTTCATATAGTTTTAATAGTTGAAAAACTTCCGAGAATATATATATATATATCAAAGAAAGTCAATATGAAAAATATATATACATTGGAGATACACACAAATATACTCCCTGGGAGTATATACATGTATATATCCAGATACTAAACTATAAACAATTATATAAGCATACATATACATATTCATACACGTACACGTCTGTATATATACATTAAAGTGAGAATTACCCCTATATCATTGACCAGTATAGCTTTCTATCGAAAAGCTGCATATACAAATTTGCAACGTCATCAATTTAAGGCAAGCATTGTACGTGTTTTCAGAAAGTATAAGTTTGTTTCGTTCGTTTTCATCTATATTTATACTTAATTTTGTTCAATATAGTCAATATAGAAAATAAGGTTTCTGGATTTTGTTAGGTATTTTTGTTTTATGTGTTTATGATAGTCATCTATACAAGAAGTCGAAGAATTTTTCACTTTCACACTCAGATCCCCTACCACTGCCACCCACGTAGATCAAGAAAACTTTTTATAAGACATGTACGTTGGTAGCATCGTTATTATTTCATATTGATTTAACTTAGATACTCTAAATTTTCAACCTTAACGAAGAACGATGCCTCTACTTCTACTTTTTTATTTATCTCAGACGCATTTTGATTGTCTACATTCTTCCTTACCGAGATAACAAATTAACAGAGTTGCTTTTGTCGAAAAATATTGGCCTCTGATTATTTCGATTTGACACATTTTTAGAGTTCAATAAAAGAAAATTAGAATAAATAATGAAAAAAGTGTTTTCATTTTCCAAATGTAGATAACACATTACTCTACAAGTCCCGAGCCTGACATAATTTAAAAGAAATCCTTATACATTTTATAAAGTACTAATCTATAAATTGCACTATCAAGATTTGAGCCCTATCGGATTATTAGTTTACAAATTACAGTTATTTAAGTGTAGCTACTGTCGAGAATTTTCAAAACAATGGAAAAATCTGAATTTTGTATGTTGTTAAAGCATTGCTTTCTGGTGGAGCAAAATACTGTCCATGTAAAGCAATGACTTTGTCAGTTTTATTCGGACTTTGCTCTATCGGAATCAATGGTTAAGAAGTGATATGCTGACTTTAAATACTGTCGTATACACATCAATTATTCTTAACACTCAGGTCGCTCAAATTCGGCATTTGTACTAGAAAATATCAAAATAGTTCACAAACTTGTTTTGGTCGATCGTAAATTGAAGTTGCGTGAGATAGCAGGGGTGTTAAAAATATCAAAAGATAGTGTATTTACCATTTTGCATGAACATTTGTCAATGAGAAAGCTGCGTTTAAAGTGGGTGCCTTTTACATATGATGTTACAATGAAAGTCCGATGCTGGCCTCTCCAATACATATGAGTATTGATTTACTCCTCTCCAGGAGTTAGGCACAAGGCCAGTTTTTATCTTACTCCCACAAGTAAGATGTGACCCAAGGTCGGGTCGGGAAAGTGGGGTTTAAAAATTGCCTGGGCAGCCCCGTCGGCATTCCCCGGTAGGGGCGCCTCAGGCAGTAAGCAATAAACTTACTCCTCCCCAAAGAGGGGAGGCAAAGCCTGGAAAGGTGGACCTCCCAGAACTGCACAGGACAGACCCATAGACCGGCGTAAATCAAGACCCGAAGGCCAAGACAACACCAGTATGGGGTGCAGTATCCATCGGAACAGATATTACACTTTGATCTTAGCCAAAAGGCCAAGCAATACATATGAGTATCCAGAAACGAAATAAAACAAAATGACGTCATATGTACATTTGAAAAATAAAATAGTTTTTTTTTATTGTTTATTCTAATTTGCTTTTAATTAAATCCTGTAAACGTGTCAGATTATTTCTCCCACCCATTGTATTTCCATTTGCATTCTCGCCATTGTTTCTTCATTCAAGCTCATTCGAGCGGTGTATCTTTTTAAACGCCTCTTGTCGGTAAGGTTCTCGACCAATCCCGATTCGTCTGTTACCAACGCTCAATTCCGGCCGCACCTTAAACAAAACATTCCGTCATCCAACTCAGACATTCCAGTGCTCACCTGAAGCGGGACACAAGCAACATGAAATGTTCTCTGACTCAGGTTTGTTGTCCACAGGTGCAACTTTCTTTTGTACAAACTATTCGCTCGACCTTTTCCGCGTCAAATACCAAGAACACATTGTCCTATTTACACAATACCGGTACCAAACAAGACCGTGTGCATCGCAAAGTTTCACCTTTTGGGTATTCCCGATTCCATGCGAGGGAAGGGGTGGCATGTAATGTAATTTCGTTTGGTATGTTTCTGTTACGTTGCAAAGCTTACAAATATTTGGTAAATTTATAGAACTGCGCTCCTCGTATTCCTCCCCCTAAAAAAAAGTTGCTACTTTTTGGGGGCAAATTACATGTAAACAGCCTCAACAAATATCCAGTACGAAAAAAAATAATTAAATTTTTTATTATTTTAGATTTTAAGAGTGGTGGGGGATCACTTTCCTATATAAGTTATACGTAAAGTGAGCACCCATTTCTTGGCCACGGAATCTCACCCCTCACATTCATCCCTCTAAATAAATAAAAATTCTACTTTTTTATGAAAATTACATGTAAACAGCCATCACAAATAACCGCTATTAAAAAAATAATTAAAAATTTTATTATTTTAGATTTTAGGAGGGGTGGGGGATCACTTTCCTATAAAAGTTATACGTAAAGTGATCACCCACTTTTTGGCCGCTTTAAATCGCACCCTAGCTAACACGTGTTGAAAGAAATATTCAAAAAATAAAATCTAAAATAACGTTTTTTTTAATATTTCTTTCAATACGAAAGATGCGAGAGAAAAAAAGTAAAGAAATCCGTGTTTGTGTAGATTTCTCCATAGGATTAAACCAGGCACTAAATGATTACCACTATCCTCGGCCTAGTCCAGAAGAAATCTTCGCTAAACTCAACGGGTGGGGGGGGGGATTTCAAAGATTCATTTAAGTGACGCGTATCTCCAAATACCTGTGAACGAGGAGTGCTCAAAACTACTTTGTACAAATTCGAGAGATTACCATTTGGCGTTAAGATTGCACCAGCTATTTTTCAACAAGTAATGTACACATTTTTTAGCGAACTAGGATTTGCGACAGTTTACCTAGATGATATTCTAGTGATCAGTAAAAACGCCAAACAACACAAATCACATGTACACAAAGTATTTATAAGAATACAGGACTATGGATTAAAGGAGGGAAAATTCGATCTTTTCATGGAAAATAAAATATCTTGGTCAAATTATAGACAACGCTGGTAGAAGTCCAGATTCAAAGCGAGCGAATGCGATAAAAAACAAAAAATATGCCAGCTCCGGTAAACGTATCGTCACTACAAAGTTTTCTTGATTTTACAAATTAATACAATGTGTTTTTTTTTTTTAAACCTGCAAACTTTGCGATCGCCTCTTAAAGAGCTATTAAAAAAAGATTAGGTCTAGACGAAAGAATGCCAAGAATTTTCAAAATACAAAAATATTCTCACATCAAAAAGAAAGATTACGAAATTCATTAAAATAAACCCTAAAAGAAAAAAGCAGAGCCAGGCTAAAAAGGGTGGTGTTATGATGTGATTGTTATCTACCCTATTTCGGGAATATATGGACTCTTCCAGACTCTATGTATAGAGGCGATTAGGACGCCGTCTCGACGCAGGCTCGGAGCAGCTTCTCTTGATTGAACGATACCAGTCGAGGTCCGTTCTAGAAATCAGTCCGGCAGAAACTGGGATATTTTGATGGTCTTTTATCTGTCGGATTGAGGTTATAGTCATAGGTGGTCCTAGGAGATCCACCCTTCCAGGCCTTTCCTCCCCCTCTTTAAGGAGGGGATAGTCTATTGCTAACTGTCTGAGGTGTCCTACTGGGGAATGCCGACGAGGCTGCCAATGCAATTTTTGATAGGCCAGAGTGTCTCTTCTTTAAGGGCGCTGGTTTGATTCTCCCTACTTTCCGGCCTGGTGCCATATCTTCTTGCGATGTTTCCATCGCAAGAAGATATGGCACCAGGCCGGAAAGTAGGGAGAATCAAACCAGGAAGTAAATACACAGACACTCTTGACTAGAAGATACCAGTCGACGATACGTTCTCGGCAATCAGTCCGGCAGAAACTGGGCCATTTCGGTAGCCTTTTATATGTAGGGATAAGGTATTAGTCTAGGGTTGTACTAGGGTGTCCACCTTGCCTCCCTTCCTTGGGGAGGAGTTTTTTTATTGCTAACTGCCTGGGGCGTTCCTACCAAGGAATGGCAACGGGGCTGCCCAGGCAATTTTTAATAGGCCAGAGTGCCCCATTCTTTAGGGGTGCTTGTGCCACATTTTCCTGTGGTTTGAAGGAAGTAAATCCCCACTCTCGGTGCACTCTTTCCGCAACATACTATTCTGTACTTCTGTAAATAAACACTTTTGTAAATGTACCACCGTGTTGTCTTATTTATTATTAAGGCGCTTCAAGGTCACAACAGAAAGAAAATACAGAACAAACAGAAAGAAATAAAAAAGAAAGACTGAAAAAAACGGTAAAAGAAAGATGAATTAAGAACACATGACATAGAATGGAAATAAAGGGGGATGAAGGAAAGAAAAAAACACGTTTTTTAATGGAGAAAAGAATCCTATTTGAAGACATCTAATAACGCTTGTGACAAGAGAAGTCGAGATAATAAAGCGGAAATATAAAGATATCAGAATAATTACTATAACGGGAAAATGCGTCAAATTAAAACAAATCAAAGAGCAAATGTGAATTCGAAAAAGAGATAGCGATGCTTTAATATATATAATTAGAATCGCCAGGTGTATACGGAGAGACAAGATTGGATTCTAAGAAAGATATGAAGCTTTATGAATATTCATCACGACATTTCCTCAGATTTTATCTAAATGTTTGCTTCCTATATATAGTCATCCATAGATAGGTTTTTCACCGTATCACGGCTCTTCAGACTGGCTAGGCTATAATGCCCACTAATGTAACTCCTTCTAGTGACATTTAAAATAATTTAATATAAAATAAAATTAAAAAATTTAAATTAATAAAAATAAGAAAAATGAATTAAATCATGTTTGTTTAATCTAGATAATATTGATCCGATCCAAGCGTATGTTCAACATGACAAATCGCCCGAGGGCAGGTGATAATTATATATATATATACAGGGTGTTTCAAAAGTCTTGGGAACATTACAAATGCGTTATACAACGTTATGTTCCCAAGACTTTTGAAACACCCTGTATATATATATATATATATATATATATATATATATATATATATATATATATATATATATATATATATATATATATATCAAGTGTACATTGCCAAGCTGGACCAACTTTAACATGTAATTTCAAAACGGTCAAGTGGTGAGTCGCTACCAATAGATCTATGGTAGCCAGCGTGAACCTCGTAAACGCTCACATGCACTCATACATGCATACATACATACATACATACATACATACATACATACATACATACATACAATATATATGGTAATTCAAGTGAAGTTTGTATCCGCAGGGAAAAAGTCGGGAGAATCATTACTGTATTTATATAAGTGTTCAATAATAAATAGAGCTATTTATATATAATAAAAGTGTTATTTATACAAAAATATCATGGCTACATATCCAGAATGTGTTTCAATCGTAGCTTTGATCAACTCGATTTCCTCAGGCTAAAAAATAAGAATCTACTTCAATATGAAAACATGGAGAACAGATACTTAGTTTTGGGCCTAAGGAAATCGAGCTTATCAAGGCTACGTTTGAAACATGTTCTGTATATGTATTGATTTACTCCTCTCCAGGAGTTAGGCACAAGGCCAGTTTTTATCTTACTCCGACAAGTAAGATGTGACCCAAGATCGGGTCGGGAAAGTGGGGTTTAAAAATTGCCTGGGCAGCCCCGTCGGCATTCCTCGGTAGGGGCGCCTCAGGCAGTAAGCAATAAACTTACTCCTCCCCAAAGAGGGGAGGCGAAGCCTGGGAGGGTGGACCTCCTTGAACTGCACAGGACAGACCCATAGACCGGCGTAAATCAAGCCCCGAAGGCCAAGACAATACCAGTCTATGGGGTGCAGTATCCCTCGGAACAGATACTACACTTTGATCTTATGTTCTGTATATGTAGCCATGATATATTTGCATAAATAAAACTCCCATAATATATATATATATATATATATATATATATATATATATATATATATATATATATATATATGTGTGTGTGTGTGTGTGTGTGTGTGTGTGTGTGTGTGTGTGTGTGTGTGTGTGTGTGTAGTTTCGTGAGTTTATAAAGCTTCGGTCATACAGATACAAATGATGCGGTAAATTGAAGTTGCGTGAGATAGTAAGGTTGAAGATATCATTGTATTCACCATTTTACATGAACATTTGTCAATGAGAAAGCTGTGTTCAAAGTGGGCCCCTCGTTGCTCACAGTCGATCAAAAACAGCAATGCGTCGATTATTCAGAGCGTTGTATGCAACTATTTCAACGCCACAAAAATAAGGTTTTGCATAAATATGTTACAATGGATGAAACATGTATCATCCATTTCACTTCGGAGTCAAATCGACAGTCGGTTTAGTGGACAGCAGCAGGTGAAAGCCGCTCAAAGCGATAAAATATGAAAAAATCAGCAGGCAAGGTTTTGACATCCGTATTTTGGAATGCGCAATGTATTTTGTTCATCGATTATTTTGAGAAAGAAAAAACCATTAATAGCGAAGATTATAAAACATTATTGGTGCGTTTTAAGGAAGAAATCGCAAAAAAAAACGGTCACAAATGAAGAAAAAAGTGCTCTTTCACCAGGACAATGAACCGTGCCACAAGTCGATCGCAACGATAACAAAACTATATGAATTGCACTCTGATTTTCTTTCGCACCCATACTATGCTTCAGGTATGGCTCCAGCGATTACTGGCTGTTTGGAGACCTTAAAAGAATGCTCAAAGGGAAGAGATTTCTATCCAATGAAGAAGTGATATTGGAAGCTGGCGCGTATTTTGAGGCCAAAGACAAATAGTTCTCTCGCCTTCTTTCTCTCTCGCTTTCTCTCTCTCTCTCTCTCTCTCTCTCTCTCTCTCTCTCTCTCTCTCTCTCTCTCTTTGTTTATTAACAGTCGAAGGTAATAAAAAAAGAAAAGAATATAAAGATTGGAATAGTCTATTATAAACGAAGGGGAATATAAACACAAGTAGTAATACTATTTAATCCGTATCTGTATGAAAAAAAAGATAGAGAGGGAGACACAGCGAGCAGTAAGAGATTACTTTTGGATTTTGTTTTTTTGTTTTTTATATTTAACTGGCTTTGCAAACTCACATTTTCCTGTTCTGAACAATTTAAAAAACTCAGTGTGTTACCTAACGGGTCACATTTTTATTTAATATATATATATATATATATATATATATATATATATATATATATATATATATATATAAACTGAATGTCTGTATGTTTGTGTGTTTGTGAGTGTGTGCCTTATAGAAATAAATGTTAGAGAATATAGATACAATATAAAAGTGTATTCTTATGTAAAATTCACAGAGTAAGTTGACGGGCACCCATTCCCGAATCTATAAACCCACCCCTTAGGGGTCCATGGGGCAGATTTCATCAGGGGGGGGGGGTCCTTTTCAGTTATTTTTCATTATATTTTATAGTAATTTGAAATTGCTGAGTCATATTGTAATTTAATTACGTAATAATTTGAAATAACTTTTAATTTTATTTAATGTTTCTTAGCGTCAATTCTATTTGCATGGGGGGGGGTAAGAAACAACGCCAAGGTCCGCCACTAGCCGCCACTGACCGCCACTCTGTACGTACACAAATACATGTACATTTTATAATATCTTATATAAGAAAAGTATTCAGTGTTGTCCTGCAAATAATACCTCAAGTTCATAAAACAATTTATGGTTCGGTCCCTCTCTTTGGGTTCGGTCCCCCTAATTTGGTTCGTTCCCCCTCTTTCGGTTCGGTCCACCTCTTCGGATTCGGTCCCCCTCTTTAAGTTCGGTCCCCCTCTTTGGGTTCGGTCCCCCACTTTCGGTTCGGTCTATCTCTTTGGATTCAGTCCCCCCCCCCTTTTGAGTTCGGTCCCCCTCTTTGGGTTCGGTCCGCCTCTTTGGGTTCGGTCTCCCTCTTTGGGTTCGGTCCCCCTAATTCAGTTCGGTCCCCCATTTTGGGTTCGATCCCCCTCTTTCAGTTCGGTC
The DNA here is from genome assembly GCA_963556195.1 of Sepiola atlantica. Classification (NCBI taxonomy): domain Eukaryota; kingdom Metazoa; phylum Mollusca; class Cephalopoda; order Sepiida; family Sepiolidae; genus Sepiola; species Sepiola atlantica. Next base: position 36,565,378 of record OY744531.1, read on the forward strand.
CCCCTAATTCGGTTCGGTCCCCCACTTTCGGTTAGGTCCCCCACTTTCGGTTCGATCCCCCTATTTGGGTTCGGTCCCCCTCTTTGTGTTCGATCCCCCTCTTTCGGTTCGGTCCCCCTCTTTGGGTTGATCCCCCTCTTTGTGTTCGATCCCCCTCTTTCGGTTCGGTCCCCCACTTTCGGTTCGGTCCCCCTCTTTTGGTTTGGTCCCTCTCTTTCGGTTCGATCCCCCTCTTTGGGTTCGGTCTCCCGCTTTCGATTCGGTCCCCCACTTTCGGTTTATTATACTTATCAAAAGGAGGGTGAATGTTTATGTTTGCTAGTATATATATATATATATATATATATATATATATATATATATATATATTGTGTGTGTGTGTGTGTGTGTAGCGAGAGATTCTTCAGTGGTTTTAGCGGATCTACAAATTCGCAATTATGTAGATAGGTATTCTTAATATTTCTCAATGGATCCGAAAGCAAACTTATTTAATTTACGAAGCCGACAAATCTATCTTTTTCTTCGTTCTCTCGTATTTTATTGCCTTTTGCTTTTGTCTTTCTTGTATTTCTTCAACAAATTGATCAGCCTTCACCGTTTCTTAAGATTAGCTAAACGAGCTGTTATTTCTTTTAGTCCAGAACTTACTCCCTGTGCATTGTGATAATATCGCTTTGCTGCTATGATCGACACTTCCAATACAACGAAATATAATTATCTACTTATTAGTGCCAACTTTGATAGATAGAAAGATCGCGGTGTTTTAACCGAAATCGATTGCGAGGGCGGCAGTAGTTAAGGCGTTATTAGATTTTCAGAAGACAATGTTTGCTTTTTGATCAAAAAACTGCCCTGATCTAGTCAACTTCCAAACGAGGCTATCATATTCTTTAACTCTCTGGGGTAATAAGGAAAACATTGGAAATATTATAATTACACAGAAAGAGAGAGAGGGTGTGTTAGAAGAAGAAGAAGAAGAAGAAGAAGAAGAAGAAGAAGAAGAAGAAGAAGATTTATTAACAAAACAAAAAACATTTATAGAGCGACAATTTTACATAAAAATCAAAGTCAGTTTTAGTGAAGAAATGTTCTTTTGTAAAGTTTATACAATTCGTGTTTTTTGGTAAAAATGTTCAGTAAATAAGCAGACACAAGGGCTAAAGATGTGTATGTCTATATTTATTAGTGCGTGTAAGTGGGTAGCAATTTATTTCTGGTCGCCTGAATTCTTGTCAATGTGTGAGTAGATGTGCGCGAGGTTAGGAAAGCTTGTACGTGCGTTCTGAAGTGTTCTCTTCTTCTCGCCTCCCGACCTTTGGTCGAGGGTAGGGGGAACGTACGTTTTTGTGTGTTCTTGCGCGGCACGCCAGTTGAATCTGTCTTTTAGCTTTTTATTTCCTCGTTCTTATAGGAGTTTCGAAGTTCGTGTCAGCTTGCCAACTTAACATAGACTTGTTAGCTTTTGGCTTCGAAAAGATATTCATTGGTTGGAACATATTGAGTTAACACGTTTCTGTAAAGCCAAGCACTGACTAATACGCCTGAGGTCACTAAAGCCAATGTTAAACGGAATACGTCCAAGTACCTTGTCTCCAGTGTTGTAGGATGTAGATTTCGAATCCTTGCTTCCAGTGTTGTGCGACACAGATTTGGATAATATACGAATAAATCCTCAACGCCAGTGTTATGAGATGTAGGTCTCGAATCCTCGTCGCCAGTGTTGTGACCTTGAAAGATCGGTAATAATCAAGATATACACAGTGGTATAATTAACAAAAGTGTATTAACAAAAATATGTTACAGAAAGTATGTGTTCGATTCTGTGGCCATAACTGCCATCAATAACTACCTAAACGCTTAGTCGTAATTGTATTTATTGTGTCTGGGTAAGTCCATTTATTCCTGAAATAGGTAGATCAACATAAACTATAAAAATAATACACTATTATGATTATTTTGATCATATACTAGGATCATATATTTTAAATGTCATTATTATTTTAGTCATTGTTTAAGTATACGTTTTATCAAAGTTGGTTCGATGGTTGACATAGTATAATATAGATATAGTCATATATGTGTAAATATTCATTTGCATAACAAATATAATGTCATAACATTGAATTGAGCTAACGAAAGAAAAACGAGAAAAAAATTATCAAATAGAAATAAGAACGGACAATTAATAACAAGTTTTACTTTGGGCTAAAGCCGGAAACTGACAGAAAAAACATGTTTTTCGAATATTTCACACAATTCTAAGACGCTTTTCTTTAATGCCGAAAATTGGTCGTTAATGTATTAATAAAATACTAATTGGCTTTTTAGTTGAAGCTATTGAAGCTATTCAACGCATAGATGTGGTCGCATTTTGTTTATCGAATTCAGCATGGAAACTATGTTTTTTTATAATTCACACAATTCTAGGACACTTTTTTACTATGAAACTCGTCGTAAATAAGACGTTAATGAGATATATCAACTTTAAAAGCAATATTCCTATGCTATTTATAACAGGTTTGGCCTATCCAACACATAGGCCAAGTAGGGTCACTAAGTTAACCTACAACACCTACCTGATGTACATGATGTAGCCTAGACTATTCCTTATTGGTGTTCAATATTACGTTTTTAGACTTTCATAACCAAAAACAACTTCTATCCATACGGCTATTCTCTTATGTGATGCTTTCACAAAAGTTTCTAAATTCTGAAACAAATTGAATCAAGAAACTACAGACACACAACATTTTCTTGTTTCAGTTATCACAAATTCAAAACATGAGCATAGCACGGTATATGAATATGTTGATTAGTAACATTACCAATTGTTCTTTGTAAACCATTAGTACTGGCCATGGTAGCTTGCAGCGCAATCTGTGCTATAAAACAAACATTTGGGGAGTCACTTTTAAGCTGCTGTAATGTTACAATCGATCGAAAAGTCATTGTCCTGTACAATCAATACTTGGCACAATCGAAAGTAGTCACTCAAAGGTAACGCCTTTAAACGGACAACAATGCTAAACTGATCGATGGACGAAAGATCTGGTGTTGAATCGACTTGTATAGAATGATATTGTGCTTTGGAAACTTCGTGAATAATTATCTCTTTATCATATTCTTCATAATGTGGATTTACTTGCTAATAGTGGTTTTACATGTATGTAACAAGTTCAACACGGCATTTTCTTTGAAACTTTCTTTGCTGTTTCATTCTTTGTTCAGACGTTTTTTGTACTGCCAAAACGTTAGCTAGATGGAGTCCTATTTTGCCATTAACTGAACGGTAGCAAACACATTGCCATAATTATCAATCCTATTATCTTATATTGGCTGATTCATTCCTATGATCACGAAAATGAAATGCTTGTTTGTTTAACATCATTATGATGTCTATAATACTTCTCTGCTGAAATACTTCTTCTTTGCTTTTCTGTGGTGATGCTGCAAACAATTATTTAAGATGCCGTCATTAGCTACACTGATATATTGCTGAACATTTCTGACGTGTGTTGTCGTGGATTCATGTAAAGCCAAGCACTGACTAATACGCCTGAGGTCACTAAAACCAATGTTAAACGGAATAAGTCCAAGTACCTTGTCTCCAGTGTTGTAGGATGTAGATTTCGAATCCTTGCTTCCGGTGTTGTGCGACACAGCTTTGGATAATATACGAATAAATCCTCAACGCCAGTGTTATGAGATGTAGGTCTCGAATCCTCGTCGCCAGTGTTGTGACCTTGAAAGATCGGTAATAATCAAGATATACACAGTGGTATAATTAACAAAAGTGTATTAACAAAAATATGTTACAGAAAGTATGTGTCCGATTTTGTGACCATAACTGCCATCAATAACTACCACGACGCTTAGTCGTAACTGTATTTATTGTGTCTGGGTAAGTCCATTTATTCCTGAAATAGGTAGATCAACATACACTATAAAAATAATACACTATTATGATTATTTTGATCATATACTAGGATCATATATTTTAAATGTCATTATTATTTTAGTCATTGTTTAAGTATACGTTTTATCAAAGTTGGTTCAATGTTTGACATAGTATAATATAGATATAGTCATACATGTGTAAATATTCATTTGCATAACAAATAAAATATCATAATATTAAATTGAGCTAACGAAAGAAAAACGAGAGAAAAACTGTCAAATAGAAATAAGAACGGACAATTAATAACAAGTTTTACTTTGGGCTAAAGTCGAAAACTGACAATGAAAACATGTTTTTCGAATATTTCACACAATTCTTAGACGCTTTTCTTTTATGCCGAAAATTGGTCGTTAATGTATTAATAAAATACTAATTGTTTTTTTAGTTGAAGCTATTAAAGCTATTAAATGCATAGATGTAGTAGCATTTGGTTTATCGAAATCAGCATGGAAACTATGTTTTCTTATAATTCACACAATTCTAGGACACTTTTTTTCTATGAAACTGTCGTCGTAAATAAGACGTTAATGAGATATATAAACTTCAAAAGCAATATTCCTATGCTATTTATAACAGGTTTGGCCTATCCAGCACATAGGCCAAGTAGGGTCACTAAGTTAACCTACAACACCTACCTGTTGTACATGATGTAGCCTAGACTATGCCTTATTGGCCTTCAATATTACGTTCTTAGACTTTCATATCAAAAACCCAAAGGAAAATAGACAAACATTGCACCTTACAATATGATATATTCTACTAACAAACAAATAAAGTCGACCATTGTGACCATTTATTTGAGTGCCAATTGTGCATTAGAGGGTATTCTGATGAGGCGTTTTCTGTTTTTCACAGAGCTCGTTCGAGAAATCACCTCAAGATTCTCAGAACGGTCGCCATTAATTTGCGGCATCCGTCGCTGTGTAAGCAGAAGGAGTACACAAGCAATTTAGAAATGATGGCTGTACGTTGAAATACCTACGTTATATATATTTCTTTTTTTACTCTCATTCACCAATTCATTTTATGGGTCTTTTGACCGCGCTTTAATCCATAATTTCACCCACATTATATCGTCGACGACTACCTTGACAAAGGGTCGACCGAAACACGTCCAGGTAGCAATAACATCTTTTTTCTCTACCGGACGTTGATTTCTTTTCTTTTAGCCATGTTACTAAAGTAAAAATAAAATAGAGAAAGAAACAGATTCTTGATCCCCTCTACTCGTGTTTTTCTTTTTTTTTTCTTTTTTGTAATAAAGGCCTCCCTCTTTCTCAGTAATTATGGCTACTTCTCCAATATTATATATATATATATATATATATATATATATATATATATATATATATATATATATATATATATATATATATATATATATATATATATGGGGGGGTGTAAATTTCGCGTACAACAAAATCGTAGGATAAATTTCAAAGGAAACATTTTATATCAATGAAACGGGCGGGCGGGTGGGAAAAAAAAAGAAAATTTCTAAAATTTTCCGTAAGGCCTTATCGTCTAACCTTCTAAGAGGAAACGTCAGAATGATAAATTAAAAACTAAGAAAATCGAATGAGATATGAGTGGGGAAAAATTGTTTCAGTTGGAGAAAACGATTGAGAGAGAAAGAAAAAAAAGAAGTAAATCTCTCAACGTTATGGTGGATATGATCTCCAACTGATGCTTCAAAATCCTTTGTCTACACAGGCTAGGTCGAGAATTGTTAATAACTAACGCCTCAATAATATTGAGATGGTAGTTCGACTTGGCACTGTGTAAAACAGAACACCACCCATCGGAATACTTGTCAGAACAACTATTTGTACTAACCAGGTGATTACCGATGGCTGATTCCTGTGCCTGGAAGTTCCCGGATGATCTCGAAATCTTGTGTAAACGAATATCACGTGGTATGTGTTGGGTTATTATTATTTCTAATCTTTGGGATGTCTTGCCAACGTAGTCAGCTCCACACTATATTTTTGTGTGTATGTGTGCAATGTACCTGTCAACGTAATCTGTTGAACAATGTTAAGACGGCTTACTATATTGTCCCTTTTAAAATGACATGAATAGTGGGGTTTTTGGGGGCTAGTCTCATAGTTGTTGAAGTTGGCTTCTTGGTTGGAGCGCTCGGGTGTGGGTTAAAAGTGATTTGTGCCCGGGGGTTCGAATTATACGACAGGCTGGCGATTCTATTAGGATGAAACGTATACATATGTGGATAATGATTAATAAATATTATTATTAAATAATTATATACACATACAATTTTTAAAAATTATTGTATTTTTCCCTTGGTTTGTCTGTTTGGCCGCACCGTTCCGGCATTTCATTAAATTGACATATTATTTGTAGTAGTTACAATTTTTGATGACAACGCGAATGTTTGAAGTTCGTATTGCTCGATATCAGATAAACATTGGCATTTTTTCAAGAGTGAAAAGGGCACACAATTTCCGAAAATCACATTTCTATTTCACACAAGGACAACAATGTTCGATTGTTCAATAGTAGTAAGAAAATGACCGAAATACTGTTATATAATTTATTAAATGTATATTATGTATGTCTGTGTTGTATATTCGCTTCCGTGATTATCTTACTTGATTTATTCGGATTGTAATGGCAGAATTGTAAGGAGGATCTACCTTGAACCATATCAAAGTTGTCTTCTCTGGATCATTACTGGTCAACGGTAAAATGCACTCTCCTATTTCCGGAAACCTGAATATATGAAATTCCACCCACGCTATGAGTTTACAAACCGAATATCTATCTCTTTCTGACTTGGACACGCAGGCATCAGAGCGGTTCGGCAGCTTACCATCTTTGCCTGACCATTCCATCTCTGACGCATGTATTAGATTCTCAAGCACCATAAACAAAGTAATTCATATTTTCTTATACAGTGTCCATGCATATTTCTCTCTATTCGTTTCACCTGGCAACACGTGTACTTTGATTGTGTTGGGACATTTAATGTATTATTCCCGTTAGTAACTGCGTTTGTGGTGTTCACCCTCTTTATATATCATGTTTCGTGGCTACCGCTTACGTTTCTTAATTATTAGCCTCTTTTTCATTTTCTTTCGGCCACAACATATACAACTAGACGAATACCTGTCCTAGCGCGGGTAAAATTGATTCCCCGAACAGAAGATTTGTGTACCAATTTTATGTCCATACCAACATTAAAATCCAGATATAATGATATGAAACCTTATCTCGAGAATCATTATTCTAATTTTGATGAAAATATATTACATGATTTTGGTTCTAGAAAATATCTAAAACTCAAGGTTTAAGTTTAAGGTGTCTAAAGAAGAAATTAAAATTCGAAGAATCTTGCTTGATTGGTGTCTAATGACAATTCAATGTAAACTTGAAATATTTCAATTTTCAAATGGTAGGTTGTGCCCATATTTTGCCCCCTAAAAATATTTATTATTTTTTGGCTAATTAATTGTTAAAATTTCAGAAAAATCAGCGATATCTTAATTTTTACGAAGGCTTAAACCCACTTTTGACCCCCTTTACATATAACTAAATCAAACTAAATATAGCCCACATTACCCACCCTTACGCCTAGAAGTTGTCTTCCATAATCCATAATGAACGGTTAATTAGTTTAGGAGTGAATCATGTGCATACAAATATATAAACATATGCACGTACTTGTCTTTATATAAATAGAGATATGGCGGTCGCTTGTTGGAGAAGAGACTCCAACACATGCGTCACGAAAAACGTAAAAATACGGATATAAAATAGGATTATCACGTGTATAGACTGTGTCGCCATTTTGGATTTCATCATTAACGGTTTTCGTTTGTATTGGGGTGAATTAATGACTAATTCGCGCCTGATTCAACATCATAAAATCGCTTGACACTTAATGCTGATATGTCAGAATATGTCGTGTTTTCTCTGCGCAGACAATGAGATTATTAGAAAACAAAATGAGCGTGTCATTGACACGTGTTCATAGAAGCGTTTGTTCGAAAAGACGTACCGGAAGTGGTCGCCTGATTGTGTCCATGAAAAACGATCAAAAGTATCGAGGAATGTTCCAGTAATTGGTGGTTGGAAACCCTTGAAGTAATGTCCGCTGATTGTCGGGAAGAGAGGTGGAGATTCCAGAGGTGCCATGCTGCGGTTTTAGATTATTGTGGCTGACTTCCTGCGTTTTTAGAAGTATCCGCTTCTTTTTCCTGTGTCTTGTCAGCGTTTCATACAACGGGCGCCATTTTGGTTAGCAGCCATGTTTGAAAGCGAAGACGATTAGCCGAGAGTAAAATAGACACTGAAACGAATCAGATTAAATAAAAGGACAAAAAGGAGGAACGATTAACTTTAACGCATGAAAGATTGTTTATCATAAAAACATGAGGAAACCTCCAGCCTAACTTACAAGAGATTACATGTCACAATGGAAAAATAAAAACTTCTTAATTGATTTACCTTAAGGATAATTTACACTTTATTTATAAGAATATAAAGCGCCAGTCTACGATAGGTAAGCAATACAACAAACAGATTGTATCTGTCGGGCTGTTGATCACTTATAAGGCTCTGAAACTACTCGACAGAAGTGCACCAAATTTCTCATGAAGCATGTATATAGGAGTGCCGGTAAAAATTCTAACACTACTATTGCTAATGATACTACTACTGCTAATGTATTGTCGTCTGTGTATAATCTAAATTATACAAGCTCGCCGATAGGCCCCGGCGTGTTGTCATCTCTTTCTTCGATGAATTACAGGAATGCAGCTTATTCAAATGGAGGATTTTATTCGTCTGAGAAAGATACGGAGACATCAGTTACAGGCGAATATAATTACGCACATAGCCAAAATAGAGAGAGAGATGAGGTAGGGTGAGGTGAGTTATAAGATATTGGAATCATTTTATGATTCGGGGTTAGAACGAGCGGTCGCCCAACGCGTCTACTCGCACCAAATCTCACTGGGAAATAGACTGCAACGTTCTCTAGAGAAACTGACGTCGCGCATCGACGTTCGTTATCCATCGGGATCAAACTTTAACTCTGGACTCGTCAAGTACTTAGCGAATTGTTCGTCATTCTGGAACCGTTTTAACTAACCGTTATTCTCTCCATTCTCGAATGAAAGCCTTGCGCTCTCATTATGCACTACTAATAGTAAAATTAATAAAGACTTATAGGTTGCAAACCTATTAACTAGAATTGCAATATATTTGAACTGAAGAAACCTTGGAATGACGAGTATGCCATAGGGGATACACTTATACTACTTTTACTACTACCTCTACTATATATGCTACTATTAATAATAATAAACACTTGGGGTCTAGAAAAGTACTGAATATAATTAAACTAAATTTAGTATGTAGAAATCTTAGAATATCTTGTGTGTATAATAAGAAAATTAACATCGTACTACTATTAATAATAATAATATCATTATTTGTACTTACTAGGAGTTCTCACAAAAATCATTTCAGTGATTGCTCACCGACAACAACCAGTGGTATTTCCTGGCGTCTGAGTGACAACAAGCCTCCCACGATTTCCAGTATTCTTCACGTCTTTTCAATAACAATGCGATATTGCAACAGCCTCTTACCAATCTAAGGTGTAAATCTGAAGAGATATCTGCGGCCGATACATTATAGACGTACAAAAATACCTGACTCCTGATGCAATCCTGTACCTATACAAGAGTCAGATACGGCCTAAGATGGAGCACCGTTGCCACTTCTGGGGAGGTGCTATGACAGAGTACAAGATCAACTTCGCAATCTCGTAGGGATGATCTTTTCTGTAATCTACAGCTATTTTCATGGCAGATGGTCGAATGGGTTTCAATGTCTTCCCCCCCCCCCTGTAAAACATTTGCAGCAAAAACTCGTCTACATACAACCACAACAAAAATTCTCCTTTCTTCCTTTTTTGTACCTAAAACTAAACAGAACTTTTATTAACAGAGTTTTTTTCCAAGAATTTCCAATCTGTAGAACACAATACCACGAGACTACTGACCTGCTGACTACAACATGGTAATTTTCAAGTCTAATGTGAACGAATACTTGTTACGTTGTCCTCTTAAGTAATAAAATTCTGCCATTTCCACTCATCCTTTCTAATCCTCTCATATTATTGTTCATCATCCAACTGAAAATGCAATTAACCCTTATCCTTGAGTGGTTTTTGGCCTGGGTAAGTGGTGTCTGATTAGTAGATAGAAAAATATCCCTTCCCATTTGACAATTTAACCACAAAGTTTAAACCAGTGGATATAAAATACAGGCGATATCTTTTTTATTATTATTGGGTCACCACTTATCAAGGCCAAGAGCCACTCAAGGATAAAGGTTAATGAGACAGAAATGTTTTTCAGCCAAAAGATGAGGAACTCTATGAGAGTACTAACATTGATCAATAATACCCTGGGCTCCCTGCTGTGCAGCACTACAGACGTCACAGCCCGCTGTATACATGGCAATGTAGCGTTTCATTCACTACATAAACTCTGGAGCCGACGAACCAAGATCCCGTTGAAGACTAGACTCCGTCTCTATAACGCGTACTGCGTGTCCATCATGCTCTACAATAGCAACAGCTGGGCAATAACAAAAGCCATGCTTGACAAGCTGGATACGTGCCACCGCAGACACCTCCATTTCATCACAGGTCACTGCTGGCCGAAAAAACTTATCAGCAACAAGGCACTATACGAGCTGTGCAACGAAAAACCCCTCTCCACAAAGGTTGCTGAACAAAGATGGTCTATGTTAGGCCATGTCCTACGAATGGACCCTGATACTCCCGCACAGAGGTCACTAGACTTTGCCGTTACTGGCTCGCAAGCCTACCAACCGCGACTAGGACGGCACTGCACAAATCTGCTGGGCACACTACGTGCTGACCTCAAGCAGGCGGGACTAGGACCACTACTTACAGCAAAACAACTTCATTGCCTACGACAACTTGCGCATGACAAGGCCAGATGGCCTGGGACTAGCATGGAGGACTGATTGCAGCTACGGAATGTCATTTGACTACCGTAGCCGCAGAACACAGTTTTTAATATAAAAAAAATGAAATGTGTTTGATTGCTTATGGGGCAGTGTATAACAAGAATTTTTTGACGTTGGATTTGAACCTCGCCAAGTTGTAAGCAACAGGAAAGCAGTCCCGTGGTAATGTAGTCTACATGTAGAATCTCATTGCAAAGAAGCTCTGTTAATAGAAATTCCACTTGACACTGGGCTTTTTCCATTGTTGCTGTAAATACCTTACAAGGAGGAAAACGAAAGATTAGAGCTAAGTCGAACACCGTTTCATGGAAATAATGATAGAGTAGACAGAGACTAGCGACGTTTCTTCTGTCGGAAAGAGGGTGTATGGAACAGAAGAGATATTCCCCCTGCTAGGTTTCGGAGTCTATTTTGTACTTTGTCAAGGCAGGTAAGAATGATCTCCTGTTTGAGACAAACAATTATTAAATCAAAAATAATCAGAATGATGAGAAGGGGAGCGATAAATGACAGCAAATCCTCGTGGAGATTCAATAAAATGCTTTGAAAATAAATAAGAAGGAAATGATTATCGATTATTTGCAAACTATAAACCGATTTACACAGTTTTACACCTATCCGTTATCCTATATAGATGAGATGAAAAGTCAGAGTTCCCCCTTCTTCCAAATGCTCAACCAACTGCCTGCTAAAACTCTATTCTATACAGAGTTCGACTTGAAAGGGAATGGTTTCCACTGTTTGGAATATATCGAAGTACACAGACAGAGATGGATGTTGCCGTGTCCAAGCTCCACTCTGAATGTTTCATAGTTGGTGGTCTAAATTCTCCATCAACTAACTGGAAGGCATATTTCTGTCCAAAGGGGAACCGGTTTGACAACTCATTGCTTAACACAGTTGAGGAAAACTTCCTTGTTTTGCATGTTTCAGCTGCCATCAATCCTTGACCTGGTATTCTCAAAGTCGACATCCATCCTGGTACACCCTTTAGCGAACCTTTTTAATCGCTTGGGGAAGGTATTGTGCCAAATAACTTGAGAATAGCGACTGTCTATCCAATATTCAAGAAAGGCAACAAAGAGATGCCTCTCAATTATCGACTTGTTAGTCTAACCTCTGATATCTTCAAGGTCATGGAGACAATTCTAAAGCAAGTGATCATGGACCACCTCCTAGCTTCTTATGCTATTTCTGCATCACAACATGGATTTTTACCCAGAACCCTAACCCTAAATCTAACCCAGAAGATCCTATTTAACTCATCTGCTGCTCATGGGGGAGTGGGTCACCAAGATTGTGGACAAGGGTGACACCGCAGACATATTGTTCTTGGATTTTTCCAAAGCTTTTGACTCAGTTAACCACCCGCTATATTCTTACAATATTCATCCCTCGGTGATAAAAATGGATTAGGTCGTTCATTCACCATCGTACCTTTCGTGTTCAAGTGTATGGTTGTTTTCCACAGAGGCAAGTGCGTGCAGTGGAGTGCTTCAAGTATTTGTCCTCGATCCGGTTCTGTTTCTCTTGTATGTTAATGATCTCCCAAATTAATAACTAAAAATGTACTACTCTTTGCAGGCGATGTGAAACTGACATCACCTCGACGTAACTATGATCAAATTCAGGATAATCTGAAGAAAGTCTGGTTCTGCTCTTCAAGCTGAGATTTAGCGCTCACCTCTGCAAAACGCAGTCATTTTCATATCGGCTCTCCACCTACTACCCCCACCCCTGACGATCAGTTTTCCACCTCATCCACTAAATATTTTTTTATGGAAATCGCTCCATGCCAAAACATGAAGCCAGTTGATGTAAGGAGCTAACAAGAACAAATATGATTATCGCAAAGACATATGTATTGTGGTTCTTCTTCTTCTTTTATTTTTATTTTTATTTTTATTTTTATTTTATTTTTTATTTTTTATTATTATTATTATTATTATTTTTATTTTTATTTTTATTTTTTTGCCGTGTCTGGATTCTAGTGTCATCAGTGGCTGAAGGTGTAAAGCCATAGTCCACAATTTACATACATAATTTTAAAAAAACACCCAGATACAGCTGTTAATAGCTAACTATCCATGGTGTCGCTTTGTCTGTAAAGTTAAATGGATCATTTTGTTTTATATTGTCATTGATTTCCTAGCTAATCTCTCCCGGTGGTCCTGGTTATAGTATCACAAATCAACCACGAGCCACTCCCTCTTGGACAAGATGCAAAAAAAAGAATTTATAACCTAATAGGTCCTGCACTGTCTGCTATGCTCAAAATCCTGTCGTATCGCTGCAGTTTTGTGTTTATTTTACAAGTACTTCCACTGAATGCTTTGTCTAACTGACTGCACTTGTACCTCCTCAATGAAAATACTCGTGACTCACCAGACTAGCAGGAAAATCCCATTCTTTCACTGTAGAGATGCTTGAAGATAACTCCTGATAACTTCTTTCCTCGGACTGATTGGCTTTAGAATTCCCTTCCTGCTCGCAGTTCCTCAAGACAAGCTTTTGAAGTTTGAGGACGATTGTACCAATTTCACCAGATCCCGTTTGGAGTTATGGACGGTTTACTCAGCTTTCATATGGTAACTATGTGGCTAAATTAACCTACAGCCCATTTCTCACAGAAGAGCCATAAGCTCAAAACGACGTCGTACGTAGGTAAAATATTAAATAAATATATACATATGATTTAATATTATATATATATATATATATATATATATATATATATATATATATATATATATAAGAGAGAGAGAGATTTGTTACATTCTCTCTGCGTCCTTCCTATGTGATCTCGGGTCGCCATCAAGGGTCCTCAGAGCGTAACTCAGAAAACCACATGATTTAGGGTCCTCAGAGTGTAAGTCACAAAACCACGTGATTTAGGATTCCTGGAGCGTAAGTCAGGAAATCATGTGATTTCCAGCCGAAGCTTTTCTCTCTCTTAGCTAGCGAGATTTCAAGAAGGAAGGATGCGCGCATCTGGCTGCTTTCTCTAATGGGAGGCCAGCGTGTACAGTGTGGTTATCCATTTATCTGTGTGTGTGTGTGTTTTAAATAAAGCTTATAATAAACTGAACATTGGCATCTGAGTAGTTTTGTGTTTGACCACGGGTGTATAAAGGTTTTAGACACGATCGGTACAACAATCTGAAAAACATAACAGTTCACTTCTTTATAAAACCCTGGCCAGGAAAACATTTTTGTGAACTGTGGCACCAAATTGTTATAAAAGAAAATGGAAGGGAAATCAATAGTAATGTACAGGTGAAAATCCTGATAAATCATGCTATGAATCACCCACCCACACTGCCTAATCCCTCTAAATTTACGTTCTTAAAAGTCGAAAATTCTTATTTAGTTGTGTAGCATGTCACTTTCAATGTCTTGTTTTTGACCAAAGTAAAGTCAGTTTACTGGTTAAGCTGATATGATGTTGACAAAAATAAAAAAGGTGGTGAAGTTAGCACATCATATTCTTGCATGCGCTCCTGCATAATCCGAACATACTAAGGGCTTGCCGTCCTAAAATCAAAGCTCCTTATTTCTAATTTCAAAAGTCGAGACAAAGTTGATGGAAGACAGAAGAGGTTTATTTGACTCGATCTTCGTTCCCAATCACTGACCAGAAGGGGCATCGGACAGAGAGAGATCAATAATCACTGTTAAATCATATTTTGTCAGCCCATTTTTCATGTCCACGCATAGCGTTCTTCTAAACGGACAGTCCTTCTATCTCCCACTCTCTCCTTGAGCCATGTGACGTCATATCCGTTTCTATTAATTGCCATAGTTTATTAATCCTCACCTCCAGTTCAGCAAGTTGACCCCGGCTGACCTTTCTTTTCCTAATTCTCAACTAACCATTTTATATAGTAGTGGGTTTACTCGCCCAATATCTAACAGCCCTCCGCAGGGACACACTTGAAATGTTACACGTGGCTCACATTTTCATAATAAAATAATTAAAAAACAGCTTCGATATCAAATTTTAATGAAATATATTTGGTTATTGCGGATTTTAGAAATGATACATCATTAAAATTTTACCGGAGAGCAAAACAGGGAGGTTTTATTTTTATTTTTTATTTTTGTGTATCGTTGGATTTTTGTGAGGGTGTTTGAATTCTTATAAAGGAGGTTTTTTAAATGCATCCTTGTCTTTCTATGAGAGGCTTTATTTTCTGTCAGCCACTCAGTCATATTTTTTTCATCCACCTTTTTCTTAATATTTTTTCAAATGTTGAACTTTGGCTTTTCTATTGCCAACTTATCTATCTGAATAATTCCTCTGATGATAAGATCTCGATCTTTGAAAAGCCTTGGCTTAAGGAAAGAACAATAAACATATTTTTATTACAGAATATACCTTGCATTGAACATTTGAAGTTTGAAATAAATTTGGACATTCGTGCAAAGACTGCTTATTTCAAAGTATTATTTATTTACGATATACATTAAATGCTCTGTACCCTGTAAACGAGTAACATCGAGCTTAGTTTTATTGGCCTAATCCCGGTATTCACTGAATAAACTATCTTCTAAGTGAAAAATCTAAATATATATATATATATATATATATATATATATATATATATATATATATATATATATTGTCTTGCTACCACCACCCACCGTACACACACACATACCTCTCAATACACTGAAGAAGGCCGAAGGAACTACCTAAAATTCTGTTCTTTCAGAAAAAAAACTTTTCAGACATTTTATATTCTTATACGTCAACAAATAAAAAATAAATAGGGAAAAGACAAACATTTATATATTTTTTGTACATATATATATATATATATATATATATATATATATATATAATTTTTTTAATAATCTTTGGTTTAGATTGGTAAAAAAAAATCCAACAGAGTGCTCAATTACTTAAAAAAACAAAAATAAGAGTATAATATTTATTTGTTAATGTTGTTAGAGTAGATCAAATAAAATAAACAGGATACTATCGGTTTCTAAATCAACGCTGCGACTAGCCACACTGATGAGTCAGAAATGATGAAATAGCTGTCTATATATATATATATATATATATATATATATATATATATATATATATATATATATATATATATAAGTTTTGTTTTTCCTGAAAAATGATGAAGGATATATGTTCACAGGTAAAAATCGTTTTCAATCTAGGCAGACAATTGTTTCGGCTAAAAACCAAAGATATCGTTTTTAAGAATTTCAACATATTTTAAAATATTTACAGATATACGTCTTAAAGTACGTTTCAAAATACGTTTCAAAAGTACCTTTCAAAATACATCTAAAAATAAGCTTAAAAAATACGCTTAAAAATATGTTTAAAAACTCCTTAGTATGGGTATTCTCAGTGCCAAGTACAAAAACTACAATCAACAAAAACTGCAATCAACAAAAACTACAATCAACAAAAAAAACAATGACAAAACACATTACACATTTCATATTAAAGAATCAATTTTTATATAATATATATATTAAAGCTGCAGTTCAGTAATTTAAACTTTTCCTAAGTATATATATAGGTAAATCGACCGTAGTCGAAAGCGATCCAATAGCTCTCTTTTACTTAGCTACTACATCGATATGTAGAGGAGGGCGTCACTCCTTTCCCTGGAGTATGCCAATACCTTTGTTCCTCGCCTTATAATGCTTGAAGGTGAGCAAAGAAGAATCAAGTACTAATCTTGGAGTTTTAGTATGACTCGACGAAGGATTGAACACCAGGCTTCTGGCCCAATAGCGAACATTCACTGTTATTTCAAATGGGCATATATATATATATATATATATATATATATATATATATATATATATGTATATATATATATCGTACACCAGGGAATGATCATCAGTGAGAAGACCCTCCACGATGAAAACGCTGTGAAGAGAGCTAGGAGAAGAGCGAACCTACAGGCAGACCAACAAGCCGAGGTGACACATTGCGCAACAGCTTTCGTATGTCAAGGCTGTAGTCGACCATGCAAATCAAGAATTGGTCTCGACAGTCACACAAAAAGATGCACACAAACAACATCCCAATACGGCGCTGATCCATAGTCGTTGCGACTGCTGGATGCCAATACATATATATAATACATATATATAAATATAGTATTTAAAATAGTATACATTACAGTGTCTGTTATAGTCTTTAAAATAGTATACATTACAGTGTCTGTTATAGTATTTAAAATAGTATACATTACAGTGTCTGTTATAGTATTTAAAATAGTATACATTACAGTGTCTGTTATAGTCTTTAAAATAGTATACATTACAGTGTCTGTTATAGTCTTTAAAATAGTATACATTACAGTGTCTGTTATAGTATTTAAATAAAATAATACTAGTTCTTGTAGAACCTACACTCGAGTACTTTAATGTTGGTTTTTTTTTAACTAACTTGTGATACATAATATTTATATAGAGAGATAGATATCAAATTAATGTATGCATGACTTCAAATTATCCCTATCATAATCATACTTTAAGGAACTGAAAGAGGCTACAAGTTTGTCTGGTGCATCTCAATTAAAAACAAAATGGCGGTACAAAAGTTGAGCAACATTGATGCAGATTTACAACATCAAAACATTAGCGTCGAATACTTTAATCAGATGAGTTTTAATGCTTGATGACAGCCCTTGGACTTGGACTTATATAACTACAGCAAAGATCAAAGTGTAGTATCTGTTCTGATACTACACTTCATCTATTCTGTCCTTGGTCAGTGGAAGAGAAATCCTTCTAGACTGCGGGAATTTTTTATTTTTGTCCCAATCCAGTATGTCCTTTTTCGGGGAGCTGGATTTTCGCCACATTAAAAACCGACCTTGTGTCTAAATCTGTTCTCGTTGGGAGGCAAGTAAATCGTGACAAGGCTAAACTAGAAACTAGAAAACAATGCAGATGAGCATGAATACTGAAGACATTGATGAATTTAAAAAGGACTGTAGGAGAATATTTGAAAAAGTTTCATAAGATTTTTTGTTTTGTTTTATTTTTGTTTGTTTTTGGTTTCATTTGTCGATGGAGTAAATTTCAAAAGTCGGGCTGGATCTGAATCGCAAAGGCGCTTTATTGGAGGAAAGCGCTTCCAATTCTACTGGGTGACTGGTTGTCCTTGTAGACTTTGACGGTGAACCTGTCCGTGCGAATGTTGAATTGGCAGTTACCCCTGGCTGGGTTAATTAGGAAGCAGGTGCTGAGAATTGCAATGTCAAACTCGGGACTTGGGCCAACTTGGATTGTACTGATCGGCTTGATCTTGTTCAACCATTTGAACTTTAGTCCAAGAATACCACGCTGAAAAGAAAAGGGAAAACATATAATTTATTATCACCATCATTATTAGTAATATCTGTTTAGAGTCATTATACAAACAAGAAGAGGAGAATAGTGACATTCACCAGCATGCAAGTGACAACAAGTCTCTCCAGTACTTAAACACACTCCTCTTCAATGGCGTCTGTTTCTGAATTTATTTATTTTTTTCTAAATGTTACCAAGACCAAAATGATGATCAGTTGTTGTAGTGTTTGAAGGGCCCTTAGAAGAGGAGAGTTCCTCTGTTTAGTTTATGGAAATAAAGTTGGAAGCAACTCAATTTTTTGTGGTACTTATATGATATTGGAGTTGTTCAGAAGTTTTGTTATTTTGTGATATCATTGGAGCACAAGAATGAGGAGAGGATGTATTAATTACTTGTGTGTGAAACAATGGAAGGTCTACTTGGAGAAATACTATGGAAATTAAAGGGCTGAGAAGGAGTGTTACCAAGAGTAAAGTGATGATCAGCGGTTGTAGTATTGTTGGAAAGTCCCCCGGAAAAAGGAAAGTTCCCTTGTTCAGTTTATGGAAACGGAGTCGAGTGCAACTAACGTTTTGTAAGCATTGGGTACACAAGAAGTGCAGTGGAATTACAGGTACATTGAGAGATACAAAATTTGTGTGCAAGAAGTGTAAGACAATGGAGAGAAATGAGAACTCAGATTGGAAAGAATATATTAGGATGGCGAGATTATTGAAGTTATTGAGAAGTTTTATTACTTTGGTGACCCAATGGGAGGTCAAAGACAAAAACAAAGGGGTAGGTGGTAATACTTGTGATGTCATGATTATTGACAAAGACTGAAATTGGCAAGCCGTGTGTAACAGATTATAAAGTCAGCTTAGTTTGAATTCCCTTCTATATATATTTTTAATTTGTTTTATTTCTTTTTTCATTAGCATAGTGGCATGGCATTCTTCAAATGCCAGACAATCGTCTACTATTTAGATGCTCCAGCCGAGTGTTCTTTTAAGGATTTTTGCCGTTCCCTTAAATGCAATTATTTGGATTTTTTCGAACTTGGTTCTTTAGTAATACTTTCAAGATACATTTTAAAATTCTTCTTCATGAGGTTTTTAACTCCTATTATAACTGGTGTTGATGTTTTGTCGGTTCCAGTTTCTCTTCATATCATACATGAGGCCTTGGAACTTTGTTACCTTTTCCTCTCTGTTCAGGCTACTGATATTAGAAACGTTCCCTTCGACCAAAGTTGTCACTATTTCGACTGTATTTAGTATGACAATGTCAGGTTTCACTGCCTCATTTTCTAAGTAGATAGGGGTGGGGATTATATAGTCCTAATATATGTTATATATATCATTTCCCACGGTTTTCTCTGGTAGATGTTCTCAGGACTTAGTGGTACACTGAATGTTAATTATTTTTAAAATGGTCCAGTGGATGTAGAATAATTTTTAAAAGCATTTTGAAAGTATTCCCTGAAACCCAAATGCAAGAGAAATCCAAATAATTGCACTTGGGAGAACGGGCAAAATCCTTAAAATAGCATTCGGTTGGAGCCTCCAAATAACAGGCAATTGTCTGGCATTTGGAAGAATGTTCCGTCTTATGCTAATGGAAAAAGAGAGAAATAAGAAAACTAAAAAAAAACGAAACACGCTGAGCAATACTATAATACGGTGGATAAGAATAACTGTGCTAAATCACACTATACAAATCCCATAATCAGCAAATTATAAAAAATTCGTTTTTTGTTTCATTTTACTTCAGTCGAAGTTCTCAGAAATCAAGGAGCCCATACCTGGGGCTAACATTGATATCCATATGAGATATTCCATTAAAGTTCTCCTTTACCTGTCAAAAGTTGAGTTAGTAAAGAAGTTAAGAACATTAATTTTCCTCTCCCCAATTGACCAGTTAATTATGTTATAGTATATATTTCTTGTGGTCTATTGGTCTTACCGGGTTCCAGGACGAAAATCTATCTCGTCTGGTAGAGTATCAAGCTAAGTGCTGCTACTTGAGGTAACATGACTTGGAGAAGGGGCACCATTCCTCGTATGAGCCGGTGTATAGCCGCGTCGAGGGGATCTTATTTGGGCTTTGAATACTATGTTATTTTGAATATTTAGTCAGGGTTTACTTGTAGGGGGAAGTATCCTCATGTCAGGTGATACTGAAAGACCCTTGTACAGAGTGACTGAAAACACTCGAGGATAGTGTCTAGTAGGTAATTCAAACCCCCCAGTAGGTAATTCAAACTCCTCTATTCCCAGGGTGCATATAGGTGTGTAATATAAATCAGTTCGGGTCTTTTATGCAGCAGGCACTCCAAAATGATTAAAAAAGGGATACTTTTGGTTTTACACCGTTTTTTTTCACTTGATGTATCCATTTCAATCAAGATTTCACACTTACTAAATTTATTTGAATAAAAATTTAAGAAAGTCACGGTTTGATCTTTTTTAATAAAAAATATTGAATCAGCTGCATTTTGTATTTTCTCCACAAAACTTATTCATTCATTTTGTTTCATCAAGAGAATCAACTCGACAATCCGTGACCCGTTGGGTCAGTATTTGTTATATATATATATTATTAAATATTTGAATATTCCAAAATGTTTTCGTAAATATTTAGAAATTCCAAATTACGGCTGCTGCAGCTGCGACTTCTTTCAAACAAACATACACGTCCATAGATTGATCCAGTAGTTACGGCTGCTGACTTAAAACAAACATACGCAAATATTTCCCAAACTCTCTTATGATATCATAATAGACACTCTCTTCCCCTCTCTCTTTTAATTATTTTTATAATTCACCTCCTCTCGTTATTTCTCTTATCATTCGCTCTTTATTTACGAAATTCTACTTTCTTTCCTTACCATCTAAAACATTCATGTACAGATGAAAAGTGTGCATGGTGACAAGCAAGCAAGATAACATGATATTTTTTTTGTATTTATCTCTCTTCCACATCAGAAAGATGTGGCAAGGTCGGAAAGTGAGATTGAATAGTCAGCGCTCTAAAGGAAGTGCACACTGGCCTACAAAAAATGCCCGGGAAGCCCCGTCGGCATTCCTTGGTAGGGGCGCCTCGGGTGATTAGCAATAAACTAACTCCTTCTCAAATGATAAGAAAGTGAAGCCTGGGAGGGTGCACCTCTTAGAAATGCATAGGACAATACCTCATACTGGTGGAATCAAGGCCCGAAAGCCAAGACAGTACCAGTCTACAGAGTTTAGCATCCATCAGAACAGATACTACACTGATCTGAGCCAAAAGGCCAAGCAGGCTTTAAGATTTTATTTAGTCATGTGCATACAAAACGATTTGGTACTTTCCCACATTGGTACTTTGTTTGGTACTTTGTTTTTGCAAATAGAAACTTGTCATAGGCAAGAAGAAAAAGAATTATCATCACCATCATCACCATTATCATCATCATCATCATCATCTTCGGTTTAACTTTCATTTTACATGCTGGCAGGTGTTGGACAGCTTTTAGAAATTTACTTCAAAACTAACCTATCTCTGACCAGGTATCTATTCTTTTTTTCTCTCAAATCTATCTTTATTACTTCCTTCTATGTAATCCTTGGCCTTCTTCTGTCAACTGACCCTACTACATCAACTGTTCTACATCTACTAACCCAAGCATTCTCTTTCAACATTCTTTCAATGTAACCAAAAACAGTCTACTGTTCTGCACACATCTCCATATACTCTCCAGATTTAAGGTCATCAGATCTAAGCCTGTCTTTAAGACTCACATTATACATAAATCGTATTATTCGCATATCATTTCACTCAATGCAACGCATGTCCTTAATTCACACTTGTCAGGTTTCACTTCCATACGTCATAGCACTGTACATATGCCTGATAGACTCTTCCCTTGGTCGACAGTGGTAACGCTCTGCTTGTTCCCTGAACCTATTACATCCACTCCTATATCTTGCAATCACACCAGTGTAGCAAAAAAACGGTATTTTGCCAAACAAGACTAGAGTAAGCATAATGTTAGAATAGTGGAAAATTCCATTAAAAGTTAAGAGACTAGAGTATTGACTACGTTGCAGGATATGACATCATTGGAGGAAGTAGGTGGCAGACATGCAAGATCAATTCTGTTTTTTGAATTGGCATCAAAGTGAGCAGACGTCTTTTTCGAGGTCCAGTAGCCGTACGATGGTGGGTCAGAAAATGACAGCACATCTACATGCACATTGCTGTAAATTGAGGTAAAAAAAAAAAAATTTTAAACCCAGAAGCAAATAATGACATTTGTTTTTTTTTTATTAATTCCTCCCATTATTTCAGCTATCAGAAGAAAAAGGAGAAAAAGAAGTTGAGGGAGAAACTATCTGCAGAGCAATATGGGACATATGACCGAACTCCAGACAGGACGCCGGCCAGAGATGTTTTGTTGTAATCTAGGATCGAAGAACACTCCATACTATGCTGCGATACCAGCTCCTACCTGTGCTCCAGTGGTACCACTAAAGTAACAAAACCTCTGAACAATCTCAATAGCTTTGTCATCCAAATATACTTTCTCCACATCGGAGTTCTCATCCATCTGCATCGTCACACAATTCTTGCACACAAACCGTAAACTAGTAAAATATAAAATAAAAATACTCCGCATCTCTGATTTACCCCTGTAAAATATTCACCGCAAAACATTGTCTAGCTACAACCATTGTAAATTATTTTCCTTTCTTCGTCTATGTACCTAAAACTAAACAAAACTTCTATGTAAACTATGTAGAAACTATCCAAGAACTTATCTCTGGAATACAATATCAGGGGATTGCTTCTTAGCTAACTACAACATGGTCGTTTTCAAATCCAATGTTAACAAATTTTTGTCGAGCCATCCACTTAAATAATCAAATTCTGATCGTTTCCAATCATCAAGATGTTGTTGATCGCCAATTTAAAATCTCATTAACCCTTATCCTCGAGTGGCCCTTAGGCCTTGAGAATCGGTGACACTTTAGTAAAAAATAAAAGTAAATTATAATATAGCAATCAAAAGCCAAAAGAGAACGCGTTCAGATACCTTTCGTTTGTAGATCCATCCCATGTAGTTAAGACGGTTATGTTTCTCTTCGTTGTAAAACTGGAGCCAATTATGAAGTCCAGTGACGGCACCTCTCTTGATCTCCCCAACAAAGACATGTTCAAAGCCGCTAGAATCTTGCACACCCCTAGATCGACTGTAAGTATTAAACCACATCTCACGCAGCTTTGCCTTAAAATCCGACACAGAAGCTCCTACCAGACCTGAAAAATACAAAGATATGTAGCGTTAATATATACATTGTTGAGAAGTGTAGAATTAAGCTCCGTTGTGGCTAGTCAAGCTTCTTCTAACATTGTTCTTAAAGAGAGAAAAAAAAATTATATATATATATATATATATATATATATATATATATATATATATATATATAGAGAGAGTCTCGGAAGTTTCTCAACCATTAAAAAAAAACAAAAAAAAACCTAAGTCCCAAGTCGTTCAGTGGAAAATCACTCATGTAAGTCAATTTAGTTTTTACAGTTATTATATTAGTTTGCTTCTAACATTATTTAAGGGATCATCAGGTGTTTACCATGAAAAACCTGTTTCGGGAATTTAAAATATATATATACACACACTTTCCTACACTTATGCTAATTAGGCATGTCACATAGCCAGTATCACTACATCTCCCTGAAACGTAAAGGTTTTCTTTTATGTATCTCCCTCCCACAGCGGGAAGATTAGACACAAGGTCAAAAAAGTGGGATTTGAAAAGCCAACACTCTAGAGGAAGAGCCCTCTGGCCGAACAAAAATTGTCTGGGTAGCCCCATCGTCATTCCTCGGTAGGGGAGACTCAGGCAATTAGCAATAGACTAACCCTTTCTGAAAGGGTGAGAAGGTAAAGTCCGGGAGAGTGAAACTCCTAGAACTACACAAGACCATACCTGAGACAGACAGAGAACAATGCCCAAGACTGTCGGTCTTATTTTGGTAAGCGACTGGTAAAGATTTATGCCCCTAGTAGATCTTGCACTTCTTCTGATGGTTTCATTTTCGGGATTACTTTTCTCTCTCTCTCTCTCTCTCTCTCTCCCATATTTCTTTCTCTGGGAGATCTGGATCTCTCTCTCTCTCTATGCTGTAACCAAAATCGTCTTCTTGCATCCGAATTTTTAGACTTATTCTGGCCCGCTGGATCATGCATTATTTCGTCTTCTGACGTTTCATTCTGTAGAAACTGTTAATAATTAAGTACTGATTCCTTCATCATTTTGCTCTTCATATTCGCCCTGAGGCCTTATTTGATCTGACTGCGCTAATACACTGTCCCACGTTTCTCTATTTATTATAGCTGTGTTGTGGCCGGTTTGCATTATGAATTCATCCTGTTCTTGATTTGATTCTTTGTTCTTTTTGTACCACAGTTTTTCACTTGTGGAATAGGACATCGTTAGCAGAGGTCTAATTTGCCTTCCCATTAAAGCTGATGGGGTTTCTAGTCTCCCGGCAAGTCGTGTTATGTGATAGCTTAAAAGCAGCCTTGGTAAAATAAATAAAAACTTTTTTTTTTTTGCCGAGAACATGCTATTAGTTCCATTCTTATGGTATGCACCATTCTTTCCGCTAATCCATTCGATTGAGGGTGATATGACGTAGTCTTATACAATTTACACCCTATTTTTCGACCAAAACTAAGATATCCATCACAAACCTCTGGTGCATTATCGGATATCAGGGTGTTTAATCTGCCGTTTCTAGAAGATATAACCCTTAGAATCTGTTTATGATAGAAATGTTATTTCTAGCACACGGATTAACTCAGGCCAGCCTAAAAAGAGTCTGCTAGTATTAATAAAAATCGCATTCCAATAATGTACGCATGATCCATGTGCATACGACTCTGCGCCATATTTCTTAATTCTTTACATTTGTTGCATCTTTTGATATATTCTCCGACATCTCGTGAATATCATGGCCACCATGCTTCTAATTTTATCTTTGTGTGTGTGTGTTACTCCAGTGTATATCATCATGTACACTTTTTATCACCAATTTCCTTTTTGCTTATGGGGGAATTATCAGATTCCTATTACAGATCACTCCATTTTCTATATCGTTAATTTATGTTTTATTTCTTTGTCAGGTCTTTCCACCTTGGAACAATTTCCTCATATGTTTTTTTTCTTATTCTAGATGTTATTCTACTTAGCACTGAATCATGTCGAGTTTCCGCAGCAATTCTATCTACAGACAAAACATCAATCTCTACCCAATATAAGAATGCATCTTCAATTTTTTTCTGTTTTGTCTTTTGACTCTTTCTAAAATTGCAACCTAAATAGTGCATCTACGTGTGCAATTCAATTTCTTTTGACATATTGGATATCAAAGTCAAATACTTATTACTCATCTTAGTATTCTCGATGCCGTGACTTTCGGCAATTCCTTTCTTCGATTGAGCATGAACTCCAATGGTCTTTGATAACGTCTCAAAATTAATTTTCCAATTAATAATTGTCGAGCTCTAGTGGTCGTCCACACAATAACCAATGCTTCCTTTTCTATATTTGAATAATTAAATTCAGTGTTCGTCAGTGTTCGTGATGAATAAAATATCAGATGTCCTTCTTGTGATAATATTCTAGATATCGATTGTTCCCTTGCATATGTAGTTAACGTAATCTCTTTTCTGGGCTAAAAGATTTTTACTATTGGTTTCTTTGTCATAATTAATTTTAATTTATTAAAAGCTTTTTCTTGTTTCTTTGATCAAATGAATCCAACATTCTTTTTTCTTAAATTTGCCAACGGTTCAGTCAGATCCGTATATTTTGGTAAATATCGCCTGTAAAAATGTACTAATCACAAAGAAGATTCAAGTTTTTTTTTATTTGTAGGTATAGATTTCCTTAGTATTTTTTTCTATTATGGATTGATCTGGTGATAGACCTTCTTTTGAAATCGGATAATCTAAAATAATATTTTACTACTACTGTTTACATATTTCTTTTCATTTATTGTCATTCTAGCGTTTCTTGATTTATTCAAAATGATGTCGGTTTTCTTTTTTAATTCATTTTCATTAGTAGCTCCTATGCATATATCGTCTTCGTAACAACCCATATTTTTCATATCTTCTAAAACCTGTTCAATGGCTTTTTGAAATATGGCGCTTGCTGGTTTTTATTCCATATGACATCCTTTTCTATTTTGGTAACCCTATTGGCGTATTTATCATTACTTCTTTGGAGTGTTTGTCTATTGGTATTTGGTGATATGCCGTTTTCAAATCCATTTGTATAAAACGCTCATTCCTGCCAGTCCATGTAATGCAACTTAAAAATTAAGTATAGGATAACAAACTTTGTGATTTACTTTCTATTTTATAATCTCCACATATACGTATGTCTCCATCTGACTTTCTCAAAACTACAATGGGCGATGTCCATTTGTTACCCCTAGGTGGGACATGTTCAAGGAGGTCCTGTTCTATTAAGTTGCGTCATTTTGCTACAACTAATGCCAACAAATGTACTGGTAATTTTCGTACCTCATAATAGTCGGTAACATTTTCTTTTAATTTCAAACTCGCTTAGAATTTTAACTTACCAGTTTTATCTTATTAATTTGGTAGAATTTATGTTAAGTACGTCGTTTCCAAGAAGTCCATGTTTCTTTTTACACAATGTGACAATTAGAAGTATTACTTTAAATCTATTTTCTAACCTCAAGGAACCTTAAAAGTACTCTAAAGTTTTTTTTATAACCGGCCCATCAAATTGCCGCATGCAAATTGCTCTTTCGTAAAGTTGGCTTTCCAATGCGTTCCCAGATTTATTTATTTTTTTGCTATAAGTGTAACCGCATTACCGGTATCAATTTGCGGGTATCTTTTACAATACTCAGCAGAGTCGCGGACGGGGTCCAAAAAACGAACGAGAACGGGGTAAAAAAAATAAATATACAACAAGTGATGGTGACCTACGTCGAGAATAGATATTTTCCTACTTACCTATGAAATTTGTTTGTATTTTTACGTAGTATTAGATGTAAAAAAGAATTCTTGTTTTTTTGTGCACAAAAAGAAAATGGCGGCCGGTCCTTATTCTCTTACATACCCCCCTATGTCGCCATATTGAATTTGTGTGATGTTGGTGTGACGAATCATTTAATTTATAATAAATAGCAATTGGAAAGGGTTAAAAATACAAACAAATGCCACATGTAAGTTTGAAAATAACTGTTATCGCCTACAGTTACTTTTATTTGTTGTATATTTGATTTTTAAGCGTTTTTACTCTGCTGATCATTGTAAAAGATACTCCAATTTGCATATCTAAACCTCCGTTGTTAATTTTAACTTTTAGCATACGGTCTTTTCTTTTTCTTTTCAATTTTCTCCACGTTTTTATTAATGAAAATACTTCCATAGTTGTTTCGTTTTCTTCAGCTATTTCAACATTTTTTTTTGTTTTGTTTTTTTGTTTTTTGATTTGCATACTGCTGGAAAATGGTTATGTTTTAAGCAATTTATACAAGTCTTTCCAAATGCTGGGCATTTTTATTTTATATCGTGTTCACGTCCACAATACAAACATTTTTAAATATTTTTAACATGTAAATATCGGCGAATATTTTTTCGTTTAGTTGACTTTTATACTGGTTTCTATATTAATGCGTGTTGTTGTATAAACTCAATGCATGTATTTAAAGTATTCCCTATTTGTAGTTCCATTATTTTATATCGGTGTGATGCATTGTACATACTTATAATTAATCTTCATTGAATTTAATTATCTTCTTTTCAATTGTCTTTTTTCAAATTCGTAATATCTACTCGCATTTCGTAGACAGTGCAGATATTTAATGATTCGTTACTTCATTCTTTCTGCCACGACCAACCTTTTCTTGGGTCTCATATTTCTTCTTTTGATCTGACTTATTTTTTCGAAAGTAAGGTCTTCCAGGTTTGTGGGATACGCCGTTGTGGATACTTTCATTATGGCATCACATTCAGCTGTAGGTATAAATAAATTCGTTATTTCATTTTCTCCTCCCGTTTCCTTGTTTTCTTTCAACTTTTTAGTTCTTGCGCTGGCAGCAAAACATCGTAGCCATGTATCGACAAAGTCGGAATCCTCGAGAGACAATTGAAATCCTATCGGCGACGCCATTGTTGAGAAGGGTAAAATTAACCTCGTTAGTGGCCAGTCAAGCTTTTTCTTACCTTGGTCTTTGGAGATATAAATATATATATATATATATATATATATATATATATATATATATATATATATATATATATATGTATGAAAAAGGAAAAAACCAAGAGATATTTTTTTATATATTCATCAACGTTTCGTCTTTATTGTAAGACTTCCTCAGAATGATAATTTGAAGAAAAATATCATGCAAGTACATCGAAATTTGGGGTTGACATGATGAAATGATAAAAGAAAAGTAGTAGCCGTGGCTACTATGAGCACTGGAGGAGAGTCTAAGCTGCGAGAAGTCAGTGGTGGCGAAGAATGAAATGAATATGGAAAGCTTTGAGTGGGTACCATTAAGACAGCAGTGAAATAGGGAGGATTGGGAATATTAGGGAATTTGCCTTAGGGTGGGAGAGATGAAAAAGGGGGTCTGAGATTTTTGTCGTGGTGAGGTGTGGCATGGATTTTGAGAGGCTGGGGAAAGAGGAGGGAAGGGGGAAACTCTGTGTGTTTAGCATGTAGGTGGTATCATAGTTTTAGAAAAAGATTTGAAGAAATGAAGATAACTTGAAAATGGTAAGCGTGCGAAGGAAATAGTAAAAAAAGTGTGAGAGGGAAGAGGGGAGATTTTTGTTGTGGTCAGGTGTGAAATTTTTTTGAGGCTGGAGGGAGGAGGGAGGGAGGGAGGGGGAGGAGTATTGACCAGGTGGCTATGTCAGGAATCTGTGAGTATAAGTGTGTTTGAAAGAATATGTAGAAGTGTGCTGTGAGCATGGGAAGAAAGACTTTCATGACATTTTTCTTCAAAATATCATCCTGAGGAAGTCTTACAATAAAGACGAAACGTTGATGAATATATAAAAAAATATCTCTTGTTCTTTTTCCTTTTTCATTTCCCATTACGTCGGATTACTCTCATCCTTCTTTTTTCATATATATATATATATATATATATATATATATATATATATATATATCACACACTTCCCTACTCTTATGCTAATTAGGTATAGCGGATAGCCAGCATCACTACATACATATTGATGTGTACGTGTGCTAACACATATATATACATGTGCTGACACACATATATATGTGTGTGTGTGAAAAAGTAGCAGCAGCTGCACACAATAATGTTAATCTACATTGATGTGAGTACGTACATGTATATATGTGTGCGTAAGCTGTCGTTTACTTAAAAATAAAATTTAAACTTTTATTTACCCCAAACAAGGTATATTGCCACTGAGACGTCATGAGACACTGTGATTAGGAGACAGATTTATAGAGGGCATCCTAAGCGGGGAGTTATCCAGCAAGATATTTGTTCACATTACATTTAAATCTGTACATGTTGGTACAGTCGGGGAAACAGGGATCAGTGAAGGAATTCTAAAGGAAAGCGGTTCGAGGAAAGAAGCTGTTAGAGTCGAAAGTCTTCCGGCATGCGGGGACCTCTACAGTGAGGGGGTGTGATTTTGCTGCTTGTTGGTTTCGTTGGGGGTATTTATCTTGAGGGGGGGGCACTAGTGCCGCAAGTTCGTTGGGGCACATCTCGTAGAAGTACTTGTGAAACAAGCACAGAGATGCAGCATTGCAGCAATGGGGTGGAACTTGGTAGACAGTGCGGGACCTATTAGGTTAGAGACTCTTTTTTGGACCCTGTCCAAGAGAGAGAGACAAGTGGTTGGTGCACCAGCCCAGATGTGGCAACAATATGCATGGTCGAATGGTGGCTTTTTAGAGATATAAGATACTGGCAGGTGTGAGAATAAATTCTCTTGCTCAGTAGAGATCCCACACTGTCTACCAAACTCCCACCTGCATCATGGTCGCAATTTTGCATCTCTGTGCTTGTTTTACAAATACTTCAACAGAATGTGCTAGACTTTCTGCACTTGTGCCATCTCAACGTAAATACCCATAAGCATCCCGACAAACAGCGAAATCACACACCCTCACTGTAGAGATCTCAAATTGCCTGGAGGCTTTCGACTCTAATAGCTTCTTTCCTCGAACCACTTGCCTTTGGAATTCCTTCCCTGCTCCTTGTTTCCCCGACTGTAACAGCATGCAGAAATTTAAATGTAATGTGAACAAAAATCTTGCTTCACAACTCCCTACTTAGGATGCTTCTAATTTACGGTAGCCCCTTACATCTCATTGGCAGTGTACCTTGTTTGAGGTGAATAAAGTTTTAAAGAATAAATAAATAATTTTTTAAACAGAAGAAGAAGAAATGTTTGTGGATTACCTTTACTTTTCCAGAAATTGTGCGTCTTTTTCATCACTTGAGTTGTGGAAATAGCATTCAGGAAGGAACCCTCTTCATTCCTCTCTACCTGCGATCGGTCTTCGGCTCTTCCAACATTGTGCTCATAGTTGTTAAGCAAAACCATGAATGTTCGGTAAGTCTGCTTGTTGAGAATACGAGACTGGAGAGTGCGGAATAACCTTAAAATGTAACATTACATAATTTTAGCTGATTTAAAAACATAAGAGAGGTCATACGAGAATGGAGGGACCCACATAATTAATACTGCAGAAATTACATGGTGATTTATACATCAATATGTATAATTTACTTTTAATAATAATATTCCTTTTGTCACGGTCGATACTGTTAAGAAAAAATTACTCTTTCTTCTTCCATAAAAAATAATTACCATTGTCAGCTAAATATTCTTTAAATAAATAAAACGAATACGTCTCTTCTTTATTTATTTAAAATTATAACAATTTCATTCTTTTTAAAACAATAAATATTCTCTGTCTTCTTAGCATAAAAATAATTGTCAGCTAAATATTCTTCAAATCAATAAAATGAATGTGACTTTTTGAAATATATTTATTTAAAATTGTACTGTTTTAGTCGATGGGACGACATAATTTGATTTTGGAACAATTCATTTTAAAATGGGTAAAGTTGGAATATCTTACCTCATCATATTAATCACCAATCACCACATTTGCTGATCAGACGAACATGAAATGCTTTAGTTTTTTTTTGTTTTGTTTTTTCATCATCATCATCATCATCATCATCATCATCATCATCATCATCATCATCATCATCATCATCATCATCATCATCATCATCATCATCATCATCATCATCATCATTAATAATAATAATAATAATAATGCAGAAAAAAACATTATTGTGTATTATTTGGATTATTCGGTCTACTCTTCTCATTTTGAATGTTATTCTCACAACGTTTCGGCCGATGTAACCTCCGACCTTCTTCAAGTGTGTCTCGTCGAACTAGGGAATCTTTATGCCGAACTCGGGAATCTGTATGGAATTTCGAACGGAAATACTGTTACTTATAACTGATTATTACTTAGCACTTATATCCGTGACACCGTTTCTGGAGGTTTAAAGTTCAATCCTCAGTATGGGCGATTCTAAGAATACAATTACAAATTCCTTAAGATTTCTAACTGGTCATGGCTGATTGAACGAGAGCAAACTACCCCCGCGGATTAAATAAAGGGTTCTGTTCGAATTTCCTAAAGATACCCAAGTGTGACAAAAAGATTCCCTAGTTCGACGAGACACACTTGAAAAGGGTCGGAGGTTACATCGGCCGAAACGTTGTGAGAATAACATCCAAGATGAGAACAGTAGACCGAGTAATCACTATAATACACAATAATATTTTTTTCTGCCTTTTGGATCCCATTAATAAAGGGTTTTTAGAGTTAAAAATTAAATCTTTAATAATAATAATAATAACTAGCGGAACCCGTGTAAATTACACGAAATGATGTTTTCAATACGGGTCCTAATGTAACAAAGCACCTTCTATTTGTTAGTGAGTTACGCTTGCTTTATTATGAGCCACCCCCCTTCTGGGTAAGAGTTAAATAATTGTTTGAAATAGTAACTCGTGTACGATGGACACTGCCATATCTACTGAAAAAGGTTGATATGCCATCCTTCCAAAAAAAAAAAAACAACAAAATAATACTGGCCGATATCCTACGTTTTAAGCAGTCAACGTAATTAAATAGACAATGCCATTAAAAACGCCAACATAAAAACAAAAAATAGTTTTAAGTAACACAAAACAGTAGTTTTTAACCAGGTAATAAAAAATGTATTATTTCTTCCCCTTCCCCTCGAACTGTAGAATAAAAATCTCAGAGGCTGGTTGGGATCGAACTATAAACCAGTCGGGCCGAAGTAAAAAAAATACCACCTCGCTAACCATTGCGCAAGAGGGATACACATAAATATTCCTAAACGCAGGCTAGTTGAATGTTTTTAAAAATTTAGGAGCGGCACGCATGCGCAGAGCTTTTGCCGGAAGCGTGACACACGAACACACACGCTATCGTATTAATATATAGATAATAAACTAAAGCATTTCATGTTCGTCTGATCAGCAAATATGGTAATTGGTGATTAATCTGAATAAGGTCGGAAGTTACATCGGCTGAAACGTTGTAAGAATAACATCCAAGATGAAAACAGTAGTCTGAATAATTCAAATAATATAATTATCAATCCTCATCTCAAAAGTTTCGAAACAAAACAAAATTGTAATGTAAATGTCAAAAGATAAAGGGAGGTGACGATGGCTAAGTGGTTAGTGACACAGACTGACAACCTGGGTGTCAAGTTCGAATCCAGTTCGTTCCACAGGAGTAAATCGAACTGATTGATGGAATATAAGCTGTTTTGGATTGGAAATGAAAACGGAACGCGTTGTGTTGGTATTTTTATGGCAGAGAAATGGGTAGATAAAGTGACTGATTTTAATTAAGTAAGTGAGTGAATCATACTTATGAAGTTGCTGGTTGGTGAGAAAGGGGACAAAAGGTTTGAAACTCGATTAAGGAAGCGTTTACATTCTGACTTCAGTGGGTTTGTTAAAGCTTAATTTCACAGGATTAGATGAAAATAATAATTATAATAATAATTTATCCCAGTCAAACATAATGCGGCTCACAAATCAATGGATGTTTTCTCTCCCTTCTCCCCTTTCTCCTTCTTTCCTTCCACAATATGTATCTCTAAATATTTACAAAAAGAAAATAAATAGAAAATGTGGCACAAGGCCAAAAAGGGAGGGCGATTCGGTCAATACTAACTATAGCTTACTAATCAAACTTAGCTAGTTTCATTTATAACCATCATTCACTAAAATACTTCATTTATACCTAACATTCATACTGAATTCACCAAAAGACTTCATACCATGACTATACTACTTAAAACCCAGATATTTATACAATATGCAATGGGGGGGGGGGGACAATAAACATTTTATATACAGTAAAATATGAAATATATATAATGCAAAAAATCATGTTAATGACCCCCCCCCCCCCCATTTTAAGAAATGTGGCAGATATGCAGACCCCCAACGCTTCATCAACTCAACAACTCCTTCAAAATTTCGAAGGGGTGAACTGCATCTATGGCAAATTAAGCAACCTGTCATCTAATTGGGGACGGGATTGGAGAATTACCAAAACTGAAATTGTAAATATAAAGGGGAGGGAACAAATACAGTATAGGGGAGACCTAATGAAACCATACATACACTAGCTAAGTTATGAACTAAAATTAACAAAACTTATTTTCATCTAATTTAGACATAACCAGGTCATAAATAATGTTCGTTTTGGCTACTTACTATTCTTTTGCCTAAGACATATCCAAATACCACTCGAGACTAGTCCCTCTCACTCGACACAATCACAAAAATTTTACCGACCTTTCATTAAAGTCTCACCCTCTCAGCTCTAATGTGGACCTTAATGCAATTTTAAAAAATCCGAATAAGGCTAGGAGAAGCGAAGGTCTCCTTCACATAAACCACTTTTATATGCATCAACCATACTACTTCTCTCATAACTACTAGTCGGCTCAAAATAACATGAAATATTTCATTATCCGTTGTCGTAGCCCAATTGCTTCAGACATTAATATGTTCGAGTTCAAAAAACCTTACATCAAGTATGCAGACCATGAAGCCCTCGACCAACCTGACTAACGGCAGAACGATAGGGCAATGAATTAAGGCATGACGTGGAGTCTCGATTCTACAACCGCACTTACAGCAAACAGACGAATCCATCAAGCCAATTAAATCAAGTTTGTCGCCATTCAGAGAGGATTTCTTATCGTCAGCCAAACAATAAATAGCTCTTCGTTATTGAAACATGCTAAGCTGTGCGCGCAAGGCCAGAATGAGCGAATTTCAGCCTTCTTCAAACCGAACCACTCAATTCTATCATCATGGACAGATCCCCTCATCAGTCCGATATAATGCCTTTCAGGACAATAGTAGGGTGTTAGAGGGACTTTCTTTCATCCCTAAGAAGAACTTCAGCACTAGTCGACACTTGTGGTAAAAAGAGCACTCTGTGTGTCTCCCCCTCGGGCAAGTGCATGCTTTTCAATTTTCAAAGTCTTCTTTCCACCGTTTCCCTCACTTCACACATTCGATCCAGATAGTAAAGTAGAAGCTATGTTGCCGAATCTTAATGCTTGGTGAACCTAGACCGTTCTCAGAAGGATGTAGATAACAGATCTCGCGACGAACCATAGGTGCTTTATCAAGCCACAAAAACTCGGAAAGAACCCATTGCAAATCAAGCAACATATCTGACAGGAGTGAAAGAACTGATAAACGATATATAGGATGAAACACACACTTCCTTCCTCCCCTTTAATGAAAGATTTCTAAAGGACCACAATCGAGCTGTAGCCTTAATCGCTTTCTAATACTTCCAATTTTTCTCCAGTTGAAGATCAGGACAAAACCAAATTCTGAATAGCTTGCAAGGCCCGTCAGTCCAGCTAAAGGGTTCCTGTAGGGAACACTCTTCAAGACACCAATGCACAAGCCCACAGATTTGTCACAGTTGATTTTGGCCCCTGTTATCTTTTTATACATTTTGTTTACTCTGTCGATGACTCTAATTTTGGCACTGCTCGTTACAAACACTGTAATGTCGTCGGCATAAGCAGAGTACTTTAAAGAGGTGCAAGCACCTGTCACAGTGATCCCTCGTAGGACCGGATTCACCCTAAGCCTGTGAAGGAAAGGTTCCATCTACTAACCCAACAACTCTAATCCATTCTTTCAACATAGTCATACCATCAAAGTCTTCTCTTCTGCACACATCTCCCTATACTATCCAGATTTAATTTTACTTCGAAAACTATCTTTGCTCGTGTGAAGCAACTTACTGTACAAAGGAATAGACCCATTCCTGAACAAAAGTTAAATAAAACAGCTAGCAAGGATACAAAGATGTGCAACATCCTTGAATACAATTTATAGCGCAAATCATCAATCCCAGGTGTCTTATCCAACTCGATCTGTTTCAGGGCCTCCAAGAGTTCTTCCTCTTTTATGCAACCTTCACACCCAGCTGCTTTAGTCGCCCCAAGACATGGAAATTCGGCTTAAGAGACATTGAAATGAGTTAAAGACAGACCGAGCTCCCTGGTGAAGAGTTCATAAAAATAAGAACGAAAAGTCCCCAAAATACCTTCGTTTGTGGTTATGAGGCATTCATCCGGCAATGTGACATGAGCAATATGTCGATCAAAAGCACAACATTGATCCTCTGCATGCAGTTCAGCAGCTGTATCTGTTGCTTCCTGAGACATTCTTTCTAACCTAGCTCAAGTTGGTCATCTTTGATAGCCAAAGTTGCCATTATAACATTAGTGCTATCACTCGTCACCACCGCCTGATCTAATCTAGACTCTAGTGTTGCTTTTTCTACTTTCGAATCTAGTTCCAGTCGTTGAAGACAGTCAGCATAAAAGAACCTAATCGTTTGCTTAAGATGACCCCACCACCCATTCTCAATCACAACACCTGTCAGTTCCCACTGTATGGTTATTAATAGTTGTTCTTCGTAGCTTCCAGTAACTAGCCGTTATAGATTTAGGTCTACTTAAGTTTACATTGACTCGAATAAGCCTATGATCCGAGTAAACTATATTATGAAAACTTGGACACATTAAAATCCTTAGATCGACTCTCCTAAATAAGAACCGATCAATGTAACTCGAGAGTTGCACCGAACCAGAGCCGCATCTTTCAGTTCAAGTCCATACTCTATCATAGGGCTACTCATTTCGGAATTTATCTGTAAGATCAAACTTATTGATAAAATCAAAAAATGCTAAACGTATACAGATGAGAATTAGTACCCCAATTAGGATTAACCCTGCAATCTAAATCGGGATCACAGAATGCGTTCCCGTATTCCATTCGAGAGATATTCATGAACTGCTTGATTCGTTGAAAAAATGAAGCAGTTCAAGAAGTACTCATGAACTGCTTGATTCGCTGAAAAAATGAAGCAGTTCGAGAAGTATTCATGAACTGCTTGATCCGCTGAAAAAATGAAGCAGTTCGAGAAGTATTCATGAACTGCTTGATTCGCTGAAAAAATGAAGCAGTTCGAGAAGTATTCATGAACTGCTTGATTCGCTCAAAAAATAAAGCAGTTCGAGAAGTATTCATGAACTGCTTAATTTGCTGAAAAAATGAAGCAGTTTGAGAAGTATTCATGAACTGCTTGATCCGCTGAAAAAATCAAGCAGTTCGAGAAGTATTCATGAACTGCTTGATTTGCTGAAAAAATCAAGCAGTTCAAGAAGTATTCATGAACTGCTTGATTTGCTGAAAAAATGAAGCTGTTCGAGATATATTCATGAACTGCTTGATTCGCTGAAAAAATGAAGCAGTTTGAGAAGTATTCATGAACTGCTTGATCCGCTGAAAAAATCAAGCAGTTCGAGAAGTATTCATGAACTGCGTGATTCACTGAAAAATTGAAGCAGTTCAAGAAGTATTCATGAACTGCTTGATCCGCTGAAAAAATGAAGCAGTTCGAGAAGTATTCATGAACTGCTTGATTCGCTGAAAAAATGAAGCAGTTCGAGAAGTATTCATAAACTGCTCGATTCGCTGAAAAAATGAAGCAGTTCGAGAAGTATTCATGAACTGCTTGATCCGCTGAAAAAATAAAGCAGTTCAAGAAGTATTCATGAACTGCTTGATCCGCTGAAAAAATGAAGCAGTTCGAGAAGTATTCATGAACTGTTTGATTCGCTGAAAAAAATGAAGCAGTTCAAGAAGTATTCATGAACTGCTTGATTCGCTGAAAAAATGAAGCAGTTCGAGAAGTATTCATGAACTGCTCGATTCGCTGAAAAAATGAAGCAGTTCGAGAAGTATTCATGAACTGCTCGATCCGCTGAAAAAATCAAGCAGTTCAAGAAGTATTCATGAACTGCTTGATCCGCCGAAAAAATGAAGAAGTTCAAGAAGTACTCATGAACTGCTTGATCCGCTGAAAAAATGAAGCAGTTCAAGAAGTATTCATGAACTGCTTGATCCGCTGAAAAAATGAAGAAGTTCAAGAAGTACTCATGAACTGCTTGATTCGCTGAAAAAATGAAGCAGTTCGAGAAATATTTATGAACTGCTTAATTCGCTGAAAAAATGAAGCAGTTCGAGAAGTATTCATGAACTGCTTGATTCGCTGAAAAAATGAAGCAGTTCGAGAAGTATTCATGAACTGCTTAATTTGCTGAAAGAATGAAGAAGTTTGGGAAGTATTCATGAACTGCTTGATCCGCTGAAAAAATCAAGCAGTTCGAGAAGTATTCAGGAACTGCTTGATTCACTAAAAA
This sequence comes from Sepiola atlantica, assembly GCA_963556195.1. Classification (NCBI taxonomy): domain Eukaryota; kingdom Metazoa; phylum Mollusca; class Cephalopoda; order Sepiida; family Sepiolidae; genus Sepiola; species Sepiola atlantica. Next base: position 36,603,618 of record OY744531.1, read on the forward strand.
ATTGAAGCAGTTTGGGAAGTCTTCATAAACTGCTTGATCCGCTGAAAAAATGAAGCAGTTAGAGAAGTATTCATGAACTGCTTGATTCGCTGAAAAAATGAAGCAGTTCGAGAAGTATTCATGAACTGCTTGATCTGCTGAAAAAATGAAGCAGTTCGAGAAGTATTCATGAACTGCTTGATTCGCTGAAAAAATGAAGCAGTTAGAGAAGTATTCATGAACTGCTTGATTCGCTGAAAAAATGAAGCAGTTCGAGAAGTATTCATGAACTGCTTGATCCGCTGAAAAAATGAAGCAGTTCGAGAAATATTCATGAACTGCTCGATTCGCTGAAAAAATGAAGCAGTTCGAGAAGTATTCATGAACTGCTTGATCCGCTGAAAAAATGAAGCAGTTCAAGAAGTATTCATGAACTGCTTCATCCGCTGAAAAAATGAAGAAGTTCAAGAAGTACTCATGAACTGCTTGATTCGCTGAAAAAATGAAGCAGTTCGAAGAATTATTCATGAACTGCTTGATTCGCTGAAAAAATGAAGCAGTTCGAGAAGTATTCATAAACTGCTCGATTCGCTGAAAAAATGAAGCAGTTCGAGAAGTATTCATGAACTGCTTGATCCGCTGAAAAAATAAAGCAGTTCAAGAAGTATTCATGAACTGCTTGATCCGCTGAAAAAATGAAGCAGTTCGAGAAGTATTCATGAACTGTTTGATTCGCTGAAAAAAATGAAGCAGTTCAAGAAGTATTCATGAACTGCTTGATTCGCTGAAAAAATGAAGCAGTTCGAGAAGTATTCATGAACTGCTCGATTCGCTGAAAAAATGAAGCAGTTCGAGAAGTATTCATGAACTGCTCGATCCGCTGAAAAAATCAAGCAGTTCAAGAAGTATTCATGAACTGCTTGATCCGCCGAAAAAATGAAGAAGTTCAAGAAGTACTCATGAACTGCTTGATCCGCTGAAAAAATGAAGCAGTTCAAGAAGTATTCATGAACTGCTTGATCCGCTGAAAAAATGAAGAAGTTCAAGAAGTACTCATGAACTGCTTGATTCGCTGAAAAAATGAAGCAGTTCGAGAAATATTTATGAACTGCTTAATTCGCTGAAAAAATGAAGCAGTTCGAGAAGTATTCATGAACTGCTTGATTCGCTGAAAAAATGAAGCAGTTCGAGAAGTATTCATGAACTGCTTAATTTGCTGAAAGAATGAAGAAGTTTGGGAAGTATTCATGAACTGCTTGATCCGCTGAAAAAATCAAGCAGTTCGAGAAGTATTCAGGAACTGCTTGATTCACTAAAAAATTGAAGCAGTTTGGGAAGTCTTCATAAACTGCTTGATCCGCTGAAAAAATGAAGCAGTTAGAGAAGTATTCATGAACTGCTTGATTCGCTGAAAAAATGAAGCAGTTCGAGAAGTATTCATGAACTGCTTGATCTGCTGAAAAAATGAAGCAGTTCGAGAAGTATTCATGAACTGCTTGATTCGCTGAAAAAATGAAGCAGTTAGAGAAGTATTCATGAACTGCTTGATTCGCTGAAAAAATGAAGCAGTTCGAGAAGTATTCATGAACTGCTTGATCCGCTGAAAAAATGAAGCAGTTCGAGAAATATTCATGAACTGCTCGATTCGCTGAAAAAATGAAGCAGTTCGAGAAGTATTCATGAACTGCTTGATCCGCTGAAAAAATGAAGCAGTTCAAGAAGTATTCATGAACTGCTTCATCCGCTGAAAAAATGAAGAAGTTCAAGAAGTACTCATGAACTGCTTGATTCGCTGAAAAAATGAAGCAGTTCGAAGAATTATTTATGAACTGCTTGATTCGCTGAAAAAATGAAGAAGTTCGAGAAGTATTCATGAACTGTTTGATTCGCTGAAAAAAATGAAGCAGTTCAAGAAGTATTCATGAACTGCTCGATTCGCTGAAAAAATGAAGCAGTTCGAGAAGTATTAATGAACTGCTCGATTCGCTGAAAAAATGAAGCAGTTCGAGAAGTATTCATGAACTGCTTGATCCGCTGAAAAAATGAAGAAGTTCAAGAAGTATTCATGAACTGCTTGATCCGCTGAAAAAATGAAGCAGTTCAAGAAGTACTCATGAACTGCTTGATCCGCTGAAAAAATGAAGCAGTTCAAGAAGTATTCATGAACTGCTTGATCCGCTGAAAAAATGAAGAAGTTCAAGAAGTACTCATGAACTGCTTGATTCGCTGAAAAAATGAAGCAGTTCGAGAAATATTTATGAACTGCTTGATTCGCTGAAAAAATGAAGCAGTTCGAGAAGTATTCATGAACTGCTTGATTCGCTGAAAAAATGAAGCAGTTCGAAAAGTATTCATGAACTGCTTAATTTGCTGAAAGAATGAAGAAGTTTAGGAAATAGTCATGAACTGCTTGATCCGCTGAAAAAATCAAGCAGTTCGAGAAGTATTCATGAACTGCTTGATTCACTAAAAAATTGAAGCAGTTCAAGAAGTATTCATGAACTGCTTGATCCGCTGAAAAAATGAAGCAGTTAGAGAAGTATTCATGAACTGCTTGATTCGCTGAAAAAATGAAGCAGTTCGAGAAGTATTTATGAACTGCTTGATTCGCTGAAAAAATGAAGCAGTTCGAGAAGTATTCATGAACTGCTTGATTCGCTGAAAAAATGAAGCAGTTCGAGAAGTATTCATGAACTGCTTGATCCGCTGAAAAAATGAAGCAGTTCAAAATTTATTCATGAACTGCTTGATCTGCTGAAAAAATGAAGCAGTTCGAGAAGTATTCATGAACTGCTTAATTTGCTGAAAGAATGAAGAAGTTTGGGAAGTATTCATGAACTGCTTGATCCGCTGAAAAAATCAAGCAGTTCGAGAAGTATTCAGGAACTGCTTGATTCACTAAAAAATTGAAGCAGTTCAAGAAGTATTCATGAACTGCTTGATCCGCTGAAAAAATGAAGCAGTTAGAGAAGTATTCATGAACTGCTTAATTCGCTGAAAAAATGAAGCAGTTCGAGAAGTATTCATGAACTGCTTGATCTGCTGAAAAAATGAAGCACTTCAAGAAGTATTCATGAACTGCTTGATTCGCTGAAAAAATGAAGCAGTTCGAGAAGTATTCATGAACTGCTTGATTCGCTGAAAAAATGAAGCAGTTCGAGAAGTATTCATGAACTGCTTAATTTGCTGAAAAAATGAAGCAGTTTGAGAAGTATTCATGAACTGCTTGATCCGCTGAAAAAATCAAGCAGTTCGAGAAGTATTCATGAACTGCTTGATTTGCTGAAAAAATCAAGCAGTTCAAGAAGTATTCATGAACTGCTTGATTTGCTGAAAAAATGAAGCTGTTCGAGATATATTCATGAACTGCTTGATTCGCTGAAAAAATGAAGCAGTTTGAGAAGTATTCATGAACTGCTTGATCCGCTGAAAAAATCAAGCAGTTCGAGAAGTATTCAGGAACTGCTTGATTCACTGAAAAATTGAAGCAGTTCAAGAAATATTCATGAACTGCTTGATCCGCTGAAAAAATGAAGCAGTTAGAGAAGTATTCATGAACTGCTTGATTCGCTGAAAAAATGAAGCAGTTCGAGAAGTGTTCATGAACTGCTTGATTCGCTGAAAAAATGAAGCAGTTCGAGAAGTATTAATGAACTGCTCGATTCGCTGAAAAAATGAAGCAGTTCGAGAAGTATTCATGAACTGCTTGATCCGCTGAAAAAATGAAGCAGTTCAAGAAGTATTCATGAACTGCTTGATCCGCTGAAAAAATTAAGAAGTTCAAGAAGTACTCATGAACTGCTTCATTCGCTGAAAAAATGAAGCAGTTCGAGAAGTATTCATGAACTGTTTGATTCGCTGAAAAAATGAAGCAGTTCCAGAAGTATTCATGAACTGCTTGATTCGCTGAAAAAATGAAGCAGTTCGAGAAGTATTCATGAACTGCTCGATTCGCTGAAAAAATGAAGCAGTTCGAGAAGTATTCATGAACTGCTTGATCCGCTGAAAAAATCAAGCAGTTCAAGAAGTATTCATGAACTGCTTGATCCGCTGAAAAAATGAAGAAGTTCAAGAAGTACTCATGAACTGCTTGATCCGCTGAAAAAATGAAGCAGTTCAAGAAGTATTCATGAACTGCTTGATCCGCTGAAAAAATGAAGAAGTTCAAGAAGTACTCATGAACTGCTTGATTCGCTGAAAAAATGAAGCAGTTCGAGAAATATTTATGAACTGCTTGATTCGCTGAAAAAATGAAGCAGTTCGAGAAGTATTCATGAACTGCTTGATTCGCTGAAAAAATGAAGCAGTTCGAGAAGTATTCATGAACTGCTTAATTTGCTGAAACAATGAAGAAGTTTGGGAAGTATTCATGAACTGCTTGATTCGCTGAAAAAATCAAGCAGTTCGAGAAGTATTCAGGAACTGCTTGATTCACTAAAAAATTGAAGCAGTTAGAGAAGTATTCATGAACTGCTTGATTCGCTGAAAAAATGAAGCAGTTCGAGAAGTATTCATGAACTGCTTGATTCGCTGAAAAAATGAAGCAGTTCGAGAAGTATTCATGAACTGCTTGATTCGCTGAAAAAATGAAGCAGTTCGAGAAGTATTCATGAACTGCTTGATCCGCTGAAAAAATGAAGCAGTATAAAATTTATTCATGAACTGCTTGATCCGCTGAAAAAATGAAGAAGTTCAAAAAGTACTCATGAACTGCTTGATTCGCTGAAAAAATGAAGCAGTTCGAGAAGTATTCATGAACTGCTTAATTTGCTGAAAGAATGAAGAAGTTTGGGAAGTATTCATGAACCGCTTGATCCGCTGAAAAAATCAAGCAGTTCGAGAAGTATTCAGGAACTGTTTGATTCGCTGAAAAAAATGAAGCAGTTCAAGAAGTATTCATGAACTGCTTGATCCGCTGAAAAAATGAAGCAGTTAGAGAAGTATTCATGAACTGCTTGATCCGCTGAAAAAATGAAGAAGTTCAAGAAGTACTCATGAACTGCTTGATCCGCTGAAAAAATGAAGCAGTTCAAGAAGTATTCATGAACTGCTTGATCCGCTGAAAAAATGAAGAAGTTCAAGAAGTACTCAGGAACTGCTTGATCCGCTGAAAAAATGAAGCAGTTCGAGAAATATTTATGAACTGCTTGATTCGCTGAAAAAATGAAGCAGTTCGAGAAGTATTCATGAACTGCTTGATTCGCTGAAAAAATGAAGCAGTTCGAAAAGTATTCATGAATTGCTTAATTTGCTGAAAGAATGTAGAAGTTTGGGAAATATTCATGAACTGCTTGATCCGCTGAAAAAATCAAGCAGTTCGAGAAGTATTCAGGAACTGCTTGATTCACTAAGAAATTGAAGCAGTTCAAGAAGTATTCATGAACTGCTTGATCCGCTGAAAAAATGAAGCAGTTAGAGAAGTATTCATGAACTGCTTGATTCGCTGAAAAGATGAAGCAGTTCGAGAAGTATTCATGAACTGCTTGATTCGCTGAAAAAATGAAGCAGTTCGAGAAGTATTCATGAACTGCTTGATTCGCTGAAAAAATGAAGCAGTTCGAGAAGTATTCATGAACTGCTTGATCCGCTGAAACAATGAAGCAGTTCAAAATTTATTCATGAACTGCTTGATCCGCTGAAAAAATGAAGCAGTTCAAGAAGTACTCATGAACTGCTTGATTCGCTGAAAAAATGAACCAGTTCGAGAAGTATTTATGAACTGTTTGATTCGCTGAAAAAAATGAAGCAGTTCAAGAAGTATTCATGACCTGCTTGATTCGCTGAAAAAATGAAGCAGTTCGAGAAGTATTCATGAACTGCTCGATTCGCAGAAAAAATGAAGCAGTTCGAGAAGTATTCATGAACTGCTTGATCCGCTGAAAAAATGAAGCAGTTTAAGAAGTATTCATGAACTGCTTGATCCGCTGAAAAAATGAAGAAGTTCAAGAAGTACTCATGAACTGCCTCATTCGCTGAAAAAATGAAGCAGTTCGAGAAGTATTCATGAACTGCTCGATTCGCTGAAAAAATGAAGCAGTTCGAGAAGTATTCATGAACTGTTTGATTCGCTGAAAAAAATGAAGCAGTTCGAGATATATTCATGAACTGCTTGATTCGCTGAAAAAATGAAGCAGTTTGAGAAGTATTCATGAACTGCTTTATCCGCTGAAAAAATGAAGCAGTTCAAGAAGTATTCATGAACTGCTTGATCCGCTGAAAAAATGAAGCAGTTCAAGAAGTATTCATGAACTGCTTGATCCGCTGAAAAAATGAAGCAGTTCAAGAAGTATTCATGAACTGCTTGATCCGCTGAAAAAATGAAGAAGTTCAAGAAGTACTCATGAACTGCTTGATTCGCTGAAAAAATGAAGCAGTTCGAGAAATATTTATTAACTGCTTGATTCGCTGAAAAAATGAAGCAGTTCGAGAAGTATTCATGAACTGCTCGATTCGCTGAAAAAATGAAGCAGTTCGAGAAGTATTCATGAACTGCTTAATTTGCTGAAAGAATGAAGAAGTTTGGGAAGTATTCATGAACTGCTTGATCCGCTGAAAAAATCAAGCAGTTCGAGAAGTATTCAGGAACTGCTTAATTCACTAAAAAATTGAAGCAGTTCAAGAAGTATTCATGAACTGCTTGATCCGCTGAAAAAATGAAGCAGTTCAAGAAGTACTCATGAACTGCTTGATTCGCTGAAAAAATGAAGCAGTTCGAGAAATATTCATGAACTGCTTGATTCGCTGAAAAAATTAAGCAGTTCGAGAAGTATTCATGAACTGTTTGATTCGCTGAAAAAATGAAGAAGTTCAAGAAGTATTCATGAACTGCTTGATTCGCTGAAAAAATGAAGCAGTTCGAGAAGTATTCATGAACTGCTCGATTCGCTGAAAAAATGAAGCAGTTCGAGAAGTATTCATGAACTGCTTGATCCGCTGAAAAAATCAAGCAGTTCAAGAAGTATTCATGAACTGCTTGATCCGCTGAAAAAATGAAGAAGTTCAAGATGTACTCATGAACTGCTTGATCCGCTGAAAAAATGAAGCAGTTCAAGAAGTATTCATGAACTGCTTGATCCGCTGAAAAAATGACGAAGTTCAAGAAGTACTCATGAACTGCTTGATTCGCTGAAAAAATGAAGCAGTTCGAGAAATATTTATGAACTGCTTGATTCGCTGAAAAAATGAAGCAGTTCGAGAAGTATTCATGAACTGCTTGATTCGCTGAAAAAATGAAGCAGTTCAAGAAGTATTCATGAACTGCTTGATTCGCTGAAAAAATGAAGCAGTTCGAGAAATATTTATGAACTGCTTGATTCGCTAAAAAAATGAAGCAGTTCGAGAAATATTTATGAACTGCTTGAATCGCTGAAAAATTGAAGCAAGCTCCGAATGGGCATTGAGCGCATAAACACTACTAAGTCGAAATGCCACATGATAACATCCAGAATGCAAAGTCTCCCTTCCGGATCCAAGAAACAAGGGTCACACGATACATATGAAGAGCACTTTACTAACCAGGCTACACCCCTTGAGTAAGCATCGAAGTATTATGAATAGATATTAAAGTACCTACGCAGCACACATAATCCTCCGAATAAAATGGGTCTACTGTAAGCAGCTGAAAGTCCTGCCAAACCCGAAGTCTACAAGAACCAGCCCTCATGTCCCGGCAATTAAAACTTGCTAAATAGAGTGCCATTGTTGTGCCTTAGAGTTGTGGTTCCAAAATAAACATTGATGGGGTGAGGATGCCAACAGCTCGCCCAAAAGAATATGGGCGCATCTGAATATTGATGAACAGATCTTGGGAAATGTCATCAACGTCTAAAGAGAATCTTAGCTTTGTTATCCTATGCAGGGAGAAGTGTTATCTGACTGGGACTCTCCCAAAACATGAATTTTAATATTTTTAATTCATTCTCTTTAAATATGGCGTGAGAAGGAGATAAATAAAATGTAGCATTTGCCTCCTCCAGCATCCACCATACTTCCTTCGCTTCTTCTCTTTTTCTTATCACAGATAGAATTCGGGTAGCCATGGAAGAGTTGAGGGAGTTTTACACCAACTTTTCCTCAATGTCCCTAAATGCTAAAAGTTTTTTAAGTCAGCGAGTTTATGATTTTTAACAATGTCTGCTTGGGCATTGCTGACCACACAGATATCCTTACCGGGGAGGAATGATGGATTTTTCCTCCCCTTTTCTGTTGTTGGACTCCTCATATGCTGTATGCAAGAGATGGAGATCGCATGTCTGTTTTCATCGGGGAATGGGGAGGATTTTTTGGTGTGTGAGTGTTTTTAAGTAAGAAGGAAGCAGGAGGAAGCTTTTGAGTTTGTGAAAAAGAGGTGGGAGGTGTATTTTGGGGTGCATTTTGTGGGGAGACGAACGAATTTTTATCTTTTCTTCCTCTTGCTTTATTTGTTCGAGTGTGGGCCTGTCAGGTGTCTTCTTTCTAGTATCTATTTGCTTCTCTTTCTCTTCTCTTCACACAAACTTCCATTGAGAAAACAAGGAAATCGTCGTTAGTGGGAGTTTTTTTATGGGGAGATTTTATTGGCTCCCCTACTTTTGGTCTTATTAGGCTCCTCAACCCTAGAACCCAGATGAACCCTACTTTGTTTTTGGGGTTCACAATTGGACCTGCTTTATTTATCTTTCTCTCTCTCTCTCTCTCTCTCTCTCTCTCTCTCTCTCTCTCTCTCTCTCTCTCTCTCTCTCTCTCTCTCAGGGAATTTGATCGTGAGGTGCCCCACTGCACCACAGGTCTGATAAGGACCCTCCTAGCTGGGAGGATCTGGTGCTAGTGTGATTGCAAGATTTAGGAGTGGATGGGGTAAATTCAGTGAACTTCAGCCATTACTAATCAGCAGAGCATTATCACTGTTGACCAAGGAAATAGTCTATCAGGAATCGGTAGGCAATGTGATAATGTATGAAAGTGAAACCTGGCCAGTGACTGATGAGAATCTGTGTTGCATGGAGAGAAATGATATTTATTAGATCACTGAAGTTAAGTGACGTTGGGCCTGGTTAGTACCAGACGCTGTATGTGCAAGAACAGCAACACCTGTTAGCAAACAAAAAAATGACGTTGTCAAAATAATCTCCCCTGACCAGGGTATACATGAGACTGGAAATCATAAAATTAGAATTGGAAATGGAAAACGAAACACTGACTGAACGAGGGGATGAATGTGAGAAAGAAAATTACTTACGACTGTGGGGCCATGTCGACAGTGTTTGTGGTGTTTGTCTGAGCTTGGAAATTCAAATTGATTTGAACCCGGTTAACGTCTGAATCCCACAGTTGCGTAAAAAGTGTTGTCAATTCGGCACGTGTTGCTTTTGGTGCTAAGATAGAAGAAGAAAAACTTGAATGACACTTTGGCAACACTCAAAATTCAAAATTCAAAAGATCAACTCATGATTAGGTTGTCCAAAAAGTAAAAGCGCTTCTAAGGCCCAAATTTTAAAATGAAAAAAGAAACGGTAAAGTAAAAGCCCTTTTAAAGCCCAAATTTTAAAATGAAAAAAGAAAAACATACGACAGTAAAAACACTTCTAAGGCCCAAATTTTAAAATAAAAAAGAAACACTTACGAAAGTGAAAGCCCTTTTAAAGCCCAAATTTTAAAATGAAAAAATAAATGGCAAAGTAAAAGCCCTTTTAAAGCCCAAATTTTAAAATGAAAAAAGAAAAACGTACGAAAGTAAAAACCCTTCTACGGCCTAAATTTTAAAATAAAAAAGAAACACTTACGAAAGTAAAAGCGCCTTTATGGCCAAAATTTTAAAATAATAAAAGAAACACTTATGAAAGTAAAAGTCCTTCTAAGACACAAATTTTAAAATGGAAAAAGAAACACTTACGAAAGTAAAAGCGCTTCTAAGGTCCAAAATTTTAAAATTAAAAGAGAAACACTCACGAAAGTAAAAACCCTTCTGAGGCCCAAATTTTAAAATAAAAAAGAAACACTTACAAAAGTAAAAACGTTTCTAAGACTCAAATTTAAAAATAAAAAGAGACAACAGATCCAAACTAAATATTTCTCCTGCATCTGGTCATGTTTCAGAACCGTTTATTTATTATGAATGTGTCAAGATTTTTAAAAACATGGAAGTTTGCAAATGTTTGGCTGATATCCGTGCAGCTTCAGAAGCATTCCACCCTCGTGTTAAAAATTGTAAAGCATACTCCTACAAACGTAATTTTTTTTCTTCGTTATTTTTCTAGGGATGATTAATTGAACATCATCAAATCTGGAAAACTTTTCGAGAAATATCTGTAAAATGCAATGCTATACTATATCTATAATCCCCAAAACGCAAAAAAACAAGATGATCAAAAAAGAAAATGACATTAATGGAATCGTGAATAAAATTGAAAATCCGCTCTGCAATCCAACCATATTTGGTACAAATAAACTTCAGTCTATGTGCTGGCTTGATTCTCCCCACCTTCTGCCTTGTGCCACATCTTCCTGCGATGGGAAGGAAATAAATACCCAGTCTATGCTTGACTTTTCCACCAAGTTCCAGTCTTTGTTTTATCACCATTCAATGATATGCAGGAACACTTTAAGAGTGAAGGCTGGAGGAAAGTTTGGACGACCCAAGAAAACCTGAATGCAAACCATCAACAAGGATCTTAGAGAGTGGAGTTTGAATGGAGTTAATCCTCAAGATCACCAAGCTTGAAGACTGATTGCAGGCTGTCAGAAAATGTCGGTCGGACCCCTAACCAAGGGAAATAAGTCAACAAAATGGATGATGATGCTGATGATGATGATGATGATGATCATCATCATCATCATCATCATGGTAATGATGATGGTCATGATGATGAATATTTTGTATTATTTAGATTATTGGGACTACTGTTCTCATCTTGTATGTTATTTTCACAACGTTTCGGCCAATGTAACCTCCGACCTTCTTCAGGTCCGTCTTCGCAAATTTCGAACGGAACTTCGAACGGAACCTTTTATTTAATCCACGGGGGTATCTTGCTCTCATGACCGGATAGAAGTCTTAAGTAATTCGTAATTGTATTCTTAGTATCACTCACACTGAGGATTGAACCTTCAACCTCCAGAAGACTGTCACTTAGACCGCCAGAAGTCTGTCACTTAGAATTGATTATTACTTAGCACTTACATCCGTTGCACCATTGGTCCTTGCGGACAAGATAAGAACAGCAGACCGAATAATACAAATTATCAATCTTCATCTCCAAAAATTCCAAAAGATAACGAATAGCGTGAGAGGATTGAAATCTCTGCATACCATCCACTCAAAACAACAGACGATCCAAAAAAAACGAAATTCTTTACCGTTTGTCAGAAACCTCGTTCATGGAATGTGAAGAGTAAAGGATAAAAGAGGATGAAACGAGCGTTACGAGGTTGCTGAAAGTAAACCACGGTCAACTTTCTATATTTCGGGCGTTGCATTCTCCAGCCTTCTTCTACTACAATAACATGATGGAGAGATTAAATATCTTGTCTGTGAAAGAGCAATCCCTGGAAAAAAAAAAAGAAGAAAAGTGAGGAAGAAGAAAAAATAGATTTCTCACCTGGTCCACTGGGTTGGGGTCTTGGACCTCCTCCACATAGTCTGACTTTGTCTGGACAACAGTTGTTATACTGGTGGCATCTTGGGTTACACTGGCAATTGTAACGACGGTCCACGATTGTGCTACATCGGTTAACACAATTATGAGCTATAAAAAAAAATGTTTTTTGAAAAAGAATTTATCTACTGTATATTAATGCAAAATTGCTACCATCTATATTTGTTTTTGAATTTATTTTATGTTTTTGAATTTATTTCATGTTTTTGAATTTATTTTATGTTTTTGAATTTATTTCATGTTTTTGAATTTATTTTATGTTTTTGAATTTATTTCATGTTTTTGAATTTATTTTATGTTTTTGAATTTATTTTATGTTTTTGAATTTATTTTATGTTTTTGAATTTATTTCATGTTTCTGAATTTATTTTATGTTTTTGAATTTATTTTATGTTTTTGAATTTATTTTATGTTTTTGAATTTATTTTATGTTTTTGTACTTTATTTTATGTTTTTGAATTTATTTCATGTTTTTGAATTTATTTTATGTTTTTGAATTCATTTTATGTTTTTGAATTTATTTTATGTTTTTGAATTTATTTTCCGCTAAAAACGTATCAGGTAGTCTGGAAAGTTTGTGCTGAAATTTAAAATAAAATGAAAAGTCCCCCAAATTAAATGCCATTAAATATTTAATCAATCAAATATAAACCATTTTGTTACACAACCTTTCCCATCTTCCCTTCAACTTGAAAATTCCATTTTCCCAAGATTTTGATGGTTTTCGTAAAATAACTTCTTAAATGTGAAAAATGCCAATCGTAAAAAGGAAAACATTTCACCGATAACTGCTGCACAAAATGCAAGTGTAACAAAAAAAATCAGGTCTAAAATATGATGGGGGATGTTTTTTGCATTAACACAGGTTCGAAATTTCAGAATTCAGATTTCAGATATGGCGCTATATATATATAAGGTATCCTTGAGGAGTACTCAACCCCCGTCAGAAAAATATTTTACTTCTAATAATCGAAATTGAACGTACAGATAATATATTTTTGGTACTGATATCGATCCTGAACCAGTTTTCGTGAGGTTCGACTCGGAAGCGTTCGGCTGTCCTACGCAAATGCCCGAGCCAATTTGTACAAGACGACAATTTTGATACGGTGCTGCGTCCTATGATAATGTTTTGCTTGTTTTGTTTTTTTTGTTGTTACGGTTAGGGTTTAGAGTTTTAGGTTAGGGTTTAGGGTTAAGGTTAGGTTTAGGGTTTAGGTTTAGGGTTAGGTTAGGGTTTAGGTTTAGGGTTAGGTTAAGGTTTAGGGTTAGGGTTTAGGGTTAGGGTTAGGGTTTAGGGTTAGGGTATTTATTTGATAACAGTAATTTCGCCTTGTTTTGCTTGTTTTATTTGTTTTGTTGTTTAAAATGTTTCTTGCAACTATAACTAAAAATTATAGGACGCAGCAACGTTTCAAAATACAAAAAAAAAATTATTTGATAACAGTAACTTCGCTGTTTTGCTTGTTATTTTTTTTTTGTTGTTTCTTTTAGAAAATTTCTTGAAAATATAACTTACAATCACAGGACGCAGCACCGTATCAAAATTGTCGTCTGGTACCATTCGGCTCGTCAACACTCGGGCGTTTGCGTAGGACAGCCGAACGCTTCCGAGTCGAACCTCACAAAAACTGGTTCAGAATCGATATCAGTACCATATTTTTTTTTTAAACTCTAAGAAATTGAGCAAAATTTAATCATTTTAAGACCTTGATGCAGGCGTAATTCAATGAAATGTAATAATTTCTAAGTTCAGTCATAGCAGCTTTATTTTCATGCAGTTTTCACCATAGCAGTCGATGTTTTCTTGATTGCTTTCAAGTATTTTAGTGTCCAACTTCTCTTGGATTTATCTAAAGAGTTCAAGGGTATATCAGTATTATAAGCACATTGTGGGGTAAGTAGGCTATCTCTTACTGATAAGTTAATAGCTCCATAAATGTAAGGGGCACGATATGTTAGATTATTGTTTGAAATATGTAGACAGGTTTCTCAGTTAGTGTGGTTATAACATAGTTTGAAAAATATGAGGAAAGAAAAATGCCTTTGTTTCCTTGCATAAGCATGAAAAGATGCCCTAGATATTTGTAAGGGCAATTCAACCATGTCTACTTTGGAAGAGGGGGTGCGTTAAATCAATCTTTTAATAAATACATGTTTGTCTGTCCGCCACACTCTATTCTGAGTGCAGCACCATCTTTTTTTTTACTAATGAGTCACCACTTATCAAGGACAAAAGTTACTCGAGGATAAGGGTTAAAAAGAGTGATGGGAGGTGACGGTGGTTCAGTGGTTAACGACACGGGTGTGCCAAGTTCGAATCCAGTTCGTTCCACAAAAACACTTTCACTTAGGATGTTGTCAACCTTAATGTGGTCTCTCTCGTAAGTACCCGATGTCTTTCTAGAAAGAATTATGACTAGAAAAATATCGGGGAAACCAATGCCAACAATAGAATCATCTGATTCATACGAAATGAAGGAATAGAACGAACGACAGTGATTAATTGTCAGTTGAATGATGGAGAATATCATGAGAGGATTGAAAATGATTAATGGAACGAACAAAGTTTGGTTACTTATTTAATTTTAAGTCTTGCATTTAATAGATGCACGTGTTTCGAACCCTTGTGAGGGCGCGATTGGGCCCCGAGATTGGAATGTGTGCAACAGAGATGTAAGCCTCAAACGCACATGATGACATATGTTTATCTCTATATAAAGTTAGGTATGCATATATGTTTATATATTTCTGTGTATAACATTCACTCTTAAACTAATTAACCGATCATTATGTATTTTATAACACAGCTGCTAGGCCTAAGGAGTAGGTTTATATTTAGTTTAATTTAGGTTCATGTAAAGTGGATAAAAGGAGGGTGTTCCTTCATGAAAATTTGGATATCTCTGATGTTTGAGAAATTTTAACAATAGTTATTAGAAATCTGTTAATAAATATTCCCCAAATTTCATTTTATAGAGTATTTTTAAGGTTTTTAGGGAGCATAATATGGGAACAACCTCCCATTTGAAAATTTAAATATTTCAGATTTGCATTCTATTTGATCAATATTCATTAGACACTAATTAATCAAGACTCCTTGAATTTCAGTTATTTCTTAAGACCCCTTAAGCTTAAGCCTTAATTTTTAAAAGATTTCCTAGAATTAAAATCACGTAATGTATTTTGATCAAAATTGGAATAGAGATTCTAGACATAAGGTTTAGTCGCATTATTTCAATCTTCGTAAGGGTGTATAACCATGCCGCCCTTCGTCGACCGTCGACCACCAAAACTTATGTGCCATAGGCTTCTTCTTCATCTGGCTGTGTCGAGTCTAGCCATGACGACCACAAAGTATGCAAGTACTGGTTTACAATTTGTATTCAACGCAAGCAACAACACAGATATTGTGTAAACATGACTTGTTGAACACGGGTGTGGTTGTGTGAGGGTGTCGTTGGGGCCCTGTCATTAATGTCAACTTTTCTTGGCTAGGTCTCCCATCTCCCAAGTCCACGATATCAGCTAAGACCTAACTGAGATCATTTGCCTGTTGAGACCAGTCATTGTTTGCTCAGTCATTTACTCATCTGCTCATCTTCTCATCTGCTCTACCCGATCTCTCTAACTCGCCTTTGTCCCTGAGCCGATCTAACACCTCGACAGCCAGTCCCCCAAATATATTTACTCTTGACCAGATATCCTAACTGTCCGGTCTTCCTCTCAGTCACCCACCCAGCTGATCACCGGAACTGGCCACATTCGCTTTTTACTTAGCTTATCGCTATCCGGCCACCCAGAAGCTAACAACTAATTGTCAGAGCGTCATTCTGTCATAGGAGTTCAATGTATTCACTGATCTTTTTATTGTTGCTCACTTATCTTACTTCCTTATTATTTTTGTATTGTCAATTATTTCCTAACTTAAAGTGAGGGCAGTCCATAGTATCACAAGGGGACATAAAAGTGGTACAAAACTCTAGGGAATTAATTTTACCTGTCCTGGGACAGGTATTCTTCTAGTTTTATTTCTATATACCCACCTCCGTTTTATATACTCTAATCAAATTAATGCTTTTTGGAATATAATAGTTGTCTAACTTTAATAAAATACAACCGTGTCAAAACAATTTTCACAGAGTTGTACATTGTGCAAACGTTATGTGGTCTGCAAAAAATAATAACCATGCCCCGGTTAGGGAGTCGGTGTTAGATAGCGTAGGTTCTGGATCAGTTTGTGAGTTTAAATATATATTCTAATTTCAAACTAGGATGGGGGGGTGAACCAAATGAATTTTCTAAATCTGTTTGAGATTCGTGTGTGTGGTCGTTGTTGTGGCTTTATTTGAACTCCAACGTGTAAGGCGTGTGCAATCTTGGAAATTGCACTGAGATGAATTAGTGACTACGAATTTTTTTACAATATTCATATATTAAAAACAATCATCAAACGGTTAGCTGGTCCACATGTTCCTCAAAACTTACACTGTTCATGGGGAACAGAGACTCATGTGACCACTTATTACATAACTTTGTCCTTATTTACTTGCCTCCCAACGAGGGCGAGATTAGACAGAAGATCGGTTTTTAATGAGGGGAAAAACCAAACTCCTCGAAAAAAGGCAATCTGATTTGAGACAAAAATTAAAATTGCCTAAGTGTAGAAAGATTTCTTCTGCTCTAGCCGAGGACAGAACAGATGATACACTTTGGATTATTTATTTGCTAAAAGTGAAATATGTACAATTTTAACAAATTAGACACAAAGCCCTTAAAAGTGGAGAGAGTAGGGGGCGTTAGTAATCATCATCTCTCTATCCTACTCTTAATTAGACGAATTCTGAGCTATTCGTCCAGGACCTGTTTTTTTTCTCTCTTTCACCATTTGTCCATCACTTTAGTATCAGTAGTCACCAAAATACCACATTTACTCTATAGGCTTGGCCTTTTGGCTAAGATCAAAGTGTAGTATCTGTTCCGATGGATACTGCACCCCATAGATTGGTATTATCTTGGCCTTCGGGGCTTGATTTACGCTGGTCTATGGGTCTGTCCTGTGCAGTTCTAGGAGGTCCACCCTCCCAGGCTTCGCCTCCCCTCTTTGGGGAGGAGTAAGTTTATTGCTTACTGCCCGAGGCGCCCCTACCGGGGAATGCCGACGGGGCTGCTCAGGCAATTTTTAAACCCTACTTTCCCGACCCGACCTTGGGTCACATCTTACTTGTGGGTGTAAGATAAAAACTGGCCTTGTGCCTAACTCCTGGAGAGGAGTAAATCAATACTCTTCTTAAAATATACTAATCATTTTCATTTTGATCCTGGCTGACTATTTGAAATTCTCTTTTCATTTCGTTATGTAACTCTGTTGACCCCTTCCCCCTGCACCAGATTAAATTATACCCTTTCTCTCGACGATAAGTAAAAAAAAAAATACAGATATGTCACCATCTTTCTATGTTGCCTCCTACATTACCTATGAGAATCTTAACTCTGTGGTATTTTCACAAGTAGGCAAGATCAACCATGCGTACAAATCATGTATGTTGCAGGTTGTACTAAGGGGTTTGTGTTAAGCAGGCATGACACCGACACTGAATCCCTGTGGTACCCAGTAGACGCATTGACAGTCATTCCTCGCTGTGTCGCCAATGGTGTTAACATTTATTCATATTTTTTTATTCTGAAAAGTTATCTAAATGATAATCAACTATTGGTCTTTTGACTAGAAGCAAAGTGTAGTATCTGTTCTAATACTACACTTCATCTTTTCTGTCCTCTGTGAGTGAAGGAGAAATCTTTCTAGATTGAGGCAATTGGAGAGCTAGATTTCCCCACGTGACCGTGTGTCTAACTCTGCCCTCGTGAGGAGGCAAGTAAATAGGAACAAATTAAACAGTAGCTGTTTATTTGGGGAGGTGAGGGTACTGTTGTTTTTGTCAACCCAGGTATAAAGTGTACCTGAGTCGGAAAGTCAAGGATCAATTTGATATTTGGAAAGTCAAGGATCGATAGTTAGCACTAATTGTAACCACAAAACATAGGAGCAGTGTCATTCAGAGGAAGGGGCAACAACGATGTAGTTGCCTCGGGCACCCATTGGGAGGGGAGCATCCAAATAGAGAGGGGAGTAAGATAATAATTCTATAATTGTCAGCACTGATGATTAAGTTTTGGAACCTAACCACACTCCACACTATTACAAACGGCTGTTAGCTTTTTATTCCTTACTAATTGACCAAATTGGCCGTTACCTGCGAGTATATAATTGCAGTCAGTGTAAACCTACCCGTGAGTGTTTTACAAGTCTATAATAAAACTTATTTAAATGTCACGTGTACACTAAAACTTTTGTTTAGTTAATGTTTTTAAGTAAAAATAATTTGTTTGTGATTAATACCGAACCCCATTTTAACCGAAAATATTCTGAATAATTCTGAAACTCATATTAAAAGAAAAGAATTTGAAAAAAAAAGAAATATGAAATATATGAACAAAAATAATGTTATCGCAGAGACCAAGGCAAGGTTACCCTTTGTTTGTCTGACCTACTTAGTAGTGAAGCGTGCCAAAATTTTTCAAACAAAGGGAAGAAAATGTTTGGGCTGACGGAAACGAATAGATATTGAGATGTTAATAAATTCTGAAAATCTGATTGGTTGGTATTTGGATTAGGCACATCTTAACTATAAAAACGTTTGTAAAATGCAAATCAATGTAATTAGCCTGGTGATTTCACACAGAAATGAAACACAAACATTTCTACGTAGCTTATTTGCCTTAAGTATATTTTGATACTATATATATATACATATATATATATTTATTTATTTATATATATATTATATAGTAGTAGTAGTAGTAGTAGTAGTAGTAGTAGTAGTAGTATGAAATATATAAATGAAACATGGATGGCTCTACTAATTTTTTTAAATAAGCTCCAACGCCATATTGAGGCTTATAATTAAAGCCTATCTTTTTAGGTAAAGGAAACGTTTATATTGCTCGACCATCATAAAAAGCAGAAAATACGATACCAATTGTGATTGGATAGCGAATCACAATAACCGTCTGAAGTAAAATTTACGAATAAAAGAGAATTCGCTAGAAAACCGTCCATCAAATCAGTGAGACAGACAGACTGAGAGAAGGACTGAAGTCGGCGGCATCTGATCAAAGATAGAAATACGAAAGACTAAGAAGAATTCTTTTCTAAATTCGATCTCTTCTAAATAACACTTTTCAAAGTCCCCTAACCAATACTTACACCAGTCAAAGTCCTCAACTTGTCTGTTTTCCCTAAAAAGGGGAGCAACATAACTTTTTCTTTTTATTATTGTTCCAATAAATATTTCTTATTGTTCACAACGAGTTTTTCTTTGTTTTGGGGTCGCCAACATGAACCAACTATTTACCAAAGTACCAAACTAAGCTGCGCCAACTCTCAAAGTTCTTTGTATCTTTTAAACACAGCGATTACATTTAGTGCCGTAAAACCAGGAATAAGACTCTGAGAGACCGCCAAGGTACAATCGAACGACAGTTTACAATGTAAGTTTAACGCAAACGTGCAACAATACTTTTTCTTTTTATTATTGGTAAACACCTGTGTTCCAATAAATATTTGATATTGTGCATGGCGAGTTTCTCTTGTTTAGGGGTTACCGACAGAACTGACAACTTACCCAAGTTCCCGGCATAACTGCATCAAAAACCAAAGTTCTGCGGATCTTTGAACACATAATTGGCTGTAGATGATCGACAAAGCAATCTGCCGAAACAGATGCGGTCCTCGTGGCATCGGACTTAATTTAGTTCCGAGTCACCCCATACACGACCCTAAGTGATTTTCATGGCACATGAAGCTATGTTTGGTACCACGATAAAACAGCATATGAAACGATAGCTAAAAAAATATTCATTTATTTTTCTGGTTTTGCAAATATGATTTGATGTATATTACAAATTTGATGTATATTGCAAATTGCGAAAAAAATAAGTGTTCAGAATGTAACTTTAATTCAATGCTTTTTAAGAATTATTGCTTTAAATTAGCCTCTGCCATTTTGATTTATACAACTGTAAAAAGAGGGAAGAATGAGAAAGTAAGGAGAAAGGGGAAGAAGAAAGAAAACTGCCTGTTTCTGATTTATGTGGGTGATATTGCCGCCTCTTCCTAGTTGCCGAGGTGGTTCCATCGGTTAGCACACCGTACTTACAAAAAGAGGCTGTGAGTTCGAACCTCGTCCAGTGAATATATATTTTACCCCTAAATTAATTTCAACATTCTATTTTACAATATTAAGAAAAATTTTTAGTTTTACTATTATTGTGTTGGGTATTTACGGAAGTTAATACCCCGGGTGACGCCGGGTCGCCTTGCTAGTATTATATATATATATATATATATATATATATATATATATATATATGAGAGAGAGAGGAAGAGATAATATAATCTCAAGTATTAAAAGGTAAGATAATTTTTAAGTGTAACCTTGTTTATACCGGAAGATTAGAATAATACAGATAAATAATAGTTAAGTGGTATTAAGAGTCATACTTATCAGGACTCGTCAGCATAGAGTATTAACCATTCACTACTAGTCGCGTGATTCGAAACCCTGGGTTCCGAGTATGTTACAACTTAAATCCCGACATCCAGACCCACACGACCACCGCTGAATAGCTAGATAAAGAGTGATAATTACAATATTTTTCAATGTAATTTTGTAATATTTCAATGGTATAAAGGTTAGATTCACGTCATTTCGTAACACTTACTTTTTATTCAGCATACAATTGTTTCGGCAAATACCAATATATTTGTAAAATGTTTCTGTGCATTTATTTCTTGGTGTGGCTATCTTCAGTGCTAATTTTACAAAAACAAAGCAAAAACGCAAAAAAAAACATAACAAACTAGGCGATCAAAGCCTAAATTACAAGCAGTACTCATTATCAACATTATATATATATGTTGTTTTTTTGCGTTTTTCCTTTGTTTTGTAAAATTAGCACTGAAGATAACCACAAGTAAATGCACAGGAGCATTTTACAAATATATTGGTGTTTGTCGAAACAATTGTATGCTGAAAAAAACGTTTCATGAAATGACGTGAATCTGTCTTTTATAACATTGAAATGGTATAAAATTACATCAAAAATATGGAATATAGCATAGCTCTGGCCTTACACTATTGAGCAATTATAATTACTTATGTTATAAAATTTATATTTGAATAGAAAAAATTCTAAATATAAATTTTAAAAACACACACACACACATATATATATATATGGGTTCCGAATCACGCGACCAGTAGTGAATGGTTAATACGCTATGCTGACAAGTCCCAATTAAAGTGCCGGATAGGTTGTAAGCTGGAAAGAACAAAAATAATAAATCGAAATGGGACTTACTATTTATTTTGTCTTAAAATCTTACATAACAGCAAGTGTGGTGTTGGCTGTTTGTGTGTTGTCCGGATGATTATTAAAAATCATTTATTTAATATTTCGAGAAAATCTTTCCTTTGTCAAAAATAATAAATACCAAAGGAAAAATCCGTTTGTGTAGAGAATACGCCAAAATGGATGCCAGAGAGAATAGTAAGTCCCATTTCGATTTATTATTTTTGTTCCTTCCAGCTTACAACGGTAATTTGCATTGCCCTCGTCCTTCTTTAACATACTATTATTGCCAGCAATTCTTCAAGCAAACTACCATTCTCTCTCTTTCCCTCTCCATCTCTCTCTCCATCTCTCTCTCTCTCTCTCTCTCTCTTACAACCTATCCGGCACTTTGCATTGCTCTCAGCCTTCTTAAATATACTACTCATATATATATATATATATATATATATATATATATATATATATATATATATATATATATATATATATATATATATATGAGTAGTATATTTAAGAAGGCTGAGAGCAATGCAAAGTGCTCTCAGCCTTCTTAAATATACTACTCATATATATATATATATATATATATATATATATATATATATAACATAATGCAAGGTGTACTCGATGAAAAACATGAAGGATTTACATAGATGGATAAGTTGGCAGTGGAATAGCCAAAATTCTAAATTTAAAAAAATATAAAGTGATGGAGAGTGAGAAAGTGCGTGTGAAAAAGTTTATCAAAATATAGAGTCTGTCCAGTTGATGAATGTCCGTTGATAAATTGTCCGGTGAAGAAAGATTTAAAGATGGAAATAGGGATTTCGTGGAGACAGCGTTAAAAATGTTCAAAATGAAGTAAATCCAATAGAAAAATGTTTTGTTCAATCGTAGATTGGAGGCACTTATTTCAATGTAATTTTAAGAATAAGGGCCACTTTAAAATACTTCCGTGGACAAAGAATGAAAATAGTTTTTTAGGAGTTGAGTTTAAAATATGATATTATAAGCAGGCAGTCGGGAATTTCGGTAGTAACTTCGATTGAATATAAGCAATTATATATATATATATATATATATATATATATATATATATATATATATATATCAATGCCGTTATATTAAGCTACTTATTTAATTTTACCCTAATATAGTATCGATTTTCAATGGCTACATGTATTCGGGGAAACATAGTATTTTAATTCAATGCAAACGATACCCCCTTTACAGTCTCAACATTTTGGAATATAGGTTGAACAGATTTATATTTAGCGAACATTTTCTGCCTCTGGTCAATCTACACCAATTCTATTTTTAATAACTGCGCACAACGTGCACACCATAACTCTCCAAATACTTTTTCTTAATATTATTTACCGTATTCCATAAAAAGTTAATTTACTGATTATATTAAATCCTATTTTGTTCCTTAGAAAAGAGGTCAGCAATTTTATTGAATTACTTCGCAAAAGTAAAACTCTTATTTAGACTAAATAATTTATTTATCAAATTTTACCTAGGTCTTAATCTTTATCCAGTATATGTGTGTGTGTTTATTAAGATATATATATTTAGGTATACACTCATTATAATCCCCTAAATTGTTTCAAATTGCAAGCTCAATGAGGTTGTGTTACAAGCTTCAGAGCATATATACTTTTAAGTTATATTCCAATGACCAAAGAAAAAATCAATCCATAACTATAATTTTTATTAATTTTTCTCGATTTCCCTATTTTCCGAAATCGACGAATACCTGTATTTTTTCCTTCGTCTTCCAAACAAAATTTATATTTATTTTTTTCTAATTTTTTAATGCTTTCATATCTTACGCGCATTTCTGTAGAACTGTAGAATTGCGCTGGAGATGTGGAAGCGTTGGCTAGCAGGAAGGGTCATAGCAGGCGATCTGACTGTGTCTGTACAATAAAATTAGTTGAGGGAGCTACAAAAAGAAAGTTGCGGCAAGATCCATAACAGAGGCCACCCAGGATCAGCCATCAGGCCTTGATAAAAGAGGTCCTAGCCTCCTATCTACACTATGTGCACCAACTAAAACAAAATAAAATAAGAGGCTCTAAAGCCCAGCCAGGGTTTGTTGCACAAAAGAAGGTGCTATTGTTTTGCTACCATTACTCAAAGTCTGCAAAATGGAGCAAGACATCAAAAGAAATTATAGCCGAAAAAAAGACTAAGTTCTCTGAAACTGTGATAGCCTTTGGGTGTTTCAGCAAAGCCCACATCTTCGAAAAGGAACTAAGACCCAATTCAGGTGGATATATTGAGTTTCTGTCCACTGTTGTCAGGCGCTGGCTGGCTGGGTGGTGAGGGTGGTTGTAAGAATGGCATACGTTTGGAAGCAGGACTCAGTGTTTTGGGCTAAGATCAAAGTGTAGTATCTGTTCCGATGGATACTGCACGCCTGTCCTGTGCAGTTCTAGGAGGTCCACCCTCCCAGGCTTTGCCTCCCCTCTTTGGGGAGGAGTAAGTTTATTGCTTACTGTCTGAGGCGCCCCTACCGGGGAATGTCGACGGGGCTGCCCAGGCAATTTTTAAATGGCCAGAGTGCTCACCTCTCGAGCGCTGGCTTTTCAAACCCCACTTTCTCGACCCGATCTTGGGTCACATCTTACTTGTGGGGGTAAGATAAAACTGGCCTTGTGCCTAACTCCTGGAGAGGAGTAAATAAAACTCAGTGTTAAATTCATTAATCTTATACAATCAATGGTTTACAATTGATGCTTTTGTTTGTTTACATTAATTAAGTATAAAAACTATAAAAGCGGTTGATGTGACATAAAACAAACACTCCCGCTCTTTCTCTCTCTCTCTCTCTCTCTCTCTCTCTCTCTCTCTCTCTCTCTCTCTCTAAAATTAAAAAGAGGTTCACAAAAAATATAATATTTGCCTCCCCCAAATTAATTAGACTAATTTCATTTTTTGTTTAATTTAATTTTATTAAATGATAATTATGTATTCTTCTCAGAATGTCGCACGTAAATGCAATCAATTGCATTTACATATTTTTATTTGTTATGATTATTATTAATATTCATCCATTTAATTTGACTTACATTGACATGTCAAGGTTCGATCTATACGACGTCAGAGACAATCTCTCTCTCTCTCTCTCTCTCTCTCTCTCTCTCTCTCTCTCTCTCTCTCTCTCTCTCTGGGAAACCCCAAAAGTGTCTGTTCTGAGAACTTCCATAACTTCATCAGTCTCAACTACTGCCTCCTCCAACCCGCCTTGTGGACTATTACATGTAAAGCGCAGTCGAGAAAGACACCAACTGTACCACCTGCAACATGAAAGAGCTGATTGCTAGGCTCACACTAGTGTTCGGGCGTCTTTCGAAAAATACCATGATGGCTACGTGCTCCAGGCTCAGGTCCACGCCTGAGGGCCGTGCTGTATTCGGTAAAAGTTCGTCTAAGAGATGCACTTTAAATTTTGAGAAAATATCAATTATTTGCCAAGATATTATGTTTCTTTCCTTTTCAAAAAGTATCAAATATGTCTCAAACACTTTATATATATATATATATATATATATATATATATATATATATATATATATATATATATATATATATATATATGTGTGTGTGTGTGTGTGTGTGTGTGTGTGTGTGTGGAGGGGGCAGTATTTTCTCTTGCAGGCAAGTATTGTTGAATATAAGAGACAACTCATGTCTAGATATCCTTTAGTAGATCTTTTCAATGGTCCGAATTAGGATCTTAGTTTCGGAGGGGAATTGGCTGATGAATTTGCCATAGTTCAGATTTCTCTCCCAAGTACTTTCGGACCTATCTGGGTCCATCTTTGAGGGAATGAGGTTAATCAGGTATAGACCATGTGGTAGTATTTATAGAAGGTTTTTGGCGGGAATTATGGCCTAAGTACGAAACTATATTTGGAGCTATAAACATTTTAGAATATTATTACTGATATTAAAGTTAATTCTATTAATTAGTTTTTTTTGGGGGGGGTATATATAGCGCTTCTAATATATGGAGTTTTTGTTTGTTAGTACTAAATTCTAAGATTTTGGTATTTTCTACTAAGAGTTTTCTGAATTCCGATCGGGGACAGGAGTGGTCGTTAGTTTAGTGTATATATATATATATATATATATATATATATATATATATATATATATATATACATTTTTTAATTTTAAATATGAATTTTCATAACAAAAGTTTTATAATAGCCCGATAGTGTAGAACTAGAGCTGTAATCTAAAAAAAAGTTTATTATATGTTTGATTGTAGTTTAAGCGAAAATCTATATCAACGTAAAACGATTGAAGGATAACACATATGGTACGAAGATACCACGATTCGTGTGTACGAGTGTAAACTACCTCATTAAACAATATGATCTGAAGAATAAATGAAAAACAAAATATTTTATGGGAATTAATATGTAGTCAAACAAAATATAAAATAATAAATGAATGCGGAATTCAAAACAGTTTTTTTACCCCTGTATAGAGGCTTACCCTCTTTTTTACGAGCACTGATGATCTCCTCTTCAAGACAAAATTAATGCTTTAGACATTTCGAACTTTATATATATCTCTTGGTGGAAGACCGAAACAATTGTATGTGAATAAAAATTGATTTTGGGGGAATTTGTGAGAATTTGTTCCCTACATTTTATGTAGTTTTTATTATATATATATATATATATATATATATATATATATATATATATATATAGAGAGAGAGAGAGAGAGAGAGAGAGAGAGAGAGAGAGAAAAGAAAAAAGAAAACTAGAAATAGTATTTATGTATTCATCAACGGTTCGTCTTTATTTCAAGACCTGCATGGGGATGAATGGCTTGCATAAATAAAACACAGGTATTTCTTCAAACCAATCTTCCCGAGGAAGTCTTGAAATAAAGACTAAACGTTGATGAATTTATAAATAATATTTTTACTTTTCTTTTTTCATTTTCCATTACGTTGGAATATTATTTCCATGTTTTATCATATATATATATATATATATATATATATATATATATATATATATATATAAATTAGCGAGACACGTGCCCCAGCATTGCCTGAGAAAATTGAAGAAACCAAAAATCGGAACACCGTAAATTGCCGGAAAGAACATTTTCAGACAAAATGCTAAGCGTTTTTTATCATAAAATAATTGTAAAAAGTTATTGACAATTTTTGCTTGTCCGCAATATGTATTTAGGGGGGATTTTTATTGCTGACTTGTGTACGAATTAATTGAAATGCATGATGGTTAAACTTACTGTGGCCTTGATGTGGGTGTATTCGGAGGTGGGGCTTCATTTTTTATTTACAATATAGAACTGGATCGCAACCTCAGAAGTAAATTAGTTAACCTAAGTTGGTTTCTCACATACATATGCTCCGTATATTGCAAAGCTAATGTTCTATTTTGAATATGAGTTTGGCGTTTTAATCTCCTTGTCAGTGTGATAAATGGCCCCACTTTATAAAGAGATTTGTAATAATAAAAATGAAAACAATCATTGAATTCGAAGACAATAATAAAAAATAGTAAAGTGATGAGATGTCCTTTTGCAGAACAATATGCAAATTAGTTTACCTTAGTATGTCGCTACTAGACACATTCTTGGTATATTAGGAAGTTAATGTTCTTCTATTTTGAATATAAATCTGGCGTTTTAATCTCACTGTCAGTGCTATAAGTGTCCAAACTTTATGAATAGAGATAAAAAGTACATAATATTTTTAATAGGATTTGTAAAACGTTATTTGGGGGTGGAGTTAATGAAATTAAATTGTTATCAAGGATGCGGCGGGTTTATAGCGACCACAGCCAACAATACTTTTTAAAAAGTTAATTCTAAGTTTTGATTTTAAACGTGAATTGCACAGACATGTTGTATGACAAAAAAAAGACAAAGATAAAAGCATCGTATTTACCTAATATTTTTGTTGTTGCTGACAGTTGGCACAAGGTCACCAGAAGGGAGGCCACGAGAAGCAATCTCCCCCACATGGCGGTGGGTTTTTTTGTTTAAAAAAAAGTTGTTTTGTGCACAATATCAGGACGGGAATACGGCGCACAGCAGTTGACAAAGTTTGTCGGTGTTGAGAGAGAAGACCTCGACTGTACAAGGACGTGAATAGATATAAGAAGCCGATCCCACCACTGTTTATTTATATATATATATATAATGTGCGTATATTTAAGACAAGAATGTTACAGTTAGCTAAACATTAAACAGTCATTGGTCATTATATGTCTCACATTTTTGTGTGTGTATGTGTGTAAAAGGTCCATATGTCAACAAAGGAATAAGGGCTGAAAGGGTAGTGGAAGCGAGTTAGGTTAAAGAGTACTTAGTAAATGTGTGTGTGTGTCTGTGAAACACATTAAACGAAGATTGTGTTTGCGTATATATATATATATATATATATATATATATATATATATATATATATATATATATAAACAGACAGAAGGATAGAGAGAGGAAGAAAGTTAGAAGGAAAGAGAGAGGGGGGAGAGAGTATAAGTAATACTATAACAGAAAAGGACAAGGGAGGAATAGTGTAAACGTGTATTCATGTGTGTACGCGCATGCGTGCGTGGGAAATAATGTGACGTGGCGGGTGTCCTGGGTAAAAGAATAATCGAGAAAAAAAAATGAGAGTAAAGAAAGAAAAAAAACGTGTTGGGGAAGAAAGGGGTAGAGGTGGGGGTGCGTGTGAGAAAGAGAGAGCAATAGAAAGCAAATCTGGCAAACAAAGAGATAGAAGTCAAAAGTATTAAAAAAGAAGAAAAAGAAGAAAAAAACGAAAGAAAGAAAGAGAAAAAGGAAGGAAAGAAAGAAGAAGAAAAAACAAAGATGAATGCGACCGTGCTTCGAAATCTATCTGTGCCTTTGTATTGATCATCTTTATTTAAAAAAATCATATTTACTATCGATTTAGTTATTAATTTCGAACACAATTATTATTTCTGTTCTTTTCTTATACGAGTCATTACCAATGTTCGTACACTGGTGTTCCCTGGAGTCTGAGTGACAACACGTTTCACAAGTTTTCCAGTGCTCTTCGGTTCTTTCGGTCACCATTTCAACGCACTTTGCATTATCGCAACAGCCGTTCACCAATAAGTTCTCAATGATAACGAGTAGTGGTTTTCTGTGGAACCTGGGTGACAATAAGCCTCTCCATAATTCCAATACTTTCCGCACCCCTCCAAGCAAGGCCAGTATGGTGATATCCCTCCTCGGTTTTCCATCTGTTTTCTTTCTTTTTTTTACTTCTATTTGCCTTAAATAAAGCATATTGCCACTGAGACGTAAGGGGCTATTGTGATTAGGGGCCAGATTAATAGGGGGCAACCTAAGTGGGGAGTTGGGCAGCAAGATGTTTGTTCACATTACATTAAAATGTATGCACGGTTGTACAGTCGGGGAAACGGGGAACATGGAGGGAATTCCAAAAGCAAGCGATTCGAAGAAAAGAAGTTATTAGAGTAGAAGGTTTTCCGGCATCTGGGGACATTTACGGTGAAGGGGTGGAATTTTGCTGAAAGTCAGGTTGGTTGGAATTATTTGGGTGAGGAGGTACAAGTGCCGTAAATTCGTCCGAGAACATTTCGTGGAAGGACTTGTAAAACATGTATAGAAATGCAACATTACGGCTCTCGGAATGTCCACGACCCCCTTTTTTGGGTACCACTGCTTGGGGGGGGGGGGTATATTATGTTTTCTTATTTCTCAACCCAGGCAGTCTCAGTTTTCTTGGGTTCGTCTTACTATGTCCCATCAATATTTCGGTACTTCTGCAGTTTACGGACCGTGCTATTTTTTAGATAGGATTTTCAAGTTAAATTCATTTTTTACGGTATCTGTTGTTTATTAAATTGTTAGGTGAACGTACAGAATAGTTAACAAACCCCCTCTCGCCATGTTAAGAATGAGTTTCTAAATCATAACATTATTATTTCAGCACGGTCCGTAAACTGCAGAATTACCAATATTTCTAGTTGTGTTTACGAATTGTTATTCTATTTCAACTTACCTGTGATTGGTCGTTGTTACTTGGCAATGAAGGTTGGTTTCTCCACTTTAGGATTTTTCTTAATATTTCAGCTGTTTTCATCAGTGCCATGTTTTTGTACGGTGGCAATTCTACGTTTGCTTCTAATTTCCCCAAATCTTTTTTTACATTTTTCTCGGAACTGTTTCTAGTGCTCCTAGTATTACAGTAGTTTCTACATGCTCCATATACTCTTCAGTTCTATGGCAAGTTCCATGGTTTTGCTTAGTTGTCCTGTCTCCTACAGCTTTACTCTGTGAATTGCTGGGACGGAAAATACTTTTTGCAGCTTTTATCTTTCTCGTTAATTATTATCACAGCCGGTCTTCTTGCTTGTATGAGTTTCCAAGTCTCAGAAGATTTTATTTTATTTTCATTTTCCAATACTGGGCCCGGTCTGTGCCTGTACCATTTTTTGTATGCTCAAAGTGCATTCGTTTGCATAGTTCCTAATGAACTACCTTCCCGGCCCAGTCATGTCTGTTTTTTTATATTCCTTTTGGGGCTGATTTTTTGCATTCACTTATGATGTCATTTACCGTTTCGTCTCTTTGTCGACAAATTCTACATTTATTGTTTTCCTGGGTCTTTTCAATTTTGGCTTTTATGTAATTCATTCTGATTGTGTTGTTTTGTGCGGCTTGTCAATAGTGATTTCGTTTCTCTGTTCATGTGTCCTTTCCGTAGCCATAATCACGTGTTTCATGCGCCATTTCTTTGGTCGATATTATTTCTTTTCTTGCATTGTTACCCACTGTGTCGCCGCTCTTTGTATTTTTCACCTTAGCGAGTTTTTTGTGGGGTTGCGGTAATTAACCTTTCTTTATTTTACCTTGTATATTTATCTAATCTTTTTATCGCAGCGTCCACACAGTCTTCAATACTTACCAGTCCTCTTCCCTCTTCTTTCCTTTTTTACTTAGAGTCGGTCAGAATCATCTTTCGGATGCAATGCATTGTGCATGATTATTAGTTTCGTGGTTCTTAGATCCAGGTATCTGAGTTCTTCTTTTGTCTAGTTTATGAAGAGCCCAGAATTTGGCTTAATGGTAAGAGTGTTTGTTAATGGACGGGGATATCAGGGTTCAATCCTTAGTCGAGTCATACCAAAGACTTAACAACTGGTACTTGATGCCACCTTGCTACACACTCAGGTGAGGGTCAAGAGTAAATGGAGTAATCCTGGCAAAGAGGTGGCGCTCTTCCCTACACCTCATTGTAGAAGTTAATCAAAAGAGAGTCTTCAGGTTGCCCTTGCTAATGGTCGACCACTTTACTTTTTTGTAGTAGTAGTAGTAGTAGTCTTCACTGACTAAGGGTTCTTTCACAAGTCATTATCAGTGATCGCTCACTGAAAATAATCAGTAGTTTTCCCTAGAAGTATAAGTGACAACAAGTCTCCCCAGATTTCCAGCACCTCCTGCCTCTTTCGATAACCGTTGTAAATCTTTGTGCTTTTATTCTCGCTGATAGCAACGCCTGGTCTTCACTAGAATTGTGGTTAGAAGCCTCCCCAAGGGCCCAGTACTCTCCGCACCCTCGGTCTTTTCATCTCTTTGACCCTTCACAACAATTGTGTGTGAGATCAACCGAGGCAAGTGCCACAATATGCGTTTTTGTGCGGGTCAGTTTATACGATTTCTGGTAGTTTCAATTCCATTAGGCTTGTGTGATGATCTTCCTATGTTCTTGTTTTATTTCTATTTCAACTTATGTGTGACTGGTAAGCGTTTGTAGTTTATGTAAGTTGGTTTCCGCATTTGAGGATTTTCGCTAAGATTTCGTCTCCTATTATTATTATTATTATTATTATTATTATTATCATCATTATTATTATTATTATTATTATTATTATTATTATTATTATTATTATCATCATTATTATTATCATTATTATTATTATTATAATTATTATCATCATTATCATCATTATTATTATTATTATCATCATCATTATCATCATTATTATCATCATCATCATCATTATTATCATCATCATCATCATCATCATTATTATTATTATTATTATCATTATTATTATTATTATCATTATTATTATTATTATTATTATTATTATTATTATTATGTATATAATAATACGCTAAAGCATTTCATGTTCGTATGTACGTTATTAACGTTTCACACACATTTTAAAAAATTAGCACGTCCGACCAGTAAACCAGTAATTGGTGATTAATCTGATGTCACTAAGGTAAAATACTCCAACTTTACCCATATTAAAATTAATTGTTGAATAATCAAAGTATGTCGTCCCGTCAACTAAAACAGTTAAATTTTAAATAAATGCATTTCAAAAAGTGGCATTCGTTTCATTGATTTGAAGAATATTTAACTGACAATTATTTTACGGTAAAAAGACAGAATATTTATTGAATTAAATTGTTACAATTTTAAATAAATATATAAAATGACATATCCGTTTTATTTATTTGAAGGACATTTAGCTGACACTGACAATTATTTTTACGGGAGAAGAAAGGGTCATTGTTTTCTTAATAGTATTGACCCTGACAGATATTTTTTATTAACAGTAAATTATACAAATTGATGTAGGAAGCACCGTGGAATTTCCACGTGATCCCGTTAGTTGTTGTTGTTATTCACTATGAGTTCTCACATTAATAACGAGTGGTGTTCCCTGGAGTCTGGGTGACAAGTCTCCCCAGATTTCCAGTACTCTCAACCTCTTTCGATAACTATTGCAAATGACTTTGCGTTATCGCAACAGCCGCTTACCATTAATTTCTCGCTGGCAACGACCATTGGTCTTCTCTATTATTTGGGTGGCAAATACTTATTTTATGTGGTATCAGCCGAAGCTGGTGTCCTTTTGGGGGCACAATTTATAACATTCCTAGCAGTTTTAGTTCCCGTGGTTTTATGTGGTGTTCCTTCCATATTTTTATTTTACTTATGTTTTAATTTCCATGTGGCTGATTAGTGTTCGTGGTTTATGTGGGTTGGTTTCCGCATTCGAGGATTTTCCTTAATATTTCAGCCGGTTTCATCACTACTGTCCGTTGTATAGTCTCAGTATTTCCTTTAATGCCAATTTCTCTCAAATCTTTTTTGCATGTGTGTCAGGGCTGTTCCTAGTGCCCTACGATTATTGGTATTATATTGACTTTCTTCATGTTCCATATTCCTTTCAGTTGTCTCTCAAGCCTCGTGTATTTGGTACTTTTTCCGTCTCTTTGATCTTTACCCTGTGAACTGCTGGGACGGCAAAATCTACAATTTGGCAGTTTCTTTCCTTTTTGTTAGCTATTATTACGTCCGGTTTCCTTGCTTTGATGAGTTCATACCTCTATGTCCCAGAGGATTTTGTGGTTTTCTTTTTCCAGTAGTCTCCGGTTTGTGTCAATACCATTTGTCTGCATGCTCAAAATGCAGTCGTTTGCATAGTTACCAGTGTACTGCTTTCCCCACACAGTCGTGTCTGGTCTTGTGTTCGTTTGGGCTAATTTGCTGCATTCACTTATTATGTGATTTACCGTTTCGTCTCTTTGTTCACAGAGTCTACATTCACTGTTTTTCTGGGGTTTATCTATTTTAGCTTTTATGTAGTTACTTCTGATCGCATTGTTATGTGCAGCTGTCAGTAGCGATTCCGTTTCTCTGTTCAAGTTACTTTTTCTTAGCCGTGCCCAGATGTTTTCGTGATTCTTTTCTACTGTCATTCTTATGAATCGCCCATGTAGTTGTTTCTTTTCTCACTTTTCTTTTCTTGTTTTTTGGTTTCTAGTTTCGCTGCTTCCTGCATTGTTTATTTTGACGGTGTCTCTCGCTGCAATGATCAGCCTTTCTGTGTTCTGAGTTATGTATTTTTCAAAATCTTTTGTTGTGTCTTCCACGCAGTCTTCTATACTTACCAGCCACCCCCCCCCCCACACACACACACTTTCGTTTCTTTTAACGTAGAGTCGGTCAGTATCATCTTTCCTGTGTAGAGCATTGTGCATTATTATTATAATCAGTAGTAGTAGTAGTAGTAGTAGTAGTAGTAGTAGTAGTAGTATGTTTGTTTGTTTGTTTGTTTGTTTGTTTGTTTGTTTGTTTGTTATTCCTGTTTCGGTTTATCAACTCAATCCTAATACAATACCAGAACGTATACAACATTCGTACGATACATATTAAATTCTGTTCAATATTTCACTTGGTATTTCCTCAAAATGTTCTCTTAATTTAAATGTTGCAACATTATTTCAGATCTTTCCATTTTTCTGCGCTAATGTTGTTTTAATTTGATTTCAAGTCTGCTGCAAAGAAGGTAGCCTCCCTTTACTGGACTAGAAAACGTCTCACACCACCTGCCAGTATCTTATATCTCTATAAAACCACAATTTGTCCATGCATGGAGTATTGTTGCCGCATCTGGGTTGGTGCACCAACCACTATCTCTCTTTTGGAAAGGAGGGTCAAAAAGAATCTCTTACGTAATATGTCCCGCACTGTCTACCAAGCGTAAAACCCCGGTCCCATCGCCGTAATGTTGCATCCATGTGCTTGTTTTACGAGTGCTTTCACGGAGTGTGTTCCGATTAACTTCCTGATCTTGTATCCCCTCAGCGTAATACTCTCGACTAACGTAACTAGCAGCAAAATCCCACTCCTTCACCATAGAGGTACCCAGATGCCGGAAAACTTTCTACCCTGATAGCTTATTTACTCGGACCGTTTGCCAATAGAATTCTCTCCCTGCTCCCTGTTTTCCCGACTATACCAACATGCAGAAATTGAAATGTATTGTAAACAAACATCTTGCTGCACCACTCCCCAATTATGGTGCTCCACATAAATCTGACCCCTAATCGCAGTAACACCTTGCGTTTCAGTGGCAATATGCCTTGTGAATAACCATATTTTAATGGCAAATATATATTAGTCTATGTTCCAGATATATATTCTATTGGTTAATAGATGTAGTTTTTAACATCTGGTTTTTACAGTGACCTTTCAGATTTTTAATGCCCACCATAGTTAAAAATTGCAGATTTTAATTAAATCAAGGGAGGCGCGAGAGCGCTCTATCCCTTAATAGACTTCAAAAACGGCCTATACTGGAAATCTCATTTCTTTGATCAATCATAACTCAAAAACCAATAAACCAAATTAGTTAAAACTTTGCACAAAATTTTTTTTTGATAGGTTCTATAAGTGTGTAGAATTTCAGCATCATTAGTCAAGGCAACCCAGAGATCCAGAAAGTTCAATCATGAAATCATGTTATCTGTGTGTACGTACGTACGTACGTATGTGCCACCCTGTATCTCATCGACTATGTGATGGATTCAGCTGATTTTTGGGTCTAGTTGATGGCATTTTGATTTCAGTTTACGATATACTTTAGTTTTCCAGAAAATTCCAAAAAAACTTTTACAAAAGTAGTGACATTCCATGATAAATGCCAGTATACTGAAATCATATGCCCTTAATAGGGTTAAGATGAAAATTCATATACACTAAATGTACAAAAGCAAGAAAATTCCCAAATGTTTACACTTTTATTGTCATTAAGGGTATGCGAGCACAACAGGGCTATGTATTTTACTGGTAAGAATTTTTCTTCAGCGCACCTCACACACTTCATCCACTCATGAATAGAGATTTATACTGTAGCGATGTGATAATGAAATGGTTTTGTTTATATGTAGTCATACCCTTAATTAATGACAATAAAAATGTAAAAATTGGGAATTTCCTTGCTTTTGTACATTTAGTGTATATGAATTTTCATCTTAACCCTATTAAGGGCATATGATTTCAGTATACTGGCATTTATCATGGAATTACTTATAATCCTGCGTTCTTTAACTCGGAGAGGAGAGCGGCATTGCTGACATTCTAGTTGCGGTCTACAATTATAACCGGGCTTCGCGTCTCGTTGGTGACAATCATAGCAAGAGACACAGTCAAATGTCGACGTTAGTTGAACAAATATTCAAATAAAATATATGAACCAATAACGTGAGCACAAACAAACAAGACACGCCTCAAAATTATATTTAAAATATATATCACATTTTTGTACAAAGAAACAAACGACGAAATTATAAAAATAACAAGTCATGTGACAATTCTCCAATTACGCCCGCAGACTAACATCCTTTTTACACGCCTAAAACGAACAGCTCCGTGGAGCCGGTCATTTTCACATGAAAACAAATTCAACACAGCCACGATGCCAGTCAGCCAAGTGAGTAAGCAAAGGCAGTCATAAAGAAGCCGACCAAAAAGAAAGACGCAAAACGCTTCCTCGAGCTAAGCAGTTGGGGGAAAGGAAGAATGAAAACTGCTATCATTTCCTTACATAGATGCAACACAGACTCAACACATTGACGAAGGCAAATACATGCACATATCTTTTACATCGATTTTTTTTTCACTCTACGAACAAAGAACAAATTAACTTTTCAAACTTACAAGTACAAATTAACAATGCATTCATACAAACCTTGTAAATATATAAATAAATGTTATTGATTCTGTGTTTACCCATTTTACATTCGCGTGGTACACAATAATTCCCCCACCCTCGTCTATCTTATTCATACCAAGACTCATACTGCAGATATATGAGCCTTGGTATGGATAAGATACACGGGGAACGTTTACCTTTTTGTTCCATAACTCATATGATATATTGGTTCGTGATAACGGAAGTCGATAATGTCATTAAGCGAATAGGATATCAGATATGAGGGTCAGAGAACTCTGGGAATAGAATCTCCGTGACTTTTGGTAGAAGCGACCAAAGGAGCATACGTGTTAAAATATATTAACGAACTTGTAATCTCAAAAGGTTAAGCTTTATAGACTCTCTCTCTCTCTCTCTCTCTCCCTCTCTCGCTCTTTCATTCCATTTCGTTCTCTCTCACTCTCTCTCTTTTTCATTCATTTTCGTTCTCCTTTCCCCTCTCTCTCTCTCTCTATATATATATATATATGTATATATATATATAGTCATCCACATACAGACTGTGTCGCTGTTTCACAGCTCATCAGTGCGGCTAGACCAGTTAGTGCGAGATCGAAACACAACCGTCGAGCTGACAGTCGGCGCTGCTAACCCCTACGCCATCATACGACACTAACCGAATGTAAGATGTATCTCAATGTAAACATTGCAAATGCCGGGAGCTCGAATTAGTTTTACCTAATGAGCATTGCCTTAAAGCTAATGGCAGTTGGCGATACCCTTACAAATAAGCTCTATACGGGAGGTGGGAGCTTCATAAAGTCATCCACATACAGACTGTTTCGCTGTTTCACAGCTCATCAGTGCGGCTAGACCAGTTAGTGCCTCAAGCCAGGATCGAAACGCAACCGTCGAGCTGACAGTCGGTGCTGCTAAGAGAGAGAGAGAGAGGGGGGGATGAGAACGAAAGGGAATGA
Organism: Sepiola atlantica; assembly: GCA_963556195.1. NCBI lineage: Eukaryota > Metazoa > Mollusca > Cephalopoda > Sepiida > Sepiolidae > Sepiola > Sepiola atlantica. Next base: position 36,640,140 of record OY744531.1, read on the forward strand.
AAAAGAGAGAGGGGGTAGAGAGAGTCTATAAAGTCTATATATAGATATAGAGAGAGAGAGATATAGAGAGTATATATATATTTCCTTTCCTTTATCTCTTCCCCCTTCTTTCTCCTTTTCTCTCTCTCTCTCTCTTCTACCCCCTCTTCCTCTCTCCCTCCGCATACAGTGTAATTAATTGTAACCTGATTAGCGGTGCGACTCAATAAAGTTATTCGTCTTTTCGAACCGGTGTTGTCAAATTATTTGCCTGCCTATTATAAGAAAAATATCTTTGATTTCAGCTCTACCTCTCAACAAGTTGCGCAGTCACGCAGAGCGAAAAAAGGCTCGGTCAGAAAGGAGAACAGTAAATGAATAGACACACGCACAGAGGGTGTTAAAGTAAATAGTTCGGAATCGCAAGCATTATTAATATTAAATACTTAATGAACGGACGAGTCTACCACAATTTACATCAAACCGTGAAATAAATTGCAAGTAAAATTGAGCTATTCAAGATACTGAATAGGGTTGGACACGGTTTGTGTTGTTCAAAACCCTGTGAAATTGACAATTCAAAAGATATAATCTATTTTAACTCTGATTCTGGGAGATATACGCTTAAGTGTATTTTGTGTGTGATAATATAAATCGTATGAATGTAACTTTACGAATAATCGTCAAGCTGCTATCCATACGCGAGACTGATGATCGAAGGTGGCGGGGAAAGCCAAGTTCGTTGGTGGAGGTCGCCGTGAACGTTGACACTCTCCCTCGCCGAACTGCACTGCACTGATCTCGCTGGCCCAACAACAAAAAATGTAATGTTTTATATCATTGATTCATAATAGTACGTTAAATATCAGTTGTTTCTTTTTTTTATTTTATTATTCTGTAACATACTGGCCCCTACGTTTTTTTAGGGGGAGGGAAGGGGGCACATACAAAATTTTGTAAAGTTCCTCATATGGTTAGACGTGACGTTTCGTCTTATACTTATGTGGCAAGAAGCCAATATATTCGTATATCTCACGTTACATATGACTAAAAAGAAACACTCACTTGTTTTCTTCAGTTGGTTAATTTTCATAGTATTCCTGAAGTATCTTCTTTTCCCGCAGTTTTGTTCACAAATAAAGACTCGAAACACAAAACAAGGATTTTACACGAATTACTTTCATTGCTGGCATATCTCGACATTATCTTACTCTCATACTCGTTTCTTTATTTACCATGGATGCCCTGCCAGGTCTATGTCACGCACTGTCTACCAAGCCTAAAACCCCAGTCCCACCGCCGTAATGTTGCATCCCTGTGCTTGTTTTACGGGTACTTTCACGGGGTGTGTTCCGATTAACTTCCTGATCCTGTATCCCCTCAGCGTAATACCCCCGACCAACGCGACTAGCAGCAAAATCCCACTCCTTCACCATAGAGGTACCCAGATGCCGGAAAACTTTCTACCCTGATAGCTTATTTACTCGGACCGTTTGCCAATAGAATTCTCTCCCTGCTCCCTGTTTCCCCGACTATACCAACATACATAAATTGAAATGTATTGTAAACAAACATCTTGCTGCACCACTCCCCAATTATGGTGCTCCATATAAATATGACCCCTAATCGCAGTAGCCTCTTGCGTCTCAGTGGCAATATGCCTTGTGAATAACCATATTTTAATGGCAAATATATATTAGTCTATGTTCCAAATCTATATTCTATTGGTTAATAGATGTAGTTTTTAACATCTGGTCATTATAGTGACCTTTCATATGTTTAATGCCCACCATAGTTAAAAATTTAATTAAATTACTTAAAATCCTGCGTTATTTAACTCGGAGAGGAGGGCGGCATTGCTGGCATTCTTGTTGCGGTCGATGACAATCTTTGCATTTTTCGATCGCTGATAGTATGTCTCACAATTGTTTTTGTTTTTACGCATTCCTTTTCTAAACAAAAGATTACAACCAACGCTTATTGGAATAATTAGATAAACGAAATTGGGGTGAACATCCTTTTGAGTCGAAAAGTGTTACCAAACTTTTTTTTGCTTCAAACAAAAGATTTTGTTTTTAGGATTTAAAAACGTGCCCTTTGTTTGTCCAGGATTAATTCTGTTCTAGTGTTGGATATCTTACTATATGAGCCATCTCAGAGAGACAGACAGACATAGACATAGACATAGACATAGACATAGACATAGACATAGACATAGACATAGACAGACAGACAGACAGACAGACAGACAGACAGACACAGACAGACAGACAGATACAGAGAGACGGTGAGAGACAGAGAGATGGTGAGAGAGAGAGAAGAAAAGAATTAGGGCAAAAACTAAAACGATTGTGTAAGATCTGAAAAACAGACTAAAAGTACAAGCCTAGAATACAGAATTCGGGTATGGGGCTGGCGATGGTGATGTTCGTATTTGAATATTTTCTGTGTTTTGAAGCATAACATGGGAATGCCATCATCCGATGTCCTCGAAATAGTACAACATGCAATGGAACAGTTTCGCGTAACGGTTATATCTGGGGCGTTATTGGTCTGATGGATATCGCTACGGACTATGGAATCCACTCTGTCGAGTTCTAACTTCTATCAAATCTGTTATTTTTATTTATATACGAATAGATAGAAAATTTTCTATCACGAATTCTTTTTTGGAGGAGGTGGGGGGGTCTAAATAAAATGTATTCAACAACAAAAAATAATAGTTATCTAATAAAAATGTCCTTTTTTTAAACAATATGCCCATATCAGGAAGTTTTATCTGATGTCATGCGGGCTTGATAGGCCCAAGAGCAGGCTCGAGGCGTTTCCTCGAATAGTGGCGATAAAGAGGCGCCCGTTAAGCGATTACCCCCGGTGAAAAACAATGAAAATGCATTTATTTAAACCTTATTTTGTAAAGTGCTCATTGCAATTGAAAAATATATAACATATCTATTCCGAAAAATCTTATACTCATGGAATGTTGAGACACACACACACACACACACACACATATATATATATATATATATATATATATATATATATATATATATATATATATATAGCTACCCGGCATTGCCCGTGGTCATAAATAGAAGAGGTTAAAAAATGTGTGTAACATCTTTATATATAAACTCTACCTCTCTCTCAATCCATCTCTCTATCTTTCTCTCTTTCCTCTTCTCAGTTTTTCCACATCCCTCTCCCCTACCCCTATTTCATTTCCACCCAGGCCATCCTTCTCTCTTGTTTTAATTTATTGAAAATAATAATAATGTAAGTCATTCGCCTAAGCCACCCCCTTTCCTTAAAAATATAATGAAATCTATATATTTTTTTTAATTTATTCCCGGACAACGCCGAGTTTTTTATCTTCACCCTCCTCCTTAATAATATAATGAAACCTATATTTATTTTAGCGTATCACTGAGCAACGCTATGTTTCTTTTCTTCTTCTCCATCAAGCATATACCACATAGGAAATGCACTACATTATTATTGCACACACCTGCTCTATCTAGGATATTGAGTACCGACTCCCCAGCAACGCAAAGTATATTTTCTGGTATACAATAGTATAACAAAACACAGTGAAAATCTTTCTCCCGGGCAACGCGCCATTTAAAAGCACCTGCTCTATGTAGGATTGCTCTATCTAGGATATTGATGACCCCCGAGAAAAACACCTCCTCTATCTAGAATATTGAGCACTTTGAATTAACTTATACCACTTACCAAATATAATACTGAATTATTACTATCGCGGCTATGCGTATGTGCATAAAAATTAAAGGAGAAATTATACAAATTACCAAACTAACATTCTAATATCTTTAGTGTGATGTCTTTAACAAATTTCAAAGAAAAATACTATAAAATGAGCAAAAAAAAATAACTAAATATAAAATCTTCTAACCATAACCGGTGTACGATGTTCTAAAAAAAACCTTTACGTTGTTCTGGGTGATTAATATAATCTAACTATCATGGTCATATGATTAGAATTAGTTTGCAATCAAGTGATAAAATTGAATCACTTTTTTAAAAATATTTATTAAATTTAGTTTTAGGGCTTCGTTTTAAAAAATCCCAGAATATTGCCTGTGGATATTTATTTACTCCTTCGCTAGGAGTTAGGCACAAGGCCAGTTTTATCTTACTCCCACAAGTAAGATGTGACCCAAGCTCGGGTCGAGCAAGTGGGGTTAAAAGCCAGCGCTCGAGAGGTGAGCACTCTGGCCATTTAAAAATTGCCTGGGCAGCCCCGTCGGCATTCCCCGGTCGGGGCGCCTCAGACAGTAAGCAATAAACTTACTCCTCCCCAAAGAGGGGAAGCGAAGCCTGGGAGGGTGGACCTCCTAGAACTGCACAGGACAAGCGTGCAGTATCCATCGGAACAGATACTACACTTTGATCTTAGCCAAAAGGCCGAGAACCACAAAAAAACGACCATCAAAACAAAGGCAATGGCGTCAACTCATAGTAATAAAAACTTAGTTATTTCTCTTCTTAATTGAAAACGAAAATTATTAAAGTTTCATGTAAACATTTATAGTAGGAGAGAAATAAAGATTATATGTTCCCCTTTGATTTAATTAAATTAATTAAGTCTTTATTTTATAGTCTATATGAGAGGCATAGTAAATATGTCAATCCGACAAATAACATCTACAACACATGGAACTAAGAATATCAGCCAACCCCAAAAGAATTATATTCCCTATATCTCGGTAAAAAAAAACTTATTTTGAAATATGGAGAAGATAGGATATGAACTGACATGATGTAACCACATATTAACAAAATATTTTTATTTTGTTATGTATGTATAATATCCTACGGGTTTTAAATAATATTAAATTACCACACTAAAATATTACTGGATTATATATTAAGACATATATTATTTGGTTTGTGTTTTACTGGTCCTATTAGTTAAGATTCAGATTTTAAAAACTACCTCCACCTGTGAACAGAATTCCTAATTTTATATTACAAATTTGTTCATCCACTTAATCAATAAAGTAACGAAAAAACCGGCTGTCAACGTCTCCCACCTCCTATTCCAATAAAACCTGCTAATATATATATATATATATATATATATATATATATATATATATATATATATATATATATTAATTACACTCAATTTTCTATCACCCTCCCAACAAGGACAATTTACATATAATGTTCATAGTAAATAATATTTGTCTTATCCTATAATTCATAATTAACCAGTATCTATTGGGCAATATTGTGCGTATTTTTCATGGCTTTTCTTCATAATACAAGATGGCTGCTCTTTCTGGGTAACCGTTTCTAAATATCTCTCTCAATTGATACGTAAGTAGAGCTAGTTAGTAAGTTATGAAAATATATATAAGGCAATTAAGCTACACAGAGGCTCCTGCGTTTCATCCCCGGGGGAATCTTCAGGCTAAAATATATATATATATATATATATATATATATATATATATATATATATATATATAATCATTGTTATTTTATTTAATATATATATATATATATATTAAATAAAAAATAACAATGATTATAAAAATTAAAAATAAAAATAATTATATATAAAAGCTCTATTGAATATTGAGCACTCTTTATAAAATTGGTTGAAATTCCTCGGATTTTTATCCTGTGGATGTTTACTTTACCTGGATTACTATATATATATATATATATATATATATATATATATATATATGTGTGTGTGTGTGTGTGTGTGTGTGTGTGTGTGTGTGTAAATAATATGAAAATGTGTAAAGTGTGCCAAAATAAAGGAAATCAGAGAAATTAAAAATTTAGCATATGAATAGGAAAAATAATATTATTTTAAATCTACATGTCTAAACCAGATATCGAATCGGGACTTATCTAGAATAGTTGGTATTATACGTCAAAAAGAAATGGGAAACGAAGAATCTAATTGTCATGGAGGTGGATAAACGTAGCGAGTATTGATTTACTCATCTCCAGGAGTTAGGCACAAGGCCAGTTTTTATCTTACTCCCACAAGTAAGATGTGACCCAAGGTCGGGTCGGGAAAGTGGGGTTCAAAAATTGCCTGGGCAGCCCCGTCGGCATTCCCCGGTAGGGGCGCCTCAGGCAGTAAGCAATAAACTTACTCCTCCCCAAAGAGGGGAGGCAATACCTGGAAGGGTGGACCTCCTAGAACTGCACAGGACCGTCCTATAGACCGGCGTAAATCAAGCCCGAAGGCCAAGACAATACTAGTTTATGGGGTGTAGTATCCATCGGAACAGATACTACACTTTGATCTTAGCCAAAAGGCCAAGTCAGCTACAAAACGACAGAATAACAAGTGGACAAGACGTGAGTTCTGTTTTTTTTTAAATAATTTAATCGCCAAGAATTGTTTGGAATGTGATCATAGACCATACACACCTGTTTTTAGCGAAAATTTCCGAGCTTTCAATTGTGTTTTGGAGGGGTCAGAGGTCAAGACTATTAAAACTAAAGCTGAGAAAGTATAAACCCAATTCTCCCCTAGAGTGTGCTGAGATCATTCGAAATATACAATGAGGATTCCATCGTATTTAATTGTGTTTTAGCAGGGTCAGAGGTCGGAGGTCGTAAAACAGATGTCGAGAAAATATAAACTCAGCTCACCACATACAGAAAATTAACTAAGATAATCGGTAAAGGTAAATAAACTAACTGATAAGTTAATCAGAAAAATATTAATTAACTCCATATTTATATTATAATAAACTTCATGCCACGTGCTTGAGGCGATGAAGACTAGCATATTAAAAGAAGGCTGGATTTTAAAAAAGATACAGTGAGGAACTGAGTAGGATTTTATTTACTCCTCCCCAGGAGTTAGGCACAAGGCCAGTTTTATCTTACTCCCACAAGTAAGATGTGACCCAAGATCGGGTCGAGAAAGTGGGGTTTGAAAAGCCAGCGCTCGAGAGGTGAGCACTCTGGCCATTTAAAAATTGCCTGGGCAGCCCCGTCGGCATTCCCCGGTAGGGGCATGGAACTGAGTAGGATACCCTCACTGGTATGCTGTAAAATTATAATTACAGAAACGCTCTGATCCCCCACTTGGCCCTAATTTAAATAAATGGTTCTCGTCTTGAGGAAGCCCCCTGCTTTGACAAGCTTCTGTGACTGACCTTCACTCGAAACCTGAAATGAAAGACTTACATCAAACCGTTGTCAAGGTCGCTGGAAAACTGATTTGATCATTCTACCGCTCTTGAGGGTATCTCACTTGTGTAGCAAGCCTCTACCTGTATAAGAGCTAAATACGTCCTAAGATGGAGTACTGTTGCTACCTCTGGGGAAGTGCCGCGCAGATCACCCTTTTCTACATTGACAAAGTATAAAACCGACTTCGAAATCTTTCTCACGGAAGAGACGTTGCTAATCTTTCTCTACTCTATCGTAATTTTAATGGTAGGTGCTCGGCTGAGCTTCAATCTACGAAACATTCACAAAAAACTCGTCTAACTACAACCACTGTCGATAATTTCCCTATCTCCGCCTCTGTGCCTAAAACTAAACGAAATTTCCACGGGCAAAGTTTCTTTCCTAGAAATACCCGCCTGTGACACTCAATACCGCAGGGCTGCTTCCCGGATGACTACGACATTGTCGTTTTAAAGTCCAATGTAAACAATTTTTTGTTAAGCCGTCCTCCTAAATAATCAAACTCTGCCAAACTCCCACCATCATTATCAATCATCACGGTATTGTCAAACCTTCCACCCGACACTCATTAACCCTTGTACTCAAGTAGCCTTTGAGCCTCGATAAGTCGTGACTCTTTAGCATTACAAATATATAAAAGTTACGGAAATCTAATGAAAGAGAATTATGTAAGAGGAGCGGGCGGTGGATCTAAAATATGAACTTAATCCTTAAACTGTTGATCCGACTCCGACTTTGGGTTATTCTCAATATAAACACAAACTTTCAGAAATTGAACCCAACATAATAATCGATAATTTATTTGCTCACAAGTTTACTATTTCTCATTATATATATATATATATATATATATATATATATATATATATATATATATATATATATATATATATATATATATTGTTACCAACCATTATATCGTGACGAGTTTTAGGTCCCTTATTCATAAGCGTGGTACCTCGCGACATGCACACACTTAACACACACATGCATATATATATATATATATATATATATATATATATATATATATATATATATATATATGCATGTTTGGTTAAACAGTAGCGACAGCTTCTGTTTATTTATTTTTTGATTCGTTTTTTCGATTCGTCGCACGACCGATTTGGTATTGTCTTCCATGTTGTATTAAAAAATCGCCATATTTTTGCGAACGTTTTCGACCGACGTCGGTCATCTTCAGGCGGATGAATGAGTATGCAAAATAAAAGATTGGTGAATTTATTAAGAAGACGTTTTTAAAAAAAGCATTTCAATACCACTTCAACAACAGTTCAACATACCTTCGCCCCCCCCCTCATAACGAGCATGGATGATACTAGGTTTATTTACTTGAATAAACAACGCTTCCATTATGGGGAGACGAATACTGCAATATATATATATATATATATATATATATATATATATATATATATATATATATATAAATATAAATGTAAAATCAAAATACTTTGAGTTAATAAATGTACCATAGAATAACTCACCTATATGTAATATATATTTTTTCATCTTTTTAGTTTTTTAGGAAAATATATTTTTTCGGTCTCTGAGTAACATCATCTCCCGTTGATCGTTAATTTTACTTTAACAGAATATTTTAGTTGAAGCGACTAGGGTCACTTCTCCTTAATTAAAAGCTGTTTATTTTTAATTCAATTCATAATGGAGTTTGAATTTCGTCTGGGGTAACATTAGCAGTTGGAATCTACTATATTTTGATTGAATTAAGTATATTTGACCAATTATAGGATTACAATTCCTGGATATACTAAAAGAAGATTTTATTTTTAAATATTAATTTTTAAATATTAATTTTTATTATATTATGAAACGTATTCAAACATAAACTCTTACTTGTAAATGTTGTAACATTGTCCCCATAACTTTCAATGAGGGTTAACACCAACAATTTCGTTTCTCTTTTCTCCTGTACTGACTTGATATTTGATAAGAACAATTTTACAAAATGTTATCTTAAGAACGAGTTGCCTATCAGTTTCATTCTTGATTGCTTTTTATTGATTCTTTGATTTGTTGCGAATGTTTGTTTTTAAATCAAAGGTCCCTTTTATCTGTTTTTATCTATATGTTTGTTTTTTTATTAATATATATATATATATATATATATATATATATATATATATATATATATATATAATATACTTTATGAAAGTATATTAACTAATTCTGTTTGTAATTATATTTCCCCTTTTTTTTAATTTTATTCCTTATAATTTAAGTATTTGACTTTATATATATATATATATATATATATATATATATATATATATATATATCGATATATTATATTATATTTTATTTAGCTTATTAAATATTTGTTCAATTAAGATATCAAATGTCAATATTTTATTTTTTATTTTAATTTTAACTTATAATCTTTAATTTTAATTTTTTAATTTTAAGTTTAATATTTAATTTGTATATTTTTCTATATAATTTTAATTTTTAATTTCTAATTTTATTTTTTGAATTTTAATTTCTATTTTAACTTTAATTTTAATCTTTTGATTCTATCTATACATGCTTTAAGTCCCGATACTATTTATTTTTATTATAGATTTTTATATATAATTTCTCTAATTCTATGGTTATAATATTTAGTTATATTTTATAATAATCTATTAACTTCATTACTTATAATAATATAAATGTCTTATTTTATTACTGCCATGATTATAATTAATAATTGATATTATCATATTAAATTCAATATTAAAATTATAATTATCCAGTTTATTATGTTGCTTATAGATTATTACAACTATTCTTACTTTATTACTTGATACAATTTGTTAGGATTCTATAATCCATTATATATGATCATTATTATCGATTTTTTATCTTTCATTGCCAGAAATATGTACGATTTTTAAGTTAATCATGCTGATGACGGCTGATAGACAGAAGTCAGTGGTGGCGACAAAAGTCTCAGCCCCCCCCCTTTTCATCTGTCCCACTCTAAGGCAAGTTCAATTATACTCTCACCCTTCCCCATTTCACTGCTGTCTTAATGGTACCCACTCAAAGCTTTCCATATCCATTTCATTCTTCGCTACCACTGACTCCTTAAAGCCTGGACTCTCCTCAAGCGCTCACTGTAGCCACGGCTACTACTTTCCTTTATCTCTCCATCATGTCCACCCAAAATTTCTATGTACTTGCATGACATTTTTCCTTCACATTATCATCCTGAGGAAGTCTTACAATAAAGACGAAACGTTGATGAATGTATAAATAATATCTCTTGTTTTTTTTTCCTTTTTCATTTCCCATTACGTTGGATTACTATCACCCTTTCTTACTTATATATATATATATATATATATATATATATATATATATATATATATATATATATATGATTATTTTTATTTACACAGACATGTACATAAATATAAATAAAAATAATCATATATATAAAAGCTCTATTTTACATTGAGCACTCTCTATAAGCCCGGTTGAAATTCTTTGGATTTTTATCCCGTAGATATTTACTTTAATTGGATTACTATATGTATATATATATATATATATAGGTACATCACTTATATCGAACATTACATACCAGACTTCAATAAGAACAGAAGTTCAAGACTAAGTGACAACATGTCGCTTTAAAAAAAGAAAGAAAAAAATATTGTCTATATCCTCCTGGTGAAAATTCATTTAGGAATCGAAAATTTGAATTTTAAATAAATAATATTTTATTTTTTTAAAAATCTGTATTGGATCGGTCTCTTTACCGTTTTTAAAATTACAAATTTTAATGCATTCAAACAGTGGAAATATTTTATTTTACATATATATATATATATATATATATATATATATATATATATATATATATATATATATATGTGTGTGTGTGTGTGTGTGTGTGTGTGTGTGTGTGTGTGTGTGTGTGTGTGTGTGTGTGTGACCAGAAAAAAGAAAGAAATAATATCAATATGCATCTGATTCTAACTGAGGAGACAATAATTATAAACAACGTGACAAACACACAATTACAAATATTTCACTTATCGAGCCAACAAAAATGTTAATAATTTATGACGAAAAAAATCAAAACCATCTGATCTAATTATATTAAAAAAAACAATCATATCATTCTACCAAATCTGAACGAAAACAATTTACACATGGCCATTTTGGAATTGCATTCCTAACAAGAACATTGTTAACTACGGAGGCGAATGAGAAATCATTTCACATATAAAAGTGCTATTTAAAATTACATAACATACATTCACAGAAATGTACAGAAATGATTGTCAACAACACAAACCTTATGTTTAGGGATTTTTTTGATGAGGATTGGTAATTTCGATTATTTGGATTATTCGGACTATTATTATTCTCATCTTGGATGTTATTGTCACAACATTTCGGCCAATGTAACCTTCAATCTTTCTCAGGTCCGTCCCATCGAACCGGAAATCTTCATGTCGAACCCCATGGATTAAATAAACGGTTCCGTTCGAAATTCCATACAGATTTCCGAGTTCGACCAGATACACTTGAAGAAAGTCGGAGGTTACATCGGCCGAAACGTTGTGCGACTAACAACGAAGATGAGAACAGTAATCCGAATAAACCAAATAATCCAAACACAAACATCATTTGTAATAAATAATAATAATTTATGATGAAATTAGAAATACATGTTATCTTCTAATAAATAAAGTTAAGACGATTTTCCACTGTACCTTCTCGGAAAATAGGAAAATAACCACATTCATCACAGGCTACTAACCCCACCATTATATTATACTTGTTCACTCGAGCGTGTTTTAGTAAATTTGTTATTATTTTTCTCCAGCTAACACTAAATATTACATTTGGCCCACCATCTACAACTCTCCGTCAAACCAACTACATATAGGTGGTAGCAAAAACTTTTCTCCCTAACAATTCTGTACTGTCACTACACTCATCGACACCGGGAACTAATAAACACAGATTAATTTTCACAAAACACCCGTTCTTATTTATTATTTGCCTGGTATTAATTTACTACATAATATAAAGCAATACGCAAAGACTTAATGACGGCTCCCGTTCACCTCGATGATTTTCCGTGAATATCAGATTACGTTATTTCTAATTCTACCTATGACTTCTATATTTATATTCATTCCGGAATTAAGCGAATGAAATTAATGAACACAGTTCCTGCAACATTTAATCATTCAACATGGCGGCTACAATTTCTTGATCGAATCGACTTCCTATTTAATTCAATAAGCGCCCCGATACATTTACATTTTCAAAATCATACACCTTTAACACGCATATTATAGAAAACTTGCCCAAATCCATTTATTTCATCAACTACAAATGACCTAAACCGTGTCATTGTTGAACTTTATATTTGGTCGGCAGAAGCTAAATCTTAACATAACACACATGCCAATAATCAAGCTTAAGTTAATTGGCCTATTTTCACATGTATTGTTAACCCGAAGACGTGGCGCAGTAATTAAGAAGGCAGGTTTCAAGATCGCCAGTTTTAGCGTTCGATCCCGTTCTACTCTACCTTTTTTTTTTAATTGAAAACACTCGCCAACACGGTAGACGGGGGTGGGGGGAACAATAGGCCGTTTCCTTTTTTTATTCGACGTCATGCAATAGGTAGTACTTTCTCCCGTGCAACGCCGGGTGACGGGTTCCGCTAGTTAACAATAAAATAACATTGAAAGCGGTCATAATGTATTGGCCGGATTTGGCAACTAATTTCACAAATACATTACAATGACTATTATTATTTACTCACTAGGAGTTCTCACACGATCTTGTATCAGTGATCACTCCCTGGCAACAAGAGGTGGTCGTCCCTGAGACTGGAATGACAACAAGTCTACCAAGATTTCTTGTACTCTCCGCCTTTTCAATACTTATATCCTGTTATTTACTGATCACAAAATGCGAAAATTGTTTGGGGACGCTTTCTTCTTCGGCAAAAATGAAGAGTCGAACCAAGAAAGATTTCTCAGAGCTTACATTTTATTGTGATGGAATGCTGACATTTTCTTGACACACCTAGCCTTACTTTTACTGTAAGCTCCTATGGGAAGCAAAAGGCGGAACGTCCAATAATCTCGATCTCAAAGCTAGCTCTGTTCCCCCCCCCCCCGATTCTCTCTCTATCGGTGACAGTAATTATAAAAATTGTTTTTCTTCACTCATTCTTTAATCCAACACAACTCAAATAACACACAATAAACGTTTATATTTCCATTTTCCTCCCAACCTTGAAATTATCAAAACAACCACAGTCGAATTACAAATTTGACCTCTACCCACACCCTGCTCCTGACCTACATCTCATTACAATCTAGATTATAATTCCTATTCACTATCCTGCTTCTACGATCACCACGGATGATCTCGTTAAACACTGATCATATTTTTTTATGAATACTATCGATGAAGCGCCACATTTTCAGATTACAAGTCAATTGTATTTTAATTGACTATTTTTAGACGAGTGGGTCAGTTTTCTATGTAAGTTTTACGTAAACTGATCCTTTGATATTCCCCGGAGATGTCTGCGCCGCTGAACTCTGTAAGTAATATAAAACATTATTTCCCAATGATTACCAATGTAATATATAAAGTAAAGTCAGTATCTCTATTGTTTCTTTGTAATCGATAGTTTTCTTCCTACATGATCTATATTTGATTCTGGTCGTCAGTTTGTCAGTGCCATTTTAGCTTTTTATCTGCGTATCGTGAATATTCTTTGGCATGATATTTACTTATAATATAAGGAGCACATTCTCTGTCACGATGTCAGGATTTCTGTCTGTCCGGGAGAATTTTTGCAAACGTAAGAATTTCATTAAACAAACAATAAACAAATTTGAGTAATCTTGTTGAAATATTATTATGGTGGGTCGTATATAGCTATACGAAAGTGATCCAAACGACATGCGTTTTTTTTTTCGAATTTACATAATTAATTAGTTTTAAAGTTCTAATAAATTAATATTCGGAAATATACATATATAACTGGTATTGTCAAATTTCCATATGTGTTTATAATATTTTCCTCGATAGTAATATTAATAAAAATTATTAATACAATTAATTAAAGACATTTTATTCAGAAACGATTGCGTGTGTAAAGCATACTTAGACTTTCTGTTTCAGGGGAGATAATTACATGAAAACTTCAATGTATTAATTTGGAAAAATGCACTCATTCTTCCTGAAATGACGTCACTGTGAGAGGCAAGCATGGGGGACAGGGGGGGGGAGCATCGTCATTGTTTATTTGTATTTCAGTTTATGCTTATTTAATTGTGTAAGTAAACTTTCGATTCCTTTATACACCAGAGGTGCGTACGTAAACTTTCGTTGTCATGATATTATGCTCCCAAGCATTGACTCCTACCTTTTCATTAAAAAATAACTCGATTTAATCCGGTCTATTAACTTTGTGTAATATATTTTCATTCGTCATGATAATTCCTCCCGGGCATTATCTCCGCTATTCGGGGGAGAGGGAGGGCATTATAATATACGTTCGTTCTCTCAGGATTACCTTCTTTTTTAAAGAGCGGTAGTGTACTAAATATTCTGTTGTCATGATATCATGCTCCCAGGCATTAATTCCTACTTTTTAGGGTGGGAAAGTGTTCGTTCGTATATTTCGTTTGATTTTCATACACGTTTTTGATGAAATGTATTAATTAGTCTTAAATAGTATTTTTTTATTCCGAAATAAAATTCTAATTTATTTTTTAAAGACTAAGAATTAATTTGGAAAACTGCAGACTCATTCTTCCGGAAATGACGTCATTGTGAGAGGGAATCGGGGGGGGGGGGGCATCGTAATTGTTTAATTTTATTTCGGTTTACACTTATTTAATTGTTTAGGTAAACTTTCGATTCTTTTGTACACAAATGGCGCGTTCAGAAACTTTCGATAAACTACGATTCTTTTGTACAACAGGAGCGCAGTCGTAAACTTTCAATTCTTTTGTACATTAGAGGCGCGTCCATAAACTTTCAATTCTTTTTTACACCAGAGGCGCGTCCATAAACTTTCAATTATTTTGTACACAAGAGGCGCGTCCATAAACTTTCGATTCCTTTGTACACCAGGGGCGCGTCCGTAAACTTTCGATTCTTTTGTACACCAGAAGCGCGTCCGTAAACTTTCGATTCTTTTGTACACCAGGGGCGCGTCCGTAAACTTTCGATTCTTTTGTACACCAGAGGTATGTACGTAAACTTTCGATTCTTTTGTACACCAGAGGTATGTACGTAAACTTTCGATTCTTTAGTACACTAGAAGCGCGTCCGTAAACTTTCGATTCTTTAGTACACCATAGGCGCGTACGTAAACTTTCGATTCTTTTGTAACTGGTTGACACCAGGTTACGCGGTAGCCTAGCAAAATATTCGACCAACAGGGAGCATTGATTTGCTAGTCTACACTTTATTATACGACCTATACTTCATATTGCAATCAACACGATACAAGAGCAAAGAAAACACTTCTATTAATTGGTTTCACAAGAATGTGTGATTACCGAGCCCGGAACCCTGACCCTAACCCTTCTCCAATATGTGAACAGTAACCCGAATAATCCAAATAATACAAATTATCAATACTCATCTAAAAAATTCCGAAGCATAAAAAAATTATTTATTTCGGAAATAAACGTCATAAACAAAAACAAAGTAGAACAAATTGCAAAAAAGATACGCTACCGGGCAACACCGGATAAGGGCAGTTATATTACAAATAAAATAATCTGAAATAAGAATAGAATAAAAGCAGAATGACGTAGTTTCGGCTGTGGGCAGATCGATTATGATAAGATATATCGAATCCCTTTCTAGTCCACAGTAGGTGTTTAATCGCGTGTTTTGTCTACACTCCCCAGCTATGCGTCACTGGGCTCTTTTAGAAGTGAAATGTAGCCAAGCCCTTGGCGACACGAAAATTCGGCAATATATTGAAGAGAGAAGAAAGAAATAGAGACGACAGGCTCAGAAAGCATGTTATGACGAGACGTGGGCGCGCCTCCCGGGCGGACCAGTTTGCAACGACCTACATTCCTTGGCAAAGAGGATGGATGAATCATGTGTTGAAGACACGTATTGGCAGCGAATATTCAATTTAAACAAACATTGTTGATGAAACAATTTCGACAAGGCATATCGACAACGCATGCGTTTTGTTAACAACTTTCCCAAAGATACGTTGTCTCGGAATTTTTTAGCGCGAGCCTTCGATTTACTAAAATCATTATTAGAGTATAGAGCCTATCCGGTGAGTAGATATTTATCTACCTCCCACAAGGTAAGATGTGACACAAGGTCGGGAAAGTGGGATTTGAAAAGCCAGCGCCCGAGAGGTCAGCACTCTGGCCATTAAAAATTGCCTAGGCAGCCCTGTCGGCATTCCCCGGTAGGGGCGCCTCAGGCAGTAAGCAATAAACTTACTCCTCCCCAAAGAGGGGAGGCAAAGCCTGGAAGGGTGGACCTCCTAGAACTTCACAGGACCGTCCTATAGACCGGCGTAAATCAAGCCCCGAATGCCAAGACAATACCAGTCTATGGGTGCAGTATCCATCGGAACAGATACTACACTTTGATCTTGGCCCAAAAGGCCGAGAAAGAGCCGTGTACCATCTGAAGTATTTAATCATTTTAATTTTTTCAAATATGGACGTGGAATAATACGAGAATAGCGAAACTAATGAGAATAATGTATACGTTTTTATGCTAATGAGTCACCACTACGGAGGCTAAAAGCCACTCGAGGATAAGGGTTAATGAGATTGTCAGTTGAATAGTGAAAAATACTATGAGAGACTTGAAAACGATGAATGGAAAATTTTGATTACTTAAAAGGACAGATCGACGTGTATTTGTTGATATTGAACTTTAAGACGACCATGCTGAAGTCTACTGGGAAGCAGTCCATGGCAATATGTTCCAAAGATTAGAAGTTCTCGGAAAGAAACTCTGTTCATGGAAATTCCGTTTGGTTTTAGGTACACAGAGTAAGAAAGGAAAATTCTTTGCAGTGGTATTAGGAAGCCAAGTTCTTGCTACGAATGTTTCACGGGGAGGAACCAATGATTGGGGCTCAGTCGAGCACCTTCCTTATAAATAATGACAGAGTAGAGAAAGACTAGCAACTTCTCTTCTGTGAGAAAAAGGGATGTAGGGAAGAGAAGAGATCATCCCCACTAGATGTCAAAGCCAATTTTGTTCTCTGGCAAAGCAAGAAAGAGTTCTCGTAATGGCGTCTCCCCATATATGGCAGCAGTACTCCATCTTAGGACGGATCTTGACCCATAGTTACTTCATTGGTCAATGTAATAAAATTGCGCCAAGATTGTACAGAATCGATTAATTTTGAACACATAATTATTTTTTTCTTATTTATTTCGCGCATTTACTCCACTTATATAAAGTTAGGAATGTGTTTATTTTTTATATGTTTCTATGTAAAGGATCCACTCCTAAACTAATTCGCCCATCATTATGACTTTAGGAACACATCTGTTAGGCGTAAGAGGTCGTAATGCGGACTATATTTTCTATGCCAAAGGGGTAAAAATAGGGTGGAAGTTCTTCCTGAAAATTCAGATACGTCCGATTTTTGTCAAAAGTTAGCAATAGGTTTTCGACCAATTAATAAATATTCTCCAAATTTCAGTTTCTTTGGGTTCTTTAACGGTTTTAAAGTGGCATAATATGGGCAAACGTCACATTTGAAAATCCAAATATTTCAGATTTGCATTAAATATGATCCATAGTTATTAGACACGAATTAAGAAAGATTCCCTGAATTTCAATTTCTTCTTAATCCCCTTAAGCTTTAAATATTAGACATTTTCCAGAATCAAAATCACGTAGTGGATTTTGATCAAAATTAGTATAAGAATTCTAGACATGGGGTTTAGTAGCATTATATTTTTTATTAAAATCTTGTAACAGGACGGATATTCTTCTAGTTTGTACTAAAATCATATATATATATATATATATATATATATATATATATATATATATATATATATATATATATATATATATATTTGTGTGTGTGTCTTCTTATTTAGAGAGTATTTATTTACCTCCTCTCCAGGAGGTTAGGCACAAGGCAAGTTTTTTCTTACTCCCACAAGGTAAGATGTGACCCAAGGTCGGGTCGGGAAAGTGAGACTTGAAAAGCCAGCGCCCGAGAAGGTGAGCACTCTGGCCATTAAGAATTGCCTGGGCAGCCCCGTCAGCATTCCCCGGTAGGGGCGCCTCAGGCAGTAAGCAATAAACTTACTCCTCCCCAAAGAGGGGAGGCAAAGCCTGGGAGGGTGGACCTCCTAGAACTGCACATGACAAACCCATAGACCGGCGGAATCAAGCCCCGAAGGCTAAGACGATACCGGTCTATGGGGTGCAGTATCCATCGGAACAGATACTACACTTTGATCTTGGCCAAAAGGCCAAGCGAGAGATTTTCCCAATGTACCGTTGACAGGTCTAGCTATCTACTCAAAAGCTGCATATATAAATTTGATTCTGCATTGATTTAGGCCAATTATTAATGTGTGATTTCCAAAAGTATAAATTTGTTGCCTTCAATTTGACCGATTTTTATATTTAGTCCTGCTTAACATTTTCTCGTGAGATAGTCATCCATACAGAAAGTCAGAGGAATTTACACTTTTAACCTCAGATCTACTACCACTGTCACAACTTACAACGGGGAGTCTATTTTATAAAACACATAATTTAATAGCGCTGTTATTATCTCATATTTCGATCTTGTTAATGTATGTAAAAACTCTGCATTTTCAATCTCTACCCATAGTGTGTTTTAATCTTAGAAGCGTGTTGATTGGCTACTCCAAATAATGAAATTAATTTATCATTAATACTTACAGATACTTAAGTAGTTAAGAATTAAAAAATACTTATATAGGGTTCAGGAGTGGGAGCAGGAGTTTCTTATGTTTTCAATATTCCGGAAACGTCCCACTAGTATAATATATATAAATATATATATATATATATAAAAATTTCACTACTTCACTGGCCTTCCCCACCCTATTTTCCCATTCTACGACCACCTACCTCCCACCGTACACACAATCCCCCATTACACTGACGAAGGCCGAATGGTTCGCGGCCGAAAATGCTGTTCTCCTTCTAAGAAAAACTTTTTGATTTTTTTATACATAAGGAACAATTGATATTCCTACATGTCAAAATATAGAAAATAAATAAAAGATTATTAGAATATATACCTTTCACATTGATTTATATATATATATATATATATATATATATATATATATATATATATATATATATATATATATATATATATATATATATATAAGTAGAATGAGATTTCTCCTGTACCGTTGACAGATATAGTCTTTTTAATCAAAAGCTTGATATATGCAACATCGATTAAGGCCAATTTTTTTGTGCATGTTTTTAGAAATTATAGATTTGTTTCATTCGAAATCCTGCACAACACGTGACTTGAAAACCCGAAACTGCGCAAAATAAGTGCCAGTTGTCACACAGCTTTAATTCCTGACCCCGGCCGACGTTTTTTTTTTGCGACTCTCAAGCAAGCCTAAAAGTTCTGTGATGGCCCTGAACTATATAATAGTGTAACGTGATCTCTTTTAAAGACAAGACGTCACGGGAACTGGGTAAGCGCAGTTGTTTTCTTCGCAGAAAACTTTAATTTATGAAAAAGAAATGCTATCTCCACATCTCAGATTTCAACTTTTAAGTTTGAAATAGCATTTTCGCCTGTCTGCCATGCTGAAGATTGAAATAACAATTTGAGATGAATCCACGCCTTTCTATACGAGGAGTTGTCCGTTTATACTGGTTCCTCCTCGACGTAAATATCCCCGACTACCCGACAATCAGCAAAAATCCAACCCTTAACTGTAGAGGTTCCCAGATGCTGGAAGGCTTTCCTCGAACTGCTAGCCTTTGGAATTCCCTCCCTGCTCCATGACTTACCAACATGCCCCTGTAGGTATGGCCCCTAATCTACAGTATCTTCTTACGCCTCAGTGGCAATGTGATTATTTGGGGTGGATTAAAATAACAAAGATCTTCTATTCTTAATATGACTTTTATACTTTTCGATGAGGATAAAAATTGGGAGAACAAAGATGTGCGTTCTCTAGATGCAAACCCAAAAGGAACTGCATTTTTATGTACTAATGTCATCGCTTATCAAAGCTCAAAGTTTGCCAGGTAGGCGGTGAGACAACACCTTGAGGATTAATGACGAAAGTTAAAACTAGACAGAATGTTATTATTAAATAAGACGACTCAAAAACGATAAAGCTGTGGTCAGTTGAGAAACAGCCCCGTGGTATTGTGTTCTCCAGACGGGAAGATGGGAAGAAACTTTGCTGATGGCACTTCCGTTTAGCTTTAAGTACATAGAAATGTTTTTAAAATAATTTACAGTGTTTGTAGCTAGATGATTTTTTGTTGTGAATGTTTTACGGGGGGGGCATACATTGGAGCTCAGTTGAGCACCTACAATGAAAATAGCGATAGAGTAGAGAAAGAATAGTAACGTCTATTCTGTGAAAAAGAGGCTGTAGGGAAGAGAAGAGGATGTAGAAGGAACTACAAAGTGCCAAACGGATATCATAAACAAATGGCGTTTATTTCAACTCATTTACTTTCTCGGCGTTGATCGATACACTTTCTTTATCTCTATCTGAAAAAAGGTCAAATTTTGTCGGAAACACTCTGGTGAAAATTTCGGCTAATCAGGAACCGACACGCGAATTTGACCAACGCGAGGTTTCGGACCCTATAAAAAGAGGCAAAAAGTCTCTCACTCCTTCTCTCTATTTCTCTTCTGTATTTCAGCCGACAAAAGACAGGGAAGTCGTCGCCCCCCCCCCTCCTCCCCCGCCTCAATCGAGGAGGAGGAAAGGCCAAAGTCAAGACGTATGTACGGTTTTAATTTCTATCACAGACAAAGAACTATATTCAAACACATACACACACATTGCCACAAATAGACATACGCAACTTTCCAACAATCGCACACACACGCACGCATTCATACAATCACGATCATAACAAAACTAAGGACACTATGATAACGAACTATCCAGATGAACAATTAATTATTACTAACACCATTAACTTAAAATAAAAATGTTGTTGAATCGTAAAATGTGTGTTAGTTAATTAATAAAGTTTTCCTTCGTTTTCCATGTAATAATAATAATGTTTTTCTTTCTTTCATTTTTTTTGTTTCTTAAGAGTTAATCTTCGCTATTTTCGGTTCCCACGTGCTCGACTAACAATCCCAATATTTCATATTCTCTTCGTAACGCAAATAGGTCACAAATGACTAAATAAACCAAAAATACAAATTCTGCATTGCATTCTCCTTAAAATAATTTGTGACACGAATAGTAATATTTATCTCAATAATATAGGGAGTAAACACCTTTAATTAATCAAGGCCCTTCTGTTATAAATGAACCATACCACGTGGGACCCCCGAATAAATGTGGTTCCCCCGATCGTTGGGATTGCATGCCGCCATATAGGCTTCTTTTCTCTCAACACCTCTTCCTTGGGCCATAAAGACATTCCCCACTATATTTCGAAGTTGATTCTGTACGTTGTTACGGCAGGAGAGAGTGCTCTGGGCGGCACCTAAATACTTGCCTGCCTCTCTGTCTGCCTGCTTCTCTGTCTGCCTGCCTCTCTGTCTGCCTGCCTCTCTGTCTGCCTGCCTCTCTGTCTGCCTGCTTCTCTGTCTGCCTGCCTCTCTGTCTGCCTGCTTCTCTGTCTGCCTGCCTCTCTGTCTGCCTGCTTCTCTGTCTGCCTGCCTCTCTGTCTGCCTGCCTCTCTGTCTGCCTGCCTCTCTGTCTGCCTGCTTCTCTGTCTGCCTGCTTCTCTGTCTGCCTGCCTCTCTTTCTGCCTGCTTCTCTGTCTGCCTGCCTCTCTGTCTGTCTGCCTCTCTGTCTGCCTGCTTCTCAGTCTGCCTGCCTCTCTGTCTGCCTGCCTCTCTGTCTGTTAGTCTGTCTGTTAGCTCTCCACACTTTCCCTTAAATCCATCTGAATTATAAACACTGCTCGCCCGCTTTCCTGGTGCAACATTCACCTTGGACGGATTGAGCCAGCTTCCTCCGAAGGAAGACGTTTCTAGGAAATATTACATTCACAAGCGGTGATCCCCAGTCGCATATATAATCAAAAATCACTGTATCCCAGGGATTTTTTATGGTGACAATAGATTGGATCCAGCATGATCTCTGTTGTGACATTCTTCGATTTTCAATAACAAAAAAAACTGGATCTCGACTTCAGATGCAAACGAGAGTAAGGGAGATAATTCCCTTTTAAACTGCACACAACATTATTACTATGGAGATTATGTGTATGTCTGTAAACGAACCTACGTCACTATCTACGTCACAATTAACTTTAGTTCTTAACATTTTATTTCAGATGATTTTATTTACTTATTTATTTATTTATTTTTACTTTTATTAATTCCAAACAAGGCAATATTGCCACTGAAGCGTAAGGGGCTACTTTGATAGGGGCCGATGTAGGGAGTTGGGCAGCAAGATGTTTGTTTACATTACATTTGAATTTCTGCATCTTTGTACTGTTGGGGAAACAGAGAGCAAGAAGGGGCTTCCAAAGGCAAACGATTCGAGGAAAGAAGCTATCAGAGTAGAAAATCTTCCATCATCTAGGGATCTCTACAATGAAGGGGTGGGATTTAGCAGTTAGTCGGTGACTTTGGGGTATTTTTGTTTAATCGGTAAGCAATAAAGTTTATCTTATTTAAACCGTTGACCTTTCTTCTTTTATTATTACGCAATTCAACTTATATATATACAACAAAATCGTGGTTCTGGACAGACCGACTCGTGGAGAAGAAGAGAGGGTCATCGTTACACAACCGCGTTTGTTATTTTGTAAATGAAATTAACTAAGAAATGAAAGCTCTCTATTTATCACAAGAAAAAAAAAATTTTATACAAAGAGAAGCAACTCTTGCTCTGACGAGAAACGGGAAAGTTAATTAGATTATTTCTCTTCAATCCAAAACTTAGGATCAACTAGACAAGCAATAACACTTGGGATTCATCGTATTACACATAGGGTCATCTTGATCACGCCCCTACGCCTATGTAACATTTGTGATTCTGACGCTTGTGACCAGCATGTTTCAATGAAACATATTATGGGGTTTTATTTACTCCTCTCCAGGAGTTAGGCACAAGGCCAGTTTTATCTTACTCCCACACGTAAGATGTGACCCAAGGTCGGGTCGGGAAAGTGGGGTTTGAAAAGCCAGCGCCCGAGAGGTGAGCACTCTGGCCATTAAAAATTGCCTGGGCAGCCCCGTCGGCATTCCCCGGTAGGGGCGCCTCAGGCAGTAAGCAATAAACTTACTCCTCCCCAAAAAGGGAAGGCGAAGCCTGGGAGGGTGGACCTCCTAGAACTGCACAGGACAGACCCATAGACCGGCGTAAATCAAGCCCCGAAGGCCAAGACAATACCGATCTATGAAGTGCAGTATCCATCGGAACAGATACTACATTTTGATCTTAGCCAAAATGACGCACAACGTGAATGTTTCAGATAATTTTTAAAAGACAGTCAAAGTGGATACAATTTAAACATTTGAACAAAAATGAAAAAAGGAAAGAAAAAATGAAATTTAAAGTAATAAAAGGACACTGAAAGGGGAAGGAGAGATGGGCAAACTTACGACAGAGAGACGGAAGAAAAAGAGAGAGAGAAAAAACACAAGAGAGAATAGGGAGAATGAATTAACAACGCTGTGCGAACGGGAAGGGGGGTATTTTTTTAAATAATTACTTTAAATAAAGAAAGAATTAATAATCAGTCTTATATTTAAAAAGAAAGAAAATATACACACACGCATATATATATAGAGACAGGCTATTGGGATTTTTCCCGTTCAAATAAAGGACGAAATTTCGCGTCTGCTGTATAGGACTTAAAACGTGACTTGACAAGAAAAAGAACAAAACAACGAGGAAGTTGTAGGGGTTTTATATACAGGTAGAAAAGGAAGAAAGACGTTGCTTGCAACAAAAAAAAGATGATATTTTTGCAGACTTAACTGAAATTTCGTTTGTTAACTTTTTCTTTGGTCCGTGTGGTTTAGTGGAAAAGAAGTATATTCAAAGTATTTTTGAATATGAGGATTCGGCGTCGCTCAATGCGTAAAATACACACAGAAATACATGTCTGCTTGTATAGGCAAGGTGTTGTTGTTCAGACATAGAAGTGTAAT
Organism: Sepiola atlantica; assembly: GCA_963556195.1. Taxonomy (NCBI): domain Eukaryota; kingdom Metazoa; phylum Mollusca; class Cephalopoda; order Sepiida; family Sepiolidae; genus Sepiola; species Sepiola atlantica. The sequence continues at coordinate 36,664,687 of OY744531.1, forward strand.
TATATTTTTCTTTCTCCTGATTTCCTCGTGTCCGTACTCCTTATCGCAACAAAATGTTACCACGGTCTTGCTCTGCCAAATGATATCTCTCCGAACAGTCTTTCATCCAGCGCACACACCAACGTAGTCACCAACTCAAATCATCAACTCATAGTCGCCCACTTCCTTCTAACATTCCTCTTTTATTGCCAGTGACATTGCACTCATGCAAATGAGCATGCAAATGAGCAGTGAGCTATTCTGTCAGAGAGATCAGGAAGTAATGGGAGGTATTTGCTATAACTAGCCATTTCACTCAAGTTCTGTTTCTTTATGAATCCATTCCTGGCTGGGGTAAGTCATACTTTGCTAACCACAAGAAGTTTGCGTCTTATTTGGTCAGCAGTCAAGGAAAAAAGTGGCCGATGTTTTGAAACCCCCGCTCATGTGGGTTCGGCAGAGATGGGAAAAGGTGGCCTGTGATTGGTTGTTTTTCATCCAATCACAGGGCACATAAAAAACTACTGCGTTATAATAATTTTCAATAAGGCATAAAAAGACCAAGTAACACAAGTTGTATGCTCACCTGCAAAACACTAGGAAGGAAGAAAAACAATTAGTTATATAAGAAGAGTAACAAAAAGAAACATTGTAACATAGACAAGCACACAACTATTTGACAATTGATTGGTTTTGTTTGTAATTTGTTTTTGTGTTTACTCTCGTTTTATTTGCACTTGTTAAATATAACGCAAATGCTTTCCTCCCCTCCTTTTTCTTTGTGGGTCGGTGGCCTGGAACGGAGGTGAGACAGGCGGGCGGGAGAGAGGGGTATAGTAATCGGTGGACTATGTGATTAATGGACAAATAAGGGCAAATCACGTTGACACACCGGTTCTCCGTTGGATCACCGAAGTTAAGCGACGTTGAGCCTGGCCAGTATAAGATGGGTGACCATTTGAAAATACTAGGCGCTGTATATATACATACTGACTGGGGACCGCATGCGAATTTGTATTCAACATAAACTTTCTACTTTCAGTGGGAGGCGGAATGCCAGACGCTGGGCGAATACCACAAAAAAAAGGTGGTATTACTGGTTATTCGAAGAGCAAATGTTATATGCGGGTATCCGAATTAGAGAGTTGACTTGTTAAATAAAAATGTGATTTGATATGTTACTAATTAATTAGTGGCTTTTAAGAAAACTCGCTGACAAAATATGAGGATGATAAAGGGGTTGGTAGAGTTCATGGAGGGGAGGGGGCAAGACAGTATTTTTTTGGAGTTCGGACCGTTACATAGCGAATCATTGAATCGTCTGCGTTTGGTACGATGAATGTGATTGACCCTTGAATCGATGGGGTTTTTTTTCAAAGGCCACGAATTGTTGGTTAATTCCGGGTGTCCTTCACCTTCTTCTTTCGTGTGAATCAGATGATTCTGGTGTTGGCATTAGTTTCCCCGATGTTTTTCTAGTTAGAAATCTTTCTGGAAAGACATCGGGTACTTACCAACATCCCCAAGTGACAGTGGTACTGTGGAAGCGACTGGATTCGAACTTGGAACACCCAGGTCTTCAGTCCGTGTCGATATCCACTTAACCACCGTCACCTGATGTCAGGATATAACGGGTTTGACGAAGAAGTCAGTTATAGTTTGTCAATATGCAATATATTTCATCTCGAGGCGTCACGTGAGTTGGGGGCGTTGAAATTGTTCCGGAGCGACGTGGCTAATAAAGAAAACCCGGCTGACCGCTATGCAGGTTTTTGCGACCTCGGGGGTGTGACCTTTGTTTTGCTCGGGTCTAAAGCAAAAATATTAATGGATATTTTTCTCTGGTTTGTCAGCCATTGTTTTCCTCTCTGATCTTGAATTTCCCTTTAGCCTGATAATTCCACTTTCAACAGTTGATTAGCAGCTTCTGCGCTCTCAATGTCTCTCGGCGTCTACGCTTGCTTCTAACTGCAATTGTCCTCTTGCCCCAGTATTGTTGTATTCCGCCTTTTAAGCAGATAAATAAGCATATAATCCCGATCTCGGTCATGCGCCTTACTATTCTTGCAAATTGCCGCCAGACACTAGGCATGTGTGAGCATTTATCACCATATTTCCATATTAGCAGGAGAGGAATGTTAAAAATTAAGGTGGGTACGTTCGCTGGTAGAGCTATTAGCTAGTATATCAGTCAGCGATTAGGTCGGTTGTACTGTAGAATGGAAGGTTAGTAGATTTCAAACGTTTGACCCTGCCTGTAATAAGCTAGAATCGTGGGAAAAGGAAATCGATTATATTTAACCGGATATGATGTCAGGCATGATGACAGAGTGGGTAGCAGGCGCAACTTTTATCAGTTTAGAAGAAGCAACTGAACTAAGACGACTCGTTTTAAAACAGTCTAACGAAACGTCAATATAATTAAGCAATACGCTTAAAACATGAGTAACTCCTGCTCTCTCTCTCTCTCTCTCTCTCTCTCTCTCTCTCTCTCTCTCTCTCTCTCTCTCTCTGCTCCCTCTCTCTCACCCCCTTGAACTGTCAGCTACGATCATCTGGTTGAATAAATCATTCATGTGTCTACGAACGTGCTATTCGAATTAATTGTATGATAATAAATATAAGAAATACGCCGTGAGCTTTGTTTCAGTACGACATCGCAACATACACGCACGGGGGGGGGACGACTGTACCCAATCGGGTAGGCTCAGTCCAGATGGACGATGCACACACGACGTCCGGCAGCCAACAACGAAGGTTTAAAGTTGATTAAAATAATTAAAGGACAAAATGATGACATGAGCTCATTTCGATGATTCCTCTACACCTATGTAATACAGACGAGCCGTGGATTGTCATCGATGATTCCTCCCAAAAACTCAGCATTGAGGATCTGATGTATACAAAAGGAATCTATTGCTGTGTGATCACTTGTCAGCAATATTACACAGTCATCAACCAACCTGTGTGGAGTCGAGACGTTGGCTATTTCTGATCTAAGTAGAAAGTGGACATTGGATTTACTTTCAGCAGCCTCGTAACTCTCGCTTCCCTTATTTTGTCCTTTGGTCTTCACATTCCATGACCGATGTTTGTGATAAAGGGGAAGAATTGCTGTTTTCTGGGTCGGAATCTATCCATATAACACTTATCGTTGGCTAGTTTGTTTGTTTTTACCTTGAAGTGGTATTTTTTAGCTTCTTACATCAAGTGACTTCATGCCTTGTCTGGGGCGATTTCCATAAGAAAAAACAATCAGACATGTCAGTCCTATCTGATTTGGTCAGAACACAATCATACAATCTTCACAAACATCAGGTACTAGGAGAAGCTTTGTCGTGGTAAGTTCTTGGTCAGTCCTAGATGAACTTCATTCTTATAAACCGTTTGCAATTTCCAGACTTCCATACATCTCGTAGACTAAGCAAACATACCTTCTCATTTTGCCAGCTGTCATGTTCCAGAATGTACTCACCAAATATTTTCTTTGTACATGAACAAAAGAGGCAAATTTATTTAGGACTTGACTTGATATCATCAGAGAATCCTCAAAGCTACCTTACTCCAACCGCACTGCATGGAGAGAGATTCAGAACGAGTGTCCGAGTTTCATATGGACGAGCACACATCTTTTGCAAGGCGTACGTTTATCTAAATGGCTCAACAATATCAGGGATATGAATAGGTTGTTTCAGACGGCCACAATGACTGAGAACGGCCTTGTGGTTATTCTCCGAAATGACCGTCTACTCGCAGACAAGATGCAATCGGTGCCCCACAACACGCCCTGCAGGCTTTGCTAACGGCACTGCATATTAAGTTAGGGCATCCCACCAATCACCAAATGCATCAGACGATGATCCAATATTTCTATACTTTGGACATATCTAAAGCCATACACGAGGTCATATCTTGATGGCGTCGGTGTGCATCATTAAAGAGGTCTTCAGTCGTTGCTCTGTCTCGGTCCGGCAAAGAATCACCGAACACTCTCCAGCTCAGATTTGCCGCTGACATCACCAGAAGAATCCGATAACTAATCTGTGTATTATTTGTATTATTTGGACTACTGTCCTCACCTTGGATGTTATTCTAACAACGTTTCAGGCGATGTAACCTCCGACCTGTTTTGTGGGAAATTTTCTGTCGAACTCGAGAATCTGTACGGAATTTCGTATGGATACTTTTATTTAACTTGTTCTCGTTCCGTCAGCCATGGTCATGTAAAAATCCTAGGTAAATTTTAACTGTATTCTTAGTATCGTCCGCACTGATGATTGAACCCTCAACCCCCAGAACACTGTCACTTAGAACTGATTAACTTAGCACTTTTACCCGTTGCGCCACAGCTTGTGACGACTGTGTAAAAGTGCTCTGGCTGGATCAGATAGGGACCGAAACGTTTGATTGGGTCAGAAATAGCCAATGCCTCGACTTCACCACGTGAGAAAATCTTTTCTATAGCATTTACGAACATTGATACTACGTCCGTCTGACATCTTTTCTGGTATCAGTCACATGAACTCCCAGAACACCGCAACAAAATAAGTAATATTTACTTATACATTGTTCACGCATAGCTATCACTATCTACGTCCCTGACAACACGTGTTTTTCCTACTGTTCTGAGACAAATATGTATTCGTGTCAACAAGTCGTGCTGTACTGGGATAGTCTGGGTATTTATCCTGGTGTAAGGTACAAAATGTTATACTGTAGTGCCATGGTTATATCCTGAGGTCGAATCGCACGCTCGAACCAGTTGCTAGTTTAATAGCTCAAAGCCCACGTCGCGGTTTAAAGATCTTCAAAACTGTAAAAAACGGTGGTCCGAATTTTCAGTAAGTGTCTGGTCGGCATTTTTTTTCTGTCCCCCCTAAAAATACATATTTTCCAGCTCTTTCTACCTTTTTTGTTTGCCTACCCCATATCCAAACCCTATTAACTGCTCAATCTCTCTCCCTCATCCAAACCATTCTGGCTATACGCAAAACTGCATGCAGTGGTAGCATCCCAATTTTAGTGTTTGGGAAAGTGTGAAGTCACCCTTAAAGTACATATTGTGGTGAGGCCCCTAATTAGGGAGTTTTGGGAAGTGTGGAGTTATCCCTTACTACTCTCAGGTCCATTCAGACCTGGAGAAGTGGCAGTAATTGTTTTAAGTTAAAAACTAATATGCTAGATTAGTACTTGTCAGACTCCCCCTCCCATTTATGTGTTACAAAATATACATTTACAAAACAAATTATTCTACAAACCAATCATAAACATACGGTTTCGGCATAAAATGACCCAACATAAAACCAACCGATCACATTTCCGGTTTCCCAGCATTCAGAATATCTGCTTTCCTTAATGTGTTTCTACCAGCTGCAGAGGAGGCTACGTCATTAGCATCATTCTAACAAACAGAGATTGCCTCACTGGTGAGCAGACCCTCTTTTTGTCGGTATAAGATAAGGTACAGCTCGGTTCGAGGGAGTGAATCCTTCCAGGCATTATCTCTTCCGTTTGGGAAGGAGGTTATTTCTGATCATCTGAGTCGCCCTCAATTCGTTATCGGCTATTTTTGTACCCGATCATAGTGTCCCCTTGGGGAAGATGGATTTCCCAAGCTTCCGGCCTTGTACCACACCTTGCTCTGCATCTGATGGTGAAATAAAGAAAACAGTGGACATTCAATTGTTAATCTATATTTTTTACATGAAGCGTTTTCTATTTCTAAATAGATTAAAACATTTTAATGGGAGTACGCCTTTTAATGGATAAAAACATTTGAACGGATTAAACATTTTTAATGGATTAAGCATTTTAACGGAATAAGACGTTTTTAATGGATTGAAACATTTTAATAGATTGAAACATTTTTCATGAATTAAAAACAATTAATTGATTAAACATTTTTAATGAATAAAAACATTTTAATGGATTGAAATATGCTGATGAATTAAACCTTTTAAACGTTAATATTGAATCATGTTTGGAAGATAATAATCTTACAAAAATAGTTAATCAGAAACGAAAAACAAACATTATCGTTTCGTACGCATTTTTCTCTTCTCAAAAGTGAAACTTTACTGACAGTTTCTAAAAAAATAAAATTTATATTTTACAATTGTTTTAAAATTTTTAAAGATTCTTGAAAGATCGATATCAGCTTTTAGGTGTTTTCCGTTTGATGCCACCCACGTGATATTGTTCCCCGTAATTTCTATTCGTACGTCATATCATCCTCCAAGGCAGTACCTCCTCCTTTGGTGGGCAGTGTAGTATATTCATTTGTCATAATACCATCCTCCCATACATCACCCCATCCTTTGAAAGGGGTAGTGTAGTATATGTTATGTTGTCAGTAGACAATTCTCCAGAGCATTATTTTGGGTCGGGCGGTGGGGGGGGGGGGGGGGCTGCTACGGTTATGGTTGGCTACGGGTCAGAGGTTAGGATTAAGGGCGGTGTTTTAACAAGATTTCCATTAGTTGCAGGCATGAAACAGAAAAGATCCCAGTTTTCTAAAAGTATTCCACAGATTATAATTAATGAATCAAAGGTGATTCGGGATGAGTAGCGCAGTCTCTGGTTGCAGACACTTTGTGGGGGTGAGTCCTCATTTACCGACCCCTACTCCCACGCCACGAAGGCTGTATAGGACACGAAGCCGGTTATATAGGGGAGATCTAGCTCTCCTAAAAGATAGATGGGGCAAAACAAACTTTTAAATGTCCCCAGTCGAAATGGATTTCGGGCATTTATAACATCAGCTAACAGAACAAAAAAGGGGTGAAATAAAAATAGGCAACAAATAAATGTTACCAAAAGCAAGATAAGTTACTCTTCTACCTACATGGGTATGTTTATTTGTGTTGTAACTTATTTTAAAACGTTTTTTTAGTTCGATTTAAAACTAGTGTCGAGACGCCATGTTAGAATGGAAAACAAAAAAATGCCGATTTGATCACGTGACGTCTCGACACTAATTTTAAATAAAACTAAAAAAAAAGCTTTAAAATAAGTTAAAACACAAATAAACTTATCCCGGTTGGTAGAAAAGTAACTTATTTTGTCTTTGGGTTCATTTATTTATTGCCTATTTGGGGTTTTTTGGGGGGTGGGGGGGGGGGGGTAAACCCTTTTTCGTTCTGTTAGATGTCGTTATAAATGCCCTGGATCTCTCCTTTTCTGACTGAGGACAGAACAGATACTACACTTCCAACATTGTAGTGCGTTGGTCTAAAGTGCCTATTTATTCATTTTTATTTTTATCTCTTCTTTTTTCTTTCATTCCGAGAATGATACAATTTATTGAAGTTTGGAATAAACACAAATATTTTAGAGGTTCGTGTTTTGTTTTTTTGTTTTTTGGGCGGGAGGAGCTGTAAAAATGATCCGTTTCATGATCGCCTCGGGTTGACGCAATAACCGGTGGGAAAGGGGATGGACGAAGGGTGCGCCAGGTAAGTTATAAATGTGTCGTCAGTCCTTCTTTAGGCGACATTTCAGTTTGCGTCATAGGACGTCATCCAACTCACATCGATAGATGTTAGCCTTTTGGAATTACTGTAAATTCTTGGAAGTTATTAACGCAATTGTTAAAATCGTAATACACCAAACATTGAACAAGGTAAGATTTTAATGTTTTATTCTTTAAAATGATTTTCTTTTCTTTCTCGCTTACCACAAACACAACTAACAACAAAATAAACACAACAAAATTAATAGCAGTAATAAAAGTTAAAGCATCACTTTTTGACCAGAAAAAAATACACCTAATTGGAAAGAAATTACCCAAAACCAGGAAAGTATACAATTTTTTTTAACATAGTTCACCCCAAACAAGGCAATTTACTGCTATAGACGTAAGAGGCTATTGAGAATTAGGGTGAAAGTTTCGGGGGTCATCCTAAATTGGGAGCTTTCAGTGTTTATCTTGTGGAGAGGTAAATGGGTGACCAATCTCTATATTAATAAAAACTGTGTTACCAATTTAATGACCAAACGATACTAAAATTAAATTTAACTTTGAAAATACTATTTTTTTTTAATAATTGACAAAAAACAAAAAACCTGGCATAGAAAAAAAAACTGTTTAATCGAAACAAAAAATTAAAGTAAAAAGACTCTCGTTCGACATCAGGTAAATACAAATAGTTAAAATACATGGACGCCCCCCCCCCACTTTTCAATAATGAAGTTATATATGCATGTGTTTAACCGGCCCCCCCCACACTTTTTAGGAGAGCCCTCCCCCCCCACACACTTTTATAACTGTGTCGCCGGTCCTGAAATATATGTATTTAATGTTTTTTTAATCCTACATTTTTATGTCATTTAACTTTACCCGTCCCCCTCTTTAATTTCAAGCACGAAATATTGTCTTTTCTATCCTTTATTATACTTGTTGACCCCTTTTTACAAACAGACAACACTTTGAATGGAAATTGAAATGTAAAAGACTGGAAGAAGATTTAACTTTCTTTACCTTAAAATACTGTAAGTGTTAAAATAAGGTTTTTAATTCATTTTAAGAATCTATTTTAATATGGTGGAGGGTCCCCTTTGCATCAATAACTGATTGAATGCGTAAAAATAGGAGGACGAAATTAGTTAAAAAATGTGTTCAATTAATAATTTAATGACCAAACGAGACTGTAATGATTACATTTAACTTTAAAAATACTATTTAAAAAACTTATTGACAAAAAAAAAAAAAAACTAGCATAGTTAAGAAAATAAATTGTTTAATCTAAACAAAAAATGAAAGTAAAAAGACTCCCGGGGCATTTTTAACAAAAACCAACAAAACAAAAAATTAACATTTTAAAACCTTTTAATATTTTTGTTTGAATGAAATTATTAAATAAAACATTTAACAAACCTATAAATGTACAAATAATTACATATACAGAAAAATAAGTCACTGAAAAAACAAAAGGTTGTCAAGATTCGTATTTAAAATTTTACCCCCAATACATAATTTTCTTTCAAAACATCTTTGCACATATACTGTTCAGTGTTCACACCAAGTTGAAGATACGTCTTCAACAATCAGTCTGACAGTTTGGACCATTTTTAAGTGAGGTCATATTTTTTCTGTCGAGCTTAGGTATGGTTCTGTGCAGTCCTAAGAGGTCCACCCTCATTCTTTGAGAAGGGGTTAATTTATTACTAATCACCTGAGGCGCTCTTACCGGTGAATGTTGACAGGACTGCTACAGGGTTCTTTGTAGACCAGACTCACTTCTCTAGTGCCCATTTTCCAACTTTGTTGTCTAATCTTCTGCGGAGGTAAATAACTTCTTTTATTTTATCAGAAAAAATAAATGCTGAATCGATATTTCTTCTGCTGACAAAATGAAAACTTTTAAACTTGAAGATTTAATTTTGAAGTTTGAATTTCTATAGCGTAATAAAATGGAGACACAGTGTCGGTTTTTAATATCGGATATATTTTTCTTTTATTTGTACTAATGAGTCATCGTTTATCAAGACCGAAAGGCTAGTCGAGGATAAGTATGAATGAAATACCCACTGATCAGATTATCTGATACTTTTCATGAATGGGTATCCAGAGGATTTCAGTACTTGCAGAATCATTCTCGAGTATTGACGGAGAATCCCGAGTCAGTCTCGGAAATGGCCGAAGCAGTTTACGATTTGAAAGCCACATTTTCTAAGTGTTTTCAACTTTTTTTTTTAGAGGACTAAAAAATGTTAACCTTAACTCTAACTTAACCTTTCTCATGTTTAATGTCATCTGTCTTTTTACATTTTATTTGTGGCTTTCAAATCATAAACTGCTTGTTGTGGGAGAAGGGTATCATTCCCATGAAACAACTACAACGGTCTGAAGACGTATTTTTTCGGGACGAAGGTATAACCAATCCAAGGGAAATAACTCAGTTTGACTAAGAGATTCATTTTTTGAAAAGAGAATTTGGGACGCTGAAAACGTACGCAACTTATAAGACGGCGTTGAGTTTTTTTTTTAACTGTCTTTAACAGTAAAAAAAAAAAAAAACAGTTAAAAAAAACAGTAAAAAAATAAGAAAATGCGATGATAGTTGCAGCGGAATTGTAACTTTTTTTTTAAAACTGCTAGGCAAGCAGGTCTTTAGAATGGCATCACGCAATGTCTTCCTTTGCACATCTAATATAAGGAGTGGGATAGTATATGAACTGACATACTCCGATGGCTGTTCCGATAGATACTGCACGTCTGTCCTGTACAGTTCTAGGAGGTCCACCCTCCCAGGCTTTGCCTCCCCTCTTTGGAGAGGAGTAAGTTTATTGCTTACTGTCTGAGGCGCCCCTACCGGGGAATGCCGACGGGGCTGCCCAGACAATTTTTAAATGGCCAGAGTGCCCACCTCTCGAGCGCTGGCTTTTCAAACCCCACTTTCTCGACCCGATCTTGGGTCACATCTTACTTGTGGGAGTAAGATAAAACTGGCCTTGTGCCTAACTCCTGGGGAGGAGTAAATAAAACATACTCCGATGGATACAGTACCCCATAGACTGGTATTGTCTTGGCCTTCGGGGCTTGATTTACGCCGGTCTATGGGTCTGTCCTGTGCAGTTCTAGGAGGACCACCCTCCCAGGTTTCGCCTCCCCTCTTTAGGGAGGAGTAAGTTTATTGCTTACTGCCTGAGGCGCCCCTACCGGGGAATGCCGACGGGGCTGCTCAGGCAATTTTTAATGGCCAGAGTGCTCACCTCTCGGGTGCTGGCTTTTCAAACCCCACTTTCCCGACCCTACCTTGGGTCACATCTCACTTGTGGGAGTAAGATAACACTGGCCTTGTGCCTAACTCCTGGAGAGGAGTAAAGAAATACTCCCGTATGACAAAACAATCAGTTGTCTGTTCCTGGTAATGACATCTGCAGAAAACCTGAGGCCCAGCTACGAGTGGAGAACTTCTCAAGGGTGCGCATTGGTGACATGCGGATACAATCTCGTTTACGGTTTTAGCCAAGTCCAATGCATAGAAGTATCAGCTCACTACCTGTTGCATTTGGTGTTTTATGTGGTGCCCTAGCTTGCTATGTAGTGCCGTTAATAAGACAGGGAGAACATGTTGTGGGTGCCGATTGCATCCTGTTGTGGGAGAAGGGTATCTTTCCCATGAACGACTACAATGGTCTGAAGATTCCTCTTAACGTCTCTGATGTTAAGTCGCTGTGAAGGGTGAGTTTGCTTCATCAGGTGTGCTCGTGTTCGTTTAAGGTCCGGACATTCATTTCGGAGCTCTTTCCATGCAGAACGATTGGTGTAAGGGAGTTAACCCTAATCTCATAGAGGAACCCCTGAACCGCATGAAGGAGCAGACTTGACATGTCAGTGTAAAGAATGGAAAATGTCTCTTCCAACGTCTGTCACTGTTCACTAGTGAATAATATTTATTTGCAAAATATTACAAAATGTGGCACAAGGCCGAAAAAGTGGACTGGGGAGATGCGGACCTAACTAACCTTAATCAACTTAACTAGTCACAATCACCAAAATAAATTCACTCCATGATTAACCTACTTAAAAACCAAAAATGACAATATAAACATGAAATGGGAAGTTGGGGAATAAAAATTGTTATATATAAATGAATGAACTATAAACAATGACAAAAAAAAATGCAAGTGTCAGTATAAGAATCTCCCACTATAACATGGGGAAGATAAGTAGTTTTGTCAGTCGAAAAAGGCGATGCGGGTCCCGAAAGCTTTATTTCTTACACCCCTTTCGAAATTACAAAAGCATACCTGCATCTCTGATGAAACAGAAAATCTCTCACCTAATTGGGGTCAGGAATGGGAATTATAAAATAAAAGTGGGGAGAGCAACAAAAAAAACGGAGTGGGAAAGGGCAAAAATTAAATGGGGCCCTATGACATCTTACATACACTAGCTAAATTAAAAAGGGGGGGGGGCAAATCATAACCTACTCTAGTCGAACCAGGTCAAAATAAAAAGGGTCAATGTTTGTTTTAACTACCCAATATCCCGTCTAAGGCACAATATAAGTACCACTCAAGATTAGTTCCATTCGCTCGACACAAACGCGCAATTTTCATCCACCTTTCATTGAAATTTGCAGAAGGGAGTTTCATCTTCTCCAGCCTGATACGCATTTTCAAGTAATGTTTATAAATGAGTACAATCTGGGAAGCAGTGATATTGTCGACCAAATCACGCCTCTCATAACAGCCAGTAAGCAAAGAAACACATAGCGTTCCTCTCACTTCATGGTCAGGGCCCAATTGCAGCAAGTCGAAAAAGACTCCAGAACAAAGAACTGTCCGTTCGACATACGAACCATGTTGCTTTCAATTAACTTACACAGTACTGCTATCTCCCGCCTCCACCACCCGACCTAATCTAGCTTCTAGCGTCACTTTCGTTGCCATAAATTTGTGGTTGCGTCGGCGACTATAATTAGCAACGAAGGACCTAATTATTTTCTTAAGATGGTCCCACCACTTATTCCCAATGATAGCACCCGTCAATTCCTACTGTATTGTTAGTAAAAACTGTTTCTGGAAGTCCTTCCCTTCGAACAATGATGTGTTAAACTTCCAGTACCCAGCCATTCTAGGCTTAGGACTAAGTTTACCCGAACGCGGACAAGCCTATGATCCGAATAAACTATGTTATGAAAACTTGGACAATCTAAAAGCCCTACGTCGACTCTCCGAATTAAGAACCGATTGAGGTAACTCGAAAGTTACCCCAAATCGGAACCATGACTTGCAGTCCAAGTCCATACTTCTTCACATGGTTTTTCATTCCGAAATTTATTCACAAGATCGAACTTATTGACAAAGTCCAGAAATGGTATAACCTCCCTATTCATGTTAATACCCATTAGAAAGATTTCCCAAGCGATCTAAATCGGAATCCAGGACTGCGTTACAATCTCCCACTAGAATTGTCCGATGAGTCGTATCCATAAAGGGCTTGATCCGTCGAAAAAAGAGAAACCTGCTCAGAATAGCCATTAGCCGCATAAACTCTAATAAGTCGAAATACCACATCCTTTATGTTAACATCTAGAACGCACAGCCTTCCCTCTGGATCTACAAAAACAGGATCACTCAATGCATTCAATGTATGCTTAACTAGCCAGGAAACCCCCTTTGAGCAATAATCAAAGTATGCTGAATAGAGCTGAAAGTCTCTAGACAGCACACCCTGATAATCACTCGGAATAAAGTGGGTTTTCTGCAAATAACATATATCCACATCGACAACTCGAAATTTACGAGCAGTGTCCCTCAACCCACGGCCATTCAGGCTTGCTAATCTAAGTGCCATAATAATGCCTCAGAGTTGGGCACACGAAACGAACATCGACGGTTTCAGGACACCGACAGCTGTCCCTCAGAGAACCATGTTCCATTTCAGTAGTTATGAGACCGTCTGGGAACACACCATCGATGTCTGAATGAAATGTTAGCTTTATCACCCTATAAAGGGATGAGTGCATTTTGACGGGGACCCTCCCTACAAAATATTGTTTTAAATTTGATAGATATTCATCATTGAAGATAGCGAGAGGAGGATATATATCGAAAGAGCTGTTCGCTTTCTTCCATCATGAACCAAGGTCCTTTTCCCTCCTCTCAGGACCTCACCACTGTCAATATCTGCTTTGTATTTCTAAAGTTGTTGGGGTTTGAGATGTCCTTTTCATTAACACTTTTCATTGCCACTAGGTTTCTTATATCTTTTTTTGTGGCGGTCTTTCATGATCTTTTCTTGATCTGGTGTAATTTTGCAGACATCTTTTCCTGTGTAAAATATCACTTTCTTTTCTCGTCTCTCTTTCTCTATAGACAGGTTTCTTTGTCTCTTCTGGGATGTAGGAAGGTGTGGAGAGGGAGGACATATCTGATTTCATTGGAGTTTAGGGGTAGTGCAAGGAGTACTAAAAGAGGATGGTCTGGAGAAAAGGGGCTTTGACTTTGAAGATGTAAGGAGTGTCATATAGTTTTCCCTCTTTGGCAGGGACAATTTAATTGGGGAGATACTGGCTTAGCAGGGGATCGAAGTTCTTTAGATAAGGGAAAAATGGTTTTGTTGCAATGTTAGGTGTCTCCGGGGGGGGGGGGGACAAGTTTTTGTTTTTTTTCATCTTTTCTATTTTCGTCCTAAGATTTTTAAAAGTTTAATATTTCTTTAAATGTTTCTCTGCCACCTCCCCCCTCACCCCTCCCCCCGGGTATTTACTAGATTGGATTTCTAGTAGTTCTTCCTCAGATATTGCCTTTGCATAAGATTGGGGGGGGGCTTTTTGGATGTAACCAATGTTCATTCGTTTTTTTTTCTGGGGATTCAGAAGTGGTGTTGCACAGTTTCTCAAATTCGTCAGGAGAAATGGTCGAATTTTGAGGGGTAGATGTGGACTTTGGAGTTGACTTTATTGTGGAACTTAGGTTGCTTTTGTTTGTGTCTGCAACTTTTGGGGTCAGGTGCTCCAGAACTCTGTTTTTGGAGTTAGGCTGTGCCGGCCTATTTCCCCACAAATCCAACAGGATCAGCGACCACAACGGGTAGTTTTTCTTCAATGTAGTAAGGTATCTGTTTGAATGCTTTCTCAGTTAGCCAGATGTCAAAAGACCAAGTGTCGTTGAATTTGTCCATGGAGATTGCTGTAATATCTTTGTATTTCAAAAAGAATGCACAGATATATTCGCCATGTATGACGCTGGGGACTTGAAAGACTGATACTGTCGTCCTTCTGCGACCCATATATTCCATCTGTAGTACGTAATCTTTAGTTATAACTTCTTTTTTGGAGAGGAGGGCACAATCTTCTTCCGTATTGAATAGGCTGTTCCAAGTATTATAACGTTTACACTTGGTCATCCTTTCAGCTCGTATTCCCGTAGTTTAGCGACTTCGTCTTTTGTTGATCTAATAAGTTTTCTTGTCTTCCGATCAACATTAGAATGGTCCGTTTCGCAAATTCTCTTAGTCTCAGTAGTTCGGTTACAAATTCCGTGCATTCTCTTCGCCTTTGACACAAATTGTTCGACATCATTTTTTATAGCAGGAGGCCTGCTCCACTCAGTCTTCTCGGGTGAGGGTTGAGATTTACTCGTTACTATCGGGTTCTCCTAAGGCACACAGCAGTTGCCATGGCCGGAGGGAAAAAAGACCAATTCAACTCCAATAAAAGGTGTTAGGAGAAGGTAAAGAAAAAAAAACAACGGGCAACAATAAATATAACAAGACACAATTACAATTCAACAAAATAATGATGTCATAATCAAACTTACTGGATGGAGAGAAAAATAACGTGTCTTGTCGGATGCTTCCTTGGTCTTTTGGCTAAGATCAAAGTGTAGTATCTGTTCTGACTGTCCTGTGCAGTTATGGGAGGTTAACCCCCTCCCATGCTCTGCCTCCCCTCTTTGGGGAGGAGTAAGTTTGTTGCTTACTGTCTGAGGCGCCCTGCCCAGGCAATTTTTTGAGATTCACCTCACTCTTCCTCTAGAGTGAAAATTCCCACCTTCCGACCTTGTGTCACATTCTACTTTGTGGGACGTAGATAAATAGGTGAAGAGTGTTCACTTTGCAAATGGCTGCCGTCACAGTTTCTTATATAGTAATAAGGGGCAGATCACTCATGGTACTTCCCGTTTATAATCTCAACACAGGAGTAGATAACTCCTTTACCTATACAGTCAGATGACTGCATTAAGAAGCATTACAGCTGGCAAAATCAGCAGGTATGATTGCTCTGCCAACGAGATGTTGGACAGAAGCCTGGGATAGTTGTGTCAGACTCATGTAAATTGTGGCTTCAAAATGAACTCCCAGAACACTGCAACAAAGTAAGTAATATTTACTTATACATTGTTCACACATAGCTATTACTATCTACGTCCCTGGCAACACGTGTATTTCTTGCTATACTTGAACAAATATGTATTTGTGTCAACAAGTCGTGCTGCACCGGAATAGTCTGGGTATTTATCTTGGTGTAAGGTATAAAATGTTATACTGTTGTGCCATGGTTATATCCTGAGGTCGAATCGCATGCTCGAACCAGTTGCTCGTTTAATAGCTCTAAGCCCACGTTGTAGTTTAAAAATCTGCAAAACTGTAAAAAACGGTGGTCCAAATTTTCAGTAAGTGTCTGGTCGGCATTTCTTTTCTGCCCCCCTAAAAATACATATTTCCCAGCTCTTTCTACTTTTTTTATGTTGCCTACCCCATATCCAAACCCTATTAACTGCTCAATCTCTCTCCCCTCATCCAAATCATTCTGCTTATACGCAAAACTGCATGCAATGGTAACATCCCAATTTTAGTGTTTGGGAAAGTGTGGGGTCACCCTTAAAGTACATATTGTGGTGAGGCCCTTAATTAGGGAGTTTTGGGGAGTGTGAAGTTATCCCTTACAACTCCCAGGTCCATTCAGACCTGGAGAAGTGGCAGTAATTGTTTTAAGTTAAAAACTAATATGCTAGATTAGTACTTGTCAGACTCCCCCTCCCATTTATGTGTTACAAAATATACGTTTACAAAACAAATTATTCTACAAACCAATCATAAAAATACGGTTTCGGCATAAAATGACCCAACGTAAAACCAACCGATCATATTTCCGGTTTCCCAGCATTCAGAATATGTTTTCCTTAATGTGTTTCTACCAGCTGCAGAGGAGACTACGTCATTAGCATCATTCTAACAAACAGTTCTGTTCGAGGAGGTGAATCCTCCCAGGCATTACCTCTTCTGTTGGGAGGGAGTTTATTTCCGATCGTCTGAGTCGCCCCCCAATGCTAATGGGTTCGTTATCAGCTATTTGTGTACCCAATCATACAGCCCCTCCGGATAGATGGGTTCCCCAACGTTCTGGCCTTGTGCCACATTTTGCTCTGCATCTGCGGATGAAGAAACAAAACAGTGGAAATGCAACTGTTTATCTATATTTCCACATGAAACGTTTTCTATTTCTAAATGGATTAAAACATTTTTAATGCATTTAGATTATTTTAATGGATTGAGACATTTTTAATAGACTAAAACATTTTAATGGATTAAAACATTTAAATGTATTAAGTATTTTTAATGGACTTAATCCATTTTTAATGTATTAAAATATGTTTCATAGATAAAAACATTTTTATTGCATTAAAAAAATTAGCTGTGTAAACATTTTTAATGGGCAAAAACATTTTAATGGATTAAAAAATTTTGATGGAGTAAACATTTTGAACGTTAAAATTGAATTACGTTTGAAAGATAATAATCTAACAAAAATAGTTAATCGAAAACCAAAAAAAATGTCATTTCGTACGCATTTTTTTTCTCAAAAGTGAAACTTTACTGACAGTTTCTAAAAAAATAAAATTAATATTTTACAATTGTTTTAATATTTTACAATTGTTTTAAAATTTTAAAAGATTCTTGAAAGATCGATATCAGCTTTAAGGTGTTTTCCGTTTAATGCCACCCACGTGATATTGTTCCCCGTAATTTCTATTCGTTCGTCATATCATCCTCCAAGGCAGTACCCCCTCCTTTGGTGGGCAGTGTAGTATATACTCATTTGTCATAATAGCATCTTCCCATACATCACCCCATCCTTTGAAAGGGGTAGTGTAGTATATGTTCTGTTGTCAGTATATTATCCTCCAGAGCATTACTTTCTCCTTTTCGGTGGAAGAACGGGGGCTACGGTTATGGTTGGCTAGGATCAGGGGTTAGGATTAAGGGCAGTGTTTTAACAAAATTTCAATTAGTTGCGGGCGTAAAACAGAAAAGATCACAGTTTTTTAAAAGTATTTCACAGAAATGATAATTAATAAATCAAAGGTGATTCGGGATGAGTATTTATTTACCTCCTCTCCAGGAGTTAGGCACAAGGCCAGTTTTATCTTACTCCCACAAGGTAAGATGTGACCCAAGGTCGAGTCGGGAAAGTGGGACTTTAAAAGCCAGCGCCCGAGAAGGTGAGCACTCTGGCCATTAAAAATTGCTTGGGCAGCCCCGTCGGCATTCCCCGGTAAGAGCGCCTCAGGCAGTAAGCAATAAACTTACTCCTCCCCAAAGAGGGGAGGCGAAGCCTGGGAGGGTCGACCTCCTAGAACTGCACAGGACAGACCCATAGACGGGCGTAAATCAAGCTCCGAAGGCCAAGACAATACCAGTCTATGGGGTGTAGTATCCATCGGAACAGATACTACACTTTGATCTTAGCCAAAAGATTCGAGATGAGTAGCACAGTCTCTGGTTGCAGACACTTTGTGGGGAGTGAGTCCTTATTTACCGACCCCTACTCCAACGCCACGAGGGCTATATGAGACAGGAAGCCGGCTATATAGGGGATATCCAGCTTTCTTAAAAGATGCATGAGACAAAACAAATTTGTAAATATCCCCAGGCGAAATGGAGTTCTCCTTCTCTGACTGAGGACAGAACAGATACTATACTTCCAACATTGTAGTGCGTTGGTCTAAAGTGCCTATTTATTCATTTTTATTTTTATCTCTTCTTTTTTCTTTCATTTCGAGAATGATACAATTTATTGAAGTAAGAAAAAAATAGAAATAGTTGAGAGGTTCGTGTTTTGTTTTTGTTGTTGTTGTTTTAGGGCGGGCTGGGGTGGAGGTAAAACTGTCCCGTTTCATGATCGCCTCAGATTGACGCAATAACCCCTGGGCAAGGAGTGGCGAAAGGAGTGACAAAAAGTTCAGTCGTAAATATGTGGTCCATCCTTCGTTAGGCGACATTTCAGTTTGCGTCGTAGGACTCCATTCAACTCGCATCGATCGATTTTTAGCCTTTTGGAATTACTGTCAATTTCTCGAAGTTATTAACGTAATTGTTAAAATCATAATACTCCAGATATTGAACAAGGTAAGATTTTAATGTTTTATTCTTTTAAAAGCTCTCCCCCCCTTTCTCGATTGCAACAAACGCAACAACAAAATAAATACATAAAAAACTAATAACATCAATAAAAGTTAAAGCATCATTGTTTACCAGGAAAAATACACCTTATTAGAAAAAATTCACCCAAAATTAGGATATTATACGATTTTAATAATGTCAGCGTTTATCTTGTGGAGAGATAAAGATGCGACAAATCTCTATATCAACAAAACTGTTAGGACTTCTCGTGTGTCTGTGTTTCTCGCCTCTACGTTACTTATACACTATTATTTTATTTGTTATTGATATTAGAATTTTTAAAATTAGCGATTGTGCAGTATAGTTAACAAAGAAAAAACTGTTACTAAACGCAAGAAAAGTTACTTTTCTACCTACATACATATTTAAACCCTATTAAAACAATAATAATTACGAAATTAAATCCACCAGTATGCATCTTGGTTTATTCGTAAACAAGTTAGCTATTTTAATTTGGTGTCAATAGTTGAAAAAAAAGATGAATGACTTCGTTTAAGCTGTCGAAAAATTACCTTCACAAAATTAGTTAACAATTTAGTTCAATTAATAATTTAATGACCAAACGATACTGTAATAATTAAATTTAACTTTGAAAATACTATTATTTTTAAATAATTGACAAAAAAAAAATTGGCATAGTAAAAAAAAAAATTGTTTAATCGAAACAAAAAATGAAAGTAAAAAGACTCTCGTTCGACATCAGGTAAGTACAATTAGTTAAAATATAATATGTATTTAATGTTTTTTTTAATCCTACATTTTTTTTGTGTCGTGTAACTTTACCCGTCCCCCTCTTTAATTTCAAGCACGAAATATTGTCTTTTCTATCCTTTATTATACTTGTTGGCCCCTTTTTACAAAGAGACAACACTCCGAATGGGAAAAAAGAAGAAATTTTAACTTTCTTTACATTTAAATACTGTAAGGGTTAAAGTTAGGTTTTTAATATGGGGATAAAAACCTAGCTCCCGAAAACGGGGCACTCTGGGTTTGGACCAAAAATAATAATTGCAATATATTAAATTCATCCTATTAATCCAGGGACCAGAAATTTTACCGGTTTTTTTTTTCGTTAAAACGACTTATAAAACAATAAAACTAACTTATTTTTAATGTTAAATTTTAGTAAAATAATATTACTTGATTTTTAATTAATTTTAAGCGTTTATTTTAATACGGTGTTGGGCCCTTTTTGCATCAATAACTGATTGAATGCATTTCAATTTCAATTAATAATTTAAAGACCAAATGATACCGTAATAATTAAATTTAAATTTGAAAATACTATTTCAAAAAATAATTGACAAAAAACAAAAAATCTGGTATAATTAAGAAAGTAAATTGGGTGCTTTCCGCTGTTTCACAATGACATGTTAGGCCTCTCTTTAAAAAAAATAGCTAAAGAAATGTATAAACATTGTTACGTACTTACGTGGTAGCTGGAAAAAGGTCGTACACCAAAAATTACGCAAATTCATCCAGTACTTATTAAATTAAAAATTAAAAAACGATTTTATCTATATGTCGCCATTTTTCTTATATTTTGACTTTTTCCGAGAAGAAAAATCGAGTTATCTCCCTTGCCTATTTAATAAGCTGAAATATCTACAGATACGTTAAATCGTTTTTTATTCTGTTTTTTTTTTTATAATTTAATAAATACTGGATGAATTTGCGTCATTTTCTTTGTACAATCTTATTTTCAGCTAACACGTAAGTAGATAACAAAGTTTATACATTTCTTTAAATATGTTTATGTCATTGTGAAAGAGCAAAAGCACCATAAATTGTTTAATCGAAACAAAAACTGAAAGTGGAAAGACCCCTGGGGCATTTTTAACAAAAGCCAACAAAACAAAAAATTAACATTTTAAAGACCTTTTAATATTTTCTTTTGAATTAAATTATTTAAAAAAAAAACATTTAACAAACCTATAAATGTACAAATAATTACATCTACAGAAAAATAAGTCACTAAAAAAACACAAAAAATTGTCAAGATTCGTATTTAAAATTTCACCCCCAATACATAATTTTCTTTCAAAACATCTTTGCACATATACTGTTCAGTGTTCACACCAAGTTGAAGATACGTCTTCAACAATCAGTCCGACAGTTTGGACCATTTCGAAGTTAGATCGCCTTGTTTCTGTCGAGCTGAGGTATGGTTCTGTGCAGTCCTAGGAGGTCCATCCTCCTTCTTTGAGAAGGGGTAAATTTATTACTAATCACCTGAGGCGCTTATACCGGTGAATGTTTACAGGACTGCTCAGGCATTCTTTGTAGATCAGACTGCACTTCTTCTAGTGCCCACCTTCCGACTTTGTTGTCTAATCTCCTGAGGAGGTAAATAACTTATTTTATTTTATCAGAAAAATAAATGCTGAATCGATATTTCTTCTGCTGACAAAATGAAATCTTTTAAATTTGAAGATTTAATTTTGAAGTTTGAATTTCTATAACCTAATAAAATGGAGACACAGTGTCGGTTTTTAATATCGGATATATTTTTCTTTTATCTGTACTAATGAGTCATCGTTTATCAAGACCGAAAGGCTAGTCGAGGATAAGGATTAATGAAATATCCACTGATAAGATTATCTGATACTTGTAATGAATGGGTATCCAGAAGATTTCAGTACTTGCGGAAATGGTCGAAGCGGTTTACGATTTGAAAGCCACTTTTTTAAAGCAAGTGTTTTTAACTTTTTTTTTAGAGGGTTAAAAAATGTTAATCTTAACCCTAATCTAACCTTTCTCATGCTTAATGTCATCTGTCTTTTTACATTTTATTTGTGGCTTTCAAATCATAAACTGCTTCAGACATTTCCAGGACTGACTCACGATTCTGCATACGTATCGAAAGCATCACCGATTTTCTACACTAAAAAAGAACATCTGTTTTTACATTCATTAGTTTTCGTATTTTAAAATTTGAACGCGGGTGTTGACAACCTGCGGTTTTTGCTTTTTTTTAGTTTATTCAATTCAATTCAATAAATTTGGCAAAAAATAAAAGACGCTTCAGTTGCCATTTAGGGAAAGGGTAAACGACATTTACACAGAAAAGGATACAGTAGCCCAGCATCTGCCCAAATTCGCTTTGAATTGCTGCATCGTTGCGCATTTACTACATCTCCTGGAAGTTTATTTCAAGCTCCAAGAATCCCGATTGAGAAAGTGGCCATCTTTCTTTTCAATCTAAATCGGTGGTGAAACAGTTTCTAGTAATATCTGTGTAAACCTCTTTCTAGTGCATGAATGAATAATAGGTTCTGAAGGAATTCGTAATGTCGTTAAGGAGATTGTAGGCCACAAATCAGATCACTGCGTAATCGTCGATGCTCAAGGAAGAAAAGGTTAGGCTTCTTGAGTCGTCTTTCGTAGAGCAGATCCCATAGTCTCTGCATCATTTGAGTATTGATTTACTTCTCTCCATTAGTTAGGCACAAGGCCAGTTTTTATCTTACTCCCACAAGTGAGATGTGACCCAAGGTCGGGTCGAGAAAGTGGGGTTTAAAAATTGTCTGGGCAGCCCCGTCGGCATTCCCCGGTAGGGGCGCCTCAGGCAGTAAGCAATAAACTTACTCCTCCCTAAAGGGGAGAGGCGAAGCCTGGGAGGGTGGACCTCCTAGAACTGCACAGGACAGACCCATAGACAGGCGTTAATCAAGCCCCGAAGGCCAAGACAATACCGGTCTATGGGATGCAGTATCCATCGGAACAGATACTACACTTTGATCTTAGCCAAAAGGCCAAGAACTGCATCATTTGAGTTTTATTTATCTACCTCCCACAAGGTAAGATGTGACACAAGGTCGGGAAAGTGGGATTAGAAAAACCAGCACTCGAGAAGTTGAGCACTCTGGTCATTAAAAATTGCCTGGGCAGCCCCGTCGGCATTCCCCGGTAGGGGCGCCTCAGACAGTAAGCAATAAACTTACTCATCCCCAAAGAGGGGAGGCGAAGCCTGGGAGGGTGGACCTCCTAGAACTGCACAGGACAGACCCATAGACCGGCGTAAATCAAGCCCCGAAGGCCAAGACAATACCAGTCCATGGGGTGTAGTATCCATCGGAACAGATACTACACTTTGATCTTAGCCAAAAGTATTGATTTACTCCTCTCCAGGAGTTAGGCACAAGGCCAGTTTTTATCTTACTCCCACAAGTAAGATGTGACCCAAGGTCGGGTCGAGAAAGTGGGGTTTAAAAATTGCCTGGGCAGCCCCGTCGGCATTCCCCAGTAGGGGCGCCTCAGGCAGTAAGCAATAAACTTACTCCTCCGCAAAGAGGGGAGACGAAGCCTGGGAGGGTGGATCTCCTAGAACTGCACAGGACAGACCCATAGACCGGCGGAATCAAGCCTCGAAGGCCAAGACAATACCGGTCTATAGGGTGCAATATCCATCGGAACAGATACTACACTTTGATCTTAGCCAAAAGTAGTCCAGATGTTAGATATCACGTATTAGATATGAAGCAGAGCCTGGACACCATACTCTAACAGTGGTCTGATGAGGGAGACATAAAATGAGAGTAATATATCAAGAGTAAGTTTGCAGAAAGAGTGGCGAATGAGAAATAGAGTGCTGTTTACTTTGTTTGCAGCCTGACTGAATGGAATATAGTTTGAAGAACGATTCAACCAGAAGGTCAAGATTTTTTTGTCTCATTCGCCTCCTTGAGAAACCTGGCTTCTACAGGCTATTAATTTGATATTAGCTGCAAATAGGAGAGCATGTCGTTGATATAGAGTAGAAACAGAATAGGGCCCAGCATGGAGCCTTGGCGAACACCATTGCAAGCATCATCTCAGATGGCAGACTACCATTTATCTAAACCCTGTATGTGCGATCACCAAGAAGGATCTTATCCACTTTATAACCGATTCATGGAGGCCATAGGTGTTGAGTTTATATGGAAGTAAGCAATGATTGACAGAATCAAAAACCTTGGCAAAGTCCAGAAAGACAATGTTAGCAATATCTCCATCATCCATTATACTCATAACCTATTCTTACACCGTAAGTAAATTTGTGAGACACGAACGTTTCGGAATTAAATTATTGAGAGATGGCAGCAATAGACGTAAGATGAGCCATGATTGCTCGCTTGAGTAGAACTTCCATAGATTTGGAGACAATAGAGGTGAGGCTCACTGGTCTGTAATTCGTTGGATCTTTCTTGTCACCTTTTTTAAAGATAGAGCAGATTGTAACCACCTGCCAATCAACAGGAAGAACTCCGGTAGTCAGTGAACGGTTCAGATAGTTTGGATGCAACGATCCGTAAAATTGCTCTTATTCACATCCAAGGACTAAAGCTGCTTCTCGACCTCGGTCGGAATGATGTTGATCAGTCGCATTGGTGGTGCTATCATGTGTAGTGTCACAAGCTATCGTCGTCTTTGAAAATATTTGCGAAAACAGCGGCAAAGAGGGGAGCTTGTTAGTTTGAGTGCTCAACTTTTTCTCCTTCAAAATGACATTAAGTTACAATTGGTTGTTCAATTTTTCATTCCTTTGCACGTAAAATCTCTTCCAGGGAGATAACTTTTGAACGCGAGTATGGACAACCAGTGGGTTTCGGTATTTAGAGTAACAAAAAAATATGTCGTCCTTTTTTTAGTTTAAGGTTGCGACTCATCAGATAAAGGGAGATAACTTTTGTTAGCTTAAATTACGGGAAATTTATCTTTCACTTTAAAAAAAATGTTAAGAAACAATATTAATGAACGTTGAACAATAAAAAGGGACGATTTATTTACATTGTGGCATTTCACGCGAACAGTTTCTTTTTTGTAAGTTGTTACATTTTAGTTTTTATAACTTACAAAAAATACTTAACTAAATAAATAAAACCAATTTACAAAAAATAAATAAATAAAAACAATTTACAAGAAACTAAATAAATAAAAACAATTTACAAAAAATACGGCGCTTATGGATAGAAAATAACCGAGCTGATGAAGATAACTCTATTTTTCTTAAACGCCATTCCGAATCCGCTGAAACTTTGGCAAGGGAGATAACCTTTTTTATCGCTACATGAAAGAAAATGCGACTGTTTTTGTAAATGTCACGATGTTGCTGTAATTTTTCTTATAAAGAGAAATCTGCTACTTCGTTTATGGCCTCTTTGTAACATTTACAAATGGAGACTTTATTAAAAATTAGTGTCGCATTTTTTTCTTTCTTTGAGTTAAAAACCGTAAAAAAAATTTTATTAATTGTTAAAAAGTTTGAAACCTGTAAATAAAAACGCTTAAAAGTTATCTTTAAAGACACTTTATTGAAAATTACATTAACATTGTGACATTTACAAAAACAGTCGCGTTTTCTTTCATGCAGTGAAACTTTGGAAAGGGAGATAACTTTTTTTTATAAAAGTTATCTCCCTTACCAAAGTTTCAGCGGATTCGGAATAGCGGCGTTTAAGAAAAATAGAGTTATCTCCCTCAGCTCGGTTACTTTCTATCCAAAAGCGCCAAAGAAACAATATTAATTAAACAAAAACTTTTAAGAAATATGTCGATATAGTTACATTGTTTTATTGTATTTTTGGCGTTTTGGGATAGAAAGTAACCGAGTTGATTAATTAATAAAATGTCCTTTTTCAAAATCTATATTTTTTCCTTGACATTTTTTTCGGGACGAAGGTATAACCAATGCAAGGGAAATAACTCAGTTTGACTAAGAGATTCATTTTTTGAAAAGAGAATTTGGGACGCTGAAAACGTACGCAACTTATAAGATGGTGTTGAGTTTTTTTAAAACTGTCTTTAACAGCAAAAAAAAAACGGCCACTTCTGCTGTATGTTTAGCAGCTGCCGATTTAGAAATCGAAATTGAAGAGTTCCATTTGTTTTCCTCCAGGTACCATTCACTCAGAATTCACCGGAAGCGGGTTACGTGCGTTAAACGAATTTCTGAAATTAACTTAAATGATATAAATCTTCGAGACATTGGGAATTTACTGAACAAAAAAATTCAGTTTAACTGTTTTAATTGAAAAGTTTTGATTGGGTGGGGGGGGAGGGCACCCAATCAAAACTTTTCAATTATAATTTTAAAAAATCATTGTTGACTTTTCAGAAATGTTTAATTAATATAATAAAAAAAGTTGTTAACTGTTATATTATACCCAAAAAGAAATCAGCGTTGCTTTTTTTTATGTTTTAATTTATACAATAAAAAAAAATAAAAATTCACTTCCGGTTGAATTATCTCCCCTTATTTTCAGAAAAAGGAAATAAAATGTGCTGCTAAACATATACAGCAGAAGTGCCAAAAAAAAGAAAGTGCGATTATAGTTGCAGAGGAATTGTAATTGTTTTTAAATAAAATTGCGACGACTTCATTCTCTTTACATGTAACAAAATTTATAACATATTAATAAAAAATGTTAAAGAGAAAAAAAATGCGACGATAGTTGCAGAGGAATTGTAACTATTATTTTTTTATTTTTTTTTAATGGCGCCCCTGGATAACCAGTAACCGATCTGAGGGAGATAACTTTTTTTAGACACCGCTATTCCGAATCCGCTGTAAGTTTGTCAAGGGAGATAACTCTTTTTTATCGCTGCATGAAAGAAAATGCGAATGTTTTTGTAAATTTCCGCTTTTATTTACATGTCACAAACTTTATAAACATTAATAAAAAATAAAACTAAGAAAGAAAATGCGACTGTTTTTGTAAATGTCACACACTTTAAAACAATTATGAGATGGTTTTTTTATGACATGGAAATAAAAGCGTTTAAAAGTTATCTTTGTGGCATTTAAAAACGCAGACTTTATTAAAAACTGCAGTCGCATTTTCTTTCTTTGTGTTAAAGACCGTAACATTTTTTTTATTATTATTAATTGTTATTATTATTGTAATTTGTGGCATGTAAATAAAAGCGCTTAAAAGTTATCCTTGTAATATAAAAAAAGTTATCTCATTTCATGCCAAAGTGTCAGCGTCGACGAATTCGGAATAGCGGCGTTTAAGAAATTTAGAGTTATCTCCCTCAGATCGGTTACTGGATATCCAGGAGCACTAAAAAAAATACTGCTAGACATTAGGTATTTAGAATGGCATCTCGCAATGTCTCCTTTTGCTCATCTGATACAAGGAGTGTGATAGTGTATGAACTCACATACTCCCGTAGGACAAAAAATCAGTTGTCTGTTTCTGTTAATGGCGTCTGTAGCAAACCTAAGCCCGAGCGTATTCGGTGTGCTGCCATCGTCAAAATGATATTTATCATCTTGCCTAGACAGCCAGATAACTCGGAATCACACGGAGACAAAGGAAGCAATGAAAAACAAACGAATTCCATTTAAAATAAAAATTCCTTTATTCCCTGTAAAACAGGTAAAAAATCTGAAAATAAAAAATAAACAAAAGGTAACTCACTACGACGAAGAAGAAACAAGTATTCATAGATAAACAAAAGGAAAAAAGATGAAGCAAATCAGTACAATAAGATAGATGACTTAATTTAACTATTAGGGGGAGCGAGGCGAAGATGGGGTCGCCATACTAGGGAGGTAGAAATCTCGGGACGCCGTCGTAGGAAACCTGAGCGACGCCGGGAATGAGTTGTAACATTGTTACGACGGGGAGACATTGTTAATGAAAACATGGGAGGCATAATAAGGAGGATTAGCTTAGCAAGGAAAGGAGAGAATTAATTTACATACCAAGTTATGTTAGCGGGGGTCAGAATCTGCGAGGCGAAGCGCCCTTGAATTTTGTTTACAAACTGCAGGAAAAATGGCGACGGTTGAAAAAACCGCCAAAAGAACAAGTCTCTATCAAGTCACGCTAACGAGAGTGGGTGATAATTATTATTAGAATAAATAAATCGAAAATGAAGAATTAAAGCAGGATAAAACTAGCTAAAATCCTCATAGGAGAACGCAGAATAAAAAAGGAATGAAGAAAAAGAAAGACGAAAAGAAAAACATGTCGTAGCGAGCATGAAATGCAAACTAAAGAAAAAAGCGGTGAAGGGATGAATCTGTCCCTGATGGAAAGAAGGGCCGGGTACGAAACATGACACTCCCCGTCTGAGATTGTGAAATCTCAATAAGCTCAGCTGAGAGCCTTAGCGCAAAGCAGTTTGTGGTTTTCTAGCATTCCTCACAGGATGCTGAGCTGCCAGATGGGGATCCTTGGCCTGGTGTGTCCAATTAAGAGGGAGTTCCACAGCCTTAGGTTTGCTAGAACCTCCCCCACCTGCATCCAGTGGCAGCAGATGTGTCACTGGACGGTTAATCACGGGAGATTTATCAGAAAGAAGCGGATCAGTAGGAAGCGAGGTGTAAGCACCACCATCAGTGTTCACCATACTAGACTGAGTCTGGCCCTTAGTCGTTGTCACCGGGGGAAGGCCAGAGGCACAGAATTGATTTTGCATTGAGGTTGGAGGGGTCACTTGTCGCTTGCTTGATAGTTGTTGGTTATTTTTTTGTGGTGGTGGTGGTTGGTGCGGAAGAGATGCCGGGGCAGCAAACTGGGCCTGTCCCCCTGGGGGTCCAACCGTGGGAATTATTTGCCGTGGGTGAGGCAATACCTGAGAGACGGGCGTCATTTGCGGCTGTTGTAATTTGTACACGGTGTGCATCTGTTGTTGCATGTATATCGGTTGGTTTTGTAAAGGGTTCATACCAGCCGTATTAGCAGAACTTGGGAGTTGGGGTGTCGATGTGGGCTGTGATAAGGATTGCGGTGGCTGCTGTTGTTGCTGCGGTGGCTGCTGTTGTTGCGGTGGCTGCTGTTGTTGCGGTGGCTGCTGTTGTTGCTGCAGTGGCTGCTGTTGTTGCTGCGGTGGCTGCTGTTGTTGCTGCGGTAGCTGCTGCGGTGGCTGCTGTTGTTGCGGTGGCTGCTGTTGCTGCGCTGGTGGTCCTTGGCTTTGGTTATAAGACGAGGAAATCGTCTGTCCAGCTGCATGGAGCTGAGGAACAAACGGATGCACAACCGGCGTGGTTTGCGAGGTTGCTATGGAAGATGGTGTTGGAGGTGCAGCCCCTTGTTGACAAGATAGTTGCATTGGAGACACAGTATTCGAAGCTGGTGATATCTGCGGGAACTCTGGACGTTTCCTAGATGTGACTGACGTGTGTACAGGCAGACTGAAGGTTACATACATCCTGAATGCTTGATCTTGGTTCCCTTCAGGATGTACTCTCGCCAAACAAATCTTTGAACAAGACTTGTTGAGCAGATTGCCACCACAAACCTGTGTGCAGTGTGTTGCAACACTGTCCCTCTCCCCGCCATGATTTGGCATGGCTCTGACAGGGGGAGCCAGTAGTATAGGTCCAGGGTGATTTTCTGTGAGGTGACTCCTCTGATTGTCATCCGATGAATAGGGGTTGGGACCTTGCACAAGGTGAAAGGAAGCCTCCGTCTCAACAGCCTGATCGGATGGTAAGGCAGGAGGTTGTGGAGCTGCGGGTTGTAAAACGGGATGTGGTGTTGGCTGGGGAGCTCCGGTTTGTAAGGCAGAGGGTTGCGAGTGGCCCTGAGCAGCCAGCCCAGCCACGTACTCATTTGTGCGCTGTATGGGGTCGGCAGGGGCCTGGTCAACATTGATAGCGAAACTTTGTTCACTGCTGCTGACACACTCCTCGAAGGCCTTGACTGCAGCTTCTTTAATGGCTATCTCTCTTGCAGCCATTAGGGTGTTCTCCTCGGACTCCATTTTAGCCCTTGCCTCCCGCAGTTGGTTTTCTTTCTCAACGAACAGGAGGCTCGCCTTAGCCATTTCAAGCTGTGCGCGGGCGATTAAGGCTTTAGATGAGGCAGATGACGTCCTGGAGTAAGTCCTGCTCGGAGAGGTGGATTTTCCTGCCATGGCGCCGTGGATGTGGTCTGAGACAAGCGTCGACGGAGGGGAAAGCGGGGAGGTGCGAGACGAATCTACAGGGTGAGCGTGAGAAAGCGTCAAATGAAATTAAATGCGGGGTGTTGTCGAACAGGGAAGCCTCAGGACTGGAATCACAGGAGTCACGGGAAGGGAAAACGATGCTATTGCATTCCTTCACCCCAAGTGGAGACCAAACTTGATTTTTTACTGTGCTGCCATCGTCAAAATGATATTTATCATCTTGCCTAGACAGCCAGATAACTCGGAATCACACGGAGACAAAGGAAGCAATGAAAAACAAACGAATTCCATTTAAAATAAAAATTCCTTTATTCCCTGTAAAACAGGTAAAAAATCTGAAAATAAAAAATAAACAAAAGGTAACTCACTACGACGAAGAAGAAACAAGTATTCATAGATAAACAAAAGGAAAAAAGATGAAGCAAATCAGTACAATAAGATAGATGACTTAATTTAACTATTAGGGGGAGCGAGGCGAAGATGGGGTCGCCATACTAGGGAGGTAGAAATCTCGGGACGCCGTCGTAGGAAACCTGAGCGACGCCGGGAATGAGTTGTAACATTGTTACGACGGGGAGACATTGTTAATGAAAACATGGGAGGCATAATAAGGAGGATTAGCTTAGCAAGGAAAGGAGAGAATTAATTTACATACCAAGTTATGTTAGCGGGGGTCAGAATCTGCGAGGCGAAGCGCCCTTGAATTTTGTTTACAAACTGCAGGAAAAATGGCGACGGTTGAAAAAACCGCCAAAAGAACAAGTCTCTATCAAGTCACGCTAACGAGAGTGGGTGATAATTATTATTAGAATAAATAAATCGAAAATGAAGAATTAAAGCAGGATAAAACTAGCTAAAATCCTCATAGGAGAACGCAGAATAAAAAAGGAATGAAGAAAAAGAAAGACGAAAAGAAAAACATGTCGTAGCGAGCATGAAATGCAAACTAAAGAAAAAAGCGGTGAAGGGATGAATCTGTCCCTGATGGAAAGAAGGGCCGGGTACGAAACATGACATTCGGTGGAGGGGATCTTGACAGCTACGAGTGGAGAACTTCTCAAGGGTGTGCATTGGTGACATGCGGATACAATCTTGTTTACGGTTTTAGCCAAGTCGAATACATAGAAGTATCACTTCACCACCTGTAGTATTTGGTGTTTTGTGGAGTGCCCTAGCTTAATATATAGTGACGTTAGTAAGGCAGGGAGAGCATGTTGTGGGGCGACGATCGCATCCTGTTGTAGGAGAAGGGGATCATTCTGGCGAACAACCACAAAGCCGCCATGAGCCAATGCTGTGGTCTGAATATACCTCTTGGCATCCCTAATGTTGTTAACTCGCTTCGAAGGGTGATTTCTTTTCATCAGGTGTGCTCGTGTTCGTCTAAGGTTCGAGCATTCACTTTGGATCTTTTTCCATGCAGAACGACTGGTGTACGGGAGTTTTTAGGATCTCCTGGTAATCTCCGCCAGTGAAGTCTTAAATACGGTTGGTCTTCTTCGAATACATCGGAGAATTCGGCGTTGAATCGTTTGAATCCAATCTTTTCTGGCAGAGAGAACATTACATCAGGGTGTGGGTTACTTCTTCCGGTTAGCCTCGAGGAACGGGGTATAGTGGCAGTACAGGGACAGGCAGTATGTAAGATTATTCCTCTACACCTCAGAGGTAGTCTTGTTCATTCCCAGGCACCACTGCTTCGGGGTGCGTGCACACCTACTGAGAGATATTCGAGAAACTGATATGTATTAAGTCGAGGTGATAGTTCGTTTATTAACTGCTGTCACGGCGCCAATAAATCATAATGTATGACACGAAACCGTTTGAAAGTAAGAAGAGATTTTATTGCCGAACGTACTAGAAAACAATCGAATGTAGCAAAAAACAAAAAACAATATGGATGACTCGAAAGCCTCAGCAGACGATAAGAGAAAACTACTCAGTTATATCGTTAGGAGAGTAGAAGTGAACCCTCGGTTTACTTTCGTCAGCCTCGTAATCCTCGCTTTCCTTAATTTGTCCTTTAGTCCTCACATTCCATGTGCGATGTTTTTGGCAAGGGGGGAAGAATTGCTGTTCTCCGGGTCAGAATCTAAAGTGTTATTTTTTTGCTTCTTACATCAAGTGGCTTCATGCCTTGTCTTGAGAAATTTCCATAAAATAAATTTTGAAATATCGTACCTGTCCGTTTACTATGTCCATAAGTTTATACTGGCGTATAGAAAAAAATGATTTCATTTCTTCTAAATTTATTTTTATTAATTTATTTTTATTAACTAGATGTACTTGCCCGGCGTCTTTTACTTTTTGTTTCGCTTTCTTTTTTTGTTAACCAAATTATTTTTTTGAATGGGATTTTGAAAGTTAAATTTAATTATTATGGTTTTGACCATTAAATTATTAATTAAACCAAATTGTTATAAAACTATGACTTATTTTGTTAAGATAATGAAATTATTTTTTTGAATAGGATTTTGAAAGTTAAATTTAATTATTACGGTTTTGACCATTAAATTATTAATTAAACCAAATTCTAATAAAAGTATGACTTATTTTGTTAAGATAATAAAATTATTTTTTTAATAGGATTTTGAAAGTTAAATTTAATTATTACGGTTTTGACCATTAAATTATTAATTAAACCAAATTCTAATAAAAGTATGACTTATTTTGTTAAGATAATAAAATTATTTTTTTAATAGCATTTTGAAAGTTAAATTTAATTATTACGGTTTTGACCATTAAATTATTAATTAAACCAAATTGTTATAAAACTATGACTTATTTTGTTAAGATAATAAAATTATTTTAATATCTATTCATAAACTTCTTAGATGTAAATAGCTTCGAAAATTTTGAATATTTAAATACATGAGTTTGCTAAGAGTTTTAAAACCCAAAATTACTTTCTATTCGACAGTTTAAATGCCCCTAAATTCCTTTCGAATTTTTAAAGGTTGCAAAGTAATTCATTCTTTTCGTTTTTCAGCTATTAAAATAGAATAAAGTGGCTGACTT
Source organism: Sepiola atlantica (assembly GCA_963556195.1). NCBI lineage: Eukaryota > Metazoa > Mollusca > Cephalopoda > Sepiida > Sepiolidae > Sepiola > Sepiola atlantica. Next base: position 36,697,487 of record OY744531.1, read on the forward strand.
TTTAACGAATTAACCAAAATGCATTCTGATGGATTTAATTTCGTACTTAGTGTTTTTTTATATCCGATTTTTGACATTTCCTTTTATTTTACACAATTGTTTTTTTTATTTCAATAAATATTCAATTAATAGTAAATTATTAAAAAATAATGTTTCAGTTACAGAGATGCAAGAAACACACATACACACATGAGAATTGGTAGCATAATTTATTAATATAGAGATGATAATTTTTTAATATTACGATGGCCGGTTACGATCACGAATATAAAACAAAGTGTTGAAAGTGTTTATTTTATTTTAATAATTGATGATTAAGAATAAAATTATTAAAATATGCAGACGTTATTCATTTATCATTCATTTCCTGTTGTGTTTTCATAAACATCTTTACAAAAAAATGTTTGTAATAAATAATGAACGAATTACGCATCTGTTGTTTTGGGGTTTGATTTTTAAAAATACAGCAAAAAAAGAATAATTATCGGATTTTGATTTATTTTTTTTAAATGTTATTGGAAGCATTAAAAAAGTAATTGATTTATTTTAGAAAGTTTATTTTTAAATTTAGAGGCAAAGAAACTGATGAACTCATGTTCTGTCAAAATTTAAACTTGATTGCACCATGAACTTAAGGGGAGATAATTGAGTATCTAGAGTTGTTCCCCTTTGACTGTGACTATACATCTCTCACTGGTCGCATTAAAACATAACGATGAAACAAAATCTTTGATTTGGTTTGTTTTACGGCGTATCAGCATAAGTGGATTTTATTCTATACTAATGGTCCACCACTTACCAACTCGAGTGTAAGGGTTCGTGAGATTTTCAGTTAGATGATGGAACAGTTCTATGAAAGGATTGAGAAATATGATTAATTTACAGGACGACTCGGCGGATATTTGTTAACATTGGACTTGAAAACGACCATATGGGAAGTTTTTGGAAAGAAACTCTATTCATGAATTTTCCGATACTGCCCCTAACCCCTAACCCATAACCCTACCCCTAACCTCTAATCCTAGCCCCCCCCCCTCCCGCCAAAAAAAAAGAAAAAGTAATATCCGGGAGGATTGTCTTATGACAACAGAACAGATACTACACTACTCTCCTCAAAGTAGGAGGTAATGCCTGGGAGAATGGTATCATGACGACTGAACATTGCCCCTTTCTCAAAGCAGAAGGTAGTATTTTGGTGCTCTTCCAAAATGTGATCTACCGAATGGTTTCTAATCCAATATGTGATCTACTGAGTTGTTTATATTCCAATATGTGATTAACCCATTAACCCTAACCCTAACCCATTAACCCTAACCCTAACCCATTAACCCTAACCCATAACCCATTAACCCATAACCCATTAACCCTAACCCTTAGGGTTAATGGGTTAATGGGTTAATGGGTTAATCATATATTGGATTGTAAACAACTCGTTTGGTCACTTATTGGAAGAGCAGTCTTTTTTTGTTGTTCATGGATGAATTAATGGCGACCCAAAGTATAAACAGAATAATCATTCTTTATAGACTAAAATAGTTTGGTAGAATGCTAAAAAAATAAAATATTTCTTTGCAGGAGGGAATAGTTTTTAGAAAGCTATAGAGTATTAATACTTTTTTGTAGAAACTTTCTTGAGAAATCCAAAAATTTTGTTTAGATTGACCAGCTCAAAAAGGTTTTTCGGGTCACCTACCTAGTAATGTCTACAACGAATTTCATTGAAATCAATGGATTTCACCAATATATGTGTCCACTGTAAATGGAGCACGACAGCAAACGCAGAATGGATGGTTCTTCTCCTTTAAGCAGATATGAGTGCATTGGCAGAAAATCGTCCCAAAATTAACATCTAATCAAAAATAAAATATACTAAAAATCACCGAATTTTAATGAAATATTCAGTGTTGAATTGAATAAAGAATTAATTTTAATGAAATATTCAGTGTTGAATTGAATAAAGAATTAATTTTAATGAAATATTTAGTGTTTAATTGAATAAAGAATTAATTTTAATGAAATATTCAGTGTTGAATTGAATAAAGAATAAATTTTAATGAAATATTCAGTGTGCTGAATTGAATAAAGAATGAATTTTAATAAAATATTCAGTGTTTAATTGAATAAAGAATGAATATTAATGAAATATTCAGTGTGTTGAATTCAATAAAGAATGAATTTTAATGAAATATTCAGTGTTTAATTGAATAAAGAATGAATATTAATGAAATATTCAGTGTGTTGAATTCAATAAAGAATGAATTTTAATGAAATATTCAGTGTTTAATTGAATAAAGAATGAATATTAATGAAATATTCAGTGTGTTGAATTCAATAAAGAATTAATTTTAATGAAATATTCAGTGTTGAATATAATAAAGAATAAATTTCAATGAAATATTCAGTTTGTTGAATTGAATAAAGAATGAATTTTTAAATATCTAATCTTTTTTTTTCTTTCGGAATTTGAAAGAAAAATATCTTTATTTGCTTGATCTTTGAAATCTATTTTATTCTCTTTTTTTTTGTTAATTTCTGAAATATTGATGAGAAAATTTAGTCGAAATTTAGTTTGGTTTAAAGAAAAAATCACTGACGACATGATGAGATATCCAATTCCATTGTTTGAAATATTGCACATGTATGTGGTGTACATGTAGGTGATATATTAGATAAAGAATTAATAAATGCTATTTTAGTAAAATTGTATCTTGGCGATAAAAATGGTTTTATGTTGTTATTTTAAAGATTATTACATGATGAACCATTTAAAATCTATTTACCGCATGAAATCTGTAGAAAACACGTTTAAAATGTGTAAATATGCTAGCATAATCGAGGTTTTTACAAGATGGCGTCATACTGGAAGCGAAAGTAAGTTATTATGTAAAAAGCAAACTGAGTTTACATTACCTAAAACGAAGCAAGCGTTTTCATTATCCCAGAAGCAATTTTAATCATTCCCAGAATAGTATGTAATAATGGCTACTGTTCCTAGAATGCGTCAAACATATATTGGTAGTTTTGGTTTGGTAGTTTTGTTTTACGGCATATCAACCCTTTTTGGGTTATCTAATGCCGAATCCGGTCATTATAGTAAAAGATTTATGCTTCAAGTTCTAAAAATAAAATAAAAAAGGGAAGGGAGAGGGGCTGTTGTTTTTGTTTTTGGTTTTGTAGAACATAATTAAGTTTTACAAAACAAAAAAAAAAAAGTCAATGTAGGTGAATTTCGTCTCAGGGAGCCACAGGGCAGCCTGATCTGGTATCACCAGAAACATATATTGTACATGAGGTATATGACAATGATTTTATGCGGACTGAAGACATAGCATTGCTCCAACTTGTCATAAAGTTGGCTGACAATTGTGAAATGATTGAATGGGTTGCCCTCCTATCTTGCCGAATTTGTGTGGAGAGAAAAGGTGGAGGTAGCATACTAAATTCAGCTAGATGCTCTGCTGCATCACTGGTATTTCTACAAAACTTTCTTTCTGTTTTTTTGGGGGGGTTTGTTTTACGGCATATCAACCATCTTTGGGTCATTTAATGCCGAATCAAGTTGTTGAATGGTATTTTTATGGGTAGGACGATTTCATTTTTTAATTGGTAATATGCTCTAAAAAACTTTGTTTACTTTAATTCATTTATATTTTTATAGTTTTAACAGCATGTCAAAAATTAGGGTTATTTTATGCCGAATATTTAAAACCTGACAATGTTTCTCCTTATCATTAAGTTGAGAAAACACACATGTTAAAAATAAAAGTTGTTAATATTTGTTTTATTGAGATAACACAAAAGTGGTTACGCATTATCTATAAAAAAAAGGTTGTGAAACAATTTTTTTTATAAATACTTGAATTTAAAAAAAAAATTATTTTTATAATTCACTACAAGACTTTACTTCGTTTCATTACACATTGTTTACGATTCAGGTTTTTGTATTGCTCATGGAGCCATCATTATCTTAAAAATAAAATATTATTGGTTATACACTATTTTTATTCGATTTTTTGAAGAAACTGAGGGGCGGGGAGGGGGGGGTCACATATATTTTGTTTTCAGTAAGTAAGTTCTCAAAAATCAGGCGGGGGGGGGGCTTTCTGGGGTTAACACGTGATTTCTATTTGAGATACATAGATATCCGAGTGTTCAATCAAGATTTTCCTCTATCTCTCAAACGTTGAGTTAGTAACGAAGTGAAGAACATTAATTTTCTTCTTCCAAAATGACCAGTTTACTATGTTATAGTATATCTTTCTTTTGGTCTCTTGGTCTTACCGGACTCCAGTACAGGTATTCATCTTGTCTGGTGGAGTAACCAGCTAAGTGCTGTTACTTGAGGTAACATCACTAGGATGAGATGCACCATTTCTCGTATGAACAAGTGTATAGACGTGTCAAGGGGATCTTGTTTGGGCTTCAAATACTATGTTAGGCAGTGTCACCAGAAAAGCCTCCTTCTCTGCGGGGTCATATCCGCTGAAGACTCAGAGTGGCTGAAGAACTCTGCCAACGTTGTGTTTTTTTACGGTTGAACATAGACTCGTCTATCTCAACCGTATGCCCTGGGCCTCCAATCTGATGAGGATTTCTTAAAAAGTGTTGTTCGCAGACTTCTCGCAGAAAATTTCAAGATTTGACGGCTGGCAGCTGATTGGCTAATCGATTTGGCATCTTTCGGCTGTTTACATAACGTGCCCGAAAGCTGTCGATGCAAAGTTGATGGAAATTGGGTCAGATTCTGTATCAGTACCGGTAATTCAAACTCATGTATATCACATACGAGCCGGAAGATCCGCTTTTGCCTGGCAATAAATAAGGACCCCCATGTATTATTTAATTTAGTTCATTCAGGGAAGACAACTTTTTATTTTGTGTTTTAAATTTTAACTGTAAGAGTGAGTTATCCAACTTTGAATCTATCAGGATCCGGTGATTCCAATGAATGGCATTTGAGCAATAGTTCGCATTTTTATTTTTATTTTTTGTTTTTGTTTTAGAACATATTCCAATAACCATACATTCACAAACTTCCCTTGGATTTGTTATTGTTTTTTTTTTCCTGTGCCTGCCTCCCATCGGCTTTATTACAGGAGTCTAATATTAGAATTTATCAGAGTTAAATCTAAAAAATGATATACATCATATTTTTGGGTTGCGTGAGACAGCAATCCTGGCAGGCACTGGTGGGCATGAAAAGTGCTACCAAACTCCAGAGTGATCTGAAAGTCTTGTTATTTAAATGTAAGCGTGCGTTTGTCTACTTATTCTAAGATTAATTTATTTAAATAGCTTACAGACTGGTCCGAACGTCTTGTTACCCCTACAAAAAAAAGGTAACAAGAAAAAATGAACAATCACCAATCACAGTTTCGTAAATGACATAGGTCATGAGACTGTACTATTTTGAGCCATGAAAATGATTGTGTTTTTTACTGTTACTTTTTACTTTTACTGTTCTACTGATAGACACAATTATGAATATAGTTTGTATTTTCACTTGCATCATCAACCGGAAGATTATTGTCAAAGTAGAATTAAAAATCAGACCTATTAATACGGGTGGGACGTAATGGGTGAACATTTCAGATTCATGCTAGTAGTATTTTTTTGTGTTCATTTATATATAAATAACACTAAACAATTAAACATTTTGAAAATTTTGCAAAATTCAGAAGGTGCAGGCCAAAAATAACCGTTAGGGCTCCACGGGACTCAAAATCCATCATTATTCGGTGAAAAAGTGGTTTCATGCGACATTGCAGGTCCTAAAACATCCTCAAAAGCTATGAATGGATATAGATGGTTAAATCTGATATAGTACCTTAATTTAGGACCATTTTCAGGCTGTGAAAGGGTTTTCATGAATGTAAAATAGCCAAAATCTAGTGGCCTGCACCTTCTGAATTTTGCAAAGTTTTCAAAATGTTTGATTGTTTAGTGTTATTTATGTATAAATGAACACAAAAAATACTACTCACATGAATCTGAAATTTTCATCCATTACGTCCCACCCCTACTATTAACCAATTTTTTTTTTTTAATATGATAATATATCTTTGAAATAAGTTACCAGATCAAATTACGAAGTGCAATAGCTTAAAATAATTTAAGATGCCATCGGATGAATTTAGAAATATTGGTAAAAAAGCGAATTTAGAAGAACTTTTTAGGAACTATCAGATGAACTATTTAACAGAATTTTATTTTTATATTAATAAAATGATCTCTGGAATAGTTTATTTATGGGTCGAATTGAGAAGAGTTAAAAAGGGAGATCCCCAAATAGGCATGATAAATAAATAAACTGCCTTTGAATCCCGAAACTTCTCGTTCAACTTAATCCAATCATATGAGGTGTCTTAATTTGGAGAAACCTTAGGAGTGGTGTTGTTTTCATACCAAATCGAATATACGTTCTTGGCAATCAGTCCAACAGAGTCTGGACCATTTGAGTTAGGTGGCCTTTTTTCTGTCGGACTGAGGTATGGCTTTGCAGTCCTAGGAAGTCCACCTTCCCAGACTTTACCTCCTCTCTGTGAGAAGGGATTAGTTTAAATTTAACGGTTAAGTTTAAATATAAAGATTAACTTTTCAATCCCCAGCTTGCAACCTTGTGTTCGTTATAATTGTGGTACTAGGACACTGAACGTTACATATACGTAATTCCGCCACGAATGTAAGAATGTGAAAAGGTTGAAAACCCGATGAAAGGAAAACAACTCGTACTCAATAAAAATGAATAACACATCGTATCACAAATTATAATCATATATTTGTATAAAACAACCAAGACAAATTAACAATACATAACAAGTATTTATTTTATTTCAAAAGATCAACTAATATTCTTTCCGCACAAACGAAGTTCATTGTAAGAGGCTGGTTTTAGTTATTCCGAGAAAGTTAATCAGTCAGGATAAGAATTAAAAGTTCAAATATAGCAATTAAGAAGGCGTATAGCCTTTATGGAAAATGAAAATAGGAAAGTCTTTTTCCTTACGTAATTCGTGGAAAACAAATGAGAAGTCCTTCTCCTCTCATGGGAGGTCGAGATATGAAAGTAAATGTGTTAAAATCTCGGGGAACGATTGAATGAGATCATTTAACACAACAATATATAACAATATGAAAGTTCAATTTTAGGACGAATTAATATGGTATATTTTTGTTTTTTTGTCCTTATGTCGTAAACACATACCTTTTTGGTTTGACGGCGGAGGGAAGGATATTTTAACAGAATTATAGATTCTGTGGTCCGTTCTTAACGAGCTGTTTTTAGGGTCCCGAGATATACGTAATCTCAACTTCGGAGAGGTAATATGATTGACTGGTCTGTCGTAGTCAATTTTGTTGGACCAGGTTTTTTCTTTTGGTGTCCAGTAGACAGCAGTATTAAACGTCGCTGTATTTCTTAGCCGTTAATTTTCGAATTCCACTTTTCCTATTTTTGATTTTGTGTGCGGGATAAATTGTTCGATATGACAGCTGGGTGAGCTGCCAATCTCCTAGACGTCCGCTCTAAACGCTGCTCGACGACCTTCTTCTCGCCTCGATTTTCCCGCTCTCCTGCATAGCAACAATATTCTCCCATTTGATTGGTTGACTCCTCCGCCCGTGCAAATGTGTGGGCTGAATTATGAAAGCCTGTCTGTCGAACTTCCTGTTGATCCATTTTGACATGGTGTTGCCCGTCTGCACCCTTTTTCTTTATGCGTAGGGGAGCATGTGCCAACAAGTCCCCTGTTCCTTTTTTATGCTTTATGGGGCAAAATATGTGGATATAACATGTTCCATCTTCCCGCGGTGGGAGAGAGGTAATACTTTCTTTCTATAGAATATAATTTGTGTGAAAAACACAATAATTTGGCCTCGGATATAAAGGGAGATAAGTGCCTTTAATTTTCAGCAGTTCCGTCACCAGATTTATCTCCCTTAATTGCAAATGGCAGCTTCTAGTGAAGATGAATCAGTATTACCGATTTGAAAAGTAAATAAAAAATAACAATTTTAATAATCATATTTTGTTTTCACTTGAGTATAATACTTCTACGAGCCTTCAAGCATTTTAGCACAATGTTAAGTTGAAAAGAAGAAATGTCCATACTCATTTTTTAATAAGTGTCCTTACTCATTTATTAATAAGTGTCCATACTCATTTTTTAATAAGTGTCCAAACATATGAATTCTTCTGTATGTAGCGTTGCTGCTTTGTCGGTTGTTATTGTGTTTCCATTATTCTCCGGCTCGCGGCTGTAACGGAATCAATACATAACAATTCAGATAGGAACACAGAATGAACAAGAGAGACGACCAGTTGATGTGAGCACTCCGATCGCTCCTTCGTAAGGGTATTTATCTACCTCCCACAAAGTAAAATGTGACTCAAGGTCAGAAAGTGGGATTTGATAAGTCAGCACCCTAGAGGAAGAGCACTTGTGACCTTCAAAAAATGCCTGGGCAGCCCCGTCGGCATTCCCCGGTAGGGGCGCCTCAGGCGATTAGCAATAAACTAACCCCTTCTCAAAGGGTGATCAGGCAAAGCCTGAGAGGGTGGACCTCCTAGAACTGCACAGGACAAACCCACAGACCGGCGGAATCAAGTCCCGAAGGCCAAGACGATACCGGTCTATAGGGTGTAGTATCCATCGGAACAGATACTGCACTTTTATCTTAGCCAAAAGGCCAATCGACACGTCAGCATTTATTATATAGCATGAGAAATATACAAGGGAAATAACTCCAGAATGACTGATGTAGAGGGGGGTAATTAGGATACTATTTGGATTTGCATATCTCGTGTGTAAACGCTGTTGCTGTTTCCAAATGCACGAAAGGGCACAACACTACACTGTACAATGTCGGTCTCCAAACCTTTCATTTGGCGCAAATACAAAGGAAATTTGTAGCAGGGATTAACTGTATTTTACTGTATTTGTTTTGTGATTCAATTTATTTTGCTTTATTAGAGGAATTATGTTACAGAGGTAAATTGTCTGCGGTGTGAGCCAATCAAAACCTTTGACAGAACAATACAAGTTACTGGACTACTTCGACTAAAAAACAGAATTTAATCAAAAGACAGTTTGCTCCACGACTTCCTCGCGTCAAGATGGCAGATCTTTGAAATGACACATTCTTTCATATCTCCACAGAAAGATACACTCAAAATAACTTTCCACGATGGGAAGACTTTCAACTGTTCTTATTTATAACGATGATTCCAACCAACTTATCTTGGCACTCTGTCAAAAGCTTTCTTCAGATCGACAAAAGTAAAATACAGGTTGTTATTATTATTAAGGTACTTCTCTTGTATTTGTCTCAGGATAAATATGGCACCAGTGGTACTTTGCCCAGGCATAAAATCAAACTGCATTTCATCTATGCTTATTTGACTTTTTATTTGCAGCTCAATTATTTCTCTCAGTTTTACGACCCGATTCATCAATTTTAATCCACTGTAATTACCTCTATCTAGTGCCTCCTCTTTACCCTTGTAACAATTCACAATTGTATTAAGTTCCCAGTCTTTCGGGATAATCTCTTTTATTATGATCTGATTTGTCAAGTCTGTGATTATCTGAATGCCTGTTTCACCCACAGCCTTCAACATATCTTCAACAATGCCTGAGGATTCTCCAACCTTACACTTCTTCATCTTACTCACTGCTTCCCATACCATCTCTCTCTCTCCCTCTCCCTCTCTCTCTCTCCCTCTCCCTCTCTCTCTCTCTCTCCCTCTCTCTCTCTCTCTCTCTCCCTCTTTCTCTCTCTCCCTCTCTCTCTCTTTCTCTCTCTCTCTCCCTCTCTCCCTCTCTCTCTCTCCCTCTCTCTCTCTCCCTCTCTCTCTCCCCCCCCTCTCTCTCTCTCTCTCTCTCTCAATTCTTATAGTTGCACCTGATACTGCTTTTGCAACTTCTAGTTTCTGCATTCAATAATCTTTCATAATGGCATTTCCAAACATTCCTCTTATCCTGTTCATTTCTTGCCAACACTCCATCATCATTTTGAATGCACTTCTCTCCAAAAATATCTATATTGTCTTTGCCATCTGTTTAGCGATCCTGAATACTTCATTCTTTTGCTTACTCCTTTGTAGTATATCTAGAAAATCTCCTTCTTGGCTTTGTATATTGCTCTTCTTGCTTCACCATTTGCCTCTAGATACACATCTTTATTCACTAAACCCTTTATCCACTGACTCCTTGGTTTCCGTTTTTCTTTGATACACATTTCAACTTCCTCATTCCGCCATCATGTCACCTTGTACCTTGAGGGCCCTTCCGTCCATCCATGTCCGCTCTGTAACCTCTAACAGTGTATCTTTCAACCTCTTCCACTGTTCTTCCACACTCCCAGAAGTGGATCCAGTAACCGAAAGTTCCCATACTTGGCTTCTAAACTCGTGATTCACATATTCTTCGTTTAACCTCCACACCTTTTTTCCTGGGGATAAACTTTCTCTTTACCTCATGAAATTTCTTCAGCAGTAAATGGCAAATAACCGAACTTTGCTGTGTTACAAATTCTTCAGCAGGTACCACTTTCACATTACTCAAGAGATTTCTATCGTTTTTCATAACCATCAGATACTCTAACCCTAACCTTAACCCTAACCTTAACCCTAACCTTAACCCTAACCTGGGTATTTGCTGTACCAGATACATATGTAACCAACATGGATGTCATTTTTCCTAAAACGGTGTTTGCAACCAACATGTCCATGGCAAGACCAGATTCAAAAATTCTTTCTCCTTCAGCATTCCTATCACCATATCCATTTCCTCGATGAACACCCTCAAAACCACCAGGGATCTTTCCAACATGACCATTGAAATCTCTTGTCACAGCAAGTACTTCCCTCTCATCAACATTACTGATTACTGTAATAAGCCTGTCATAAAACTCATCTTTTGAATCTTCACTCAAGCCACATTGTGGTGCATAAACAGATATTGCTGTGAATATTTTCTCACCAACCATCAACTTCATCAGTATAATTCGCTCATTTACACACTTAACTTCAATCAGTCTTTCTACCCATCTCTCTACAATAAAAAGTCAATACTACCTATTCCCTTTTCATTTCCAATCCAATCATTTCCTATCCGATACAGCTTATATCTTGCATTCTTTCCTACGAACGTTCTAGCAGATTTACCTCTCCAACGAGTTTCTTGGACACAATACAAACCAATACATTTTCTCTCAAGAAACTCAACAATCTCACCAAACCTTCCAAGCAAGCTTCCAACGTTTAAACTACAAAAACCTGAAATGCAACCGAATTTCTTTGGAAACATTTTCTTAATTGAGGCAATAATTTTATAGGTCGGATGTCCTTCCTGACACTAACCATAGTGAGGTGATGGGGACCAGTGCTTTTATCAAGACACCATCTCTAGGTGATTGCCTACAAAGGCTAAAAAGCGCTTCCCTTGCCCTTTTATTTTTCATTTTTTATTTGTTTTTCTATAAAGAAGTAATATTATTCTCTGGTTCTGTGCTCGGCTACCCTCCATGCAGTCCAACATCGTTTTGTGGGGAGGGTTAGCCATCATTTCCTAACTGTCATTACATAACTGATATTTAAATTAAAGTTTAAAATCCTTTTTTCATTCCAACGAATCACCTACTCCTGCTCTCCTGTGCATAGCTACAGTATTCTCTCATTTGATTGGTTGAATCCTCCGCCCCCACAAATGTGTGGGCTGAATTATGAAAGCCTGTCTGTCGAGCTTCCTGTTGACCCCCTTTTGACAAACGTCGCCTGCCTGCACCCCTTTCTTTATGCATAGACAACAAGTCCCCTGCTCCCTTTTTTATGCTTTATGGGGCAAAATATGTAGATATAACACATTAAAGTTTAAAATCCTTTTTTCGTTCCAACGAATCACCTACTTTTTAATTTACTCTTAGTTTCTTTTTTTATTTGCTTTTTGTACATTGAAAGTTCACAACAAAGTCCCCAACCCATACATACACACACAACTGCCTTTCTTTTTAACTGTCGGTTTCATGAGATATGCAAGAAAGAAGAAAAATAAAAGGTGTATAGACACTTAACATAAAAAAACAACCAACGAATGTTAAAAAAAAACAAAACAACAATGTAGGTATGAATATAAACAATAACAACATGAAAAGTAACTTTTAAAAAATTTTGTTCACCCCAAGCAAAGCATATTGCCACTGATGCATAAGCAGCTAATATAATAAGGTTCAGATTTATAGGGTCAATGGGTAGGAAGTAGGTCAGCAAGATGTTTGCTCATATTACATTTAAATTTCTGCATGTTGGTATGGTCGGGGAAGCAGACAGGAAATTCCAAAGGCAAGTGATTTGAGGAAATAAACTATTAGAGTTGGGAATCTTCCCACATCTAGAAATCTTTATAGTGAAGGGGTAGAATTTTGAAGCAAGTCAGGTGGGAGTATTTATATTGAGGAGGTACAAGTGTAATAAATTTATCAGAGCACATTCCGTGGAAGTACTTGTAAAACAAGCACAGGGATGCCACATTGTGGTGATGAGACAGGGGCTGGAGCTTGGTAGACAGCATAGGACCTATTAGGTGAGAGATTCTTTTTTGCACCCTGTCCAAATGGAAGAGACCAGAAAGGAACCCCAAACGAAAGTGCTTCGATGATAGAAGTTATTCAAGTAGAAAGTGATCTGGCACCTGGGGGCTTTTACAGTGAAGGGGTTGGTTTATGCTGCTAGTCGGGTTTGTCGGGTGTATTTACGCTGGGGGGGGGGTAGAAGTGTAGCAAGTCTGTGGGAACACATTACGTGGAAGTACTTGTAAAACAAGCACAGGGATGCAAATCTGCGGCGATGGGACAGTCTGGAGCTTGGTAGACAGTGCAGGACCTATTAGGTTAGAAAGAATTTTTGCACCCTGTCCACGAGGGAGAGACTAGTGATTGATGCACCACCCCAGATGTGACAACAATACTTCAAGCATGGGCGAATTGTGGCCTTATAGAGATATAGGATACTGGAAGGTGTGATAAGTTTTTTAGCTCAGTAGAGGGAGCTGACCTTGTTTGCGGCAGACTTGGCAGCAGTTTCTACATACTTATTTCACTTAAGAATGTCAGGCCAAAGATTTTAAACATTAGACTCTTGAGAAGAGTGCTATCATCCATGACAATCGGTGGTTTGGAAAGGTTTCTTATAGTCGTTAAAGTAAAGGAGCTTTGTCTTAGTAGCATTGAATGTAGCAATACATTTTTGACCTCATTTTACTACAGACTGGAGATTATTTTCTAAGGATTCATCAATTAGCTTGGATGTGTGTACCTTCGATTTGTCCATATGTCGAGAATAGAGCATGATGTTATCAGCAAATACATCCATCTCAGACGCAATTATATCAGGAAGGTCGTTTATAAATATCAGATATAATAAAGTTAAAAGTATCTACCTCTGGGGCACACCTGCATTAGTGTAATGTTGTTTGGATGTATGGACATCAAAACTGATCTGGATCTTTTAGCTTAGAAGGATCTGATTATATTAAATATTCGACCAGTAATGCTGTACAAGTTAATTTCCTGAGAAGACCTTCATGCCAGACCTTTTCAAAGGCCTTAGATATATCAAGCGCTCCTGCCCTAGCTTCATCTGCCTTGTCCAGTATTTGGTATATGTGTCCAGAGATGACCGTTAAGATATCTGCAGTAGAACACGATTTCTTAAATCTATACTGTTGGTCAGAGAGAAGTTTAGCATTTTCAAAGTGGTAAACTATCGTTAGATTGATTGATTAATGATTCAAAGATTTTAGTAAAGAGTAGGAGGAGACTTATGGGGTGATAATTTTGCAGATGAGTTCTATCACCAAAGTTCTTGCACACTGGTACCAGAAAGGCAATTTTCCAGGGAAGCAAGATTCTTTAAGGCATTTATTATAGTGTTTGGAGAGGACATGGGCCAGCTCAGCAGAGCATTTCTTTATAATTGTCCCAGGGATAAGATCCGGTCCACATGTTTTGGAATTGTTGAGTTTTTTTTATGATAGTCAGAACATGAGAAGGGATGATGATCAGATCATCTAGTGCGGTTTCCGTCCATAGTGGAAAATAAGGGAGGGAGTGGTTTGTGGATTCCAAGGTTGAGTGTAGGGCAAACCGTTGGGCAAGCAACTCAGTCCTGTCTATTTCTATGGAGCGACATAATGATGGTTAGTGGAGGAATTGTTGATTTCTTATTGCTCTTCACGTTATTATATATTTTCCAGAAATTACAAGTTCTTAATAATCTGTGACGTGATGCAATTTTTAGTCATCTTAGTATACTTACTCTTAGTTGCAGCTATCATACTTTTAGTCATCTTAGTATACTTACTCTTAGTTGCAGCTATCATACTTTTAGGCATCTTAGTATACTTACTCTTAGTTGCAGCTATCATACTTTTAGGCATCTTAGTATACTTACTCTTAGTTGCAGCTATCATACTTTTAGGCATCTTAGTATACTTACTCTTAGTTGCAGCTATCATACTTTTAGGCATCTTAGTATACTTACTCTTTGTTGCAGCTATCATACTTTTAGGCATCTTAGTATACTTACTCTTAGTTGCAGCTATCATACTTTTAGTCATCTTCGTATACTTACTCTTAGTTGCAGCTATCATACTTTTAGGCATCTTAGTATACTTACTCTTAGTTGCAGCTATCATACTTTTAGGCATCTTAGTATACTTACTCTTAGTTGCAGCTATCATACTTTTAGGCATCTTAGTATACTTACTCTTTGTTGCAGCTATCATACTTTTAGGCATCTTAGTATACTTACTCTTAGTTGCAGCTATCATACTTTTAGGCATCTTAGTATACTTACTCTTAGTTGCAGCTATCATACTTTTAGGCATCTTAGTATACTTACTCTTAGTTGCAGCTATCATACTTTTAGGCATCTTAGTATACTTACTCTTTGTTGCAGCTATCATACTTTTAGGCATCTTAGTATACTTACTCTTAGTTGCAGCTATCATACTTTTAGGCATCTTAGTATACTTACTCTTAGTTGCAGCTATCATACTCTTACAGTGGTTTCATGATGCTACAATTTTTGTTTATTTGTAACTGACTTATGCTTGCTGCCTATGCGCAACAGCAGCTGCTCAGGTCGAAGTTAACCATTGGAGAGAGGAAGGCTTGCTATGGAATTTCTTTCCAGCTTGATTAAAAATTCTTTAAACATTTAGAGAAAATGTCAAATTACGCTACAAAACGTACACAATACGGGTATTCACCTTTAATATTTCAGATTTACATTTTTATTTTTTGGGTTTATTGATAATAATATTGTGGGGTCTGCACGAGTGTGAACATGTGTGAGAGTAGAAGGGAGGTATATATGCAGCTGGATTGTATTAGGAGACTAGCTGTAAGAAGGGCAGGCAGTGGGAGGAAAGAAAGAGTGAGTATAGCGTGGCAGGAGTCGACCAGTGTGTGGGCGAGAGTAAGCATATAAGCAGACTAAATCTATACCACAACCCTTACCCCCACCCGCACCGACCATTTAGGGTTTTCTACTAATACGCTTACCCTTTGTTCTTAATAGACTCGTCTTTTCAGTTCTTTTTGTTACCTTTAGAACAAGTTTACTCTTGTCGTTTGTCATGAAAGGACGATTGATCCAAAAATATCTATTTTAAGTTAGTATCAGCTTTTTATCCTTTTTACCTTTTTAGCGAGTATACAGATCATAATCTATATATCAGCTACGAGCGGTATAAGTAGGCGTTAAAATAAGGTGTGCCCAAAAAACGGCGAAAAAAGAATTAGCGGGAATTTTGATTTAAAAACAAATGTAAATTAAAAATACTAAAATATTTTTCTCCTTTTCATTTCTTTTCAACTTTTTTTAAATAACATTTCTTAAATAATTTTTTTCAAAATCTATCTTTTATCTTGTTTGAATAATTTCTAAGTCTTGTTTGCATTTTAAATTTACATCATGGCGTCTTAGACATAAGCTTTGCCTACTTTCTAAACAAGGACATAAATCATAAGCGGCATAGGGCCTGGTCAGTACTGAATGGGTGACCATTTGGGAATACCAAGTGCTGTATATGCTCTCCGCTTATCCCGGCATTGTTTCCAGTCGACTTGCACTTCTTCCTTGCCACTGGAATAATCAAAGAGTGTCGACTCAGGAGAGGTGTGGTTGGGATTGTGCAACCCTTGCTTCACAATTACACGTGCAGCCACCATTACAGGGGGTATCCATTGTCTCTAAATACTCAGCGGAGGCCATGGAGAAGTCAAACAAAAGCTTTACCTACTTTCTTAAACAAGGACAGTTGTGAGACTGCATATCTCAACCTGACAACGTAAGGATGGGCCAAAGTCTTATGTGGGCCTTACTACTCCATATTCTATGAAGTTATACCATGGAAACATTGATAACTAAAAAAATATTGATCTGACCAGGCTGACATTTTTCATGGTCGTTACTGTTATTAAAGAGCATCAAATAAATGCATCAAATTTGAAATTCCGTGAAAATTTTAAGTGTAACCTAACTTCTCACGGTCACGGTCAAAAGTCAAGGGCAAGGTTATATAGGATGCGAGACTTCATTCTCTACAATATGCGCCAAATTGTGAATTTCTGCGATGAACAGAACCAAAGTTATCACTGTGATCTTGACCTTTGATCTAGATATCCAAAATGTAAATCAGTTCTAAGTTGGACTATGACCAATATTTTTATGTTTACTGACGATTGGTCAAGCCATTTGGATGCTAAGCTGTACACAAACAAACAAAAAAAAACTATCGAAAACATAACCTCCTTGACAAAGGTAATAAAGTACCACCTGTAGTGAGGATTGAACCTTCAAAAGATTGTCACTTAGAATTGATTATTACTTAGCACTTTATCTGTTGTGCCACGGGTGCATGTGACCTATTTACATTGTTTGTAGCTAGTATACAGATTAAAATATGTATACTAGTCACAATCTTGTACATCTAAATGTTGTCAGAATAACACCCAAAATGAGAATAGTAATCCGAATTATTAAAATGATACAAATTATCAATCCTCATCTCAAAAATCCTGAAACATGAAAAATGTTGTTCTTCATTATTGTTTCATTTACTGGTAACCGTTTGTTAAATGTCTGTTGCATTTTTATTATTTTAATTATTTTAGTTTTAAAAATGCCTGCAATTTTTTCTTTAAAATTTATATGCATTATTTGGATTGTTTGGACTATTGCTCTCAAAGAAGGTTGGAGGTTAAAAATTTATATTGAAAATTTCTGTTCGTATGGAATAGAAAAATGAAATTTCGATATTTTTGTATTCTTTTTTAATATAACATTTTTCAAGAAAATGTTATAACCTTTTTAAAGAAAATGTTATAACATTTTCTTTTAAAATGTCTTCTTTCTATGTTACAGTGGGGCTTAATTTACAATTAGTGTGATTTTAAATATCTACAGAAAAAAATAAAAAATGTAAATAATTTAAACTTTTAATATCACATTGCCAACAAAGTTAGGGTTATGGTTTTAATATCACATTCTCAACAAAGTTAGGGTTATGGTTTTAATATCACATTCTCAACAAAGTGCTTTCAGTGGTATCATCTAACAGGCCCTAGACATTGCTGGTTTCCCAAGTCGCTAATATGGAATGTGACTTGTGTCGACACTTTTGTGCCCTCGTCAGTAATGGGATCAGTGACAAACCGTGAACATGTAGTAGCGTCAACAGAGGACCGCAAGTGCTCAAAATATGCTGGTCTTATTGACAGATTTGTGTTCCAACCAATCGCTGTGAAGACGAGTGGAGCGATAGACCTACCACGCGGAACTTCCTCAACAGCCTTTGTCTATTAATGACGCACCACATCGGAGACCATTGTGATCTGACTTGGCTTTACGAGCGCCTCTCCATCGCCACTATTTGTGGAAACACCTTGAGCCTACCCTCGGAGTGCCAAGCCAGCATGCCATCTGATGAAACTTTTTGATGTTCTGAATATAGGCTTTTTGAATTTGGTGGTTGTAAAAGATTTTCATGAACTTTAAAATTTAGATAAATGGATAAATTTGCAAAGTGGCCGGCCTTCAAATAATACTACCAACACATGGCACTGAAAATCGAATAGATTCACCAAAGTTTTGCTAAGTTTTTCTTTGCATGCTTTAAATATGCCTGGTATTTTTATTAATTGCTTATGAGAGAGCGAGAGAGGAACTCATCTTCGGTACCTTACTATCTCTCGAAGACGGCGTCTAGACTTATTCTATCTACATATACTCATATATATATATATATATATATAGAGAGAGAGAGAGAGAGAGATTTGGATTTTTCACTTAGAAAATAGATTATTCAGTGAAGACCGGGATTAGTCCAATAAAAACAAACTCGATGATACTCGATTACAGGGTACAGAGCATTTATATGTGATTTTGAAGACTTACCAAAGCATTCCGTTCCAATCAACACCACAAAATATATATATATATATATATATATATATATATATATGGAAGATTTTTTTTTTACCTGTGGGGGCTCGGAAATATCTGACTAGTACACAGGCGCAGGCTACCTCCTCTCGGTGTGTTGGACCCGTAGACCTTGTCAAGTCATCTATCTTAGAGAAGGAAAACTCTGATGATAAAATATTGCTACTAACCACTTACGTCTTGACAGCCAACCGTTGGGGAGGGAGGCCTCCTTAGTCCTGATCGACAACCTTCCTAGAGCTGGAATCTCAACTAAAGTATCCGGTTTGCAAACATATAATTGCTTAAGGAGTAGATAGGCTCTGCCTATCGTGCGGCCTTCGCACTCCTTCTCTGTCTATTTGCCAGGGCAGAGGTACCAGCGCTGGGACGCCTCTAAAGAGACCCAGTGCCTGGTCTTGTTTCCTGACTAGAACAATAAACGCTGTCTCTCTTTGTCTCTATCTGGGCAACTTAGTCAAAGTTTTTTCGTCACTAAGTCCTACATGACAAGTCTAGGTCTCTCTTGTTCCAGCAGGTTGAGGATACAGGTTAGACAGCTTGTCTGGCTGCTATTTCTGACTGTCAGTACAGGAGCCCAAACTCTTAGGTAGCGCTAAGAATGGCTGCTCCATCAACAATTGCATAATATCGTGGGTAACTATGTGTGCCATGTCGCGCATGAAAAGGGACCCTACAGTTATCTCTGGTGGGCTTTCCCGAGGCCACAAGCCACATGGACCAAGTCACGACTAATGGACTGGTTGTGTGAGATTACTGACACCAAACAAGCACCCACATTGCCCACCCCACTCTATCTTAAAACAAACATGAACTTACAAAGTAAAAAAATCAAACCTAAACCAGCTACCCAACAAAAAACATCTTCGCCTCCACTCTTGATGCTCGCATTCACAAATGTCCGGGCACTTAGAATCAACATTAACCACGTAGAAACCTTTCTCCTGACAAACTCCCCAGATATTCTAGCACTAAGTGAAACAAACCTTTAATCCTCAATCTCATCTCACCACTTTTACATGACTGATTACCTCCCACTCTACCGTAAAGACTCTGACAAACATATGCACAGGAGTTTATGTTCGGACCACCCTTCCCTTGACCAGAGAACATAGGTTAGAATCAGAACTCTGATCACATTGTGGTAATGATTTATATTGTCGTAAAAACTCGTCCAAAAGCTGATGAGCCGTTGCTCAAAATGACAAGAAACTACGAACAGGCTGATTTTGAATCTCTCAGAGACCACATCAGCGATTCCCTATGGATTGAAATCTTTTCACTCCCTGCTGATCAGTTTGCAAATGAGTTAACCGAATGGGTCAAAACAGGCATTGAAGCTTATGTCTCCATGTGAAAATTCTTTAGCAAACCCCACTCTCCTCAATGGTTCACCTCGGAATGTGCAGCTGCTATTGCTAAGAGACAGCAAGCATTCCGAAAATTCGGCTGCCATAAGTCAACTGCGAATAGACAGAAATTTATCGAGTCAAGAAATAATTGTAAAGTAGTGATAGGTGAAGCAAAGAGAAGGTATACAGAGATAACCTAAAAACGCATTCAGTCACAGAAACTAGGTACTCGTGATTTCTGGAAAATCTACAATAGTGTGGTGAACAATGGACAATCAACAATTCCCTCGCTATCAAACCACAATGATGTCGTTTGCACGGCAACTGATCAGGCTGAACTACTGGACCAGCGTTTCGCCTTAAACTCCACTTTGGACTCAGCAAACCACCCCCTCCCTAAATTTCCATTGCGAACTGATGCCACATTTGAAAACATGGTCATCATCTCATCTATGATCAGGGACATCATAAAAAACCTTGACACCTCCAAAGCTTGTGGGCCAGTAATAATAATAAAGAAATTATCTACTTAACTGGTCCCTATCCTCTCCAAATTCTACAACAAATGCCTTGCTGAATCTTGCTTCCCTGATAGCTGAAAAATTGCCTCTGTAGAACCAGTTTTCAAGAATTCTGGAGATAGAACTGATCCTCAAAACTACCGCCCAATCAGTCTACTCCCGATCTTTGTTAAAATTTTTGAATCTTTAATCAATCTGGTACCTAGTTAATACTAAACTTTTTTTCTGATCATCAGTACATAACAAGCTTGATGTACTGCGGATATCTTAACGGTTATCTCTGAACATGTATATCATACACTGAACAAGGCAGGTAAAGCTAGGGCGGTAGCGCTTGATATATCCAAAGCCTTTGACAAGGTCTGACATAAAGGGCTTGTCCTAAAAATTCACTCATATGGTATTACTGGACAAGGATTTAATATAATTAGATCCTTCCTAACCAAAAGAAAGATCCAGGTTGTTCTCGATGGCCTTTCATCTAAGAAACATGACATAAATGCTGGTGTATCCCAGGAATCCATCCTTGGACCTCTATTGTTCCTGATTTTCATAAACGATCTCCCTGATATCATTGAGACTGAGATATGTATATTTGCTAACGACACTATGCTCTACTCTCATCATGTGGGCAAAACGGATGCACACATATCCAAGGCAATGGCTGAATCCTTAGAAAATGACCTCCAGGCTGTAGTGGATTGGGGTCATAAATTGATGGTAACTTTTAATCCTGCTAAGAAAAAGCTCCTTTCCTTCAATAACTACAAGAAATCTCTTCGACCACCGATTGCCATGGCAAATAACACCCTACCTGAGAGTCAAACTTTCAAACTCCTCGGCCTATCATTCACAGATAGCATGAATTGGAACAAATACATTGAAGACATGACCAAGGCTGCTGCAAAGAAGATGCCACCCTCTATCGTGCTAGTAAACTTCTCACAACTGACATTATCCTGTATCTCTACAAAGTCACCATTCACCTATGCATGGAGTATTGTTACCACATCTGGGCTGGTGCACCATCCACTAGTCTCTCCCTCTTAGACAAGGTCCAAAAAAGAGTTGCTCATTTAATAGGTCCCTCACTATCCACCAAGCTCCAGTCCCTATCCCATCGTCACAATGTTGCATCCCTGTGCTTGTTTTACAAGTACTTCAATGGAATGTGCTCCGATGAACTTGCTGCTCTGCTGCCTCCTCAACATAAATACACTTAACCAACCCAACAATCAGCCAAATCCTATCCATTCACTCTGGAGGTTCCCAGATGCCCAGGAGCTTCTTTCCTCGTGCTGCAGACCTCTGGAACTCCCATCCTGCTTCCTGTTTCATCGACTGTACCGACATGCAGAAACTTAAAACTAATGTAAACATACATCTCGCTATACAGCTCCTAATTTAGGATGACCCCCAAAACTTTCACCCTAATTCTCAGTAGCCCTTTACGTCTACATTTGGGGTGAACTATGATAAAAAAATAAAAAAAATTTTAAGTGCTGAAAAGTAAGTATTTACAAAAATACCTCATAAAAAACCCTATGGAAGTAAATAGTCACTATTCATGGTGACATCAGTTGGAATTAACTTTTCAAATTGACATTAGATATATGGGACAAGTTTCAAATTTCAGTAAATAAATAAGAATGAGCGTAATACTATATTTTATTGTTTAACTGTTTAGTCACTGGGTTTTTTTTTTCAGGATATCAAGATATCTGAAAATCTCCAGATATTTTGATATTTTTTTTAAAAGAAATTTACTTACTTAAAGATTCTATTTTGTTTTAATATTTTTCTTTTACTTTATTTTAATCTGAACGAAAAAAAGGAATGACCTTTGTAATTTTTAATCAATTATCTTCTATATATAATTCTGAAAATGTGCCTGTGTGTTTCTATGTATTCAATGCATTTCCTCATTTTTTAATTGATTTGGAATGTAGCAAATTTATCGGAGAAAATGAAGACCACATTTACCTCAATGTAGATCGATAACTGCGCAGGGGACCCTGACTTTGCACAAAAAAAAACAAAAAAAATAAACCACAAAAAGTTGCACGTGGGAAAACATTTTACAGGAATCTGCAATTTTCTTGTAACAAAAAAACAAAAAGATTTGTATTAACGTGTTCAGATCGAGGGTCGTGTTCCCCCGATTATAAACGTGTTCAGTAAATCAAGCAATGTTGCATGCAAAGACAGAGTAATAATTAATAAACAAAATGAAGTAGTTCAAATAACGTTTATTGAACGTGTGTGTACGTGGAATGGTGAAGTGTGTGATGTATGCATGTGTGTCGATGGAAAAACAGTTCTTGAAAAGGTATAAGAAGAAATGAATCCGGCGTAGGAAAAGTCTTTGAAAGCCGTATACAAAGAAAATGAGTTGAGAACTCTTACCGTTGTCTGACCACGTGTGTTGGTAGTTGTTATGCCGATGCTAGTTGAAAAGAAAAAGAGAAAAGCGTGATGCGAAACGCTAGTGTATTAGCGTCGTTCTACCGAGGCCAATTGACCAGAAGAGAAGAGTGAAACGGAACGCTAGTGTCAGCGTACTCCTGTCGAGGCTGGTGAAGAAGAGATGGATTTTCCGTTTGCAACGGTTTTTATAGTCAGAAGGGCAGATAACTCGGGTGTCGCTTTACAGTGCCACCTGTCGGTGAAAAAGCGACACCTACCGGCAAACCGGTGTAGTTATGTTTAGAAAGGAGGAGGTAACTGCTACAAACGTCACAGTTCAGACGAAAATGTGTTTCATTACAGAATTGGTGCACGATAAAACTGTGAAATTAGATTTTCAGGTTTTGAGGACGAATTTAAAAATATAGCAGCTTTTGAACCATAAGGCCGTCTGAGGCACAGAAATGTTCAACAATTTGAACTTCTGTAAATACGATTATATTTTTATACTACGAAAATTTGTTGTCTGCTCTTGAAAAGCAATAATACAAGTTGGGTGAAAAGAACCAAGTATTTTTATATTTTCCATTCTTAGTGTTTTAGATAGACAGCCATGACCACATATACTCTTAAACTCCATTACCCAGGCTAGTTGGATAAGTATATTTCATTTTGATCAAAGAAAGTAAAATAATATTGTGGAGTCTACATTTGTGCCAGACGTCTATAAAAAGAAAAGACAACTCTTTATTTTTATTTGATTTATAATTTATAAAATTATGAAAATGAAAAGAAAAAAATTGAAATATTATTAAGGAATTCAGAACTTCGAGCAGTATTACATATGGGTCTTCATGGATTTCTGGGAAACGTCTGGTACACTTAAAGGCTTTAAAATCTACCAGCAATGATTTCAAATAAAGCCACTGTATTTAAACCCTAAACTCTCATCCATCAATGCTGAGTACCCCCCCCCCCCTTCCAAAATTGCAAATTAAAAAATGTATAATCAAGAATAAAAAGGTCATCTGGTGTCATGGGTTGTGGATAGGAGATCAATTTCATCATTCAATCCTCGAGCTGGGTATGTTCAAAAATATTCTTAATATTAATGAATGAAGGAAAGTAATCTTTTCTGACCCCTTCGCCATGCACTAAATTGGCCCATGGTAACATGGGCCGATTCAGTGCATGGGGTCAGAAAAATTACTTTCCTTCATTCTTACTGGTAAATGTTCGAAAAACAACACTGAAATTAGATCAAACAGTCAGCTGCTGATTACCTGTTCTTTTTCTGTCATCTTTTCTACTATATTTAAGCAGTTGCAAAAGTTTGCACAATGAATTAGAAATAGAAGCAGTCGGGGGAGAGGTATGTTTAAAAATTAACATTACACAGAGAGAAAGAAGTTTTAAAAGAAAGATGTTACACTTCTTTTTTTTTTTTTTTTACTATTCTACTTTTTGCCAGGACACCGAGCAACGTCGGATAGCCTTGCTAGTTTAAAAATAAGTTCAAATGAGCCTTTTTAGAGTTTACTTGAAATAAGCTTGTATATTCTTATATTCACATTTTATTTTGTTTATTTCATACAATAATTTGCTCTTTAAAATAAAATAGCTGGACAAAACATTCTCTTCGCTTTATTTGTGAAATTAAAAAAAAAATTCATATAACTATCGATTAGATTTATGCATCATCATCATCATCATCATCATCATCATCATCATCATCATCATCATCATCATCAGGGTCTTTTTTTTATTTCACTCCTGGTGGAGGAACCCCTCCCTGGTTTATTTCCACCTTGTTTTATCCCTGGTTAGGCGTGGCCAAGTAGGACCTAGTTGACTATCGAAGTTGTCTCTTCCCTGGGTTTTGGCCTTCCTCTAGGTCTTTTCCATTGTCTCGGGGTCCATTCTGTCGCTCTATATGTCTACCTGTTGTCTGTACATCTCGAATGGTAACCTGCCCATCTATGTTTTGCCATTCGTATGGTAGTGATGATGTCATTTACTCCAGTTCGCTGTCTGATCCAGGTGTTTCTTTTTCTATCATGTAAACTGATGCCGATCATAATGCGTTCCATTTTATATTGTGCCACTCTTAGCTTTTCTATTGCTGCATTATTAAGTGCCCATGTTTCGCTACCATATGTCATAACAGGCATCATGTATTCATTGAGCATTTTTTGCTTAATGGTCATTGATGACTTTCTTCTCTTCATGATGTTGTCTACTTTGGAAAAGGCTGTCCATCCAAGCACAATTCGCCATTTGATTTCAGGCATGATATCAGCGTGACTTCTCACCATCTTCCCCAAGTAGATATAGTTGTCAACTTCCTCGACAATTTTACCTTTGACTATGACTGGGGCTTTTGTGGAATATTTGTTTAACATGACCTTGGTTTTTCCAGTGTGCATTTTCAGACCAACTATATGGCTAGCATTGTGAATGTCGTTAAGAATCCCTTCTAATTCTTGAGGTGTGTGACTTGGTACAAAGATATCGTTGGCAAATTCTAAATGAGCAAGATATTCTCCGTTTATATTGATACATCTGCCTTCCAGTCAAGTTTATTGATCACCGAATCTTGCAGGCAGGATGTAAAAAGGTTTGGTGAACTGTTGACACCTTATCTGGCACCTCTTTCTATATTGATCTTTTCACTATCCTGTTGGAGTTTTAAAGTTGCTGTTGCTCCGTCATAAAACATCCTGATACATGTTTATGTAAGCACTATCAATTCCTTGTCTTTTCAAAGCTGTGAACATGGGGTGAATTCAATGGAGTCAAATGGTTTTTTCATAATCCACAAAGGCGAAACAAAGTGGTATATCGTACTCGTTAGCTTTCTCTTGGAGTTGGCTTACAACTTGAATGTAATCCATGGGAGAAAATACTGATTGGAAACCAGCTTGTTGTCTGTGTAGGTTTCTGTGAATTGTATTTTGCATCCTTTTGAGGAGAATTTGGGAAAATACCTTGTAAACAATAAAAAGTAGGCTTATTCGCCTGTAGTTTTTAATATCTTTCAAGTCTCCTTTCTTTGCGGAGGATGGTAACTGACGCAGTCTGCCAGTTGCTAGGCATTTTGCCTTTATTAAGGCATTTGTTGTATAGGCTGGTGAGAATCTCTGCGATCGGTTCACCCTCATTTTGGTGAATGCCTGCCGTAATTCCATCTTCACCTGGAGATTTATCTCTCTTTAGTCGTGTGATTGCAAACTGTATTTCGGATTTTAATATTGGAGGGGGTAGCGTAGCAGCCCTCTCTGTCTGTAAAGAGTTGATCTTGGGGTCTTTCAGAGTCTGAAAGTTGGGTGACTCGACCAGAAGAATAACCTGTTATGGTTTGAATAGCATGCTCAGAAGCAGAGCAGGTCAGGTGGACATCCGTACGCTTTGAAAGTCATACCAAGAAGAGGAAGAGTCTTGTTCTGAATTTGCCACGTGAGTAGAACGAGATTACAAACTTTTGTGCCTAAAGCACCCTCTTGTGTTTATACTGAAAATATGTATCCAAGGTAGATAACTCTTGTCCAACAGCTTCATGTTTATTACTAAAAATGGTAGCCATTTACAAACTCTTTTACGAAAGATGACAAAATTTCAAAATCGTAAATGGGAAACAAATTACTCAATTGTTTTCACTAAAACTTTAACTATTAACAATTCTGCATAAAGATAAAATTAAAATTGTATTTCTTGTAGTTACTGAGAATTGTTATCTCAAAAATCATTGTTTGACCAAGCTTGCCACACTAGGTTGTTGTGCGCTGACTACAAAGGTTTTATGTTAAGGTACCTATTTACTTGCCTCCTCACGAGGGCAAAATTAGACATAAAGCCGGTTTTTAATATGTGGAAAATCCAGCTCCTTTGGGGGAGCTGGATTTTCCACATATTAAAAGGAGGACTTTGGATTGGAACAAAAATAAAAATTGTCTCAGTCTAGAGTAGATCACACCCCATGGTAGCACTGATGTGCTTCCATACCCTACCCCCCGCCCCTCCATCAATCATGATTTAAAAATGCACACACACAATCAATAATAGATAAATGAATATAGTTTGTTAAATGCTTATTCAAATTCTAGTGAAAAATATGACTCACAAAATTATCGCACCATATGTCTCCTCCCACTCTTCACTAAAATCTTTGAATCATTAATCAATCTAGCGATAGTCCACCACCTCGAAAATACTAAAATTCTTTCTGACCAACAGTACGGATTTAGGCAATCCTGTTCTACTGCAGATATCCTAACACTCATCTCTGAATGCATATACCATACACTAGATAAGGCAGGTGAAGTTAGGGTGGTAATTCTTGATATATACAAAGGTCTGGCTTAAAGGTTTTCTCATGAAAAATTAATTTGCATGGTATTACTGGACGAATATTTAATATAATCAGATCCTTCTTATATAACAGAAAGATCCAGGTCGTCCTTGATAGCCGTACATCTAAACAACATCACATTAATGTGGGTGTGCCCTAGGAGTCAATACTTGGACCTTTATTATTCCTGATCTTCATAAAAAACTTCCCTGATGCAACCGTGTCCGAGATGAGTATATTTACTGATGACATGACGCTCTATTCTCGAAATGCAGGCAAATCGAAGACACACATATCCAAGGAAATAGCTGAATCCCTAGAAAATGACCTCTACTCTGTCGTAGAATGAGGCCAAAAATGCATTGCTACATTGAATGCTACTAAGACAAAGCTCCTTTACTTTAACGAATATAAGAAACCTTTCCAAACCACCGATTGTCATGGATGATAGCACTCTTCTCAAGAGTCTAATGTTTAAAATCTTTGACCTGACATTCTTAAGTGAAATCAGTATGTAGAAACTGCTGCCAAGTCTGCCACAAACAAGGTCAGCTCCCTCTACTGAGCTAAAACACTTATCACACCTGCTAGTATCCTATATATCTATAAGGCCACAATTCGCCCATGCTTGAAGTATTGTTGTCACATCTGGGCTGGTGCATCAATCACTAGTCTCTCCCTCGTGGACAGAGTGCAAAAAATATTTTCTAACCTAATAGGTCCTGCACTGTCTACCAAGCTCTAGCCTCTATTCCATCGCCACAATGTTGCATCCCTGTGCTTGTTTTACAAGTACTTCCATGAAATGTACTTCGATGAACTAATTGTATTTGTACCCTCTAAATGTAAATACCCCCGACAAACCCGACTAGCAGCAAAATCCCATCCCTTCACTGTAGAGGTCCCTAGATGCTGGAAAACTTTCTACTCTAATAACGTCTTTACTCGGACTGCTTACCTTTGGAATTCCCTCCCTGCCCCCTGTTTTCCCGACTGTACCAACATGCAGAAATTTAAATGTTGCTGCACAACTCCCAACTTAGGATGCCCCCTATAAATCTGTCCCCTAATTACGTCTCAGTGACAATATGCCTTATTTTGGGTGAATAAAATTTAATTAAAAAATTACAAAAAACATATTTAAAAACAATTTTTAAAAAAATGTGATTTTAGAAAAGGCAGTGGAATCAACTGAGGAAAAAAATCACACAGATTCCAATTTCTGTAAAAATTATAGACTCATCCAGGTTGTCGGGCTAGGATCAATAGTATGTTATCTGTTCTGTCCTCGGTCAAAAAAGAAATATTTTTTGACTGGGGCAATATTCATTTTTGTCCCATCCAGAATGCTCCTTTTGGGGAGTTGGATATCCCTCCTTACATTAAAAACGAACCTTGTGAGAAGGCAACAGAATACGTATCCCTGATTTTTTAAATTTTATCTGGCCTTTGACTAGAATAAAAGTGTTATAACTTCCCGGGCATTACTTTTTCCTTTTGGAAGTAGGCGGCAAAGGGTTTATTGCCTTCAGTCTTTTTTCGGAGGGGGAGGAATATGTTTATTTCCTGTCGCATGATGCGTTCTCATTCATAACATAGTGTGTTCCTTAGTCTGTAGAATCGAGGGGCACACATAAGTGTACCTCTTATCCCCTTAGCATGTAGAAGGGAGAGGAGCACACGGCTGTGTACCCTTTAGCCTGTAAAAGGGAGTGGTATACCCTTTAGCCTGTAGAGGGGAGGGGCGCATGGCAGTGTACCCCTTAGCCCCTTAGCTTGTAGAGAAGGTTTGCACAGTGATGTATCTCAGCTGGTAGAGGGAAGGGTCGCACAGCTGTGTAGTGTGTACCCCTTAGCCATTTAGCCTGTAGAAAGAGGGGCATCAACTTAATAAGTTAAGGAGGCCTGGTCACTGAGTTGGGTTTATCTGCTGACGTCACGGAGATTAGTTTATATGAAGCAGGTAAACAAGACACTTCGAAGAGAAAGGTTATTACATAGCAACATATAGACATATAACTGGTCATTTCTGTCTGAAATTATTTTATCTTTGATCTAGTAATTGTTTTGTATTTAAAAAGGGATACCAATGACTTTGTTTATGTCGTTTTCATGGCTGGAAATCTCATGGTGATTTGAAAGTAAAACTATAAAAAAAACTCATAGACTAAAATTCAAGATGGTTGACAAACTTGTCTTGATAGAAAAGGCTTAAATAAAAAATACTTTCTTTTCTTTAAAATTTGAAATATTTTTTACACAATAACAGGTCTGCATGAAACATTTTGTTTCTCCTGATACAAAATTAACTTTTATGCCTACCCGTCGACTGTCATAAAATAATATCAACTAGAAATTCGGTTCAAACTTATTTTTTTTGTATAAAAAACTTTAGTTTTTGTGCCATTCCTTATGTGTGTAATGAAATTCTAAAACATTGAATTAAAGTTCTGAACACTTTAAAAATAATTATATTTCAGGACAAGAAATACAATTGAAAACAAGTAAAATTGACAATAAAATAACTTTGTTTATATATTTATTTCCAAATAGTTTTGCATTATTTATAACACTTACAAAATTAATTATTTAATCAGTTTTTAATTATTTATTGCTTTAATTTTTTATATTATTTATCGTTTATTATTTTTTTTGTTTATTTAATTACTGTGTGCTGTCTATTCTTTATCAAAGTGTTGGAAGAGTCTTAATAACCGTTTTTCTTTGATTTGTGTTGTCCCACTCATCACTTTCAATGAATTAGTACATATATATATATATATACAGGGTGGGCAAAAATAAAGGTCCTATTTTTAAAAATTCATAACTTTTTTATTTATTGATTTTTTTTTTTTTTTTTTTTTTTTTAGAATAAGTAAAGGACCCCTTCCGAAGCAAGCATGAGCCGTATTAGCCCTAAGGAACGTACCCTCATTTAGAAAACATTATTTTTGCTTAAAAAACTCAAAACAGTGTAAAAAAACAATACTTTAGTTTTTGTAAGTTTTAAGAAGTGTTTTTCGGCTAAAATTTGTTTTGTTTATTTCAAAAAATCTCGGAAGGGTCAGTCTACACACACATAAAGTTTGGTGAGTTTAACTTTTATTTTGTGGAAGTTATTCAAATTCAATTTATTCAAATTTAAAGATAGGACCCTTATTTTGGCCCACCCTGTATATATATATATATATATATATATATATATATATATATATATATATATATATATATGTCTCTACTGGTTCTCTACTGAACTTCTGTATTCCTCTTATTGAAGGGGTCTATCGTCGTACACCCCTTTCTCTGCCATATTTCTCTCTGCGTCTCTTCCTCTCTCAGGGAGGGGTTGGGGGCGCCTCACTATAAAATAAATGGAATTTTCTTTCTGGCCCGGCGTTATCGCTAAAACAATTGCCTTTTCATTCTGCCACACAGCTGGTGACGATTTCTCACCGAGTTCATGATTAACGATGACAGGCCCAATTGTTTATCCGCTAAATCAAAGCAGACCTCCAGAATCCTTACTCAAAACCATATCTCTTTGTTGATATTTATTAGAATTAACGCTAAGATCATGGATTTTCTTAATCTTTAACTTCCCATCTGGCAACTGCCGCTTTTTGTGGTGGCGATCGGTGTTGACTATCAAACACGACTCCACCAGACAAACCGGCGCCTTGTTCCCGCCGTCCGAATAAGTTTGTTTCCACGTCAAATATATACTGGTTTTATATCTCCACTTCATCTCTACGCAGGGCCTAGCATCACCACCAAGATGCATACTAGTGCATAACCAGTGTACCCGATCCCCATTAGGCCCCGGACACTTTGTCACATATATATTTGTAAATAAAATTTAAATTTTCAACACATTGAGGATTTGGACCCAAGAGTAAATGTGGTATTATAGTGACTAAGTATTCTAGCAAAGAGTAGGATAGACAGAGGATGACTAACAACATTAAACTCCCCACAATTTTGATGGTCTTGTGCCTAGTTTGTTTAGAATTTAAATTATATTTTTATATTTTTTGCAATAAAATAATTAAAAGTGTAATATCTGTTCTGAGACTACATTTCGTCTTTTCTGTCCTCGGTCAGTAAAGGTGAATGAGAAATTCTTCTAGACTGAGGCAATTTAAATTTTTGTCCCAATCCAGGGTGCCCCTTTTTGGGAGCTTGATTTTCCTCACATTAAAAACCGAACTTCTGTCTAACTATGTCCTGCCCTCGTGGGGAGGCACGTAAATAGAAATAGTAAATAAAAATCCATGAAACAACGTAATGTTTATTTACTTTAACGCAGCAATAACACAACTTAACTATTCATTTTTAATTCTTGCTTTTTTCTTTTATTTATATTGAATAAAGTTCGGTTTCAGTATAAATCGAATCGTGTTTTTTCTTTTCTTTTTTTAATGCAATTTTTCAAGTTTCTAATGCTTTTTAAAAAAAAAAAGCTCTCATTCATTATCGACAGTGACTGTTCGACAGATGTCGCTTGCTACTTACTAGCATGACATCACTTTTCAGTAAACAGGACTTACTTACAAAAGTCACGGGAGGACCACATAGCGGTGTACTCCTTAGTCCCTTAGCCTGGAGCCACAGATTTTTTCCTATTTTCTTTTTGAATTTAACGAATATCCATAAAAATTTCCATTCAATTTTACCCTTTAACCCCCATATCATCAACGGAAAAATAAAAATGAGATTCTATTTCTTCGTGCAATTACACATTAAAACTCAAGAAATACCTGCAAAAATTAAAAAGAATAAATCAATATATAAAGTTATCTTGTTAGATTTTAAAAATCAGACGCAAATAGCATTTAAGCTGACAACTCAAACATCGCATCTAACTAGCCAATTTTTATTTGTTATTGTTGTACTGTGTTATCTTCTATATGAAGTAGACTTGATTTCCCCCCTCCAAAATCAGTTAGAGTATTTATTTACTCCTCTCCAGGAGTTAGGCACAAGGCCAGTTTTTTATCTTACTCCCACAAGTAAGATGTGACCCAAGGTCGGGTCGGGAAAGTGGGGTTTGAAAAGCCAGCACCTGAGAGGTGAGCACTCTGGCCATTAAAAATTGCCTGGGCAGCCCCGTCGGCATTCCCCGGTAGGGGCGCCTCAGACAGTAAGCAATAAACTTACTCCTCCCCAAAGAGGGGAGGCGAAGCCTGGGAGGGTGGACCTCCTAGAACTGCACAGGACAGACCCACAGACCAGCATAAATCAAGCCCCGGAGGCCAAGACAATACCAGTCTGTGGGGTGCAGTATCCATCGGAACAGATACTACAGACAATAAAAATAATGCATCAAATGCATCGAAACACATTTCATTCATTCGCCTACTACCTTCGACTGTGTTTCCAGAAATTTTAACTTATTTTTAAAACCTAAACAAAAACATTATTATTATTCCCCTCTGTAAGCCTCTCCCAACTAAGTAAACCAAAGTGAGGGTAGCAAATTATATTCTCGCTAAGAATGAAGTCCTTCCACAAAACCCAAATCACCGCCGAGCACAGCCGACTTATTATTTCGCAAGGAACAACTCACAGATAGACCGGTTTCAGAATTTGCAAACCAGCCAATCATCGATCACTAAATAACATTCATAATACCGTGGAATGTTTTGATATTTTCATAACTGTGACTTAATTTAATAAAATATACATTACCCATAAGTACTTACGTATTTTTCTTCAAACCTTATTTATACAAGTAAAAGCAAACTATTCAGTTTAAGACGCGAGGTAAAAAAAATGTTTGTGTTAAGGCCAGACAGCCAAAAGCCTCTCACTCTCGCACCCGTAATGATTAAAAGGGAAGTAGGATGGAGACGCAAAGTAAATAAACAAAAAAGGTTCAACTTACCAGCAGGCAGCAACACTCCTCCTCCTACACGTCTCGCACCGTAAAGATTGCAAGGGAAGTAGGAGGGAGCAAAATAATACTTCATAATTAGGTATACTGAATATGTCTATATATTTTTATATACTAATTGACCGATCATTATTAATTTTTGAACACAACTGCTAGACGTAAGGAGTCCAAATGTGGGCTCTACTTAGTTCAGTTTACTTTTATCCGAAGGGGAGAAAGAGGAGAGGAAATCCTTCATGAACATTCACATACCTCCGATATCTTGTGAAATTTTGATTTGCCTCCCCACGAGGGCAGACAAAAAATACGGTAAATGGAGGATTTTTCCTTCAACACTGTGATGATTTCTATTCTTCTATATAAGGCTTTTTAAATCTTTCTTTATACGATTTCTCAATTTAGAACTTTTACTTGACTCCCCATGAGGGCAGAGTTAGACACAAGGTAAGTTCCTAATGTCGTAGAAAATTCACCAACGTTTATTATATTTTCTAAAGTAACAACATAAATAAAAATTGCCGCAGTCTAGAAGGTTTTGCTTTCGATGACGGAGGAGAGAATAGATAACACATTGAACAAATATCCCGGTCCAAAAGAAGTACCCTTTTCCAGAATCAATCATTGAAGGAGATATCCTTCTACACTGTGGCAATTTCTATTTTTGTTTCACTCCGAAGTAATCCTTTTCGTGGGTACATAGATTTTCCATAATTCAAAACCGACATTTTTTCTAAACATTAAAACTATCCGATGTGAGCTATTTGCGTTCTGTCGACTGTTTATAAATTTTAATTCATTCTTTTATATTTCTCCCGGGCAATGCCGGGCGACGGGTCCTGCTAGTTGACAATATAATGATGTATTTCGCTACAATTTATTTTTAAATTACTTAGTCAGGCTCAGAGGAAATATGAAACATTTTTAAATAATCACCTAAAAATCAAAATCAGCAAGGGTGATAACTCATATTTTAGATTGAAGAATATAATAGGAGTTGTCTAGATTTGCAAAAAAATAAAAATTAAAAACTAAAATGACTCTCTTGCATTCCGAAAAGAAATGGATAAGTAGAGGTAGTATTAAATAAAATAGTTTAGACTGTAGAGTATATATAATGTAAATTGATTACCCACTTCCTGATCATAAAGCCTTATTGATCATCTGGAACGAGTAACCATTTTTTTGTATTTCCAAAATGAAATCCAAGAAATGTTTGAAATTTATTCTCAGGAATTTCGCCTTTATTTCTAAAATATATTATTTCCATAACAAACAGATCAAAAAGTTTTTTTTTTTAAATTAACTAAAACTTTTTTTACTTAAAACTTTTTTGCATTATTGTGGATTAACACCATCACTTACCTCCCCCCCCCCGAAAAAAATGAGATTCTACTTTTTTTAGGTGATTACGAGCAAGCACCCTGAAAAACCTTGCAGAAAGAAAAAAACAAAACAATTATTTAAAAATTTAGAATGGGAGATCAGTTTCGTATATAAATTTAATATAAAATAGTCCCCCCATTTCCGGGCCATTCTAGCATTTTAGGGCATTAATTACACTTTTTTTTTTGCTATATGAGATAAATTCTGTGTGTTATTTTGGGGGCGTTCTACATTTTTAGACGATTACGTGTGGTTTTATGACCTTGCCAGTCGGACTTAGTGTCAGTGATAAAAAATTTAGTTAACTGCTCTCAAAAGTCAAAATGGCATGGAAATGGGAATAAATATTCCACTGATCCGTAACTCTAAATTCTAAAATAATTCTTTTTTTTTTTGGGGGGGGGGGGTCGTCAAGTTTTTCAGGGTGTTCACATGTAATCGCCTACAAAAAAGTAAAATCTAATTTTGGGGTGGGGATGATTAAGCTGAGTGTGTTAATCTACAAATTTACCTTGTTTTTCGCAAATGTTTTCAGTTGATGAAAATTTAAATTGTACAAAGTTATTTTTAAATGTTACATTTATAAAAATTCCGTTACTGCAATTACTTTCCTTTAACGTAAAAAGGATGTTTAATGTCACCGATGTCATGATCATTCGCGGTATTACATTTTAAATTGAAAGTCAAACCTGAAATACATGGAAATTAAAAAGATGTGTTGAAGCATAAAAAAGATATGAAAAAACCCTTTCAAGCGAAGCAGACAATGTTCTTTGGTATAGTTTTTCGGGGAAATTTGAATTTGTAAGCAAACATGACTAAACACAATTTGGTAATTTTATTGCAGCACTCCCACCATCTTCCATTACCCCTCCCACTAACCTAAGTCTGTGTGTCCCCTGCTCCCCCCCCCCCAAAAAAAAACGAAATTAAGGATAGTTGTAGAGTTAAGGGAGATGTATCTTAACAATGAAAATGAAACGGAAAGAGTGTTGAGCTGTTTCCATTTTCGTATTAATTCAGGTCTTTACCGATTTGATATAAGAGGATATGTTTTAAAATGAACATTAAGAAAAGTTTTGTAACAAAAAGGTGTGTAAGGAAATGACTAAATTTAATTTTTGTTTGTAAATAGGGTTTTTGTGAAAGTTAAATTTAATTTAATACGATGTTGTTCGGTCATTAAATTAGTCAAAGGTGATTCGTCGTCCAATTTTAATATTTGTCTGATCCAGAGTGGCCCTTTTTGGGGGGAACTACCTATATAAGATGGAGTACTGCTGCCACATCTGGGGAGATGCCACCCAGGGCACTCTTTCTTGCCATGACAAAATTCTAAACTGACTTTGCAATCTAGGGGATGCAGATCTCTTCATTTCTCTACAGCCCCTTTCTAACAGAAGATATGTTGCTCATCTTTCTCTACAGCCCCTTTCTAACAGAAGATATGTTGCTCATCTTTCTCTACAGCCCCTTTCTAACAGAAGATATGTTGCTCATCTTTCTCTACAGCCCCTTTCTAACAGAAGATATGTTGCTCATCTTTCTCTACAGCCCCTTTCTAACAGAAGATATGTTGCTCATCTTTCTCTACAGCCCCTTTCTAACAGAAGATATGTTGCTCATCTTCCTCTACAGCCCCTTTCTAACAGAAGATATGTTGCTCATCTTTCTTTACTCTATTTTTATTTCCATGTAAGGTGCTCAGCTGGGCTTCAATCTCTGGTTTATCCGTGTAAAACTTTCTCACTACCTTACTATGAGAAGATTTTCTTTCCAAGAACACTCTCATCTATGGAACTACAACACAGCAATATTCAAATCTAATGTCAATAAATACTTCTATTAAACCGTTCTTATAAGTCATCAAATTTTTTATTCATTATTTGAGATTCGCTCACAATTATTTGATTTAGTATTTAGTGCTCAAATGTATGATCAGTTGAGTTACAAACAAATAAAACTACCAAGAACACTAAAACGACATTTTATATTAAAGCTGGAATAATATAAGTGGATAATCCCTTAGGAAACTTCTTTCTTGAATTAAGCAATATTTGTATATTAAATATTGGAGCTTTCTATGCCAGTAAGTCAATTTGATTGTACCCCCCCCCCCAATTATGTAAGCATAATAGTCTCCGGGGAAGGATAAGTTCCTTCTGGCCTGGTTGATTGTGAGGGAATAACCTGGACAATACACAGGTGTATTTTGCTTGCATTGTTTTAGCAATGCTTGTTGATTATGTGGTTTATATAGTACAGGTTGGGGTGGTATGAAGTCACAAAGACGGCGGTGGAGCAAGTGTTGTGCCAAGGATAGACCAATGCCTTGGATAAGGGAGTTAGGATATTGCAGGATGGCTCAGGCGACACTGTCATTATTCAACAAGTCCTGACCTGTATTGCCGATTTTACAGCAAGCTCTGCTCTGCCATTAGATTGAGGGCGTGCCACTGAGGACTGTCTGTGCTTCACACACCATGTCTTGAGGAACTGCTGAAATATGTTGGAATTAAAAGGTGGGTTACCATCGCTACTTAGATCTTCTGAGGTGCCATATGTGTGGAATAGTTCCCAACAAATAGATATTAGTTTTGAGGTGATGGCATGACCTGCTTTTAGATGGTACAAAATAATTCAGCCAGTGAGTCTGTCTGCATAGACAAGGTATGTAATATGTTCGGCATAAAAAAAATCCATCACAATCTGCTGGAAAGGCCAATTTGGGGTCTGTGTTTATGCAAGTGGTTCACATGGCTGACTTGGGACAATGCCTGTGCATACAAGGCAATTAGTTCTGAAGTTGCGCATGGATGCATTCATGCCATTCATACCAGGCCAATATACTGAGTCATTGGCATGGGCTTTCATGCCGACCATGCTCTGGTGGACTGGTGTGTGGTGCGTCATTTTGTTTGCATTGGGAGTTTAAATGTTGATAGTCCACTGTTCTTCTCAGTTTTTTTAGTTTTTTTACAGTGATTACCATAGTGCAACTAATCTAAACTCTTCAACCTCTTCTAATCGTTTTGATATGCCAGGATATGTCCCACTCTGCTGTAAAGACTCTGACAAACCTATGTACAAGCTCAGTCTGTATCTGTAACACCGTCCCCTTGACTAGAGAACTTAGTGTAGAATCTGATGAACAAGTCTACAGGTGCTTTAGATTAACATTACAACATAGCGTTAGTTACCGTTCTCTCTTAAGCCAGGTCTGTACCCTACTCGACTATGTCTCTAATGGTATATATGAAGCATTTTCCTTAGATCTAAGCATCCAAATCCATGTATTTGGGGATTTTAATGTCCACCACAGATTGGTTTGGCAACAGCACATGTAGTTTTCCGATTGCACAATTCCTGACCGATCTCCCAGATCATGAATACCAGCAAGTTTCACTTCTAGACCTATTCTTGACAACACTGTGCCAGACTTGTGTGACAGATGCTCATAGTCCACTTAGGAATGCTGATCACTTAGTAATAATTGTTTATATCACCATAAGCCTCTGACCCCAAACCGAAGTGCCGTTATTCAAAACAACAAGATGCTACCAATGTGCTGATTGGGAATCCCTCGGAGATCTCATTAGAGTAAAACTGTTTCTCTCCCTGCTGAACACCGTGCAAAGAAAATAACTGAATGGGTCAAAGTATACATAGAAGCATTTGTCCCGCTATGGAAATTCCACAGTAAACCCCACTCTCCCTAATGGTTCACTTCGACCTGTGCAGCTGCTATTGCGAATAGGCAGCAAGCATTCCACCGTTTCAACCGCTAGAAGTCAGCTGCAAATAGACAAAAATTTATAACATCAGCCGCAGCTAAGAGTAGGTATACTGAGATGATTAGAAAACGAATCGAGTCACAGAAATTAAGAACTTGTTATTTCTGGAAAATCTATAATAGTGTGGTGAACAATATGCAATCAACAATTCTCTCACTATTCAACCACCATGATGTCGCTTGAACAGCAATTTGTCTTAAATGCCACTTTGGATTCCACAAACCACTCTCTCCCTAATTTCCCTCTAAGGACGGAAATCACCGTAGAGGATCTGATCATCTCCCCTTCTCATGTTCTAGATATCATAGAAAAAAACTTGACATCTCCAAAGCATGTGGACCGGACTTCATCTCACCTATAGTAATAAAGAAATGCTATGCTGAGCTAGCCCCTGTCTTCTCTAAACTCTATAACAAATGCCTTGCCGAATCTTACTTCCCTGATAGTTGGAAAATTGCCTCTGTGGTACTAATTTTTAAGAAAGCTGGTGAATGAACTGACCTAAAAAATCGTCTCTCTATAAGTTTCCTCCTGCTCTTTGCTAAAATGTTTGAATCATTAATAAATCTAGCAATAGTCCACCATCTCAAATATGCTAAACTTCTTTTGACCAGCTGTATGGAGTTAGACAATCCCGTTCTACCGCGGATATCCTAACTGTCATCTCTGAACACATATACCATACACTGGACAAGGCAGGTGATGCTAAGGTCTATGACAACGTCTGGCATGAAGGTCTTCTCAGACACCAATGCAACTTTTAGGCTTTATAAATTGTGATTCATTAGTTTTTAAAAAATCGTATTATCTCTCTATATATAAAGTTAGATATGTTTACATATTTATATATATTTATGTGTGGGGTAAACTCCGAAATTAATTATGATGAATTTTTTAACATATCTTCTCGGAGTAACGGTGGTTAATGTGGGCTATATTTAGTTTAATATAGCTTTATTGAAAGGAGGCATGCCCTCACTCCCCTGAAAATAGATATACCCATGGATTAAAAAAAA
The DNA here is from genome assembly GCA_963556195.1 of Sepiola atlantica. Taxonomy (NCBI): domain Eukaryota; kingdom Metazoa; phylum Mollusca; class Cephalopoda; order Sepiida; family Sepiolidae; genus Sepiola; species Sepiola atlantica. The sequence goes on from OY744531.1 coordinate 36,736,708, forward strand.
ACTACTAGTAGACATAAAAAGGGTTCTAATGAGTTATGTTTGATTTATTTTTTAAGGAGGTATAGTGGCAAACCTCCCCCCTCTTGAAAATGAATGTATATGCAAAAGTTACTCTGTAGTATTTACTATAGTGTCACATGTGATGTTATCCCCTTTACTAACCCGGCAAGTGCCGGGTTACCCTGCCAGTTATTCATAAAATTTGTATGGCTTTTATAAAAGATTTTTGTAATTTGTTAATTTAATTAGCAAATATATGCTCCCTCTGGTCGCATATTTCTGCTAGCCTGGGACGATCGTATCATGACAAAAAGATGCTTGCAACATATTTTTACTGGTTTCATATGTGGTTTATCACAAACGACTATACCACAAACTGGATGAGACTCGAGGTGGAAATTGCAATGGGAGGGATGTACAGTGTCACCTATCCTTTTCGTGTTAGCGATGCAGATAATTCTCAAAGCAGCAGAAAGCAATGCAAACCCTACTAGGTTAGAGGTAGAAAGCCAAATGCCACCACTGAAGGCTTTCATGGACGATACTATGGCCCTCACATCAAAAGAAGCTGAGACGCGCAAGTTACGCAGTATAATGGATGATCAGATGATCTGGTCTAGACTGACATCAAGCCTAATAAGTCCAGAAGCCTCTCCCTCAGGAAAGGGGAAAGTACATCAGGATATCTGCTTTGCAGTGGATGGTCATAAAATTCCTACCGTCTTGGAAGAACGGATAAAAAGCTTGGGTAGATAGTACGATGAGACATTGAAAGACACCAAGTGGGTTAAAGTGTCAATGCAAACAGTTGATGAGAGTCTAAAAACTATTGGGTGCTGTCCACCACAAGGTAAATACAAGGTATGGCTTCTATAAAAGATTTTTTAAATTTATTAATTAATTTTAATTTATTATTTAAATTTATTAATTAATTTTAATTTATTATTTAAATTTATTAATTAATTTATTAATTTAACTAGCTCCCTTTATTAGCATATTTCTGCTAGCCCGGAACGATGGTATGATGAACACATAGATACTAGACTACCCCTGTCTCCAAAAAAGGAAAATGTAATGCCTGGGAGAATGGAATCATGACCACAGAACAGATACTACACTACCTCCCCCAATAAAAAGGAAGGAGGTAATGCATGGCAGAATGGTATCATAATGAACGAACATATACTACATTCCTATCTCCCCCCAAAAGAAAGATGTGTGCCACCACAGAACAGATACTACATTACTCACTCACAAAGGAGAGGGCAATGCCTGGGAAAATGGTATCATGATAAACGAACATATATTACACTACTACCCCCCCCTCAAAAAAGGGGGCAGTGCTTGGAGGTGGTCTCGTGTCAACAGAACAGATCTAAAAAAAAGGAAGTATCATGAGAGATACTACACTACTCCCACCTCACTGAATTGAACATTGAAAGATAATAGATTAGTCTGAAATAATATAGTAAATTGAATTGAGAATTAAAAGATAATACAATAGTACAATTAATAGAATTCGACGAAGACAGATAACAAATGTAAGTTAGTAATGATTAAAATGAATAAAAACTTTTTATATTTTTTTTACGTTAGCATTTTTACCCATGATAAAACTTAAATGAGATAAGCTTTTCTTAGAAAAAAACATGAAGTGACACATGACACATCAGACGTTGCGCTAAGGTTGCTTATTATTTACAATGAAACAATGTATGTATGTATGTATGTGTATGTATATATATATTTATATGTATGTATGTGTATGTATATTTATATAAATGTATGTATATGTATATATATTTATATGTTTGTATGTGTATGTGTATATATATTTATATGTTTGTATGTGTATGTATATATATTTTTATATGAATGTTTGTATATGTATATATATTTATATGAATGTTTGTGTATGTATATATATATTTATATGCAGGGCATTATGGAGCCCTCCAAAAAGGAGTGTGCTCCTGGAGCGCGCTCCTTTTTGCTGGAGCGAAGGAGAGGAGGGCTCATTTTATATTCAGCGAGAGTGGAGCGGGATCAACTCCATTTGGGACTAAAGAGTGGCGGTTTTATCGCTCCGAACTCCTCACTCCAAAATTATTTGATTTTTTTTTCTTTTAAACATTAGTTTTTTATTCATCAATAAAAAGGAAAAGAAAAGAAAGTCTCAGAGTTTACTCTGAGTTATTTTTAAAAATTATATCTGGTAAATGTATATGAGATAGGGAGAGGGAGAGAGAGACAGGGAGAAAGAAGGAGAACATTTGAAGTTCTCAGATTTTTACATCTATGTGTTAAATTTTTGATGGGACAGTTTTCTTAAGGCAGACAGACAATTTGGCACCAAATGTCTTTAAATGAGCCAGTGAGTCTATAGATGTCTTTGAAGTTATTTTCTTATAGATTTGAACTTTTTTTGTATTTATGATAGGATGTTTATTGTGATTGAATAAATAAGCCAATTTATCTTTTAATTCTTGTTTTTAAATAAAGAATTTTAGGTTCAATTATACTATAGGGGCCGTTGGATTTCCTCGCCCATTTCGCTCGGTATTCACCCAAATGTTCGATAAAATCGATTTTTGGGGTGAAATGGTACATTTTGTCCTGACAAAAAATTCTAATTTATTCTTAAATTTACGACTAGTATGTTTTAACCTGTTTGCTTTTAAATTCGTTAAATTCCGTTAAAACTTGCTTTTGTAAATAGAATGTTCAAATTTTTTTTGTGTGTAATAAAATGTTAAAGCAGTAAAAATAGCTTTAGTCCAAGGAAAAAATATATTTAGTCCAAGGAAAAATGAAAACCAACATGGCCGCCAGCGATTAAAACCTTTTCTCAACATTTTAAAAAGTAAATGAGAATTTTATTTTAGGACCAAAAATACAATTAAGACCAGCAATCAGTTTCATCCTAAATTTGTGCGAATACCAAGCGAAATGAGCGAAAGAAAACAGCGGTCCCTATACTACAATTAAACCAATGTTTAAAACAGCAAATAATTAGACTTTCTGACTAATTTGTTGTTTTTTTAGAACCGAAAGAAGATTAGATATCTTTCTTTATCTTAACAAATTTATTATCGAATATTAAAATTGTAAACAGTTTGCTTTTGTTAGAGATTTCAAATATAGACGTTTCACCTTTTTTTTCAAATTTTTAATTCTAATAAATGTTTTTGCCCGACCTAGGAAAACTTGCTCCAGTTAATTTTTTTTTTTGGGGGGGGGGCGGGAGGGAAGGAAAATTTGACCTGATATTTTTTCAACTCCCAAGGTCTAGGCCAGATATTTTGTATGAAATTTTAAGACATTAAATGGATCTCTGAATTGTTTATTGACAATTTATTGATATTTTTTGGGCAACTTATGAAAAATATTTTTTTTATTCAATCTTTAAAAAATAAACTTGATTGGGTGTTTTTCGCCCCAAATTGTACTATAGAAAAAAATGGATAAATCGATTTGTTTGAAAGTACTTGCGCGTTTCTCTGTTATAAATAATAATATGTTGTATTTCTGGTTATTGGCTTCCCAATAACTCTTTGGTCGGCATAGAACTTCGCTGTTGATTCGTACGAACGGCATTGCTACTAAATGGGACAAGATGCCGTCTCTCTGTTTCGCCTCACGTTTGTCAGAACTATTTGCACTAACCTTTTTTTCTTCTCTCTTTTCTTTCCTGTCGTTTCTCTGCCATTGTCGCCTCGTGCAGCTATTGTGTGATACTACTCGCACCACCGTTTCTCCTTGCATGCAACTATTTTTCGCGACTGCTATAGTTGTCTTGTCATCATTCCGTTCGGGCTGTTGTCTTCGCTCTGAAATCAATTTCTTAACAGTACAACAAAGTCTTTTTCTGTTTCAAAGAGCCGCTTTGATTTGACTATTTTAATCAGCCGACTTGAACGAGTTCGTTGGGATTGAGAAAGAGGTTATGCTAACTAAATTCACTAGTTAATATTCTTACGTTAGTCTGTAATCACTTAATTACTTGAGAGAAAGGAATATGAAAGATTCCACTGTATTTCACTAAGACTCTTATATTTTTCCGTCATTCGGAATCTTTCTCATAACCGCTACATGATGTGTTGTTGACTCTTCGCTCCCAAGTCAGTAACTGATTCAATCTCGATTTAATTCTCCCACGGTGGGAACTCTGACGTCATCAAACCTCGTGATCGCACAGGTGCAAACTGAACCCTTAACCTTCTCTTGAACTTAAGGTCAATCAACGTCCGCCGCGTTCGTGGGAAACACATCGAACTGAACCTGCACGGGATGACTCCGCTACAAATCACGTAAGTTAAACCCGTCTTGAATAGATGCGTCCAACTCTCACCAGGCATTATCTAACAAATATACATTATACAATATAGTTACGTTCTTAAAATAAACAAATATTAAACAACAACACAACGAGTAATGTTGCCCTAGCTGTCTCTCCTCTTCCAGAGAAATGTTTTCTTTAAAAAGAAAATAATCATTAATAATGTTTAAAAGTAAAACTTTATTTACTTAAAACAAATCTAAATTCCCTTCCAAAATAAATAGAAAAATATCGGGTCAAATTTTCCTTTCCTGAAAAAATAGGTTCTTAATGTAATGAAAATTAAAATTGTTTTAAAATACTTCAGGGATTTTTCTATTTCTATTTTATACCTCAGGAAACGAAAATTTACGTATAATCCTATACTTCGTCCGACATGTTCTACTATAACTCTCAAAATATTAGCGAGATTTTGTCAAATATTATCTTACGGTCTTACACTTAAAGTGACATCCCAACTCATATCGATGAGATCCTTTGACGCCCACCCCTATCCTTCGACCATTCATTGGCAGAATAGAACGTTTATGAAAGAAGGTACATTTTCATTATGGAGCGCTGAAAAAGAGCCGCTCCTTTTTTATAGGAGTTGGAGCAGGAGCGGCTCCTATTTGAAAATCATAAGTGTGAGAGGAGCCAGCTCCAATTTTGGGCGTTGGAGCAAGAGCAGGGGCAGCTCCAAAAGTAGTGGAGCGCGTAAAGCCCTGCGTATGCATATATATATATATTTGTATGTATATATATGTGTATATATGTATGTATGTATTTATGTATTTATATGTATATATATATATATATGTATAAAAATATGTATATGTAAGTATATATATGTAAATATGTGTACTTATGTATCTATTTATGTATGTATATATTTATATATGTATTTATATATGTATGTATATGTATATATATATATATATTTATATATTTTTATATGTATGTATGTTTATGTGCATATATATTTGTATGTATGTTTATGTGCATATATATTTGTGTGTATGTATATGTATATTTGTATGTATATGTATGTATATATATATATATTTATATTTATGTATGTATATTTATATTTATGTATGTATATTTATATTTATGTATGTATATGTATATGTATGTATATATATATTTATACGTATGTATATGTATGTATATATATTTAGATGTATGTATATGTATTTAGATGTATGTATATGTATTTAGATGTATGTATATGTATTTAAATGTATGTATATGTATTTAGATGTATGTATATGTATTTATATGTATGTATTTATATGTATTTATATGTATGTATATATGTATTTATATGTATGTATATGCATGTATATATGTATTTATATGTATGTATATGTATATATATATTTATATGTATGTATGTGTGGTATATATATGTTTATATGTATGTGTATTTATAAATATATTTATATGTATGTATATGTATGTATATATATATATATGTTTATATATATGTATTTATATGTATGTATATATTTATCTATATGTATGTATGGGTATGTATATATATGTTTGTATACGTACATAGATAATAAACAAAAAAATATTATATAATATATATGTATATATATGTATGTGTATGTATATATATATTTATGTATATATATGTATGTGTATGTATATATATATTTATGTATATATGTATGTGTATGTATATATATATTTATGTATATATGTATGTGTATGTATATATATATTTATGTATATATGTATGTATGTGTATCTATATATAAAATATATATATGTAGGTATGTGTATTTGTATAGATATATATGTGTATATATATGTATGTATGTATGTGTATATATATGTATGTATGTATGTGTATGTATATATATATTTATGTATGTGTATGTATATATATTTATATGTGTGCATGTATGTGTATGTATATATATATATTTGCGTATGTATATATATTTATGTGTAAATGTATGTGAATGTATATATCTATTTATGTGTGTATGTATGTGTGTATATATATGTATGTGTGTATGTATGTGTGTATATATATGTATGTGTGTGTATGTGTATGCATATATATATGTATATATATATATATATATGTGTGCATATATATATATATATGTATACATATATATATATATATATGTGTGTGCATATATATATATATGTATACATATATGTATGTATATGTATGTATATATGCGTATATGTATGTATATATGTTTTTTGTATGTATATGCACGTATATGTATATATATATATATATATGTGTGTGCATATATATATATATGTATACATATATATATATATATGTGTGTGCATATATATATATATGTATACATATATGTATGTATATGTATGTATATATGCGTATATGTATGTATATATGTTTTTTGTATGTATATGCACGTATATGTATATATATGTGTATATATATATGTACGTGTATATATGTTTCTTTATGTATATATATGTGTATATATATATGTACGTGTATATATGTTTCTATATATATGTATATATATATTTACGTTTATATATGTTGGTATATATATGTATATATATATATGTACGTGCATATTAATGTTTATATATATATGTCTCTCTCTCTATATATATGTGTGTGTGTGTATAAATATGTGTGTATGCAGTGGCGTAGCTAGACCTTTTGCCGCCCGGGGCGGTAGTAAAATTTGCCGCCCCCCCCCCCGGCATTTGGGTGCCCGGAAAATTCGTCCATGGATAATTCGCCCATGGATAATTCGTCCATGGAAAATTTTTTGCTAGGTAGGAAAACTGGTCCATTATTATTAAGTTAACATTATTCTTAATTTTCATACATTGCGAAAATTAGTTCTACGGTATCTAATTTTCCTAAATTCAATTAAATTAAAATAAAAATATGAAAACTGATTTTTAATATTTTTTATTCATTTGAGATTTTATCTGTTTTCCTTTTGTTTTAAGTAGATGGTGGGGGTTGCCCGGGGTGATTTTGTCCGATCCCCCAGCTAGCAATTGTAAAGTTTACAAGGAGTTATAAAAAGTATGCTACAAAAACAAACGTTTGGACAGTAATAACATTAATGAATTCAAACTTTCACATCTAATGTTATTTCCTCTTTGATGTCGGTGTATATACACCCAAATATCCAACTTTCTTTTCGCACCTATTCGATAAAAAATTATATGAAAGTTCCCCTTTAAGTATGAAATCTTTCTGAGGTCATTTTGTTTTTTTGGTGCTTGGCCGAAGCCTAGGCTTGGCCCTATCCTGTTAGGTCAGCCGGTCACTGAGTATATCTCCAGAAATAATTAATGGCGCGAAAAATCTGTTTGTAAATTTTCAACCGACTTGATGCCTTGTGACAGTTCTCTCACAAAAAATAAATTTATAGCCTTATTTGCCATTCATAAATACATTTGTTTAAAATATATTAAAACTATTTTTAAAAGAGTTGAAACGTTATTAACAACAACAAATTTCTGAAAACCGAGCGATTACACACACGGATTTAAAAAAGCACCGATACAAGACGTTTTTTCTCTTCGGAGGGCTCGCCCTCTTAATAATAACATTATGAAGACAAAGAAAAGAAAACTACATCGGACTATTCTCTCCTTGATACATCCATGTTATTTGGCGAAAATTCGGACTTTAACAACAACGACAAAAAAGTAAATAAAAACATTTTATCATTTCATAACATTTTCAGGTTTTCAAATGTTCTCATTTAAATTTATTATTATATAAAATTATAGTATAAAATTTCATATTTTTTATTAACTTTTGTTTTTTTAAATTTTTTTCTCTACTTTCTATTTTTACCCTCTCAAAATGCCGCCCCCTCAGGTGTGCCGCCCGGGGCGGCCCGCCCCCCTCGCCCCCCCCTAGCTACGCCAGTGTGTGTATGTATTTATATTTATATATATACATGATGATAATTATTGAAATAATAATCTAACGTAATAGAAAATAAAGATGAATACTCGAAAATGTTTAAATATTCAACAACGTTTTATCTGTATTTGAAAAAGAACAGAAGTCAATATTTGAAAGTACTGGTTGTGTCAATGACGTTAAAAGAATTTTTATCGAGCAATATATTGATGTTAGACGCACTCTAAGTTTTATTTTTAGGTCGGAAAATAATTTTTTTTCGAACCGAACATTGACGTTAGCATGCAAAATATGTGGTGTGTTTATAAGGTTTATGAATTTTTTACATTTTTAATATCGATGTCATGTACAAAATGTTGTTGTATATGTAGTGTAAAATAGCTAGTCTAGATCTAATGTCTACTCCTGTTCTTGGCCTTTTGGCTAATATCAAGGTGTAGTATCTGTTCTGATGGATACTGCACCCCATAGACTGGTATTATCTTGGCCTTCGGGGCTTGATTTACGCCGGTCTATGAGTCTGTCCTGTGCAGTTCTAGGAGGTCCACCCTCCCAGGCCTCGCCTCTCCTCTTTGGGGAGGAGTAAGTTTATTGCTTACTGCCTGAGGCACCCCTACCGGAGAATGCCGACGGGGCTGCTCAGGCAAATTTTAAACCCCACTTTCCCGACCCGACCTTGGGTCACATCTTACTTGTGGGAGTAAGATAAAAACTGGCATTGTGCCTAACTCCTGGAGAGGAGTAAATCAATACTCCTGTTCTGTTTGTATTTGTTTTCTGATTTAAGGTAATAAATTGTTGAAACCGTTAAATTGTTTAATTGTGTCAAAGTTTATAATGAATTCTAATTCAAGAAGTCTTCAGAGAAATTTATTTAAAATTAATTTCATTAGTCTAGCTTGTTTAAAGTTAAAAGAATGATCATATTGTTATGTATGAGAGAATGGTGCATTTAGTGAATTGTTATTTTTACATCTCTTTTATGTTCACCAAGCCTTTTCTTAAGTTCGCGTTGAGTTTTACCAACGTATATCTGATTGCAATTATTACATACAACAGTATATATTCCTGCATTAGATGTGAATGTTTTAGGAAAATGTTTTGTTGTTTTTAATGTTTTTTGTGGTTTGTGATGTAGTTTGTAGTGTTGGAATTTCTAGTTTATTTAGAGTGTTATAAATTATTGTATTATTAGTGTGTGTAGTTAAAAGAAGATGTCTGTTTAAAAGAGAAGTGTTCGGTGTATATGATTTTTGTTGATTGCTTCTGGAAAAAGTTGTAGAACTTTTTTTAATTTAATGTAAAATATGTAAAGAATTGCAATGTTTTGAGTGAATTTCTGATGTATTTCTACTTATTTATAATTTATTATTATTCGATGAAATAATTTTATTGTATTTTTATTTAACATTTTCCCCAATGTTTTATATCCTTTAATGTTATTATCGATTATTTTAGAAAATTCTTTTGGTATATCAATCCTAACATGTATACTAACATGTATCCGAAGGAATATGACGCTTGAAGCTATACAATTTAATCTTTGAAAGATTTTATCAGACACCATTAAATTGTTTGAACTAATTGAAAACAAGGGGAATGCCTCATTTATCCAATTCGACATAATGGATTGTTACCCCTCAATTTCCAAGGTGTTAGTTAGTTACCAACAGCATCAACTATGCTAGGAACTTCGTGGATCTATACGATGAACAGGTAAGATTGATTATGACTTGTCGTAAATCCATCCTTGTAAATAATCAGGAAACATGGATCAAACAGAACAATAACAACTTTGATGTCCCGATGGGAGCATTTGACTCGGCACAGATTGCCGATCTGGTGGGTATTTTTATAATTTACACTATTAGTAGAATTGTAGAGCCTAACTTAGTGGTGTTGTATAGGGATGATGGATTAATTGTTATCCCTAATAGTAACAGTCCCTTGGTATTAAAAATACACAAAAAATTAAGAAGAGCTTTAAAATACTTAGGACTGAAAATAGATTTAACCTCAAATTGTAAGGAAGTAAATTATCTAGATATTACCCTGAATTTGAAAAAAGCGATATACAAACCCTTTAATAAAAACAACCACATACCATCTTATATGAACATTAGACCCAACCACCCAAAGTGTATAATAAAACAAATACCTAAAACGATTAACACTAGCATTAATGAAATGGCCAAATAAGAAATGTTTTGAAGCGAATAAACACTTATATAATAGAGCACTAGATAGCAGTGGTTACACCGAAAAACCCGAATATACCGGGAAGAAAAATAAAAATAAATCCAGGAATAGAGGCCGGAAAATAATATGGTTCAATCCACCTTACTGTCAACTATCCAACATCAACATCGGTAAAGCGTTCTTAAACCTAATAGATAAGCATTTTAACATGAATAATCCACTAAGTAAGATATTCAATAGAAAACCTATTAAAATTAGTTACTCTTGTACCAAGAACATGAATAGGATAATTACTCCTCATAATCATAAAATATTAAATAATTCTAATAGCATTAAGGCTAAAGTAAATAAGTGTAATTGTCAGGTGAAGACTGAATGACCACTAGACGGCAACTGTAAAGTAGAGTGCGTGGTTTATAAGGCCACGATATGTCCGGAAGATAACAACAGGGACAAGAAAATATACATCGGAATTTACGTGGGAAAGTGGTAACAGCGTTTCTATGACCACAAACACTAATTCGTAAATCCATATCTTAACATTCCGAGTGGATTTAGGCAAAGGTGCAATTTGTGTTTGAAGGAAAACATAAGAATCCTGAAATACGAACATGGTAATCTTCTGAATAGATAAGATGAACTAATGGCAAAGTGCAGACATAAATTTAAATTTAAAATAACAAAGAACTCACAATCCGAGATCCATATAGTTCAGTAGTGGTGGATATACTGAATTCGATCTGACTAGATTGTTCTCATGTGTTATCTTTTAATCCCCTTCATGACTCTTTATCTATGTATTTCTTTATTTCAATATTACTATATACAATAATAATTATTAGGATCTCCATTATTATAGATGTGTACATGTATACATGTGTATATATGTGTGTATGCGTATGTGTATGTGCATGTGTGAGTGTATGTATATGTGCATATGTTTGTATATATGTGTATGTAGTTGTATATATATATACATATATATATGTGTGTGTATGTATATGTATGTGTGTGGGGGTGTACGCATATATGTATGTATATGTGTATATGTATGGTTAAATATGTGTACATGTGCGTATGTACGTGTATATATGTATATATATAATTATATATTTTATATTTTTAATATATTTTATAGCTGATATATATTAATATACATATATATATTAATATTTTTATAGCTATTTATAATATTGTCAATATTTTCTTAAATCTTCTTCTTCTTATTATCATTTAATCTAGTGATTTACTTTAATTAATCAAATAAGCTATTAATAATATTACCAATATTTTCTTAAAGTTTATTATTATCATCATATAATCAAATAATTTATATAAAATGGTATGGATTTACGATTAATTTTCTCAGAAAGCGCGTTAACCTTAGGGTGAATTAAATTGTTTTATTTTTGGATTGGTGTGGACTGGATATATATATATATATATATATATATATATATATATATATATATATATATATATATATATATATATATATATATATTTGTGTGTATGTATGTATATATATATATATATTTGTGTGTATGTATATATATATATATATTTGTGTGTATGTATGTATATATATATATATATTTGTGTGTATGTATGTATATATATATATATATTTGTGTGTATGTATGTATATATATATATATATTTGTGTGTATGTATATATATATATATATTTGTGTGTATGTATGTATATATATATATATATTTGTGTGTATGTATATATATATATATATTTGTGTGTATGTATGTATATATATATATACAGGGTGGGCAAAAATAAGGGTCCTATTTTTAAAAATTAATAACTTGTTTATTTATTGATTTAAAAAAATTTTTTTTTTAGAATAAGTAAAGGACCCCTTCCGAAGCAAGCATGAGCCGTATTAGCCCTAAGGAACGTACCCTAATTTAGAAAACATTATTTTTGCTTAAAAAACTCAAAACAGTGTAAAAAACAATACTTTAGTTTTTGTAAGTTTTAAGAAGTGTTTTTCGGCTAAAATTTGTTTTGTTTATTTCAAAAAATGTCGGAAGGGTCAGTCTACACACACATAAAGTTTGGTGAGTTTAACTTTTATTTTGTGGAAGTTATTCAAATTCAAGTTATTCAAATTTAAAGATAGGACCCTTATTTTGGCCCACCCTGTATATATTTGTGTGTATGTATGTATATATATATATATATATTTGTGTGTATGTATGTATATATATATATATATATATATATATTTGTGTGTATGTATGTATATATATATATATATATTTGTGTGTATGTATATATATATATATATATTTGTGTGTATGTATGTATGTATATATATATATATATTTGTGTGTATGTATGTATATATATATATATATATATTTGTGTGTATGTATGTATATATATATATATATTTGTGTGTATGTATGTATGTATATATATATATATATATTTGTGTGTGTGTATGTATGTATATATATATATATATATTTGTATGTATGTATGTATATATATATATATATATATATATATTTGTGTGTATGTATGTATATATATATATATTTGTGTGTATGTATGTATATATATATATATTTGTATGTATATATATATATATATATATATATTTGTGTGTATGTATGTATATATATATATGTATATATAATTGTATATATACATGTATATATATATATATTTGTGTGTATGTATATATATATATACTTGTATATATATATATATATATATATATATAATTGTATATATATATATATATATATATATATATATATGACATGGTCTCTGACCGTAGTTGTCTGATGATCTGTTTTCATCTTTTTCCTTCCTTATGTCCTCCCAACTTCAAGCGGGTTTCCCAGTCGCCAGACCGTTTACTCTGATTTCCGGCTTTCAGAGACGATTTGAGGGAGCTTGGGCAGTTGGAGGAGGGCCTAGACAGGCAGACCACTTTTTGAGATACCTCAAGTACCTTCGACACCCCATACATACCGTTCGTGATAAATCATACAATTTCCCCCTCTCTCTATATATATATATTTCTCTCTTTCTCCCCTCACTGTATTGCCTTCCGTTATAAATTGTGCAATCTCCCCCTCTCTCTCTCTCTCTCTCTCTCTCTCTCTATATATATATATATATATATATATATATATATATATATATATATTAAATATGTTGTCACTCCCCTCCACCTCGATTTACGTATTAACTAGTTAATTTCCATTTTTCTCAAGATATGTATTAAATATGTTGTCGCTCTCTCTATATGTATATTGATATGGTGAGTGTGAATTTCTCTTTTTTTTATTTTCAAAAATGTAATGACCTCGCTTGGATGTTTGGCGAGACCACAGGGTCGAAATAAATTATTGCACCGGTGATAAAGTGTAGTATCAGAACAGTTGCTCCAAGCCAATATGCTTATTTCTCATATTATGATAGTTTTTGGAGTAAAATCAATGTAGTATTAATTAGTAAAATAGAAAATAAGACGTGTTAAAAGATGTATCGTCTTCAAAAACAACAACAGAAAAACAATGTCGGACGATGCGATAGAAAAACAAAATTATTAACCAGAAGAAACGAAACGAAGTAAAGTCTTGTGCAATTATAAATATATTTTATTTTATTTCAAAATATTTTTTAAATTAGGTATAAAAATAATTTTATGTTAACAAATATTTTTTATCAACACTTCTTGTAAACTTGCTTATTGCTTTTTGTGAAGGGTTCGTCTTTCGTTCAATGTGTTCTGTTTTTAGATAAACCCTATACACGTCACATTTGTCGGCCATTTTGGATTATCTTGAGCTTATTTACAAATTTATTCGGTAGTTCCCAGATTTCAAACATGTTTTTCGCACGTTTGCACAAGTAATGCTAATTGGATTTTAACTCGAAATTATTCCTCAGTTATAATAATATTTAACAAAGCAACAATATAATACAATTTTTAATGGATGTGCACATTTTTCTCGCATTCTATGTGAGAGCACGGACCTATGTTTTGCCTAGAATGATAGTTAGAATAAAAATTAATGATTCAATCGAATTAGTATAGAAGTTATTTATGGTTTGACCGGAAGTTGATTTGTATGATATTGACAGACAGCAATTTTTTAATGTTGGTGCAATAAAAGAATGAGACAAAGGGAGTAAGAATGATGAAAAAGAGAAGAAGGAAATGAAAAAAAAAGGCTTTAATTCGAATAATTGCGATTGGTGAAAAATAATTATTAGTTATATGTTAACTTTGGAGTGTGTTTTTCATTGATTCAATATTAACATTGTAAACAAGAGGGAATACAGATATCATAAACATAATACAACATGAACCATTATATGCCAAAATAGAGTTAAATGAGGTTTCCCTTTGAATTTTGAGTGAAATGCAAATTTGTATAAGCTTAATGAATGTTGGATGCATTTTAATTTTTTCAGCCTGACTGTACTTTCTATACACCGATGAAGCCTCCTCATGAATATCGAGAATATCATGAAAATATATGTTCTTGAAATGGGGGGAAACAATTGTTTGTAAATAAAAGTGTTTTAAAGAAAATATGGAATGTTTCTTTGAATAACTATGGTTTACATGATGCTAAATTAAGAGCCCTAGTCATACACTATTGCGCTAGAATATAAACATTAATATTAACTTAAAGAAATTGTTATACATATATATATATATATGTGTGTGTGTGTGTGTTAAAAGAAGCAATTGACCCCTAACTCTGAAACTAAGGTGTTAGTTTTGTATTTCCGTCTATTTTTCTATTTATGGTATATTTTTTCATTCTCAAAAACACACGTGACCACAGACATGGAAAACAAATGTAATACATTAGTTAAGTAAAAACACCTACGAACCATACCTAAAAGATAACGCCAACCCAATATACGTACACCCAAAGTCTAATCACCCCCCATCAATCATAAAACGTATCCCGAATTCGATCGAAAGTAGGATTATCAACAATTCTAGCAACGAAAGCGTTTTTAAAAAATCAATCAACATTTACAATACAGCTCTAAAAAATAGTGGTTACCATAATACCGAAATTAAATATAAAAAACAGGACACCAATAATTACAACAAAATTAAAAATAAAAACAAATAAAAAAGAAATATAATCTACTATACCCCTCCCTATAACCAGATGCTAAAAACTAAACTAGGCAAAAAATTCCTAAATCTGATTGAAAAACACTTCCCCGTAACCAACCCTCTACATAAAATATGCAATAAAAATAATCTAAAACTATCCTACAGCTGCTGTGAAAACCTAGAAATGATAATTAAGGTACACAACAACAAAATACTAAAAGACAACAACAGAGAAGAAAAAAATAAACAAAGTGGAAAATATACACAAAATAACACTACGAAGAACAAAAATATAAACAATACTAATAGAAATAAACAAAACACTAATAATAACCACCCGAATAGAAACGAAAAAGTTAGCAATGAAGAGAAAAGATGTAACTGCATAAATCGTAAACTTTGTCCACTACAAAATAAATGCCTAACTAAAAGTGTTGTATACCAAGCAACGATATTTGCCAACGAAAGACCAAATAACAAGAAATACTACGTGGGTATGACATCCCTATACTTTAAGATCAGATACTAGGACCACAAAAGCACATTTAAAAACAAAGAACGTCGAACTAAAACAGCACTAGCTAACCATTATTGGGAGCTCAAAGAAAATGGACACTCACCAATAATTGAATGGAAAATAGTAAGACAGGCCAGTACATGTAGAAACTTAGACGACCCGTGTAGATTATGCCTGAATGAAAAATATGAAATCCTAAATTTTAAAGATCCTCGAAACCTATTAAACTCTAGAAGCGAAATAGCAAACGGCTGTTTACACAGAAATAAATTTACCTTAGGATGATATATAATAAATTAAATAAAAATAAATAAAAAATAAATAAATAAAAAAATAAATAAAAAACTGAACAAGTTAAAATTTAAAACCTAAAATAGAAATACAAGAAACCACGTGTTAAAATAAATTCGCCTACTGTATTGACAAAACAAAGGAAACAGGATATAGGAAACTCCATTGTTAACAAACAATAGGATTGACATAGGAGCGTCACCAACAAAGCCTTTGTTCGCGGGAAGCCCAACGATTGGCTGAGGGAACAACAAAGAATCTGATTGGTTAACTAGCAAGCCATGTATATAAAAACACCTGACAAAAATAACTCCATGCATTTAGCCTGACGATTCCCCCCGGGGATGAAACACGGGAGCTTCTGTGTAGCTTGATTGCCATATATATTTTCATTGCTTACTATGTATGTATATATATATATATATATATATATATATATATATATATGTATATATATGTGTGTATGTATATATGTATATATATGTGTGTATGTATATATGTATATATATGTGTGTATGTATATATGTATATATATGTGTGTATGTATATATGTATATATATGTGTGTATGTATGTGTGTATGTATATATGTATATGTATATATGTATATATGTATGTCTATATGTGTATATATATATGTATATATGTGTGTATGTAGATGTGGCTGTATGTATGTTTGTATATATGTATATATATATATATATATGTGTGTGTATGTAAATATTTCTGTATATATGTGTTTATGTATATATGTCTGTATATATGTATATATATGTATATATGTGTTTATGTATATATATATATATATATATATATGTGTTTATGTATATATATATATATATGTGTGTATATATGTATATATGTGTGTATATATGTATATATGTGTGTATATATGTATATATGTGTGTATATATGAATATATATATATGTTTGTGTATATATGAATATATATATGTGTGTGTATATATGAATATATATATATGTGTGTGTATATATGAATATATATATATGTGTGTGTATATATGAATATATATATGTGTGTGTATATATGAATGTGTATATGTGTGTGTATATATGAATGTGTATATATGGGTGTGTGTATATATGAATATATATATGTGTGTGTATATATGAATGTGTATATATGGGTGTGTATATATATGAATGTGTATATATGGGTGTGTATATATATGAATATATATATATATGTTTGTGTATATATGAATATATATATATGTTTGTGTATATATGAATATATATATATGTTTGTGTATATATGAATATATATATATGTTTGTGTATATATGAATATATATATATGTGTGTGTATATATGAATGTGTATATATGGGTGTGTATATATGAATGTATGTATATGTGTGTATATATATGTGTGTATATATATGCATATATATATGTGTGTATATATGTGTATATATATATATATATATATATATATATATATGTGTATATATATACGGCACAATCACGTTGACACACCGGTTCCTGTTAGAACACCGAAGTTAAACGGCGTCGAGCCTGGCTAGTATTAAATGGGTGACCATTTAAGAATACCAGGTGCTGTATATGTTTCCAGTCGTCTTGTATTACTACTTGCCATTGGAATCAAGCAATGCCGACTCAGGAGAGCGGTTGTTGGGGATTGCGCAGCCCTTGCAATTACAAATTCACGCGCGGGCAGCCCCTGACGGGGCACTCATACGTCGAAATCGACGGGAGAGTATATCATATATATATATATATATATATATATATATATTTGTATATGTATTCATATATATTCATATATATATATATATATATGGGTGTGTATATATGCACATATATTTATGTGTATATATGTATGTGATAGGTTTTGGACAATTAATCGGAAAAATCCGAACTTTTTGTGGTGTGGGTATCGGAATCGGAAATATTTTAGCCTTATTTTCGATTCCAAAAACGGTTTTAAAAAAATTTTCTTGACAATAAATAATGAAACTTACACCATGTATTTATTCATTAGAAGATTGTTTATTTACAACATAAGACTAAGGGCCACAGGGCCACAGGTTAGGAATCCCATTTCCAGATTTTGCATTGAATAAAAAAATTCTATCATTGGTAAATTATGATAAAGAAAGTAAATATTGTAGAGTTTATTGACGCATATTCCATTAGCAAATCTTTTGAAATGTTCAAATATCTTTACCAACCTATTTGCTAAATAGCTATATGACGACTCCTAGAAAATTAACAGTTGATTATTAAAAGATTAAAAAGAATTTAGACAGTTTTTTTTTGCTGGCGCCGACCTGATACTGACGTTGTCTGGTCACCGCGTATATATCCTCTGAAATAATTAATTTCTTATTGTATTTTGTAGTTTTAGCACAAGTTTAAAATATAGATGAAAATCTCACAATTAATTTTTTACACAATCTTGGATACAAAACATTTATATGTATATAGGTACATATATGTATATATATATGTATATATACATGCATATATATATATGTATATATATGTAATATATGTATATATATGTATATATATATGTGTAATATATGTGTATGCATATATATATATATAGTAATCAATGAAAATATATATGGCAATATATATTTTCATTGATTACTATCTAGCTCTACTTACGTATCAAGTACTGTTGAAGTAAATACTGAAAACTGACACATAAAAAATTATATCTCCTTATAATATTTTATGTGGATACATGAAGTACTAATATATATATATATATATATATATATATATATATATATATATATATATATATATATGTCTAAAGAAGCTTTGAGTCATTTAAAAAAAAAAAAAAAGAGAAAAAAAAGTAAAATGCAGTTTAAATTCCCAGACAAACTAACTAAATCCAAGGTATTGCAGACTTTACATTTGTTGGATAATTAATAAATGAAAAAATATAAGTAAAATAAATGAAAAAAAAATAAAAAAGGGGGGGGGGTTAATTATCTAAGAGTGAAACAAAACAGGAGACCTTAAGCGTCTAATATTAACACGGGGATCATCAGCTGTTTACCATGTAACTGTTTCGGAGATTTAAAAACAGGACAGTTATAATATTCATGGCTCTCCAATGGTACTGATTATACGACCATTTCCCCAAT
The DNA here is from genome assembly GCA_963556195.1 of Sepiola atlantica. Classification (NCBI taxonomy): domain Eukaryota; kingdom Metazoa; phylum Mollusca; class Cephalopoda; order Sepiida; family Sepiolidae; genus Sepiola; species Sepiola atlantica. The sequence goes on from OY744531.1 coordinate 36,756,204, forward strand.
AATCAAGTGTCGAAATAATTCAGCTTAAATATCACTAATATATACATAAAAAAATAATAATAATAAAATAATAATAATATATTACCCTTAAGACTATGAGGAATAAAAGAAGCAATGTTTCAGACAAAATTTTTAACATTTCTTTCTCCCTTTCTACTGTTTATTAAACGTGACTATTTTTTCCCCAAATTGCGTTCTTTGTATGAATTTGAAAACTTTTCTGTTTTTAATTAAAGTATTTTAACAATCGAAATATTTTGGTAGAACTATTCAATATGTATTTTTGAGTTTATTTTTGCTAGTTGTTGATTTGCTTATCCTTTATTCCATTTTTATTTTTACATATACATATATATATATATAGATATATATATATATATATAGAGAGAGAGAGAGTGATATATATATATATATATATATGAGAGAGAGAGAGAGAGAGAGAGAAGGGGGTTGTGTAGCATCAGTGCAGTTCCAACGAGAGAAAAAAGTATATTTAAAGAATTGTGGTTACCAACGCTAGTAAAAAAATCTTTTTCAATAATTATTTATTATCTTAGCATTTTAACATGTAAAGTTTTTTTTAAACATAATTTCATAACGCGTTTCGAGCATTTATCGTTTATCCATTATGCTCTCTTCATATGTATATTCCATTTGATAAAAGTATTTCATTTGAGAAAACATTTCATTTTTCATTTAAAAGTGTCTGTTCCATTTGACAGAAAAAATGTTATCTTGTTGAGATAAAAATATATTCCGTTTGGCAAGTGTTTGGTCATTTGAGTACATTTGTGTATTAGGTTTTATTGCTTTAATTGCTTCTATGGTGTCGGTCGAATCTGTATGGTATTGTGTGTGTGTGGTCATTCCCGGTCATTCATGACGGTGTCCCTGGTGGGTTCACACAAATGTGGATGTGTAGGTGGTTGGGGTGAGGATGTTTGCTTGGGTTTGGAGAGATAGATAGATAGAGAGAGAGAGAGAGAGAGATGAGTAGAAAAGAGAATGGGTGAGAAGATAGATAGGTAGGGAGGGAGAAAAAGTAAGAGAGGGGGAAGGAAGATTGAGGGTAGATAGAAATATAGATAGAATTATAGAAAGAGATATAGATAGAAAGATAGATAGATAGATACACACATTCATATTATTTTCTGCATGTATGCATGAATACACTCACATGGGGTATGTATTCGTTCCATGTGTGAGGGTGTGCAAATGCACACGTGTCTGAGTGCAGATGGGTTCCTGTTTATACATGTGTTCGTACTTGTTTTTATATGTCTGTGGTGTGATTTGTCTTATGATTTATTTAAAGTTGGATTGAATTTGGATATGAAGATTTTTTCTTGTGTTAGGAGGTATGAATAGTCCTGAGTTTGGAAAATGGGCATTATCTGGAATTTTCCACTGCTGCATGAGTGTACATGTTTGAAGACAGGCAATTTTCTATTTTCTTGAATTTTAATATTACTCTTATGGAGGGCCACTCTATTATTGAATGTTTTTGTGGCACCTATATAGTATTTTTTACATGTTATGCATTCAAGTACATATATGATATTTTTAGAGGTGCAGTTTAGATCCTTCTTTATTTTGAAGGTGTGTGTTGGATTTTTGAAAGTGTATGTGTTACCCTCTATTATTATGTCGCAGATTCCACATCTTTCTTTGTTGCATTTTGTGACCCCTTGTGATACATGTTGGTTGAATTTTGATGAGGTTAGAATTTGTTTGAGGTTTTTCGGTTGGCGTTTGCTTTTGATTATCTTCATTGTTTTAAGTATGTTGCTTAGTTTACTATTTTGATTGAGTAAGGTTAGGTTTCTTGTTATCTCTGTGAATAATTCTGGGTTGTTTTTGTTATGTGTAGATACATATGCTAATATGTGTTCTTTGTTCCGTTTTTTTGGAATTCGTAGTTGTTCTAATGGTATTTGCTCTGCTAATTCTATACCTTTGTGTATTATTTGTGCGGGGTATCCTCTTTTTGCTAATGTATTACGTAGTTCCTCCAGTCGGACAATCCGGAGGTCTTTGTAATTGACTATAGTACATATCCTGCGTGCTAGAGAATAGGGTATAGATTTTAGGCAGCTTTTGGGGTGATGGCTTTGAAAGTGGACGTATTGTTGGGTGTCCGTGGGTTTGTGGTAGATGTCTGTGATAATATGATTGTTCTTAATTTTAACTAGTATATCTAGGAAGGGTAGCTCTGTTTGATTGTGTTCTAGTGTGAATTTGATTTTGGGGTGTAGATTTTGTAGTGTGTTGTGTAATTCGTTGATGTCTCCCCATGTGGGATCCCAAAGAATGAAACAGTCATCCAGATATCTTTTCCAAGATTTTATAAATAGGGATTTTGTATTTGTTCCATAAATTGATTCTATCTTTGTGTATAATATTTCTTCTAGGTAGGCTAGTGTCAGGGTAGCATATGTCGGTGCCATTTTGGTTCCCATTGCCATGCCTAAGGTCTGGATGAAGTTCTCGTTGTTAAATTCGAAGGAGTTATTGTTGAGGATAATGTTTATACTGTCGATAATAAATTGTTTAGTAAACCTCGGGTGTAAAATTTGTGGATGTTTGTTAATCCAGTATGAGATTGCTTCTTTACCTTGGTCATGGGGTATGTTGCTATACAGGCTGCTAACGTCAAATGTCACTAGTTCAGTTCCTGGGTTTACTGTTTGTGGTAAGGAGCTTAGAAAGTGTATGTTGTCTCTTATGTA
>OY744531.1:36789699-36824699 GCA_963556195.1 Sepiola atlantica
CGGAAAAATGGTCCAACGAAAACATATAATCGGTCTTGTACTGGCTGTGATAGTTTTGTCCATTATTGGAATGGTGTTGCTTTTGGCAAAATTGACCTCCTCCACCGCCGATCACAATCAACACGAAGTGAAGCACATACATCCGCCAAATACATTATCTTCGATTTTATTATCTACCTCCACAGCTAGCGTACATCAGCCTAAGGTAAGTTTAAATCTGTGGTATTATTGTTGATTAACACCCTCAGCTACCCTCCCCCCCCCCCCAATGAGATTCTACTTTTTTTTTAGGTGATTACGTGTGAACACGATAAAAAGCTTGGCGGAAAGAAAAAAAACACAATTATTTTAGAATTTAGAGTGGGGGATCGTAGATAATTTAACGTAATATGATCCTACATTTCCGGCCATTCTAAATTTTTATGGCAGTTAACTACATTTTTTTACCACTAACCCTAAGTCCGAGTGGCAAGGTCCTGAAACCACACTTAATCGTCTGAAAAATGCGGACCCTCCCCTCCAAATAACTCACATAATTTATCTCCCATAGCAAAAAAAAAGGAAAAAAGATTTTGCTTAACTGACCTAAAACGCTGGAATGGCTCGAAAATGGGGGTTCATTTAACGTTAAATTTATATGCTTAACTGATCCCTCACTTTAATTTCTATAATAATTGGGGTGGGGGTGGGGGTATCTTTTCTGCAAAGTTTTTCAAGATGGTCACACGTTATCGCTTAAAAAAGTAGAATCTCATTTTACTTAGAGGAGAGGGATAGCTGTGGATCTAAATCTACAAAGTTACCAAATTTACAATAATACTTAACGCCACATCGTGTAACATCATCCATTTATGGTGAATGATAAGATCGCCGGTCTAAAATGAATGCGATAAAAGAAATTGTGCATTGGCGATAAAAATAGTTTTGTTGTTTTTTGTTTTTTTGAATAATATTAAATGCGGAACCATTTCTAGTTAAATATATTTAGTATTACGCATGTAATCTGAAGAAAAAAACGCTTGAAATGTATAAAATATGCTAGAATAATCGAGATTTTAACAAAATGGAGTCTTAATAGAACCGTCTTATAGCGCCATGTTTTTTTTTGTATCGCTCAAGACGAAAAAAGTATTAAAACGTCTTTTCCCCCTATTACTGCGTAATACTAAATTTTGACTCCAAAACATTCTTAATGTCATAATCTTATATATATATATATATATATATATATATATATATATATATATGAAATTAAAATGTAATAAGCGGAAGACCTAAAAAGCTCAACGTTTCGCCCAAATGTTATATGGGCTTTGTAAAGAGCGAACGAAAAAAAATGACAAAAGCCCATATAACATTTGAGCGAAACGTTGAGCTTTTTAGGTCTTCCGCTTATTCCATTTTAATTTCATACCGTCGGATTATTTTATCCTTTCATCTATTCATATATATATATATATATATATATATATTATCGCCTCTCTACTAATTTTATAGAATTTTTGAAGAAACTGTTTAAACTGACAATCTCAACATTAGCTCTATTTTTTTTGTTTTGGAAAAAAAGGAAATATCTAAAAAAAAAATTGTTTTTGCGTGTGCGTGTGTAAGTAGTCCTCGTTTACTTGCCTCGCCACAAGGGCAGAGTTAGACACAAAGTCGGTTTTTAATGTGAGGAAAATCCAGCTCCCCATAAGACAAATTGTCTTAGTGTAGAAAGATTTCTCTTTCAATGAGCGAGAACAGAAAAGATAAAGTGTAGTATCAGAACAGATGATACACTTTGCTCCGATCCAATAGGCCTTTAAAATCGGTTTTTAATGTGCGGAAAATCCAATTCCCCAAAAAGGGAAACTCTGGATTGGAACAAATATAAAAATTGTCTCAGTCTAGAAAGATTTCTCTTTCACTGAGCTATGGCAGAAAAGATGAAGTGTAGTATCAGAACAGATACTACACTTTGCTCCTAGCAGAAACGCCAAGAAATTGTTTCCAGGGATGATATAGACAGGGTCGTTAAATTTTCATACCCAGCGATTGTAGACGCAATTTTGTAAGAAACAGTGAATGTAGTGTAATCAAAATGCAAGAAATATTCACTCCCGAATATTGGCGCATACTATAAAAACCCAAACAGACAGCTTTCTTCTCTCTTTTTTTTCCACTTTTCTTCTGGAAACAACAGATGTATGCATGATATAATCCGTAGTAAGTAGCACACACATACTCAGAGACATTCACGGTCTAAACACAATACCGGCATGTATACATTGTTAACCGAACACTATCACACACAAGTTTGTACAGACACTCTCTTTATTAACAAAACAGACACGCTAATACACACACACACACACACACACACACACACACACATCTACATGCCTATCCCATTTACACACATGCAAATGCACACAGTGACAGCCAAAATAGACACATGTACTCAATTTTTCCTTACAGATGGATCTGTAATATGAAATCTGACCAAATCCAACCCATTAGGTAGGAGGATTAGCTCAGCATAGACCTTGTCCTAAGAAAGAATCGGTTATGCTGGTATGGTTATGTGGAGTGTTCATCCTCCTGGATAAACTGTTGCAGAAGCATGGATATCTTGGATCGCAGGAAGATTGGTTCGCCAAGGAAAATTTGGAAGCAAGTGATTAGACACGACCGTACAGAGTGGAATTTGGAGATAGGTGACCCGCTGAAGCGTAAGGACTGGAAAGAGAGTTTGCAAAATAACAAAACACGTCTGAAATTATCTACCTCCCCAGGAGGTTAGGCACAAGGCCAGTTTTATCTTACTCCCACAAGGTAAGATGTGACCCAAGGTCGGGTCGGGAAAGTAGGACTTGAAAAGCCAGCGCCCGAGAAGGTTGAGCACTCTGGCCATTAAAAATTGCCTGGGCAGCCCCGTCGGCATTCCCCGGTAGGGGCGCCTCGGACAGTAAGCGATAAACTTACTCCTTCCCAAAGAGGGGAGGCGAAGCCTGGAAGGGTGGACCTCCTAGTACTGCACAGGACAAACCCACAGACCGGCAGAATCAAGCCCCGAAGGACAAGACGACACCGGTCTATAGGTTGCAGTGTCCATCGGAACAGATACTACACTTTCTTCCTAGCCAAAAGGCCGAGAAAGCACACGTCTGAATCTCAGACAAGGGAAAAGTGACATAAAATGAATAAAAGATGATAAAACACTCTTTCAGCGGAATATTCCTTCGACTCTTTGAACTCTCATTTCTTCAAAAACTTTTTATCTTTCATTGTCTTAACAAGTTGTCATATAAAATTAATTAATTTTGTATGGATAGACTTTGTCATTCTTTCATTTGATAATGTTCTATCCTCTAGGATTCTGAATCAGGTCAGAACAGAACAATGGTAATTGCAAGGATTATTAGCATCTCGTTATATTTAATTTTGAACAATTAACTCGCAACATATTTACCATCTCCTTTAAATTCGCTTTTATTTTTAGCCTCTAATAAATAATGTTATTTGTTTAAATTGTCGCGACAGTGGATAATTTGTATCCTGAATTCTTATGAAAATCATATCCGTGTAAATCCCCTTGTTAAGGCTGATGAATATCTCTATTTACTCGCCTCTCCCCACGAGGGCAGAATTAGACACAAGATATCGGTTTTATGGTGGGGAAAATTCAGCTCCCCAAAAAGGGGCACTCTAGATTGGGACAACAATAAAAATTGTTTCAGTCTAGAAGGATCACTCCTTTAGTCATAGAGGGTAAAAAAGATACTACACTTTGCTCCTAGCCAAAAGGCCAATAAGACAGTCCTTATTGATGTTCCTCCCCACGAGAGCAGAATTAGACAGAAGGTCGGTTTTTAATGTGGAGAAAATCCAACTCCCCAAAAGAAGACAGTTGGATTGGGACAGCAATAAAAATTGCCTCAGTCCAGAAGGATTTCTCCTACACTGACTGAGGATAGAAAAGATAAAGTGTAGTATCTGTTCTGATACTACACTTTATGCCTAGCCAAAAGGCCAAGAGGATAGTCCCTATTTACTTGTCAAGAGAAGAGACACATGGTCGGTTTTTAATGTGGGGAAAATCGAACTCCCCAAAAAGGGAAACTCAGGATTGGGACAGCATTAAAAATTGCCTCATTCTAAAAGGATTTCTCTTTCGTTGACTGAGGATAGAAAAGATGAATTGTATTATCAGAACAGGTACTATACTTGCTCCTAGCCAAAGGCTGGTGAATGTCTCATTTTACATATTCCACTTAATTGGGGGGGGGGGGCATTTTTGCTGTTTACATTTTTCGTAAATTCCAGTTCTTTCCTTCCGTTTTGATGGTATTTCATGAGAAAATCGCCATTAAAATTTCTATTATTCAAAGATTTATCTCTATTTTAATAAAATAGCGTGTGTGTATCTCTCATGTCAAGGTGTTGCATATATCTCCCCTCCAATCATCTCTCGTTTCTCGTTTCTAGCATGCAGCAGGTTTAGGTGATATCTGAGTGCATATGTAATTGAAGGGGGTGGGGTGATCCCTTCCTTACATTTATCGCACGAAATGAATTGAACGAACAACAACCGAGTAACAGGCAACAAAAAAGGGTTTATTTAACAGAGGGTTGGAACTGTGTCCCAGTGAAGAAAAGAGGCTGCCGGGTCGTCAGCGAATACATTCCCAGTGGAGATGGCTGCTGCTGGAACGATGCAAGGGAAAGGCAGGAGAGAGATGTTTCTTCGTTGCTGGCCGATTTCTCTCAGCTGAATTCTTCAACTGACCAGGTGGTAGAAAATAGTCCATGAGGGGACAGTTGATATCAATACGCCCTGCAAGCCGATTGGTCAGCGTATGACCAATTTGCTCACAGGGGACGAGAAGAAATAGATCCTATTTCAGTCTGCTACACAGTATCTGTTCCGATGGATACTGCACCCCATAGACCGGTATTGTCTTGGCCTTCAGGACTTGATTTACGCCTGTCTATGGGTCTGTCCTGTGCAGTTCTAGGAGGTCCACCCTCCCAGGCTTCGCCTCCCCTCTTTGGGGAGGAGTAAGTTTATTGCTTACTGTCTGAGGCGCCCCTACCGGGGAATACCGACAGGGCTGCCCAGGCAATTTTTAAATGGGCAGAGTGCTCACCTTCTCGGGCGCTGGCTTTTCAAGTCCCACTTTCCCGACCCGACCTTGGGTCACATCTTACCTTGTGGGAGTAAGATAAAACTGACCTTGTGCCTAACCTCCTGGCGAGGAGGTAAATAACATACGCTAACCCCCTGACTCCGATTTCCAGTGTACGTCTTAACGTTGCCGTATGAATTTAAATCATCAGATATGTACTAGTGAACGTACCTTTTATTATTTAACAAAAGTAACTTTTATAATTACATATTGAATTATTATTATTTTTTTTTTTTGTTACCATTAATCGAATATTTATTGAAATAAAAAGAAATGCAGCCGCATAAAGTATAGAAACGAAATTTTTAAATTCCTATTTTTTTTTAAAAATAGTCCCCCAGAATGCATTTTTGTTTATTCGTAAACAAGTCAGCCATTTCAATCTTTTGTTAATAGTTGAAAAACAAAAAGAATTACTTTGTGACCCTTCGGAATTTAAAAGGAATTTGGAACCATTTAAACTAGCAAATAGAAAAATCATCTAAACTAGGTTTAATATTCTTAACAAATCTTAATGGATTAAAAGACTGGAAGCCATTTATTAAAACAACATTACGTTAATAAAACTAGTTATAGTTTTAAAACAATTTGGTTTAATTAATAATTTAATGACCAAACGTTACCGTAATAGTTTTTCTATACTACTCAGTCATCACTTATCAATGTCAAAAGCCATTCGAGGATAAGGGTTAATGAAATGAATAGACTATCAGTTGAATGATGAAGAATTTGTCATTTGTAAGAAACAGTGAATGTAGTCTAATCAAAATGCAAACGAATAATACGTCATAATCACGTTGGCATACTGGTTAAGCAACGTTGAGTATGATCGGTACTAAATGGGTGACCATTTGGGAATGCAAGGTGCTGTATATGCTCTCTGCTTATCTCGGCATTGCTTCCAGTCGTCCTGGACTTATCCTTGCCACTGGAATCAAGCAGTGCTGATTCAGGAGAGGTGTGGTTGGGATTGTGCAACCCTTGCTGCACACTTACACGTGCAGCCACCCTTACAGGGGGTATCCATTGTCTCTCAAGGCCGAACGCAGGTTATGATAAAGAATATGATAGGATGGAAAACGACTCGATCTGGATTGCTACAGTTTCCTAGAAACCACCTAATAAACCGGTATCGTCCGGGCCTTTGGGTCTGGATTTACGCCTGTCTATTGGGGGTTGCTGGTCCTGTGCAGTTCTGGGAGGTGCACCCTCCCAGGCTTTGCCTCCCCTCTTTGGGAGGAGTAAGTTTATTGCTTACTGTCTGAGGCGCCCCTACCGGGGAATGCCGACAGGGCTGCCCAGGCAATTTTTAAATGGCCAGAGTGCTCACCTCTCGAGGGTTGGCTTATCTAATCCCACTTTCCCGACCTTCTGTCACATCTTACCTTGTGGGAGGTAGATAAATTAATACAGTTTCCTAGAAAAACGCGCCAACATTTTTCTCAGAAACATTGGTCACCTCCTTTTCTTTCTTTCTTTCTTTCTTTCTTTCTTTCTTTGGGAAACGCCTATATTTCCAGGCTGTTGACGTGTATTACACGAAAACAAATACAAATTGATCACCTTTTTTTTTTTAAAGATTTCTTTGTTGAATGCATTTATCACACAGTGTTACCATGTAATCGCACGAAAACAAATAAAAATCGAATCGCATTTTTATTTTTTCCAGCGTGGGGACGAAGGGTGAAAATGGCCATAGAAAAACAAACAAACATACAAACAAACAAATATAACTCAGTAATGTTCGCAGGTTTTTTTAAAACGTTTAACTACAAAGACAGAAATTTATTGAATTTAAAAAAATAAAATGATTGATTTATTTATTATTAGTCGGGTTAACCGATGTTGCCCGGTGTATGACTAGCAATAAAAACGTTTAAAAAGTATGTGTAACATCTTTGCTTTAAAAAGTCTCTCTCTCTCTCTCTCTCTCTCTCTCTCTCTCTCTCTCTCTCTCTCTCTCTCTCTGTTAAATAATATTAATTAATACTTGTGGTTTATAATGGACTATTCGAATCTTTCATTCTTTCTTTTCTTTATTACCTTGACTGTTCATAAAGAGAATGAGAGAAAGTTATAGGATCAAGAGTGATAGATACCGTATGAAATAAGAGTGGGGGGGGGAGTCAAACAACATAGAGTGAGAGAGGGTGAGAGTGATAGACAGACATTTAGTAAGAGATTGGTCACTTGGTGAGTTAATTGCAAATTGCTGCTAATCAGAAGAATTGAAATGGAAGTTGTTCTTTTTTGCATACATAACTCAATCCCAAAACTGAGGAATATTTTAGCATTTATTTTTGTGTTATCAAAATCTATAATTAAAAAGCCTTAGGGAAACACGTTGATTAACCTAGCTTTGGTATAATAATATATGTAAAGAAATAAAAATGTACAGCATGAGAGGGTTAGGGTTAGAGTTAGGGTTAGAGTTAGGGTTAGGAACATGAAGTGTTTTGTTTTTGTATTTTATCTTTAACACTTTTTCCTTTTTCTCCATTTCAATTTTCAGAAAGAAAAACAAGTACGTAGCTCTCCCAGTAAGTGCACAGTGAAATATAGAAACAAACCGGTAAGTCTTTTTTTATTATATATTCATATTCACATACCTTGAAGTTATCCTCCTTGACAGCATCAATACGATCAGCATATTTCGACTCCCCTCCACAGCCTTACAAAGCAGAGATCTCTCTATAAATTCTTCTTTTTTGTGTGTCGTAATACAACACAAAACATGCACCCCCCAACAATATTGACTGCTGTTTGTCACCTCCATTTATTGACATGTGACGTCACTTTTCTCTAATGTAAACTTACATACACAAAATTGCTATAAACTAAACCTATACAAAACTTTAAAATGTAAATTAACATCAGCAGATAGGTACGTATTTAGCATTCGCACCGAGGCGGGATTGGTACATATTTAGCATTCGCACCGGGGCGGCGATAGGTACGTATTTAGCATTCGCACCGGGGCGGGATTGGTACATATTTCGCATTCGCACCGGGGCGGGATTGGTACCTTTTTAGCATTCGCACCGGGGCGGCGATAGGTACGTATTTAGCATTCGCACCGAGGCGGCGATAGGTACGTATTTTGCATTCGCACCGGGGTGGGATTGGTACGTATTTAGCATTCGCACCGGGGCGGCGATAGGTACGTATTTAGCATTCGCACCGGGGCGGCGATAGGTACGTATTTAGCATTCGCACTGGGGCGGCGATAGGTACGTATTTAGCATTCGCACCGGGGCGGCGATAGGTACGTATTTAGCATTCGCACTAGGGCGGCGATAGGTACGTATATAGTATGTGCACCGGGGCGGCGATAGGTACGTATATAGTATGAACACCGGGGCGGAGATAAGTACCTATATAGTATGTACACCGGGGTGGAGATATATACCTATATAGAAGGCGCAGACAGAGGTGGTACTTTTTATAAAAATATCTCATACTTTTGCCCTGGGCAACGTAAGAGGAATGGTGGGGAAGAAACAGCTTTCGCAAAAGGCAAAATGAGAAGTACCGGTTAAATGGGGCGACCAGGGAAGGGAAAAGTAGAAAGATAACGAGACAGCTATAGAGAGAGAAATAGAAGTTTGAATATAAAGATGTTACACACGCGATTTTTCTTCAATTATATGTTTTTATGACCCCGAGCAACGGCGGGTAGCCCCGCTAGTCTATATATAAAGTAAGGTTGATCAGTTTTTCAAGTTAGGTCATCGATAGCTTTCGTCCTAGAAGATCAATGCTTGATTCTTGTTCATCAGTTTTTTTTGTAAAACGTTGAAACATGTTCTTAACAAGAAAAAGATGTAACTCGATTTAATTCAATTCAGAAATTATTTTATCCAACTGAAATGATTTTCAAAATGACGACATCTTAAAAAAAAAGAAAGTGATTCTGTATTGACTAAAACATAGTTACTTCCCTTTGCGTCGACTTTTCACTTTTCACAGGATGCAAAATCCATTTTTACATTTCAGTCACGTAAATTATTTATGAAAGTAAAAATAATCTCGGCTGACGCCAAGTAGGGAGAGCAAGTATATCAATAAAGACGCCAAACAGCAGTTAAGACAGTTGATGACGCATGTTGCAGTGTGTAAAACCATGGTACTAAAAAGGACTATCCAGATCTCTGACGTTTAATGTTTCCAGGGTCAAAATATGCCGATCACTTTAACATTGTAAACTATTAAAATTTTTCCAGTAAAACTAGAAATAATAAGTCTCTTTACTTTTATATTATCCATAAGGGATATTTTGTCATTAAAGTATTTTATTTACCTCCTCTCCACGAGGTTAGACACAAGGTCAAGTGTGGTTTTGAAAACCCAGCGTAGTAGGATTAGCACGCTATGGCCTACAAAAAATGCCTGAGACGACTTATCAGCATTCCCTGGTAGAGGTGCCTCAGCAATAAACTAACCCCTTCTCAAGGACCTCTTGAGCCTGAACAGGACCATACCTAAGCCTGATTGTCGAGGACGTATCTCTGATACAAGGTAAAAAACCTTAGAGAAACAAACGTTGATTAATTTATCTTTTTCTAAACGTTTTATTTGCTTTTATAGATCAATTAGGTCAGCATCAACATATTTTCTATATTTTACTTAATCTACATATCACCAAGTTATTTACCCCCAGGAGGTTAGACACAAGGTCAGGTGTGATTAGCCAGCGCATTAGGATTAGCGCGCTTTGGTCTACAAAAAATGCCTGAGCAGACCAGTCGGTGTTCCCTGGTAGGAGCTCCTCAGACGATTAGCAAAGAGAAGGTAAAGCCTGGGAGGGTGGACCTTCTAGAATTGTACAGGACAATACCTCAGACCGGTGGAATCAAAGCCCGATGGCCAAGACGGTACCAGTCTGCAGAGTGTAGCATCCATCGGAACAGATACTACACTCTGATCTTAGCCAAAAGGCCAATTGAATTTATTTATCTACCTCCCACAAGGTAAGATGTGACACAAGGTCGGGAAAGTGGGATTAGATAAGCCAGCGCTCGAGAGGTGAGCACCCTAGCCATTTAAAAATTGCCTGGGCAGCCCCGTCGGCATTCCCCAGTAGGGGCGCCTCAGACAGTAAGCAATAAACTTACTCCCCCCCAAAGAGGGGAGGCAAAGCCTGGAAGGGTGCACCTCCTAGAACTGCACAGGACCAGACAACCCCCAATAGACCGGCGTTAATACAGACCCAAAGGCCCGGACGATACCGGCTTATTAGGTGGGGTAAAAAAACCCTGGCTGAACTTAATTGAATCTATCATGCTTTTGTGTGACAGTACAGTATAAGAGAGACGGTTATACCATGGCCACTCTAATTAACTAAGGTCCGTTAACTGGAAAATGATGTCATGCTATAAGGTGACCTCGGTTACACCCATTGATAAATAATAGGCACCTCCATGACTGTCTATTGACCTTTGAACTCGTGTCAACATGTAGTATCTGTTCTTACTGAGCATAGGAGAAATATCCTTAAACTGAGGCAATTTTTATTTCTGTCCCATTTCAGAGAGACTCTTTTAGGGGAGCTGGATTTTTCTCGCATTAAAAACTGACCCTGTGTCTAACTTTGTCCTCGTGAGGAGGAAAAAATATCGGGACTCCTCCATGCAGCATATATATGTGACTACTGCTTCAGTCGAGGGAGAGATACCACAAACTATTTTGACTTAGCAAGATTTATCTCCCTGTTTGCCGCCTCATGAGAGCAGAGTTGAACACAAGGTCTGTTTTTAATGTGAGGAAAATCCAGCTTATAAAAAGGGGTCACTATGGATTGGAACAAAAATTAAAATTGCCTTAGTCTAGAAGGATTTCCCATTCACTGACTGAAGACAGAAAAGATGAAGTGTAGTCTCAGAACAGATACTACACTTTGCTCCTTGTCAAAAGGTAAAAGATGTCCTTTTATTTAGAAAACTTCACACATAACAGTTGTCAACAAGAATTCAAAAGTTACTCATGATTTAGGACAATGTTATACACCAACAGAATGGTTGACTACGAGTTTTCTTCGAATTACAGAAATAAAATTGAACGATATCCAAGGATTAAAATCCTTGGATACAATGGAGAACTTTACAAATGTGACAACAACAATTTGAATTGCAAAAATCTATATTGGAAGTTTTTCACAAAAAAAGTCAAACCAAACGACCAGGTTTCTTTTTATCAGACACAGTAGCAAATGCTATAGACGAATTTAGGTATAATCCTGAAGAAGGCGAAACTTTTGAAGAATATTTTATCGAGATACAAAGAGATTTTTAAAAGAAGCTTGTCACGGTTGAACGGATAATAGAAAGTTTGCTTACTCTGACAAATAGTGGGTCTTTTGCACAACTGTACATTCTGCAATAATACATACTGCCACAAAAAACAGAAAACGTGATTTTTACCAAATTCAAACTTTCAGATTTATTTAGTTTTAAATGCTTCGTTATTGTTGTGACGCCGAAGTACGTTTTTGGAATTTAATGAAGCGTCAATAAGATGCTTAATTAACATGCACTTGCAGAAGAATGTCAAAGAATGATAAATGTAAGACATATCACGGCAAAAATTTCTGAAAAAAATATTAAGCTGGTCTTCTGAGTACACATCGTCCATTGGAGGTGAGGCGATGAGTTGAATAGTACCAGCCTTATGAAATTTAAGCTCTAGATTTGCTGTACATCTTTTTAAATATTTTGTGAAATTTCTTTTCTTTTTAGAAATGGTCTGTGACAGTCGAGGCTTGCACCAAAAATATTGGATCACCATTTAGAGGTAATTATTAATCTTAAACAATGACTTATATAAATAAATAAATAGTATATATATATATATATATATATATATATATATATATATATATATATATATATATATATATAAAATAAAATATGAAGCTAAAAGTATACTTTTAGTAGATAGAACCTATAGTGAAATGGTTTAAGCTCAATATACGAGATAGAGCAATTATAAAGATAGATGTAAGAAGAGGGATAAACATGTACGAATGACAAATTTATTTCAACTTTGATTGTTCAATGCAAGGTGTACTCGGTAATAAAATTATGTTTATTATTCTTTCCTTAAGCCAAGATTTTTCAAAGATCAAAATCTTATCATTAGAGGAATTACATAGATAGATAAGTTGGCAGTGGAAAAGCCAAAATTCAAAATTTGAAAAAATATCAAGTAATAGAGAGTTAAAAAAGTTTGTTTAAAAAGATATAGGGTCTAAATAAATTTGTCATTCGTACATGTTTATCCCTCTTTTTTCATCTATCTTTATCTTATATATATATATATATATATATATAATCAGGGTGGAAAAAAAAGTAATGTCGTATTTTTTACTTTATCACTTTGCATATATATATATATATATTATGGAAATAATATTCCAACCTGATGGAAAAGGAAAAACTAAAATTATTTATGTATTCATCAATGTTTCGTCTTTATTTCAATTGTCATCAGATATAGATGGGTGAAACTGAATGGGAATAAAAGAAAAGGCTTGATGAAAATAAAAGAGACATAAAAAATAACAATTCCCTGAATGCACTATTCTCTCATGCATTATAATATGATGATTCCTTTAACTTTAAACAAGCTAGACTCGTTAGCTTCATTTTAAATAAATCTCGCCGAAAATTTCTTGAACTAAGATTCATTATAAACTCTAACACAATTAAACAACATAATAGCTTCTAAAATTTATCTCCTTTAATCAGCAAACTTATTATATCCGAACAGAACTTGAATTTAGATCCAGGTTAACTATTTTATCCCCAAAGAAACCTTGCGCATAATATCGATAATAAAATAAATAAATAAAAAAACACTCATTCAATGTCATAAATATGCATTACACATTTTGTAATTCTAATGGCTATGGTTCATTCGAAAAAAGAACAAAAACATTCTTTTCATGTCAAAATCGCACCAATTTTTTTTAATTCTAACGACTGTGTGGTTTTAAAAAAACAAAAACATTCCATGTCATAAGCGCATTACACATTTTGAATTTCTAACGGCTATGGTTCGTTCGAATAAAGAACAAAAATATTCTTTTCACATCACAAACACACCAAATATTTTCAAATATTGTACTTGATATTTATTTCTTCAAATCAACTTGCTTAAAATTGAATAGTCATTCCTTGGCCTAATGTTATGTAATGTGATGCTACTTTATTTTGTAAGAGGGAGATTTTCTTTTGTTATAAATGATTGTTACCGGTTGTAGGTGTTTGAAAGAAAGACAATAAAATTAGACTTACCTTGAAAAGAATCTACTAATCAGCCATGAAATATCCAAGAGTTACAACAAAGGCCACTTGTGGCATTTCATAAATACTGCATACTAAATAGAATTTTGCAAACAGATTATTGTACCTTATATTATGATATCCAAGTATTTTAAAGAAGTAAATAGGTTAATATCCATTTAAAAATATATAATTGTTTATCTGAAGTCTGACACAGGTAGAGCAATGTAGAAATTTATTTTAATTGATTTTGTAAGTGACTGGTATTGTTTAAGTTATAGATGAAACATGCCACCAATCTAGCAAACTTCCTAGCTGGAATAAGTATTTTTGTAAAGAAACTGTGCTGAATGTTATTTTCAGTGTAAAGAACATGGTGCAAGGATAAAAAGGAAGAAATCACAAGGTATAATCAAATATCGATGTGTCAGATGCAATGCTACAACAGTCTAAACTTGAAAATCCTACTGACTTTTCTTTATATATATATATATATATATATATATATATATATATATATATATATATATATATTATTTCCAGTGATAAGAATTGGATAAACATTTCTGTGAATCTTTACTGTGTTTATATAATAGTGCTCAATACCAAGTTGAGCAATATATTTATTTAGCATAATTTTTTATTTATTTGAGCATTTTTTGCTACATATGTGCATACATGTTTCAGCTATAGTGTTATCAAGTGGTTAAAAGCAAATAGGAAATGATATTTTCCAATTTCCTTTTGAGTAGTGTGGAATCACCCCTTTGTTTTTATTACTCTCGGGCCCATCCTAACTGAGAGTGGTATTACTTGAACTTTATTTGGCATTAAATAACTCAAAAATTGTTGATATGCCATAAAAAAATTATTATGTGCAAGTTAGTTCAACATTGTTATTTGATTGTGGGACTTCTTTATAATGAATTTACACAAAAAACTAAAAACCTTAGGAAAATAATAAAATGTCCTTTATGCTACCAAGACAAAGCTCGTTTTCTTTAACAATTATAAGAAATCTTTCCAACCACCAATTTGCATGGCTGCTAGCACCCTTCCCGAGAGTTAAACATTAAAACTCCTTTACCTAACATTCAGAAGTAACAGGAATTGAAACAAATACATAGAAGATACTGCCAAGTCTGCTGCAAAGAAGGTAGGCTCCCTCTACTGGGCTAGAAAACTTCTCACACCTGCAAGTGTCCTATATCTCTACAAAGTCACCATTAGCCCATGCATAGAGTATTGTTGCAAAATCTGGGATGGTGCACTACCCATTAGTGTCTAACACTTAGGCAGGGTCCAAAAAAGTGTCTCTAACCTAATAAATCCCACACTGTCTACCAAGCTCCAGCCTCTGTCCCATCGCCGCAATGTTGCATCTCTGTGCCTATTTTACAAGTACTTCAACAGAATATGCTCCGACGAACTTGCTACACTTGTGTCGCCTCCACGTAAATATTCCGACCACCCTTTCGCTGTTGAGGTCCCCAGATGACGGAAAGTGTTTTGTATTAGAATACAAAATGCTTGCCTTTAGAATTCCCTCCCTGCTCCCTGTTTCCCCGACTTTACCAACATGCAGAAATTTAAATGTAATGTGAACAAACATCTTGCTGCACAACTCCCCACTTAGAATGCCCCGATAATTCTTGTTCCTAATTCACAGTAGCCCCTTACATCTCAGTTACAATGTGCCTTGTTTGAGGGTGAATAAAAAAAATTCTTTTAAATAATCTTAATTTTCTTTTTTTGTCTTTTTAATAGTAATAAAAGAATGGCAGTTTAAAGACAAAAATCAGGCAAAAATGTCCCAACGGTACAGACTTCACAAAAATGGTTCATTCTGTATAAATGAGAGAGGAACCTATCTGATTTACATTCAGGTAAGTGTAATTTTATTTACAAATAAAAAAAAAAGTCAGATAAGAAAAATGTATATATATAATGCACCAAATTTTGGTATCAAAATTTATTTATGCCAAAAAAGTCTTTATTTACTCCCTCTAACATTTTGGTATATTATGTTTTCACATTGAAGAAGATGACAGTAAAAATGAATAAGGAGGAAGAAAGAAGTAGAGAAAAGGAAAGGCGAGAATTGATTTCTGTTGACCTACCAGATGGGTTCAAAGCTATTTTCATTTGACTGTTAAATTTTTGATCTGTCGGTGAGGAAACTTCAGTGAAAGAAGATTGATGTTAAAATTACAACCACAAAAGGAGGAGGGGGAGCTAACTTATAAAGACAGGGAAATCAAATATAATAAATATTGAAAAGGGGGGGGGGGATCAAATTGATATTTAAATTAAGGGAATTATGAGAAATTTTTTTAACTCCATATGAGACTTAAATTTAGTTTAATTACTTCAGTTTACCTGGCATACGACAAAGTTGATCTCAGTAAAAATATCAACTTGTGTTCAATTAGTGTTATACAATCAAATATTTCTAATCGCAACACCAAAACACTTGACAGAATTCTAAAGGTTTT
Source organism: Sepiola atlantica (assembly GCA_963556195.1). NCBI lineage: Eukaryota > Metazoa > Mollusca > Cephalopoda > Sepiida > Sepiolidae > Sepiola > Sepiola atlantica. Next base: position 36,805,648 of record OY744531.1, read on the forward strand.
TACTTTATCTTTGTTATTTTTGTCTCTTAGGTAACCTTCAAAGATGACGAAAGAAGTAATTACATCGTGGACATGTTTGGTTCTTCAAGCAGCAAGAAACTAGACTCCGAAACACAAGTCAACACTAAAAATGGCGAGCGAGTTGTTGTGTTTGAATTCTGTGGGAATATTACAGAAAGGCTAAGCTTCTTCTTAAAACTTCCAAATGCTTTCCTTGTCTATCTTTTTCCAGAAAAAACATATTTTGTTGTAAAAAAAATGGAATGACATTTAGCGCAATCCGTAAAATATAGTATATTATATTAATATATTACCTTACTTGGCGAAAGCTCCATTTTAATCCACTTTAACCAGTGGTTTGAAAACAAACCAGTGAACTGAAAAGACGTGAACAGAAAGCTGTGCTTGCCTCATGAGAAGGAGGTGAAAACTGATCTTAACAGAGAACAGTATCGGATTTTCAGCATTCACCTTTGTTTTCGTTTGATATAACTACTTGAGTTGTTCTCAGCTCGAGAATTGGAAGTCAAATGAAGTATGAATGTTTCAACTAACCAACTATGTACAGTATTAAGCAATCGAATCCAGAACTTTCTACAAACTCATATATAAAAACTCCATTTTGGAAAGTGACCCAAGATGTTTACACAGCCACACACGACTACAACACTCTTGACTAGCATTTTCGGTCCACCAGAACCGCAATCCCATTCTCCAAGCTTGTTGGTTTTAAGGATTCATTCCATTCAAATTCCATTGTCTTGTTGATGGTTTGTATCCCACTCTGTCGTAAAGACTCTGACAAACACATGCACGGGCATGCTGTCTATATCTGTAATACCCTCTCCTTGACAAGAAAACTTAGTCTAGAATCTGAATATCAGGCATGCATGCACTTGAGGTAAACCCTACAACACAGCTTTAGTTATCTGTATTTCCTCTACCGTCCCCCCTCGACCTAATACTGTACCCTACTCGACTATGTCTCTAATAATATGGAAGCAGCACTTTCTTCTGATTCCAACAAATTATATCCACGTTTTCTTGAGTTGTCCCACTTTCCTTTAACATACCACCTCAAGGTCTCTGCATTTTTTTTATCCAAGAATCGCTCTTCTAAATTTGGTTAAACCAACATAGGTGATTGACCGTCAGAAGCTCATCAAAATTCAGCCTTGCTAACAGGGTATCAGAGCTGATCAATGCCGGGTCTGATCTGATCCAACATTGCATATCAATCTGATCATTGTTCTGTCATTACACTGAAGATAGGTAAGTGAGAACTGGCTAGAAGCCAAACACTCACCTCCATACAGTATCACGCTTCTAACTCAGCTGCTATATACCCACCCTTTTGTAGTGAGAGGGAGAGTTTGCGATGTCAGAACTAGAAACAGTTTGCAGAACTAAAACCATGCTGATTTTACCTTAATTTTAGAGCTAACTTACAACCACCTCCAATTCTCAACATATCCATGAGATAACAAAAAGAGTCTACCATTTTGAGAGGGTTGTAGTCAAACTTCACCTTAGCCGTGAAAATCTTTCAATTCACTAATTCATTTATACCTAATTCAACTCCACACCAACCCTTTCAAAATGGTCAAAGTTTTTTTTCGCACTCTTTGGCCATTTCTTGTAAAGTTTGCCGATGCTAAAGAGGCAGACAAAAGCCCACCATATAACAAATTCAAAAACATTTCTTACATTTTACTTTTAATTTAATTATCAATGATGTTTGTCAGTATTTTTCTTGACAAAAATGTTTTTGGAATCAACTGCATTCTTTAAAGGTTATCTAGAAAATTTATGGACAGTTTCATTTTTTTTCTGTGTTTTTTACACAAGTAAAATAAATCAATGAACCTGGCAAAAAGCCCACCAGACGAAACCTGGCAAAAGCCCACCAGACGAAAGGCCACAAGAAATATAAAAAATTAAAAACATTTTTATATTTTACTTTTTAGTTAATTATCAATGATATTCGTCAGTATTTTTCTTGACAAATATTATTTAATTTTTATATATTTTTTGGTACTCTTTAAATCAACTGCATTCTTTTAAAGGTTACCGAGCAAATTTATGCCAAGTTTCGTTTTGTGTGTGTGTTTTTTACACAAGTTAAATAAATTTACATCATATTTTGATGTTATTATTATCGATAGATTTTAGTTTTACTGCTAGTTTAAAACCAATAAATATTTATCATTTTATCATTAGTATCAGCAATGGAATATGAAGTTTGGAAAAAAAATATTAAAAGAATCGTTCTTGATTAGGCTAAAAGTTTTCTGATTCCAAAACCGATTCAGATACCCTAAAAAGTTCTGTTTTTTTTCCAATTCCCAATTCCGATTCTGATTAATCGCCCCAACACTAGTCTATGGTTAATGTGGCGGACGTGATGAGCCAGAACCTGGATCGATTGGTGGTAAATAACACGTCTTTACCTAGCGTGTAGAACCTAGATTTGAGAAAGAATAAGTACATGCTGGGGCAAGAGTATTTATACATATCGACAATGTGTGGCCGGTGTGCTTTGCCATCCATAAAAGATGGGCTTAATAGAAGTCGCCATGATGCGCTTTAGCATTTGAAGGGCACTAGCAAATAATATTTCAATCTGAAAGCAACAAAATTTAAGAAGGGTGCAATCTTTGAATATTCCAAGATCTTTGAACATCAAACTAAAACAAAAGGCCTATGTTGGGGAAAATAGATTTTCTTCACATTAAAACCGACTTTGTGATTAATTTTGCCCACATAAGAAGATGAGTAAATAGGAACTTGATATCGTTCAAAGCTGTAACTGTCTGCTTGGTTCTCAAGATATTTAAAAATGACAATATGCGTGTATCATGTAGATTATATTGTTTGGATTGGAAGTATCCATATTTTCCTTTCTTTTTTTTTTTAATGTTTTTAAATCTTTTACTAAGGGATCACCACTTATCAAGGCCAAAAGCCACTCGAGGTTAAAGATTAATGAGATGGAATGATTGTCAGTTGATGAAGAACATTATGAGAGGATTGATAATTATTGCTGGGGTGGGCCAGGTTATTTACCTCAGGAGGTTTAATACAGAGTCAAAGTATTTTTATTTACCTCCTCTCCAAGAGGCTAGACACAAAGTCAAGTGTGGGTATTGATTTACTCCTCTCCAGGAGTTAGGCACAAGGCCAGTTTTTATCTTACTCCCACAAGTAAGATGTGACCCAAGGTCGGGTCGGGAAAGTGGGGTTTAAAAATTGCCTGGGCAGCCCCGTCGGCATTCCCCGGTAGGGGCGCCTCAGGCAGTAAGCAATAAACTTACTCCTCCCCCAAAGAGGGGAGGCGAAGCCTGGGAGGGTGGACCTCCTAGAACTGCACAGGACAGACCCATAGACCGGCGTAAATCAAGCCCCGAAAGCCAAGACAATACCAGTCTATGGGGTGCAGTATCCATCGGAACAGATACTACACTTTGATCTTAGCCAAAAGGCCAAGAGCCAGCGCACTAGGATTAGCATGTTCTGGGCGGCCCTATCGGCAGGGGTGGCTCAGGCGATTAGCAATAAACTAACCTCTTCTCAAAGGGTGAGAAGGCAACGCCTGGGAGAATAGATCTCCTAAAACTGCACAGGACAATACCTTAGACTGGCGGAATCAAAGCCCGAAAACCAAGATGGTACCGGGCTACAGAGTTTAGCACCCATCGGAACAGATACTACACTCTGATCTTAGCCAAAAGGTCATAAAAATTGCTGATGTGGGCCAAGTTCGAATACTTGTGAGGACGATTTATAACAGGAATCTGTTGACATTGGATTTGAAGACGTCCATATTATAATCTGCAGGGAAGCAGTCCCGTGGTAATGTGTTCTATAGACAGGAAGCCCTTTCAAAGAATCTGTTTGTGGAAATTCTGCCTGGTACTAGGCACACGGAGGAAGACATTTTTTTTTCGTTATGGTAGAAGACGAGTTCTTGCTGTGAATGTAATATGAGGAGGAACCAGAGATTGGATCTGAGAAATATGTTTAATAATGTTTTCTTGTTTATAACTAACATCTCTCATTGTTTATTTTTATGTAAATATTTTGAAGTAAATAACATTTTTTCACACTGTATATATGTAAATAAGTAAATATATGTAAATAAATATATATGTAAATAAGTAAATATATATATATGTAAATATTTTGAAGTAAATAACATTTTTCACACTGTATATATGTAAATAAGTAAATATATGTAAATAAATATATATGTAAATAAGTAAATATATATATATGTACATATATATATATATAAATGTAAATAAATATATATATATATATATATATATGCAAATACATAAATATATATATGTAAATAAATAAATATAAATAAAAATGTGTTTTTGTATATACACCAAAAACTTTCTCAGCTAAGTTTTGTTTACAGATGCACCTCGATTAAGCGCATAAATTCTGGGGAGATTTTGGCAGTAACCAGAGTTTAGTTTCAGAAGAACACACAGTGTACTCAGTCCGGGTGACTTGGATAGGACTCGACAAACTTCAGAGAATTTAAACTTCATACAAGCCAGCTGTTTGGTGCTTGGTGTTTGTGACTTTGACTTCTTCTTATAAGGCCCACTTTCATTCCCAGGCAATAACGGGTGCCCCTGCTAGTCATTTCGAAAAGTGATTCCTTGATAAGAAACATCTATGAATAAAAAGTAAAAATGTCTTTTTCTTGAGACAAAACAAAAAAATATATTTTTCTTGTTGATGTTTAATAGAAGCTGTAACAATATCGCACACTGGAACTGTATTGTAGCCGTAATACTATAAACGGCAACAGCAACTGTTGAATTTCTGGTTTATAACAACACGTTGTAATGTCGAATCTGGCGTCGTAGAACAGTTCGCCTGTTGATCCCGCGAACGGGACGATGTGTCGTTTCTATTCGAGAACCCCAACTGGAGGGGGGAACTATTTGTACTCTTTCTTGTTTCACCGCCGCGCTGCCGCCACCCGATATCTCTGCAGGTTTTTTGTGTCGCTGCTGCTATCTGTATGTTGCTTCGCCCCGCGTCATAATTTCGCCCTCTTTTTCCATCTTCCTGGCGGTTTCTTCGTAAGCTGAAATCAAGTCTTTCACACAAAATATAACAAATCTTCTAATTAGTTTGAGCCATTTATTGGTATTAGCTTGTTGACACTGAAGCAATTACGTCGTAGTGGAGAGAGAAGCTTACGCTAGTTAATTTCCTAATTACTTGTAAAGGAAGGAAGAGGGGGACTTCGTCTGGCTCTCATTTTTGGGGATCCAAAATCCCCTAGCTTATGTGAGAACACATCGCACCAACTTTGCACGAGATGACTCCGTTACAAATCGTGCAAGTTAAGCGATCTCACTGTACGTCCATCACCCATGTGTCCCATTATATAACACAACAACAGCAGCAGCAGATTAAAGGTCGAGCAGAGATTCAAAACATCGTTAATGGCGGCTTGTTGTCACTGCTGTTGTTGTTGTCGTTTATAGTATTACTGCTACAGTATTGCCCAGTCGCCATGGAAGTAGGTGTTATCAAAGTCTCTTCTTCTGCACATATCTCCCTATACTATCCCCTCCAGATATAATCTTACACTCATAGGTGTTATACAATTGTTACTAAAAAACTGAACTCGGTGTGCTGTAGTCACTTTTTGTTTGAGGCTGTTGCCTCACTTTCACTAATACCCTTCTCCTCTCTCAAGCTACGTCTTAACTAGTAGGGTGGACTGTCAAAACCTTCATAAGACAACTAGTCTAGAAAGAAAACTCTGAAAATACCACCAATACATTAGTCACCATGACAGCTTGTCTCTGTCAACCATAAAAAATAGTTAGCGACTCAAATCATGAAAACGAAACTGAAATGAGTTTGCCATGTTCAAAGAAGACCACAAAACAGTGTGCACACGTTTTCTGGGGGTGATTTAGTCAATAAGCATGAAGTAGACCTTGCGTTTACTTTTGGCAACCGCGTAACTCTCGCTTCCCTTATTTAGTCCTTTAGTCCTCACATTCCAAGAGTGGTGTTTCTGACAAAGGGGGAAAAATTGCTGTTTTTGGGGTCGGAATCTATCCATCTAACGCTTGTCGTTGGCTAGTTTTTGACCTCGAAGTAGTATTTCTTTTTAGCTCCTTACATCAAGTGGCTTCATGCCTTGTCTGACGCGATTTCCATGAAAAATAAAAGAAGAAAAATTGGGGTCTATTGCTAGTCCAATAGACAAGTGTTGTCGTTGTTTACTTATATTTACAAGGTTGGTGAAAGATCCAGCATCTTTTTTAACAAGAAATGTTATATTTTGTCTTGTCTTTTCCGGCGCTTTACGATTGGACAGAATGCTGAAAGTCGAGATTTCTCTTTTGCAAACGAGCCTTATATCTTTTATGAACCTTAATCTGATGTGATTTCTGTTGTTAGTTCTTATGACGTCACGAGGCAAAGGAAACAAGTGAACATGATTCAATTGTTGGAGTAACAACAAATAATAGTTAATTAATAAAATGTCCTTTTTCAAAACCAATATGCAAATATCAGGAAGTATCATCGGATGTCTTGCTGGTTTGAGATGCCGAGAGCAGGCTCAAGGAGTTTCCACAAATAGTAGCAATGGAGAGGCGTTTGTAAAGCCAAGTCAATTCATGATAGTCCTCGATGTGACGCGTCATTAACAGACCAAGGCCGTTGAGGAAGTCGTGCATAGCGGGGGCCTATTGCTCCGCTCATCTCCACTGCAATGGGTTGGAACAAAAACCTGTTGAGAAGACCGACATTTTGATTGATTGCAGTTCTCTGCTGACGTTACTGCATATCCAGGGTGTGTTGCCGATTCTGTTACTAAGGAAGACGCAAAAGTGTTAGCACAAGTCACATCACATATAAGTGACTTGCCGTTTGCAAAGGGAAACACCGTAAGGGCATCGGGCCTTTAGCCATCCCTTCTGTCGAGGCCAACAGGTTCAAGGATCGACGGGAAGACAGTGATGTCTAGGGCCCGTCGTACGATATAATTGAGACCAGTGTGTCTAGGCAATCTGCTGGTGCTCCTTTTAAATGAAAGAGTGTGGAGTCCATATACGTCGTCGACCAGCTTGGAAATCTTTTTTAAAAGGAACAAGAGAAGTAGTACATCAGTACTGACTGCCGGTTCGAGAAAAAGGTCTGCTGGTGTGTACGGCAAATACATTACAGAGATGGGGAACCATTTTTCTGTGTGTATACTGTGATTTGTGTTACATTTTAAAAGAGGGGAAAAGAGGAGGAGTAAAAGCTCTCTGAAAATTCAGATATCTTTGATTTTTGTGAAATTTTAATAATAGGTATTAGACATTAATTAATAAATCTTCCCAAATTTTAAGTATCTTTAGAGAATTTTAAATGTTTTTTAGGCAGCATAATATTGGCACGACCTTCAATTTAAAAAATTCATATATTTCAGATTTGCATTAAATTTGATCCATAGTCATTAGACACCAATTAAGTCAAGTAATATCTACTATTACATACTTACCTGGCACGACCTGAGTAGGTGTATTCGTACCAGTCAAGGATACGTCCTCGACAATCTGTCTGACAGAGTGGGCCGTTGTGGTTTGTTCTGGCCCTTCTCTGTCGGGTGCAGGTATGATTCTGTTTTATCTCAGGAGGTCCACTCTCCCAGGCTTTACCTTCTCTTTGAGAAGGGGTTAGTTTATTACTAATCGCTTGAGGTGCCCCTACCAGGAAATGCCGATTGGACTGCTCAGGCATTTTTTGTAGGTCAGAATGAGCTAATCCTAGTGCACTGGTCTTTCAAAACTTCGCCTGACCTTGTGTCTAACGTAAATAAAATAAAATTCTTGCTATAAATTCTACCAGACATTGATGTCCATTTGGAAGTGAGAACATTTTTGCGCTCTGAAACTGTATATAGGTTAGATATCCGACTTCACTCGAGACTAAACATATCTCTCTGTAACCGACTTAAGGAATCATTGGCACCTAGATGAGACAGGTTGTGCAGATTAAAGAATAAAGGGCATCGCAATGAATCAGGAACCAAATGACGTATTTTCTCGGTGCTGATGTCACACACAATATCCTGGTTGGTGTTGAGAACACGCATCTTTTTCAAATTTAATGAAACTTCTATTGAGTTGCTGCTACACAAATTCTGTAGTTTCAGTGCACGGATCCAATAAAAATGCACGTATGGCCATGGACATAGACTATGCATGTATGTTCTCACTTCATTTCAGATGACTGATGTCGGAGCTAAATTGCAAGCCAGGTAACACATTTCTCTTGGGGAATACTTCTCAGGGTCCGACCAGAATGTTTTGTAAAAATGTAGAAACATCTCCCTTCCAGACAATGTTTAAAATGACGTACAGCTGTATAAGCAGCATATAGTTCCCTTCTAAATGAGTATTGGTAATTTTAACCACTTCTCTTTCACTTTTTTTAATTACCCGTCCCAAGGCAGTTTTTTTTTATTTGCTTAATTATCTCTTTCATATTTGCTTAAATGAATTTGAAAATAATTTTTATAAAATTATCAATATTTTGGAAGTTATATGAGTTTGTAATTTATTCTATTATTATTATCCTGAGTAGTCTCAGTATACAGCATTACACACACATGCATATATATATATATATATATATATATATATATATATATATATATATATATATATAGAATTGAAGGGAAAATACAAATCTAAATTTATTTGTTTTATTTATAATTATACCAAGACCTAAGCGACAAACGCCCAAGTTTTCCATGGGCGTTTGTGACGGTGGTGTGATGGGTCACATTGTGGTCAAAATATACTGCGTGAAAATTACGCTTCACAACATTTGGGAAATTTCTCCGGAATTCCGTATAACTTAAGTCACACAAATCATTTGTAACACCTTAACACGTGCATACAATATTGTGGACCACTCTAGTGCTTGTCAAATCTGTAATGGGGTCTCTAATGCAACATTTGAGATCTTTAAGAAGACTGCATTTGTCAGGGAAATCGGCACCTAAAATTAGTTTGACAATATTAGCGAATAAGATAAACATCCAAAGTTTCACCAAAATCCCAAATCGAACACTAAATATTAATAAAAATTTTCAAGGGAGGACTCAGTAATGGAGTCTCTACGAATTTTGACATTTATAAGAAAATCGTAGTGGTTGAAAAAAATTGACACCTAAAATTAGTTTGACAATATCAACGATAATACGTAAAACCATCCAAAGTTTCGCCTAAGGCCGAAATTAAGCATGCTATTTCTCTGTTAGTAATATTTATGAACTAAGAGTGACTGTGACTATCCTTGGCTTTGGTAGAAGCAGCTGGGCAAAGTCAACTTTTACTCTGTCAATCCTTGGCCTTTTGGCTAAGATCAAAGTGTAGTATCTGTTCCGATGGATACTGCACCCCATAAACGGGTATTGTCTTGACCTTCGAGGCTTGATTTACGCCGGTCTATGGGTCTGTCCTGTGCAGTTCTAGGAGGTCCACTCTCCCAGGCTTCGCCTCCCCTCTTTGGGAAGGAGTAAGTTTATTGCTTACTGACTGAGGCGCCCCTACCGGGGAATGCCGACGGGGCTGCCCGGGCAATTTTTAATAACCAGAGTGCTCACCTCTCGGGCGCTGGCTTTTCAAACCCCACTTTCCCGACTTTGGGTCACATCTTACTTGTGGGAGTAAGATAAAAATTGGCCTTGTGCCTAACTCCTGGAGAGGAGTAAATCAATACTCTGTCAATCAAAGTGTCTAATTTCTTGGATATTTTAATGTTTTTTTTGTAATCCCAGCCATCTTGCCAGCTCATTTTTCCAAAAATCGCCCATTGTTCTTAAAACTGGTCACCAATTTTTAGGAAGTCGATTAAAAGATATGCGGTGCATTATAGCATCGTCGTCATATCTTTCGACAAAACCTTTTAACTTTCTCAGGAATTGAGATGGCTTACTCTCTCTCTCTCTCTCAAGTTGTGTAATGTTTCTTTGCCCCAAAGTCCTGTAGCATAGGTCCTGGCTTGGATAGGATAAAGATCGTGGCTTTGGAAAGGTAGAAAGACCCATGCTGACAATTAAAATGTTATAAATGCTGAAAATATATCAAAACGTGAATGTTGAATAATTGCTGTGAATAAATTGATAAAAAACATGGTTAACGAACAAAACATATATATATATATATATATATATATATATATATATATATACATATTGCGAGATCCAACAAGATTTGTTGTTGTTGTTGATCACTCTGCGCCGCTTGCTGTGAATACTGGCCGACTTGGTATTTGCAAAGTTAAATTCCTCCTTAAATTCCAAGCTAATTTGTTGTGGCCAACGGGAAACGCTCTTGACTGCGAATCAGTGACGATTTGTGATCAGAGTTCGTGCCCGTCGACCGTCAGGAATTAGCTTCCTGCACTGAAGATTGCGTAAGCATGAAACATCGATGTCTGTAGGTAATAAATAATTAATATATATATATATATATATATATATATATATATATATATTACAGAAGATCAGAACAACATCGGTACCGTCGGTTTAAAATCCAAACAAAGGGGACATATAATTTGTCTAGGTAGACTAGAACAGAGGCTGAAGAGAGTCCAATAAGGGAGACCAATTATAGGTCTCCTGTGTTTGGATTTAAAACCGACGGTACCGTTGTTGTTTTGACCTTCTGTAATACATATATAAATAAATATTACACTCTTATTTTTTTAATTTTCTTTCGAACACTCTGCTGGGGTTTTCCCCCACTAACCTTACATACGGAGTTCGAGCCCAATAAAAATAGTTACATAAAAATACATTAAATATTTATGTGATAAAAACCGTACATATTTCTAGACGGGGCGTCTTGGTCCAATGGTAAAGATGCTGGACTATAGACATCAATATCAAAGGTTGGATCCTTGTCTAAGTTAGCGATGTTGATAACGGCTGTGAACCAGAATCACGTGTCCATGGATTACTTTTATGTACGTATAAAATTAACGGAAAAAATACGTCCTATAAAGTTAAATTTTCTGCATCTTAATCACTTAGGAAGTGAAACAATTGAAATAATATTAAGCAAAAAAAAATAACGAACGCTGAAATCACCAATAAAAAAATTACATAAAAATGCATTAGGTGATAATAATCGAACATATTTCTAAATGGGGCGTCTCCGTCCAATGGTAAAAACGCTAAACTATAGACATCAATATCGAATGGTTCGATCCTTGTCAAAGTTAGCCATGTTGATGACAGCTGTGAGCCAAGCACACGTGTTCATGGATTACTTTTATGTACGTATAAAATTTATAAAAATATATATATTAACTAAATCACCAATAAAAAATATTACAATAAAAAATATTACATAAAAATACATTATATATATATATATATATATATATATATATATATATGGAAATTGACAACATCTTTGAGGCACGCTTGAAAATATATTTAAGTGAAATATTTTTGAAAATCAACACATCGTGCAATTTAAATTTTAAAAATCATTTATTTAATTTGTTTTGCATTCGTTGTAGAACAACTTTGTCAGGCGACACTGTCTTATAGTTTTTTCTTCTACTTTCGCATTTTGATGGTATATGTATATATATATATATATATATATATATATACATATATATATAAACACATATATATATACATATATATATATATACATATATATATAAACACATATATATATACATATATATATACATATATATATATATAAACACATATATATATACATATATATATATATATATATATATAAACACATATATATATACATATATATATATATATATATATATATATATATATAAACACATATATAAACATATATATATATAAACACATATATATATATATATATAAACACACATATATATATATATATATATATATATATATATATATATATATAATTTTTTTTAAATCGGGACTCATCGGCATAGAGATATGACTATTCACTACTGCTCGCGTGATTCGAGTATTTTACAACTTAAATCTTGACACCTAAAACCACTCGGCCACCGCTGGATAGCTAAATAAACAGCGATAATTTTAACACTTATTTCGACGGCTTGACGTCATAAGAGCGTTCAAGTTAATGAAAGGAACGATGCATTTATAGCTAGCGACATCATGCTGTGTTAATACTACACTTACAGTGCCCATCTAGAGGGTTTTCTAGGAGCTATATATATATATATATATATATATATATATATTATATTATGGCCGGGGGTCCGAACAAAGGGGTAAACCAATGTGGTGATGGCTGGCCGGACAAAGGTTATGAGAGATGCCTTTATAGGCATGTCATTCCCAACGTTCGGGTGGCCCGACCACGTGTGAATAAGTTTAACTGAATAAACAAACAAAAGGGAAAAAGAAAATCATTATTATTATTATATCGGAAATTATATTGGAAAGAAAGCGAAGGAATACTAAAGCTATACACAAGAATAGTATTTAATAAAATCAACAATTGTAAAGGTACCCCACTCTCTTCGACACCCGTGGGTATCTTGTCGGCCACTCACGCACAGGTGTTTGATATCCTGGTCGCGGTGCCAAGTATAACAGATACCCAACTCTATTCCGCGTCACGGAGCCTGCCATAAACATGTACCCCGCTCGTCGTCTGTGTATCTGTGCTCACGCTTCTGGTTCTCTACCAGAGATCTTGCCAGACCGTGAACACTCTTTTGGCCGTTGATCGTCGTAGTGGCAATAAAAAAATATGTCGGTCGAATCTCCTCTAGGTCGGAATGATGATGATGATGATGATGATGATGATGATGATGATGATGATGATGATGATAGAGATGGCTTTGTCGATCTCGTCTCTGTGAAGGCAAGGTTATTCAAGCAGAACAAATCAACAATAGAAATAATTCAACAAACATCGGCGAAGTCTTTTTGGTATGAAATAATTATTAAACAATTAAAGGAAGAAATTGGTTAAAGTTGAATTGAAAATCTATCTTTTGATAACATGTCTTTTGTGTTAAACTATTTCGTCGTCTCTCTGCGCGTGTGCGGAACCATTTACGATTGCAAGTCTTAATTAAGTCATAAGTTGAACTAACTTGTCTACTTAAAACGATGGGGAGAATACTATAGCCAACGCGCTCCGCCATCAAAACGAGAGGCCGAACGCACGACCGTCCTCGTTCAGTGGCCGCCCAAGTCTGTCTCTGGGGTACTCACTCTGTCTCGACTCTCTCTACTCTTTTATTGAGAATGCGCCGATCTCTACGGGGAGGGGGGGGCGAATTCTTGTCAGCATCCAATAAGATCACGCCACGAGAACAACAATGAGAGAGCAACGTGTCATAAGCGGAAAAAAATGATAATAATTTTTAACAAAAAGTGTATATTTCATTTGGACCGAAAAACAATATGACCTAAATTGCAATTAACATTCGAGGGCAAAAAAGTCAATACGAAAACAATTAAAACCAAAATACGATTTCGAATCGATTGAAATTGAGATGGGGAGTTCATTTACCAGGGTGATCAAACTATGTTTTTTTAACCCTGTCATTTGTTTATACCGGAAACCTAATATGATGCTTGACTTTGAATAAGCTCGTGGCTAATTCACACTAGCGCTGTATTCTAGGCCCTGCCCTTCGCAGGACCGCTTAATATTGTCGCATCCGCTGAATATTGTCACACAATTAGAGTAAAACAATTTATTTGGATAAGACATTTTGTAAAGCTATCAGTTACAGAGAATGCTTGAGTTCATTTTTAAAGAGTGAAACATTCAGTGAAAAGTTCCGTTTGTTTATGCGTATATGCGAGCGTGGTTGATCTAAAGTGATGTATTTTTGTGGCAATAGTAATGTGTATGTGTGTGAGAAAAGTCCTTTGTTCCTGGTGATGAGAAATGGAAGATGTTCGCTTTTCTTTGACTTATGCCTCCCCCACCTCCTCGGTCGGGTCTGAGGGGGGGGGGCGATCACCTCAGTGCGCTGTCGGCCGAAAGTCGGAAGAGAACAAGAGAGTATGCGACTTGTTGCGGCTCTTTTTATAGGGATCAAATATCCGTGATCAAGCTGGACGAAGAAGGAGTTGCTTAACACCGAAAAAAAATGGGGGGGGGGGGGCGGTAAAAAAATTTCTTTTCTTATTTTTTTCTTTTCTTAACTAAAAATATTTCTATGTATGGGGGAGGGTAAAAAAAAAGTTTTTTCTTGGGGGGGGGGGTAAAACTTTTTTCTTTTTTTAACTGAACATATTACTATGTATGTGTCAAAAAAAAATTTTTTTTTTTTTTTTAATTAAAAATATTTATATGTATGAGGAGGATAAATAAAAATTGGAGGGGGGTAAAAAAAAAATTCTTTTCTTTTTTTCTTTTCTTAACTAAAAATATTTCTATGTATGGGGAAGGTTAAAAAAAAAATTGGAGGGGGGGGGCAAAAAAAGATATTTTTCTTTATTTTTAACTAAAAATATTCTTGGTCGGAAACAAAGAAAATCAATGTCTAACCACCCAAGGAATATGACTGGAGCTCTATCGGTTTACGGGTGAGCGTTCATTTCTGACGCTGCAGCCTAACAAAAATATGCGACCGGAGGGAGCATATATTTGCTAGTATATATATATATATATATTTAAATAAATTTCTAGTCGTACAAAATTTTATTAAAGCAAGGAATATAGACGTTTGTGACATTTTTTTGGGGGTGGAATGAAATTGAAAAGTGTAAAAACGAGAGGAAAAAAACAATACATGAATATATTAAGCCGGCTTTCGTCCACACTCGTCAGAATAAATACGTGGAAATAATTCAAGCATTACGACTAAAAACTTAAAAAGTAGAATGTAGACCAGTGACTAGTTTAGGAAAAAAATTGGGGTGGGGGTCACAAGTGGATCACATTTAGTCCTAGAAGTCACTCCTTTTGTTTACAAAGGGAGGATTTAAATGACTTAATATATATTGCTTCCAGGACTTTAAGGTGGAATAACGAATAAGGCGACACACATCCGGCGCTATTTATAAGATGGTCAGCAATAGTGACCCAGATGTGTTGACACATCAGGGTCTTCATTCTACTTTTTAAGTTTATAATCGTAATGCTTGAATTATTTCCACGTATTTACTCTGATGAAAAGCTTAGTATATTCATGTATTTTTGTCCTTTCGTTTTTACACTTTTAAATTTCATTACACCCCCCAAAAATGTCACAAACGTCTATATTCCTTGCTTTAATATATATATATATATATATATATATATATATATATAGAGAGAGAGAGAGAGAGAGAGAGAGAGAGATACATGCATATATAAATATATATATATAAATATATATATATATAACATATAGATATACATGCATATATAAATATATATATATATATATATATAACATATAGATATACATGCATATATAAATATATATATATATATATATATAACATATAGATATACATGCATATATAAATATATATATATATATAACATATAGATATACATGCATATATATATATATATATATATATAACATATAGATATACATGCATATATAAATATATATATATATATATAACATATAGATATACATGCATATATAAATATATATATATATATATATAACATATAGATATACATGCATATATAAATATATATATATATATATAACATATAGATATACATGCATATATAAATATATAAATATATATATATATATATATAACATATAGATATACATGCATATATAAATACAGTACCGTCCAAAATTATGGAACAAAAATAAAATCTTCCTAATCTCAAATAAATTATATTTTAATATTTGTGAAAATTTCACTACATATGTAAATTATGTAGTTGGACTTTTACCGAGATTTTCAGATGAATTAAAATAATATTATTAAAGTTGTCCACTATTTTACAGATTTCAAGTTTCCAAAATTCAGGAACATTACGGAAAAATAATTGTTTAAAGTTTAAAACAGTAGGGTTTTTTTTATAAAAGGATGAAAATAAATATTCTAAACTTTAATTATCATCACTGCTGCAAGTCACGCAATATCAATCATGTCAAAAAGAGATGAAACTGATTTAAGTGACAAAGCAAAAATCGTTAAATTAAGAAAGGAAAAGTTGACAATAAAAGAAATTGGAAAACGTGTGAAACGTTCAAAAAGTGTTGTAAGCCGAGTTCTCAAACTCTATAGAGAAACTGGAAGGTTAAGTAACACAAAGAAACCTGGTAGACCAAGAAAGACAACGGCAAAAGAGGACAGAGTTATACAACGCTTAGTGTTAAAATACCGTTTCATTTACAGCTGGCAAAATTTCTAAAAAAAATGGAAGGTGTCACGAATGTTTTACGACAAACTGTGTCTAGAAGGTTGCACGAAATAGGTCTTTTTGCAAGATCTCCTCGAAAAAAGCCGCTAATAAGTAAAAAAAAACAAAAAAAAACAAAGCAGCTAGATTGGCATACGCAAAAAAGCATGTCAGAAGAAAATTGGAAAAAAGTTTATTTCAGTGACGAATCGAAATTTAATGTATTTGGCAGTGATGGAAAACAAGAAGAAGAAAAGGCGAAAGTTTGAATCCTAGCTGCATAAAAAAAAAACTGTTTAATTTGGTGGGGGTAGGGTGATGGTTTTCGGCATAATATCATGGCAGGGTACATCACCACTTGTACGCTTAAATACTAGAGTAAATGCCACTGTATACAAGAATGTTTTAGAACAGTATTTTTGCCAGGGTTTCACAATTCTGGTATCGAAAAGCCTATTTTTATGCAGGATAATGCTCCCTACCATAAGGCAAAGCTGGTCATGAATTATCTGGCTGATCAAGAAGTAGAGGTAATAAACTGGCCTGCTCAGAGTCCTGACATGAACCCTATAGAAAACTTATGGAAGACTCTAGGACAGAATGTTATGGCAAAGAATACGGAAAACATCGAAGACTTGTGGCTGAAACTGAAAGATGAATGGGCCAAGATAACTGTCGCCCAATTTCAAGATTTAGTGAAATCCTGCAGTCGTAGATGCGCAGCAGTTATTGAAAACAAAGTTGGAAGTACCAAATATTAAATCTCTTTTGCCTTTTAATGTGATTTAGTTAAAAATGATATTTTGTTCCTTAATTTTGGACACTTGAAATCTGTAAAATGGTGGATGAATTTAAAAGTATTATTTTAATTCATCTGAAAATGTTTGATATAGATTCATACTATCCCTCCATATCCTCTACTTTACTTGAAAAGGCGCTTACCATGGCTAGAAATGAATCTAACATTACAAACTTAGAAATGGATATAATTAGACTAGCCAGAAGGACGCTAATATCCTACAATGATAAGTTATGGACTAGAAAGGATAGGGAAAACAATTCGATATTACTATGGGGGCAGCGGACTCAGCGCAGGTTACTGACCTGGTAGGGATATATATCCTCAGAGAAATTTGTATGAAAATACCTGAACTGGCGGGCGGTCTATATAGGGACGACGCTTTATTCTTTGTCAACACAAGTATAAGGAATCTTGAAACTAAGAAGAAAAAACTCAATATATTCTTCAGCTCAATACAACTTAGCGTAACTATGGATATAAACTACCGGAGGGTCAATTTTTTGGATATTACGCTTGATCTATGCAACAACACATATGAACCTTATCACAAGCCCAACCACACACTCTACTATATCGACGCTAAATCGAATCACCCACCGATGGTGAAAAGAGCCATTATTCCTGCAATATCGAGTAGGATATCTAAGCTGTCCAAGAATCAACAAATATTCGACAGCAGTAAGCAATTCTACAATGAAGCTTTAAACAGATCAGGATACAAGGAAAAAATTAATTACCTTGTGCCTCCTTCGGTTGGGAATGGGGGACTAAACGGGAGACCGATTGCCTCTCGATCAATGGTTTCATATAATAGGGCAATGGGCAAGGCTAGATATAGGAGACCTGCTGTATCCCACGGTAATGTAAACCAGGTTGGGTGGGAACCGGTTGATGATAATATTCGTGAAGTTGGAAGTAACGAATTGAACTCACATGCTACCCAAACCGGGGGGGGGGGTAGGAAGAAAAATAGGAGAAGGACCACTACATGGTTCAACCCCCCCCCCCTATAGCCAGCATATTAAGACTAATATCCCAAAGATTTTTTATAGCATAGTGGAAAAAAACTTTCCAAGGGATAGCAGATTGGGGGGAATCATTAACAAAAATACTGTAAAACTGTCTTATTCAACCTGTAGAAATATAGCCACATCCATCATAGGATATAATAATTCTAAGATAACTAAAACAAGGGAAGCCATGTTCTCTTCTGGTGTTGATCCCAGTAACACCAGTTCAGTGAGAACCTCCATTATAAATAACCATAGTAGTAGAACATCCAGCAACGGCCCAGCACACAACTGTAACTGCAGAGCTTCTAACATCTGTCCACTGGGGGGGGGGGAACTGTAGAGTTTCAAGCATTGTCTACAAATGCGATGTGATAACAGAGAGTAGTAGGAAATCATATATCGGTTCAACCGGGGTGAGTTCAAAGATAGATTCAGAAACCACATGAGTTCATTCAGGGGAGGCCAAAGGGAAGACATAGATAGGCCTAACACTTCTGTTGGCCGTTTTGTGAGAAACCTCATTGCTAGGCAAGACCCTTTCGAACTGAAATGGTCAATTTTAGGGAGGGCTAACAAATATAAACCGAACAAAAAGAAGAGATGCAACCTATGTGCATTGGAGTCGTACCACATCATGACATCTAGAGATAATTTACTGAACGCTAGGCAGGAAATACTACAATGCTGTCTGCATAGAAACCGTTACCTGTTATCAAGCCTAAAACCTGGATAGGAGGGGAATTGGGGGAAGTATAAACTTACAGCAGAGATAGGCAGGATGGACACTTCCTGAGGCAATCTGGGGCAATAATTAGTGTATAATATGGAGGATGAGAATTAGTAACACGTACTTATGCTAAGATATGTCTTGAT